>CM021104.1:220139644-220262845 GCA_007115665.2 Sequoiadendron giganteum
ACCCTAATCTCTCAACCCATATACCCTTAAACCCTAATCCCTCAACCCCTAAACCCTCTTAATCCCTCAACCCTCAACCCTCAACCCTCAACCCTTAAACACTAATCACTCCACCCTCAACTCTCAACCCTCAACTGTTAAACCCTAATCCCTCAACCCCTATACCTTCTTAATCCCTCAAACCTCAACCATCAACCCTTAAACCCTAATCCCTCAACCCCTATACCCTATTAATCGTTGAACCCTCAACCCTAAACCATTAAAGCCTAATCCCTTAACCCCTATACCATCTTAATCCTTCAACCCTCAACCCTCAACCCTCAACCCTCAACCCTTAAAATTTAATCCCTCAACCCCTATACCCTCTAAATCCCTCAATCCTCAACCCTTAAACCCTGATCCCTAAAATCCTATAACCTCTACCCTATAACCTATTAATCCCTCATCCCTAAACCCTAAATCCTTAAACCCTAAACCCTAAACCCTAAACCCTCTACCCTCTACCCTCAACCCTAATCCCCCAACCCTTAAACTCACTTAGTAAACTCTCTACCCTAATCCCTCAACCCTCTTGACCCTTAAACCCTCAACCCTTAAATCCTTAAACACTCAACCCTAAACCCTTGACCCTCAACCCTAACCCCTTAATCCCTAAATTGTTAAACCCTTTACCTTCTACCCTCTACCTTCTAACCTCTACCCTCAACCCAATACTCTCTAACCTAAACACTAATCCCTCAACCCCTATAACCTCTACCTTATATATTGGACCCTGAACCCTAATCCCTCGACCCTATACCTTAAACCCTCAATCTTCAATACTCAACCCTTAAACCCTCTACCCTTTACCCTATACATTAAACACTCAACCCTCAATTCTCAACCCTCAACCCTTAATCCCTCAACCCTCAATCCTTAAACCCTAAACCCTCTACCCCTTACATTGGACCCTGAACCTAATCCTTCAACCATATACCCTCAAACCTATACCCTAAACCCTCTACCCTCAACCAAGTAATACCTTAACCATAAACCCTTCAACCCAAACCCTTCAACCCTAAACGCTTAAACCTTAAATCTTCTACCTTATACCCTCAACCAAATACCCTCTACCATCAAACCTATTCCCTCAACCCTCAAACCTTAAACCATGATACCCTAGAAACCATCAACACTATAGGTCCTCCACCCTAATCCCTAGACCCTATACCCTCAACCCCTATCACTTTCTCTCTATCTATACATCTCACCTCTCCCTCCTTCCCTCCCTCCCACCCTCTCTAATTGTCTCTATCTATCGTCTCCCTCTTTCTATGTACCTCTCGTTCAATCAATCCCTACCACCTTCTCTCACTCCCTCTATCCATCTCTTTATGTCCCTCCCACTCCATCCCACTCTCTCTCACTACCTCTCTCTCCCTCTCTCATGTCTCTTCCTCCCACCCCCTCTCTCTCTAAGGTCTCTCCCTCTGGAAACCTACCTAGGTAACTCTCTCTTTGTCTCTCTCCCCTCTCTCTATCTATCCCTCCAACCCTACCTAGATAATTCTCTCTCACTCCACCCCTCTTTCTCTACCTCTATCAGGTCACTCCCTCTCACTCCCTCCTCCTCTCTCAGGTCTCTCACTCACACTCCCTCTCTCTCCCACTCCATCTCTCTCACACTCCCTCTCACTACCTATCTCTCAAGTCTTTCCCTCTCACCCCCCTCACAATCTCAAGTCTCTCCCTCTCACACTCTCAAGTCTATCCCTTTCGCACCCTACCTACATAACTCTCTCTTTCTCTTTGTCTCTCTCTCTCCCTCCCTCCCTCCCTCCCACCCTACCTAGGTAAGTCCCCCTCAATCCAACCCCTTCTCTCCCACTCCCTCTCTCTTAAACTCTCACTTTGACCCCCTCTGTATCTCTCTAGACTCTCTCTAAATTTTTCCTTTGTCTAAAGACATACATAAATGCATACATACAAGCATAATACATATGCACATATAATCTTACATCCATACAAGCATACATACATACATGACATACATGTACATAAAAATATATTAGAATACATTAATATATTGGCATTTAACATAAAGTAGGACATAACGTGAGCACGCTATAACGTGCTCATGTTATGTGCTAGTAGACATGTTCCGCGCAGAAGCGAAAACCATGTCAAAAGTGAGATATAACATGAGCGCATTATAACACGCTCACGTTATATCTTGCTTTGGGAATTCTTGAGCCTTAGGCTTGGTATTTTCCTTGGAATACAAATCCAAAGGTTTGGAGGGCATTCCCAACGACTAGAGACGTGTTTTTAAAAAATCCACCATATTTCTCATAATCCAGTTCGTGCTCACCATCAGGATTGCACATGGTTCAATATCAAAAAAATCAAGCACATGGATAATGTTGGGTTATCTCTTAGCTATCCAATGATGTAATTTTTTCACTTTCTGAAAATGATAAGTCTTTCATCCATAATTTATTTTATCTGTATGTCTTTTTTTTCCCAGAAAGCAGTGTTTGGTATTTTTTTCATTATAAATTAACTGTTCATCAATTTTTCAAATAAATTACATTTTGGGAAACTAGACTCCATTCTACAAAATTCAAAAAAAAAAAAAAACAAATCAATTAGTTTCCAAAATTTGTAGGGGTAGCACGGCCAAAATTCTATTTTTAGGATATGTCCACTTCGCAAATTAGTAAAAAATCAAATATTCATTAAAAAATTATCAGAAAAATCATCCATCAATTACATATTGTTAGCTAACTTCTGACCATTGTGATTTTAAAAATACTAAAAAAAAATTCACAGTACAAGGTTCGTACAAGAGTTGCTATGTTATGTTTATCTGACAAAAACAACACCAATTTGTGTACGTCCCTCAATTGAACCCCTTAATCTCAACCATTTTCAAAATAAATTAGTATTTTAGAAAGGAGACTCAGAGCACTTGAATCCTTCTTTTTGTTCCATCTCAAGATTTTGAGTTTAAGTATCCTCAATTTTATGTCCAAGGTCAGTATTTCCTTATTTCAAAAAGTAGTTGTCCACTTAAGTCCCCTTTTTGGGAACCATCTTGGTGCACTTACCCCACATGAAAAAGGTAAAGAAGAAAATAAGGTCTTCTTCTATTGATTGACAAAGTGTAGTTCATCAATACTCTACATCTGCCTTACATATTCCAATGTGAAAACCATTTCTGTTGCATGTAATGGAAGTTTGTATGGATCTACTCCTGATCCATAAAATATTAGCACAGTATATTCTTCCATTAAGTATCAATCAACCAATTCTATTTTTTCTTAGAGTTGAATGCAATTTCTACATGACATAGGTAATCTAGGCATTAGAGTATTTGTAATTTTTTGATACAATGGAGCCAAAAAGTAGTCTAAAAAATTGTTGTAGTTCCTTCGAGAATCATGCATCCTTATCTTAGTGGTTTAGTCATATACTAGAGCCATTTTATTTTCCTCAACATTCATATAGGGTTGAATTTGAATCTTGTTGGTTTGAAACATTCCACTAAATTTGAATAGAAAATAATAGCACAAGTAGGTTGTGAATCTAAATGTGTTAGTGGAATTTGATTGTGGACCTCCTTTAATCATTACAAATTGTTCATGCATGGATTCTAAAATGTGCTCAATAAAGTTATATTTGAAAAGTTGAGGTGGAACAACATAATGGATATTATATACCATTTCAAGGAGGCTTGCACCCACTTCCTAATTGCTATCCAGTTTGAGGAAAAATGCTAGCATGAAAATTGAATCTTGAATAAAAATATCAAAATCATAAGGAGGCTTATGATCACCTTTCAATTTGTTTCTAACTTGTATTTTATCTTGAAATATTTTATTTAGGAATTTTTTTTTCTCCCTTTCATCCATTGCTTCATAATCACTAGAGCACTTTTCTAGGTCAATGTGGACATTTCCAAATTATTTAGTTGTAAACCCCAACACTTTTCCAAGTTCTTATGCATTAATGGATAGTAATTCATCTTTTCTATCTTTATTAACAATTGCTCCTTTGTAATCATCATAATTGTGGGAATAGACCATGATAAATTCTAGTCAAGGGAAAACCTCATGTAACATCATGTGCTCTAATCCACTTACCCACGGTGCACTGAAACTATTAAATTTTATTTCGTTTGCAACCTTATTCTCAGATGAAATAATGAGTTCTGAGGTAAGCCTACCATAGATTTCAGGATCATAAATATCATGGTATTGATCAATGAAACCTAGGGTTTTAAGCAATCCAACATAATATATTTTTTATTTGATTTTTTTCTACCTTTCCCAAAAAAATTCTTTGGTCTGCTAGTGGTGGTAGACATGGTTTTACAATGTGAAATTGTGAATTCCCTCTTATTTTTTCTTACCTCTCTGAACCCTAAACCCAAAATTAAAAGTTAAACAAAATAAGATTTTAAGAAATGATGAAATGTAGCCATAGGAATTATGTCTTTCACTTACCCAGATTTTGATACTTGAAAAGATTAATACTGACAGGTGTGGAATAAATTTGTTGGAACCCAAAATCTCCCTGGTGCACTACAATGAGCAATTTGAAATCTCCCTATGTGTTGACTCTCTCACTTGAAAATAAAATCACTTAGCAATAGAGAGTTCACTTTTTTTTTTTTGAATATTAGAGTGAATGAAACATCAATGTGTTGTCTCTAAACAACACAATTAGTACATTACATTTTTCATAATGAAACTTAGAAATAAATTCTCAAAGAAATTCTCAATTGTTGATCTTTGTAAATCTAACGGTTATAGGGTGATTCCAGAGGTTTGAGTTCGCAAGCCTAACACTCTATGCATTTCATTCTGGAATGCAACTACAACCATCCATCAAATGTTCATCGAATAGTTGAGTAATTTATGATACAAAAAATAAACATGCACGTTTTAAATTATTTCTTTTAAAGTTGTTTTAAACATGTGTTTTAATTTTTTTTTAAACTTTAGTGGTGCTAGGATACACAATCCTAATGAAGTCATCGAGATGAGTGCACATGTCCATTCTATGGTTTCGCGAGTCACATATAGATCTACTTGAAGCATCCTGCAGACTCGTGGAACCCTTTAAAAGAAAGAAATTGATTGAAATTAAGGCCAAGGAGCTTGTAACTTAACGTTGCAAAGGAATTAATAAAATGACTAATGATATTGGGAACCGGGGGAGTAGGTCAACAACAAATTAGAAATCAATCATTCTGAGAAACCCTAGCAATAGTGACAACTTTTAGTATTTTTAGTGTGTTTTGTCAATTTGATGGAAACTTTCATTTTTCATTTGAATTGCTTTATTTTTTAAATTTGCATGCAAATACTTCATATATAGATAATGGGCTGATGCAAGAAGTTGGGTCCACATAAAGCTCAAAAAGTGGAAGTGTTTTTGCTGTTTTTCAGAACTTGTCACACTTGGACTGAAAATTTGAGGCATGCACACAATGAATCTTGGAAAAAGTTAGTAATATGAAATTTAGCACTTTGAATCTAGTTTAAAAATATGTAATTTATTTAGATACCCAGATGATATAAATTAAATTTTGATAGGAATGTATAAAAACCACTTTTTAAATGCCCTTTTTTTACCATACCATGCACGTGTACATACACCACTTTTTGACCCAAATAAAAATATTTTTCTAATTCCTTTTGGGGAAAAAGAGCTAACAACATGGAGATTGATGGGGAATTTTTTTCGTAATTTGTTTTTGAATGTATTTTTTTATTGAATTTTTATTGGCCTTAATTGTTGTTTTTAAAAATCAATGTGTACATACAACATAATTGGACCTAAACTAAACATTTTTTTTATTTTTATTTTTCATTATGTAGGTAATTTTCTGAATATTGATGCCATATAATTTTTTTACAAGAAACTTAACCAAAAAATAGTTATTAAAAAACAAAAAAGTTTGATATTTCAAGTTTAAAGACTAGTTTTCTTAGAAATGAATTAAAAAATAACAAATATAATCCAATCTTAATAAAAATTATGTATTTGGAAACTAGGCATCATGTTCTCTAATGGGTTTTAATTTTATAGATTGGTTAAGAAAAAAATTTCATCAGCCATATTGTCAAAGTTGGACATTCTTCTTGAATTTGCCTTAGTTTTTTAGTTGCAGGTCAAAGGCTAAGGGTCAGGTTGCCAAGCCTTTCCCAAGCCTAAAACCAAGGAAAATGTGGGTTGGGGATTCAAAATTTCTTTTTTGATGAATTTTCCAGCTATCTATATTAAAAGAGATAAAGTTACAAAATTCACAAAAAAGGGTTGGGTGGTAGAAAAGCACACCCCAAAAGTCACATGGGCCCAGCCCAGCAAAAATTAACTAAAGTCACATGGGCCTAGCCCAGAAATAAGATAACAGAAAGAAAATTAAGCAGCTAAAGCAGTGCCAGTAGTTCTTGGGGGATTCCAAATTTTAAAAATGTGTATGCATTAAACAAAATGCATACGTGTTCTTTATTTTCTTGATTATATAAAAAATCAAATTCTTTTTAGAAACATGTACGTGTTTTAAAATGCATACATGTTTCGTAACGCATACGCATTTTTTAACGTGTACGCGTTTCATAATGCATACATGTTTCTAAAAGGTATTTAGTTTTTTCAATAAATGACTTGTACATGTTATAAAACGTGTACACATTTTTTTACTACATACGCATTTTTTTAGGCTCAGGTACTCAATGCATAACGCATACTCATTTTCTAATAATGTGTACACATTTTTTGTGAGATTTTTTTTTGCTGAAACTTCCCCTCTTCGTGGACCCAACTTCTTGCTTTTGCCCTACTACTTAATCTCTTAAAGGAAAAAGCTTTGATATTTCTAAGTTTATTAAAATTTTCATTCCATTATTTTATTCCATTTATATTACTTGTATAATTTGAATAGACACTATAAACACAAAATAATTCTTTACTATAAATGAATACCAAAGAATAACACAACCATTTATTTTATTAGCACTAAATTACAATATTACATTATTACATAGATTTTTAAAGATGAGTAGAGCATGTAAGCTCTTGTTTTGTATGAATAATGCATGTCACTTTACATCAGACATTATTGATATTCAATTATAAGTTGCTAGACCGCTGGCTACTTCTGCTGTTGGTGACAATACAAACCATATTCTCAAACCACAAGGCTTGTTGACCATGGTTTGAATCTTGGGATCTCGAATATGGTTCTACATTTATAATATGCTCAGTTTGATGCACCATAACACCCCAAACTGAAACAATTAATTCCAAGTTGGTAGTGGTGGCTATGGGATTGATACCATATTCTAAAATAAGTGATTTCGAGAATCCATAGGGCTTGCCTACCATGCTGGGGAAATGGGAGTTGTGAAGATACAAAATGTGTCTATCTTGTTTGAGAACTAGAGTCATACAAAAGTGAGGGGAAGTAAATCTACTACCACCTTCTACATGAAACTTCAATGCATCTAGATATAGCACACAATGAGTCTAAAAGTCCATAGTTCATCTTTGAGGGCCTCTATCAAAATGGAGTATGAGAAGTCACCAACTTTGAATGAAAATAAGAATAAAGTAATTATGTGGGCATACTCTCTATGAAAGAACTTATCTCCATTGTAGCTCCTCATCTTGGTTCAAAACTTGTCTTAGAAGTTAGGTGAACTAGATCAACTTCTTTCCAATTCCACCCATTTTGAACTTGAGGGAAATTGGTCTTTTACTCTGTAACTGCATAACTTGAGGTAGGAGAATTTAGAGAATCCCTAATAGTACCACATCTTCTTCTTCCTTATTAACCTTGAAAAATGAAAACCCTTATGGCAATTCAGAACATTGCACTCAATAGTGAATCCTTTAACCTTCTATGAAATTATGAATTATTTCAGTTGTGCTCACAATCACTATCCCTATTTATGGGCCACCACTACCAGCCTAATCCTTGTTTACTCATGAGTCATGTGAGGTATAATCTTTCAAACCTAGTAACCAAATTAATCATGTAACTTAAGTAAGTCACGTTTTCAATGTTTATTTTGATTGACATCTGACTACATGAAAATTATACCTTAAGATAACAAGCTATCAAAATTGCCACTCAAACAATATGAACTCATTACAAATCTTATTTCAATTGATCACTGGATTAATGACATCATCATCTATAGTATTCGTGCAGTTTTCAATATCAAGAAATCTAATCACTCAGTTCAGATGTACATATGGAATTGATTTGTAGTACCACAAACTCACTTTCTTCAAAAGAAGACAATCTAGTGGATATGCAGAAATTGATAAAATGGTGAAAATCGATAAAAAGAAAGCACGTGCCATGTGCCATACTTCATGCCATTTTTATTATCAAGTTATCAAATTAAAAATTTCACTCACTTCAAATTAGAAGAGAAACTTATTTTTGAATATTTTAAAGATTTCCCTCATATATATGGCATTAATCCGTAGTATCACAATCACATTTTCTTCAAATGAACGACTATCTGGTGGATATGTAGAAATTGATAAAAATATTGAGAAATAAATGAAATGTATAGTACTTCGAGACATTGAAAAGAGATAATTGAATGGATTTTTATAGCTTAATCATTATTAGTGTCCACTAATAAGTCACAATTAATTTCACTCTTCTATGATCAAAAGTATATGATCAAACCAAATATTTTTCTTGCTTTAGATATACATATGACATTAATCCACAGTACTACAACCATATTTTTTTCAACGAAAGACAATTTGGTGGATATGTGGAAATTGATAAAAATATTGAGAATTAAATGACAGTTAGAGTACTTCGAAGCATTACAAAGAGAGAATTAAATGGCTTGTTGTAGCTTAGTCATTATCAATGTCCACTGATAAGTCACAATAAATTTTACTCACTTATGATTAGAACTATATGTTGATAATTAATATTAGTTTTAAAAGCCACATTTTTATATTAAATAAAGAAAAAGAGATTTACATGAATGGACCCACAAAATTATTTTAATTTAAGTAGCTAAAGGCCGAAGTGCTTACTACATAGCCAACCTGGCCAAAAAGTCACTAACCATGAAAAAAAACCAGTCACAAAATACATATTACAAGAGCCATACAATTAAATATAGACACAATTCATTACTAAAAAATATGTAACAATAGCAGAGGCCCTCAACTGGGTGTTTGAGCAAAAGGTGAATCAAATTTAACAAATTAATATTAGAGAAGGAAAGGAAATCGCCCAAATCCTTCCTCCAAAATTCTAGACTCTTTAATGATTCATTTTTTGTATCACACAATAGACCAAACCTCATATTAACCAGGGAAAGAGCATGTATTGTAGAAGCATGCAATTACACTTTGTGGAAGATTCCACCAACAGGTGATAACCCACTTTTAAAATTGTAATTCTCTAGTGCCAACTCCATTGAGGAACTAGAGTAAATGAAATGTTTAAAATAACACATTGCTAGTGTCTTCACCAAATGTTTATCGAGAAAAATTTCCATGCAATTGGACAAGAAAGTTGAAGCTATGTCTGAAAATAGAGAATGAGGGTTGTTCTAAAGCCATTCCCTACCCGCAATTATTCTTATAGCATCCTCAACCTGCACACAAGGAATTATAAAAACCTTACCTAACTTTCGTCTGTTGTATGCATCATCACTTCTTTTCTCCCAAAAATATTTGGATAGCATGGCATGCCATGAAGACTCCATATCACAATTAAATTGAGAATAGAGAAGAAAAAAGAAAATCCAAATATATTATAAATGATATGAAGGGAATCAAGTTGGTGAAGTATATATAAAATGAATACATAAAATAATCAACACTTAAACATTTAATTCACCACTTGATGTGACAATAATATTTCAAAAAAATTGAGTCATGAATTTAAGTGATTTAATAAATAATAGAATTCAACCACTGATATTTTAAAATTATAATAGTTCTAGCATTATTCTAGAGGTTTGAATTCACAAGTCTAGTGCTTCATACATTTTCTTTCGAAATGCAACTACAATTGTCCATCTTGTGATAACTATTGATCTTTGATGAACTTATTGATGATCATTGATTCCTTTTAGACCATTAAACATGAGTTGAATCTCGGTCCCACTGAGTACAAATGTCACAATCCCACATTACTATGGAAAATTGATGACATCACATTCTCAAAGTGTGAGCACACAGGAGCTGCCCAATCATTAATCACCGATCTCAATCATTGATTTTCTTGAGAAAATATTTGTCACCTAACTTAGGAGATATAATATTATAGTCTTTGATACTCCATAGAACTAGTAATCACCTAGGTTGAGGGGCCAGTCACTGTGATGACTCCAAAGGCTTAAGTCATAACTTAAGCAACCTTCAACTACTGGTAGCTAGTCAATGATAAAATATTATTTTGGGTGTCATGACCTTAAGTGATTTAATAAGTAATAAAATTTCAATCATTGATTTTTGGAAATCTAATAGTTCTAGTGTTATTCCAGAGGATTGAATTCACAAGTCTAGTGCTTTAGACATTTTCTTTCAGAATGTAACTACAACTGTCCATGAAAAATTCATTGAACGTTCGTGGATTATATTAATTTGCATTGACAACTGGCTTCAAACATAATAAATATGTTGTCACTTGTCCCCATTCTATAAAATTTATGAGTGAATTTGAATGTGAATTTTTTTTCCAAGAATAGAACAATATGTAATTGTAGCATTTGATATATTTGCCAACCACTCTATGATTTTTTATTGGCTACCAATTTATTTCACCAATGATTTTTTTAAATGGTTTGAGATTATGTTTAATTTTCCAATGGTTTTTTTATTCATTTGAAAATAGGGTTAATTTTCTAATGACTTTTTTTTGGTTTGAAAATAGGTTTTAATCGGCAACATTTCTTTTGCTTTGAAAATAGGTTTAATTCACCCACAAAAATATTTTATTGGTTTGAAAATAGGTTTAATTCACCAATGGAAAATTTATTGGTTTTACAATAGGTTTTAATCGCCAATGAAAATATTTTATTGGTTTTTAAAAAAATACAATTCGCCAAGATTTTCCACATACTTCTAATGATTAAAAAAGATTCGCCAATTGAGATTATTTTTTTTCTTGAAAAATAAAAAAAATTGCTAATTAAATTAATATTTTTTTCAAGAAGTATACAAGATTCACTAGGATTTTACACCTTCACCAAGGGTGGGTCCTTATACTTATTTGTGGTATTCTTGAACATTTCAAAATGGAAATTATATTTCATTTGCATTGCTTTATGTTTTAAATATGTATGCATAAACACCTACTCTCTAACATATTAACATACATATAGTTTTCTACTAGAGTAATTCTTGAATCTCCTTTATGATTTAGGTTTAAAAACCTCACAAGGTTCACCTAAAATTTTATCAAATCAATAAATTTGGAATCAAACCAATAAATACTCCTTTTTTGGCATGGAATCTCAATAAATTTCCAAAATAGAAAAAAATATAAATGTGCAAAATTTTCCACCCATAAACACTCTCAAGAATTTATAATCTTTTCCTCATCCAAATCACTTCAAACATTAACATGAAATTCTTAACACTAACTCAAGCTATGTTTAAAATTGAAAAATACAATTTAAAATTATGGTGAAATGAAATAAGTTTCTCTACCACAAATTTGTAACTCTAAACTAATAAAAAATAAATAACTAAACTAAGATCACTTTTCTAAAAAGATAGAAGATTACCACACTGCCTAGGGATTCTCCTACATAAATGTTGTATATTATAAAGACCACTAGATGAATTGAGTATTAGACTAAACTATAGACAATATCCTTCCCATTAAAGAAATAAGACCAAACGTATACTCATCAAACAACTTGTTTTCCTACAAAATAACCAAATTTGTAAGCGAAGATATGGGGAAGTTAAAAACCACCTTCCTCTTGTTAGGGGTGTTAATGCCTCAAAAAATTCAAGAGAGGATTCTCATGAAATGGGAGGATGGATCTTCCCTCTCCATAGTGTCACATATGAGTCCATTTTGGAATATGCACTTGTATCAATATATTGTTATATCGAAAAATTAAGGCATTCTATTTCACATCTCCTTCCACTCCTATTGTTCATAGAATTTGAAGAGGTTTGGGGAAGGAATAGAAATTACCAATAATAATTAAGGCTTTAATAACAATTTTAAGATCTAGGTTCAACAACTTGTCAAGACACATTTTGATTTTCTCTAAATATAGGCTTTCTATAAATTCAAGGGTAGACCATAGAGACTATCCTAATTTTTTCAAAAGTGGAATAATATAGAGAATGTAGCACTATACATTACATAGAACATAATATTAGGTGTGATGGACCCCAAAGTGATAGGTAAAGTAATTTAAAGCCATAAATTTCATTGAATAGATTATCAAATTCTTCGATGATAAGCTCAAATTATGGTTACAATTTAATGGTCAACTTTGATGACATCCAAAAAATTCCTTAATATAAATATTTTCATTTGATCCATAGTCCATTAAATCTTAAGTTTGATTTAAATATGGCCCATTTTTCGACATAATATAAAATGTGAGGAGCTCATTCATTTAGTAAGAGTGAACAATCTTATCTTATTAAAATGAGGTCATGTTTGCGGAGGCCATCATATGTTAGTAATTACCTCCTAAATTTACATTTTAAAATATAGTATATGCAACTTAATGAAATTTGTTTGCCTTGGGAAACTTCAACAAATTTTATCCCCTTTAGCCATCATTTTGTCTCAGGACCTTAATTCATAGATCCCCTTAAGCCATCTTATTACCCTCAATCCTAGACCCTAAACCCTAAAGCCATAATTTTTTCCTAGGAGTTAACCTATACATCCTCATAAAACATTCCTTAGGACCCCTCAAGCCATCATATGTTATTAGTTTCCTCCTAAATGTATATTTTAAAAAATATTACATATTTAACTTAACGAAATTTTTCTGCCTTGGGTAACTTCACCAAATTTTATCCCCTTAAGCCATAATTTGATGCTAGGACCTTAATTCATAGATCCCCTTAAGCCATCTTATCACCCTAAACCCTAAATCCTAAACTTTAAACCCTAAATCCATCATTTTTTCCTTGGAAAATGAAGCCACAAATCCCCTTGAAACATTACTTAGGACCCCTTAAGCCATCATATGTTGTTAATTACCTCCTAAATGTACATTTTAAAAAATAGTTTATATTTAACTTAATGAAATTTGGTTGCCTTAGGCAACTTCACCAAATTTTATCCCCATAAAAGCCATCATTTTGTTCTAGGACCTTAATTCATAGATCCCCTTAAGCCATCCTATGAGGACCCCTTAAGGCATCATAATTTCTCCTAATTTAATGTAATTTTTAATGAGATTTCACATCACATTAACAATTTTTTTTTTTCATTTACATGCCTTAGACATAAATGAGGTTTTTGAGTATGTTTTAAGTTTATTTTTTAGTATGTACATGTATTAAAATTACATAGTTAGATCTTAAATTTTGAAATTTGTATGTACATGGTCAAGTTGAATGATGTATGTATGTGTATGTACATGTATCCTATTTAAAAACTCATGTACGCTTAAAATTTAACTATTTCTTGTAATTTTGTACTTGTTTGTTAATTTTGTATAATTTTTGCAGGTTCACTTATATAGATCATTGAATAATTTGATATTAATGAGATCCTCAATCCACCACCTTAGCCCCCTTCACCTCCATCCCTTCCACCTCCCCTTGATCACCTGTATCCGATGAGGCTCATTTGGGATAATGGATCAATGATAATGTTACATCCATTCAATATCAAATCAGTGCTATTCAAAATGAAGAATTGATTCCACCACACTTGAGGCATTTTACATCTGTGATACAAAAAGTTGTTGATGTCGTTAGGTCCATTGATGTGGAATTAGATAGGCATCAATGATGGTGAGAGGGTAGGAAACAATTTTATTCTGATGGTCTCTCCTATAAACAAATTTTGGACCTTAAAATAGAAAAAGCCCATCTTGTACCTTATTTTGTCAACGATGTCACAAACCAACCCATTCCTGCAAATGAACCAAGAATATCTATGAGGTGGTGTAGAAATCCATAGATGTCTGCAAATTTTTGGGACTGATGGTGGATGGTATTTGACCAACCACCACATGTTAACTTGGAGGTCCCTTTATATTTTTTGATGAAATTGTATACATAGTTTTTTTCTGGGGAAAAAGCTCAATTTTGTTGATTTTAAATCATTTCAGGGTGTTGGCGACAACATACCACAACAAAGGCTAGGGGAACAGGTTGATCCTTGATGTTGCGTGCACACTCAATCTCTTCTAGATCCTTCGGCTGCTACCATTCATGCACCTGTGCATCATCATGTGGTGGTATCCACACTAGGATCTTTGGGTACGCTCACATCCAACCTTGATGAGAAGACTTCTACAATAGTGGCTAGGGCTAGATACCACAACCACATAGGAGCATTGTATGGAGCTGGTCCTACTACCACTCCACTAGTGTTGACGCCTCACATATGTACTAGTTGTCACCAACTATGTTATGGACCTAATCAAGGTATACCCAATTTGGGTGTACAAGGAGATTCTGATGATATCGGTTCATACATTCAATTTATTACTGCAGAGCATCACCTTGTAGACATTTCATCATAGGTATGAATATGCATGTACATGTTGAATTTATAAGAATTTTTTAAGCACACATGTTTTTAATGAGCATATATATATAGATAATATTTTAACAATCAAATTATTTTGTGTATATGGTAACCATAGGGGCATCTTATACTCATCAAGTTTTTATGCCGACATTAGTATAATTTGGAAATCCTTATGGGGTATTTTTATTGATTTTTTAAATATATGAAATAATTATTTAACTTGAATTTTTAACTTTTAATTCAATCATGAACACGTGTTTTGAATATTTGTGTTGGTTCAAGGGAGTCAATTGACTTCCATGTCAGTTCCACTAGAGGAGTTGCCAAGCACTCATCCATTATCGGGCGATAAAAAACACATGTAATTAAATATTATAAGCATCATGTCTATGTATAGGTTGAAACCACCATGAGAATGGGGATTAGACACCCATTTGGTGTGTAAGAAATTCAAGAGACGTCTAAATTTTAGGTTATTTAAATAATTTTTTATATGTGTGAACAATTTGTTGGTATTTTAAATAGATTTAAGTACCTATTGGTACACTTGAATATATATATATATATATATTAACCTAATTCAAGTACACATGTGATTTAAATTTGACCTTGTAGGACTTTGTTGGTGATGATTTTTGTCTTGATGATGTCAGACCACCTCAACTAGGACATGCAGAGAAGCCTCATATGGTAATTTAAAATTTTATTATATTTGAAGTCATTTACAAATTATACATTGTGAATAACTTAAATTAAATTTAAAATTGAATATATATATGAGGATGTAAATCTTAACTAAGCTAACTATTATTGTAATAAGCAATTTAAAACAATGTAATTAGCTAAATCAAGTTGCAATCCCAATTAAATTCTTGCAAATTTAAACTAGGAAGCCATTAAAACTTGAAATAAAGCTCAAACTACACAAAGAATCTTAATTAAACTCAGAAAAACTCATCCCTTTGGGGGATTGGTGTTGCCTTAGATGTGGAATTCAGACCTTTTTCAATTCCATTTTTTTGAAATAAGCTTGGATGATGTTGAAGCAAATTCTCTCAAATGGATGTGATAAAATCAAGTTGCCCTCAAAGATAGTGATAGAAATTGGAGTATGAAAATGTGTATAATATGGATGCTCAAATGAAATTATAAGTGTGAGTTTCAACAACATGACTTTTCTCTCAAAAGGTGGATCCATTTGTCTCCAAATAGTTCTTTATTTATATGAAAGAAAATGAAAAATCAATGGATGAGATTGATTTGATCTATCAATGGTCAAGATGAGAAAAGAGGGTGAAACATGGATCATGGATTCTCATCAATGGATGAAAATCAAAGATCACATGGATCAAGGAAAGATCAAGGGTTAAGAATGATTCAAACAAACACACTTTGTAACAACTTTGAAAGTTTGTTAAAAACTTTGTTTGAAAGAAACCATTCCAATTTTGGAGCCAAATAGGATAATATTCCTTTGGAATATTCCCTATGCAAGTGGATGGAGGGAAATTTTCAAATTCAGTATTTAAAGATAAATTTTAATGTGCAAGATGAGGAATTTGAGGATGCTCATTAAATAATTAGTTTATTTAATAAAAAAGGGATTCGATGATTAAATAACTAGGATTATTTAATGAAAGAGTGAATACAAGATGAATTTGGATGAATTTAATTAAATAATTTGGAGATTACTTAATCAAATAGGAGGATTAATGTTAAAATGATGAATTAATCAAATAATGTGAGTTATTCAATTAATAGGAGATTTAGGTGAATTTAATCAAATAATTGAGATTATTCAATTAAATAGAGGAATTAGGATGAAATCGAAAGAGATGATGTTAGTTAGGCAATGTGTTCCATCGAGACATTTTTAAGTGTATATTTCCCCCCTCTTTGAAGCAATGTACTTGTTGCATTTGTTCAAAGGCTGATGTTGATTTTGATGCTAATGACAATGCAAAAATAAATATCGATGATCTCTTTGAGATGTTGATAGCCAAGCTAAATTTGATTGATTTGATTGATTTATTGATAATATTGTTGAGGATTGACAACAATGCAAGGATAGTGTTATCAAGATATGAAAAACACAAGGATTGATAGGGAAAGATATATCCCAATGACGAATGATTTGATAAATTGATCAAGATTTTCTAGCAAGGATTGGAAAAAAAAATTCTAGATGATTTGATATCTATATGATCAAAATATGGTTGGTTTCCCCCTCGAGAGCTCGATCAGAGAATAAAGTGTTTTGACCAAGATCACGATAGGTGAAAATAAGACTTATGCTTGAGATGCTTGAGATTTAAAGTTGCTTTTGAATCAAAGAGCTGCAACTTTTCCGATTGTTGAGCTGAAGATGATATAGATGCCCCATTGTGCTCCAACAGAAGAGGGATTTCTAGTGAAGAGGATGAAAAATAGTTCTTGGAAAGCTCAAATGTTAAAGTAGACAGATTTCATGATGTATAGACAATCATCGACTATGGGTAGCCTCATGTATATTTTGATGTAGATCACATAGATTTTGTGCTTTGATAGTAATGTTAGTAAAGATAGAAGAATGAAATGGATTGACCATTGGTTTTGAGATTGATTCAGAAGTTCAATAAGCCCATGATCCATTGAGACTTTATTAGATATGGTGATGAGATGGATAATTTTACTCAAATTCGGGATTGGGACTCTCCGTCACTCCTTATGTTTGATATAACACATAGACATGATGCATAAGGTACTGATAACTAGGATGTCATTGTATCTAGTGTGAGGGAATTTGACTCTACAAATAGATAGGATATTCCTTTCTCACACCTTGATATATGGAAACCTTGTTAAAATGTAGGTTAGTAGTTCAAAATATATTGGACCAAAGAATACATAATATTCAACAATCTACTCCAAACAACCTCCCTACACACAACCAAACATGTATGCGCCAAGATTATTTTACAAGAATACCCACAAGCACAATAAATTAAAGATAACTATCTATGCCCCATTCCTTTCTCTCTAAATTGTTTAGATATAATCAAGAGGTCCTTGGAATGGGTCATTTAGATAAATCATAAGAAAAGATTAAAGGAAAACAGTCAATGTTATCTATATCTCTTGCCAATTTAACGTAGCTAGGGTGATGTTTGATGTTGATGCCCATTGTAGGAAGGATACATCCTAGGATATGTTGATCAAGTGTTTTGACAAAGACTAGGTGTGTGTTAAGTAGTTGATACAAACTCCATTGACTCATTTACCTATGATCAAGACTTTAGATTTTGACACTTAGGTTCCCACTTTACGACTTGTGACACTTGTTTTCTGTTTATTTTTCCACAGTTTGAAGATGATTGATTTATCATGGGTAAAATTTTATTGTGGGTGAAAGCGAAATGGAATAGATGATTGTGGAATTTCTTGAACATTTCAATATTTTCGATATTTTTTTAAGATGTTTTGAGGCTATTTTGTCTTTTTGAAAGTTTATATGAATTTTTTTGGTTTCCAATCTTTTGAGTCTATTTAGGGTTTTAAAGATTTTCCAGTTTTCAAATTTTTTTGGAGTTTTCTTATTTTCTGATGTTTTTGTGTTTTTTTTATTTTTTGATGTTTTTGTGTTTTTCCAATTTTTCAATGTTTTTGTGTTTTCTGATTTTTTGATGTTTATGGATTTTTGAGATTTTCAACCAAGAACCTAACCTAAAAGACTATCCTAGGGGCCTCAATGACTTATCAAAGATGATCCTTTCCTACGTTATACATGTAGAGACCACATATTTCGACTGACTTGACTTATTAGTGATGAGAATTGAATAGTTGATGGAATGTCAGTTTATTATGATAGACTCCTAAAGACTGGCCTAGGGTGTCTTGGGGGTACATCAATGATTTCCTTTCCTACGTTCAAGCTCAAAGACTCATAGTTTGAAAAGGTAATGTTTTTGGATTTTTGATGTTTGACTTGTTTAGGGATTTTGATGTGTTTTGGATGTTTTAGATTTTGAATATGTTTTTGGATTTTGATGAGGTTTTATGAATGCTTTTTGGTATTTTTCGCACAATGTTGATGACTGTATGGATATGGTGATTTTAGTGATCTATTTTGGGGCTTTTTTGAAAACTAAGCTAGGATTGACTGATTGGATTGATAGATTACTGATAGTGATAAAATTGTTGAGGATGCACAACAATCCAAGGATAGTGTTGAACAACAAAAATATTGGGAAATGGAATATCCTGAGATGATGATGGATTGATCATATTTGATTGATCAATATTTTGAAACTTGGTTTGGAACAAAATCTATTGGAATGGTTTGATGTGATGATGAAGTGCAAGGTAGATGCAACTGATACTGATTGTTTGGATTGATGTTTGATAAAAAGATAAAGCTTGATAAGGAACATATTCTCATCAAAATGTGCCATTGACTAGTGATTTAGATTTTTAGTTACAAATGTTTTGACCAATTTGATTTTTTGTTTTGCAAATGTTTAGATCACCACATAAGTTATAGGATATAGATCAAGACTTATTCTTGAAGCAAGATGTGAGTATCTACCTGTGGCAATAAAAAAAGTATCCCTTCTACTTTTCCCTGCTTGTTTGGGCCCTCCTTGTAAACTAGGCTTAATGGTGCCTTGATTTAGTGTTGCAATGTGTTTGACACATTCACATTAGGTCTTGGGACCTTATGAACTAATGAACATAAAAGGGTACATTTCTAAAGTGTTGTGAAGTGTTGTAACACACTTTCACACTTTTCTAAGGTTTTATTAATTAACTACACCTAATAAATCTCTTTTTAACCATAATCTTGCCTTATTTAAAGTGTTGTAACACACTTTCACACTTTTCTAGGGTTTTCATTAATAATTGGGCTTTCTTATGCTTTAATTGGCCTTATTTTGCATCCACAAGCCTCATTAATACATCTTTCTGAGGATAATTGTGAAATAAATCAACATCCAGTCATAATTTAGGTGTTTTCAGCCTGTGTGGCCCAGATTTAGTGATTTGGGACTCATTCACCACCTTGGGTGAATTATTCCCACCTAGGTTTTTGGGTCCCAAACCCGGTTTCACACCTTTCTAAGAATTTTTAAAAATAGTCCCAAAAATTATGCCTAATTAGACTAATTTGCCACCTTGGGTGAATGAGTCCCATGTGGCCAAATATCAAAATTAGCTCAATTTTTTGGTAGGAATTTATCCTCCTAGATCTGATGTTGGCTTGTAGTGTTGTAATTTTAGGAATTTTGGCATAATTAAGTATAAATACAAGTTTATTTCACTTATTTTACACCTAGCAAGTTGAATGAGCATCCTTATAAAAAAGTTGAGTTCACAAGAACATTCAACTATTTACAAGAGAATTCAAGAGTCTTCAAGGGCATATTATCAAGAAATTTAAAGCATTATTCAAGAATTAAGTATCATGTCAAAGACTTCATGCACCATGTTTGTTCTTGAGCTAACAATTGTGATGTAGGGTTTCATGATTCAAGCTAGCATTTCATTCAAGATCTATCACATCCAAGAAAGAGTAAATATCTACATCCATTGGAGCCATCTCATACATGTTTGAAACACTTCATTTCTATGGTTTGGTGAGTTGCAACATATTATTTTGTTCATTGATCATTCTCTATTCCTATTTCATTCTATTGGAAGGTTTGATTACCAAAACAAGGTTTGACAAAGGCAAACCCATTTCCACTAACAAAACAACATTTCCCCCTCTCTTTAGTGTGTAATTTATAGGTTTAGATTGAAGAAACATTGAAGAGAAAGTTTGGAGAAAGTTGTCAAAGTTGTCATCAAGAATTGGAGAACATTAGAGAACACCTATAGGTTGATTTACAAAAATTTAGACCCAAAAACTTAAAGAGGCGGATTGAGAAAACTCAGAAGAGTAGATTCAGATCTTGAAGTTTCAAAAACCTCTAAATAGATTGATTCACCACTTCTGGTGAATGAGTTCCAATTTTGGTCAAAATTTAGATTTTTGCAGATTCAGATACCCATTTGCTAGATTCATGTACTTGCATAGAAACCTAGATTCTGGACTAATTCTCCCAACTTGTTGAATGAGTCCCACTCAGCATTAAAGTTAGAATTTCTATCATTTTAGATCTCCTTCCAATCATCTTCATATTCTTAGGTGCACACATTTCCTCTTCCAGCTTTCTGTTTTATCTTTCATACATTTCTAGGTCATTTAGTTAAAGTTTGCATTGAATTAGGGTTTAATATTACATCTTGCATTGCATTTGTCTTTCCAAGTTGTTACTTGGTGGTGAACCCCTTTTTTAGTTTTCAATCAGCTCCTAGGAAAACCCTATTGCAAGATCTCTTTCTCCTTTACATTGAGATCTCTAGGGTTATCCTTGAATGGGATAATTGGAAAGTGGGTGTGCTCTATGTCCTAAAACATATGATAGCATCTCTTCTCCCCCATTTTTAGATATTTAATTTTGGTGAACCTGCATTTAAAACATTATAATTCTAATTTGGAATGCATTATCATATTAGAAATTTCTTGCATTAACATTGCATTCAGATTTGCATTAGTCAATTGACATTCTAGGGTTTTCAAATTTAACATTAGTGAAAGTTTATATAGCTTACATTTTTGCATATCTTTTTATTGAAATTCATACAAAATATTCATTTGCACTTAGGATTCAAATCATACAACATAAAAAAGTGTAAAATCAATTGAAAATTTTTTATTTAAAAAAGAAAAAACCCTCATTGGGACTCATTCGCCACCTTGGGTGAATCAATCCCAGTGCAAATTTTGCACTACATTTTTTAGCATTTAAAACACTATTTCTAAGCTCATGTTTTCTACTATTACCTTTCTGTTCAATTTTAAAGACTTTCTATTTCATCCAATTCATTGCATCTAGTTTAAATTAGTCCATCTTGTGCATTGCTTAAATTCAAAATTACATCTACAACATTCCATTTCAAATTGTTGCATAGTTTAGAATCTAAAATTTGCATTACATTTGCATCATGGATGTGTGCTTTGGAAAACTATGCAGGTCCTTGAATTCCTTAGTGGATGTGTCAAGTTGTGCTTTTGGAAATGACCGTAATGAAATTGAACTTACTCATGCTCCTTCAACTCCTAATGCATGTCCTCCTCATGATGTTGACATCATCAGAGAAGATGATGACAACATGAATAAGTTCCTAAATGATTTCCTTAACAACCTTGAAGATAATGCATCCTTTTATCCATCCATGAAATAACGAAAAGCCCCTATAATATCACCACTTGAGATGTTTGGTTACTTACTTCTTGAAACAAGGATAAGCATTGAACCTAATTTACCTACAATAGATTAACCTAGTTCCTCTAATCAAGCAAATACATAGCCATTTTATGTTAAAAAACTAACAGACACTCCCATCAACCTTGAAGAGACATATGGAAAAGGATTCACAATCTTTAGAAAACAAGGATGTGATACAGAAATTGAACATGAAATTCATCAACTCTTAGAGAAAATACCAATTGAAAGTATTAAAGGCATAGGATATCAAGATCATCCTCTTGCTATGAATTTCATTCTTCCTAAAGAACAACCAGTGATTTGTAACGATGACAAGGATGAGATGATCGTCTTAGGTCCTCCTCCTCAACATTCAACTAGAGAAGTTGATGAATCTAGAAAAAATTTCCACCTTCCTTGTCCTAGATCTAAAAATGAGAAAGCATTGCAAATGCTTCTTCATCATGGCCTCATAAAATTACCAACCCATAGTAGAGTTAATTTTCCTAAAGATAACACAAAGTATTGTGCATACCATCAAACTCTTGGGAATAGTACTAATTAATGTCATTCCTTACAAAGTATATTGGATAGATATGATTTTCATAAAGACATTGACTATAATTGAATATAAATTATATCCATTCCACTCCTTGCCATGTAATAGTTGAGGAATAATAAAATTATCACTACATGTTATACACTTATTGTAAATCATTTCAAGATGCAAGGAGCTTATTCCCATCACCTATGTCGGCTCATTATTTTCTTACGCTTAGTGGGGGAAAGAAGTAGATAGCCTTGTCATCATAATGCATTTTTTGTTCTCTTCAACTAGGTTGACTCACAAGCACCTTACTAGTATTTTGCATTAGTTCTTGTTTTCTTTTTATTTTGAGTGATTGCATGTGCATAATGTGATCCACTATGATGTTCTTCTTGACATCTCTCTCTCTCTCTCTCTCTCTCTCTCTCTCTCTCTCTCTCTCTCTCTTTGTGACATTCCTCTACTTGTACCTTCATTCTTCTTTATGTCATAAATATTTTACTTTTTTCCTTTCATCTTTTCATTTTTCTTTTGTTTTCCTTTTGGGGATGACACAAGGCATTGATACATTCATGTCTCTTCCATGCTGACCCAAAATATTTTTTCCTTTTATCTTTTCATTTGTCTTATGTTTTTCTTTTGGGGATGGTGCAAGGTGTCGAGACATTCATGTCTTTTCCATGTTGTCCCGAAAGTTTTTATTTATTTTTGCTTTCTTTGTGTCATTCTTCCAATTCTATGTGTATTTGAGGAATGATGACAATTCCGAGATCTCTAAAATCAGTAGCTAGAACATATTGACCCCAAATCCATAGGTCCCTTATGTGTTTTGATTTTCATTTTTGTGGGCGACCTCTCTCTTTATTTTCTTTGCATGAAGTACCTCTACTTGGAAACACATGACTTGGAATAGGTCTTTCCAAGTTAGCTCTCATGTCTTCTTTATTTTTTGCATTTATCATTTTCCACTTTAAATTAATTGTTCACAGCATGGTGTTTAGCAATTTATTTAAATTGGGGGCATACATTAGCATTATTCTTTGGATTTTTTCTTCTTTTATGGTTCATGGTGCAATCTTCTTACTTTATGCGATGCATTCTTCACTTTGTGGATGACATCGGGTGTGATGTACTTCAAGAGTGTGATCTATCTTAGAATATTACATTCCTCTTAGTGTATTGATACACCACACTACATCCCCTAAATTGTGAATTTTCTATTCTTTGATTGGTCCTCTCTTGGAGATATTAGGCACAATGTCCCCTAAATTAAGACCTCACATAAAATAAACAAGACTCCCTTTGAATGTTCTTTACAAAATTTTAGTTATATGGCCACCTTGCATAACACAACTTGCACGCCTATAGAACCATCCTATTTGTTCATGAGCTCTAAGCATATATAATTTTTTTCTTGTCTCATGAAGCTCAAAGTTCATTTTTGCATGGCGCCTTATCAAAGTTATCAGGAGTTATAACTTTGGTATGATTTGACAGGAAGATGAACAAGGTCATCCATTTCCCTTAGCCACTTTTGCGTGTGTGTAAGTGCATACCAACCGTGTGTGTATGTGTCTCATCTTCTTGGATCTCTCACCTAGTGGACAACCTGAAGTTTCATTTGCTTAAAGTGAGTGTGCATTTTTTGGACAAATAGCCTAGATCTGATCCACATTGTGATGGACAAATGGTCAAATCTTGATCTACCCCTTTCTTTTCCATTTTGTCTCATTTTTTTATTTTTTCTTTGGTAGTGCATGCTTGTGCTTTGTTTTAGTTCTTATATCATTTTCATGTGTTTTCTTTTGTGTCTATGTTGGTTTTCCATGGGATCTTGATCACCCCTCTTGATAATTTTCATCCTATCTCATTGTCACTATCACACTTGAACCCCTCTTGATATGTGCTTGTCTAATTTAGTGTGAGTTTGAAACAAGTTCATCCTCTCACTAAAGTGAGGGCTAAATGTGGTAACAAATAAGTATCCCTTCTACTTTTCCTTGCTTATTTGGGCCCTCCTTGTAAACTAACCTTAATGGTTCCTTGATTTAGTTTTGTAATGTGTTTAACACATTCACATTAGGTCTTGGGTCCTTGTGAACTAATGAACATAAAAGCGTACCTTGATAAAGTGTTGTGAAGTGTTGTAACACACTTTTGAAACTTTTCTGAGGTTTTATTAATCAACTACACCTAATAAATCTCTTTTTAACCTTAATCCTACCTTATATATAGTGTTGTAACACACTTTCACAATTTTGTAGGGTTGTCAGTAATAATTGGGCTTTCTTATGCTTTAATTGGCCTTATTTTGCATCCACAAGCCTCATTTAATGCATCTTTTCAAGGATAATCCCAACACAAATCAATATCTAGTCACAATTTAGGTGTTTTTGGCTTGTGTGTCCCAAATTTAGTGATTTGTGACTCATTCACCACCTTGGGTGAATGAGTCCCCTGTGGCCCAAAATCAAAATTAATTCAAATTTTTGTCAGGATTTCATCCTCCTCGATTTGATGTTGGCTTGTAGTATTGTAATTTCAGGAATTCTTGCATAATTAAGTATAAATACAAGTTTCATTCACTCATTCTACACCTAGAAAGTTCAATGAGAATCCTTATAGAAAATTTGAGTTCACAAGATCATTTAGGTGTTTATAAGAGAATTCAAGAGTCTTCAAGGGAATATTATCAAGAATTTTAGAAAATTATTCAAGAATCAAGTATCATGTCAAAGACTTCATGCATCATGTTTGTTCTTGAGATAATAATTGTGATGAAGGGTTTCATGATTCAAGCTAGCATTTCATTTTAGATCTATCACATCCAAGCAAGAGTTAAGATCTACATCCATTGGAGCCATCTCATACATGTTTGTAAGACTTCATTTCTAGGTTTTGGTGACTTGCAACATCTTATTTTGTTTATTCACATTCTCCATTCCTATTTCACTCTATTTCAAGGGTTGATTACTAAAATGGGGTTTGACCAAGGGAAACCCCTTTCCACTAACAAAAAACCATTTTCCCCTCTCTTTAGTGTGTGATTTACAGGTTTAGATTGAACAAAAATTGAAGAGAAAGTTTGGATAAAATTTTCAAGGTGCCTAAATGTTGTCAAAGTTATCATCAAGCATTGGAGAACATTGGAGAACACCTATGGGTTCATTTATAGAAATTCAGATCCAAAAAATTAAAGAGGCAAATCAAGCAGACTGAGAAGAGAATATTCAAATCCTGAAGTTTTAGGAAACCCTAACTGGACTGCTTTGCTGCTTCTAGTGAATGATTCCTAGTTTTGGTCAACTTTCAATTTTTTGTAGATTTAGATACCCATTTTCCAGATTCCTGTTCCCACATAGAAACCTAGATTTTTGACTAACTCACCCAGCTTGGAAAATGAGTCCCAATCAACATTAAATTCAAAAATTCTAGCATTTTAGACGTCATTCTAGTCATATTGATATTCTCAGGTGCACACATTTCATCTTGTATATTTTTGTTCTTTTTTGCATACATTTATAGGCCATTTAGTTAAAGTTTGTATTGAATTAGGGTTTAATACTACATATTGCATTGAATTTTTCTTTCCAAGTTCTTATGTGGTGGTGAACCCCTTATTAGTTTTCAATCAGCCCCTAGGACAACCCTATTACAAGATCTCTTTCTCCTTTGCATTGAGATCTCTAGGGTTATCCTTGAATAAGAGTATTGGAAACTGGGTGTGCTCTATGTCCTAAACCATACGATAGAATCTCTTCTCCCCCACTTTTAGCTATTTCACTACTACCAGTGTCTAGCAATGTAGGGAATGATATGGGTGGATGCATGGATAAATGAATGGATGGATGGATATGGATTATTTTGTGATAGGATAACATGTTTGGATAGATTATGCCTCTTTGGACAATGCCTCATGGCTCAGATAATGTTGGTTAGGATAGGATCAATGATAGTGACCCATGTCAAGATGTTTTTAATAAGAAAATGTGAAGTACATACTGAACCTTTTCCAAGGTCAAGATAAGTTAGATTGGATGAAAATGGATTGGATAATGAAGGGTTCTTGGATTTATTATGGATAAGATGGAAATAATGTAGGATTTATTATGGATGGAATGAGATTCTTCCACCTAAAATGGTACACATAGATGATTGATTCTACTCATGACACCTATTTTCTAGGTTTTCATCATGGTATTTATCCAAAGTGCCATCGAAGTGGTTTTCACGAGAGGACTATTTTTCTTTTGACTATTTTCTTGATTTTTATTTTGTTTGAAAAAAAATGTTTATGCTCATGTTGAACCAATTGGTGGTGTTGATGTAGACGTTGTTGGTGCTAATATAGGTTTTGTTTCTATTATGATATGCTAATGATGTATCCTTCTTGGAGGAGTTATTTTTCTAGTATATAGGCACTTGAATGTAGCCCTTGGATTTTTTCATCTTCTTTATCAATATCGAAGTTAACCCTACCTAGATGTGCACATCATGATAGAGTGCCCTTAGAGTCCTTGTGATGAAGAGTTTCTACCAATATACGGTTAATACGAGAGTTGGATACCATGGATTTCGAAGTGGATGGTATAATGCATTGAGGGATATGAGATGTAGATGGATTGGTTGATAGTTTGGAATCTTTGTTTCTCCAAACTTGGGAAGATGAGCAATGATGGGTGGATATGGAGATTCGATTAGGACCAAATTCTTTATATACCTTGTAGGTTTCTCTTGAAGCTTTATTTTGTATCGATGGATAGTTTTGATGGATAATTCTTGATATCCTCATACTCACTTTCTTCAATTTATATGGAGGATGTGTCTAATTTTGATGCTTCTTCAAAATGTGTTGATTATTTACAATCCATATAGGAGTCTTCCTCATGATCCATTTTTTCTTGCTCTTCAAAGGATGTTTTTGATTCAAAATCCATGTAGAGGTCTTCCTCGTGATCAATTTTTGATATGTCTATGGATTCTTCTATGCCTTGATCATGTGTAAATATATTAAGAGTAGGAGACTCTTATTCCTTTGTAATGATATCAAGAGTACGAGACTCTTGTTTTGGATGAAGATCATATGCATGTCCATTAGTAATCATCTCATGGGTAGATGGAGAAGTATGCAATATATGGATATGATCATTATTTGTTACATCTTGTATGGATTGGAAAATACCCATTAGATCATGGTCGTATCTTGGAGATATGGATCGTTGATCTTGATTAATTTTGAAATTTCTTTCAATGTAATTTGGACCAAGTTTTTAATATGATTCAATTTCAAAGGATGGATTGATTATAAAGGGCTCTTAGATATCTTCATTAGGCATGGGAAGTGGCTCAATATCCTCTTGATATTTGAGTGGATTTGGATCAAGTGTTGAGTTGAGGATTGCTTCAATATCTACAACCATGAGGTCAAAGGATGTCAATATTTCTTGGAAAGGACGATTTATAAACTTGAGTGAAAGATGTGAATCATTCTTGGGAATAAATTATTGAGATATGTCTTCTAACTTGTTAGGTGATGTAAAGATATTTTCAACATGATCATTGGTGAATGTATCTTGAATTTTTTCCTCAAAAATGGTGTTGGTTGAATTATCAATATTTTCAATCATAGGAGAAAATGATGTTAATGCTTCTTGAAATGAATCATTGTTGGATATTTTTGATGGGTTTTGATCATGATTAAAAAGTGACTCTTGATGTATGTTGATTTGATCATTGGATGTGGTAGAAGAATATTCAAGGGGTTCATTGCTGGATAAATCTTGATCATTGTTTTCAACAATTACAGTGGAGAGATCGTCACTACTATCATTAGTGGTTGAATCTTGATCATTATCATCAATAATTATTTTTCCTTGATCAAGAAGGTCTTGGATGATATCTTTGAGTTTGATATAATCTAGTGGGTCATGAAATTTTGTTCTATGGTATTTGTAATAAGAATTATCATCCTACCATGAAAAGTTGTTGATAGGTTCACCCTCATTTAATGATTATAGAATATTGATAAGTTTAGCATGGACTAATGTGTTTAATGCTGATTCAATTAGCTCCCCTAAACGAGTGTATTCACGTTTATCATCTCGTGAGATTTGCACTTGTTGAGATTGATCTAGCTGTGATTCATCTTGGAGATGTGTTGATTGATATTGTTGAGGTTTTTGATTTTGATATCCAACTTCTTGATATTAAGGGTGTTGTTCTTGATATGGTTGTGGACAGAACTCCATGTTTTGATGACATGGTTTAACCAATGGGAGAGTGTGTTGACTGTGGGGTGTAGATGTCTCTTGGTGATATGAATCAATGAATTTGGTAAGTATAGCAATTTGATTTTGCATAATTTGATCTTGATTTTTATTTTGATTCTATTGATATAGTTGATTTGGTTGTTGGTTAAGCATATTTTGAATATACACTTGTGGTATTTATATGTGATCATGCACAAAATTATTTTGGACAATGTTTTGATTCAAGATGATGTTTAGATTTTGCATTATAGGTTGGCATTGAACATTGTTGTGGTTGGGAAACACATTGCTTTGATTTAGGTAACCTTGATTTTACATGGTGTTACCTTGATTTGGATCAATATATTGAGTTGTCAATATATTATTTGGACTTTGAACAACATTGGTGTGATTTGCAAACGTATCTATCCCATATTTCATCAAGTGGGTATGTGCAGGATCATGATGGGCCAAAAAGTGGCGATATGTAAGCTATATGATGGCCCATGTGCCTGATGACTTTACTTTTACCCAAAATTAATGAAATAAAAAGGATTTTTAGAGGAGATTCTCAGCTTTCCACCAATATAAATTATGCTTTACTTTGAATTTAATAAATAATTATTATTAATTTTCAATTTGAATTATGATTAAAGTCCTAATTGATAGGTTGATTGAAAAACATCTATTGCTTTCAAATGGTATCACAATTTTTGAATCTGAAACATGCGTCACATTCTATGCTTTGCATACTATAGGATTGAAAAAATAAATTTTGAATTTCATGAAGTTTTGACCAAGTTAAGGTGGTTAGACATATGAGTTTTTATATTTTTAAAAAATTTTAGTAAAAAAATCATAATTAATTATTTACTTAGAAAAAAATTACAAAAAAATATGCATCACATCGGGACATGAGTTGTCTACTTATATCTAAAATTTTATAAAAAAATATTAACATTTTATTGTAATTAGGGTGGTCAGACAGACACCTACTTCTTATTTTTTTCCCTGAAATTTAAGTACTTTTGCATTGAAATTTCAAATTTTCACCAAATAGATTTCTTTTTTTTTAAAATAAACCTAGTAGTTTAGAAACTATATTCAATTTTCTACAAATTCTATTCTTACATATTTTTGAAATAATATAGACAGATTATTCAATTTTTTAGATCAAGTTGCCTAACTCTGATTTTCTAAATTTTCATTGCCACTTAAGGGCATGTTTTTTCCATGATGATCCTGCACATACCCAAGTGTGAATTTGATATGTTCATGTTTGGTAAGTTTCTATTTGGTATACTCACATTTGTAATATGTTGATTTGATGGGATAATGTTATTTTCTTGAAGACTCATGTATTAATCCGTTGCTTGATAGATTTGTAGGTTTTGAATTTGATTTATATCTACCATAGGGAAAAGTATTCCAAAATTTTGATTGGGAATTCTCACATTTGTTGTAGCATTGAGGTTTGTAGAATATAATGATCCCATATGTGAATTGTATAAATGTGGGTTTTGATAATCAATTATTATTGTAAGGCTTTGATCTTTGGTTGATTTAGACCAATCATGATGGATGAATCAAGTTTATATTCCATATTTTTCTTGTGTTTTGAACTTGTTGCAAAAGTTAACCTCTAAGGTGTTTTGAACCAATTATGTGAGTGGTTGATGAAAGGGGTGAGTGATATGTGGGATGAAAGTTTTATAATTTTGGACAACAGCTTTAGACAAATACATTTTATGTTTTGATGTTTGTATAAAAGGTGCTAATGAACTTGTAAATCTGAAGGCAGACTTGTCACCTTCATGTTAAACAAGTTCAAAAAAAGTGATGAATAATTTAACTAAGTGTATGGAAAAGGATCCATTTCACACACAACATAGCTAAGTTAGGGGAGTGGTTTGATAAATGTCTAAGTCCGAAGTGTTGATGTGTCCAAGAGTTTCTATAGTTTATTTGGTGAAGTGTGATGTAAAATGTGTGAAGATGAAATGAAATGGATTAATGTTTGACCCAAAATGTTAACCTAAAAGGGACTTTTGTTTTGCAAGACCTGGGTGGTGAGAAACATGCTATACCTCTAAAGTGATCAAACCCTAAAGACTTAAGTTATTTTGGAAAAATAGAACTCAAATGATTTTGGGAATAGAATTTGGACTCAATGTTTTGCATATTTTTCTTGTCTCAATTTGCTTATTTTAAGGAGTCAAATTTTGAACGTACATCAATTTGGGGTGTTCATTTGATTTAACCTTGGAATAATGAAGTTATTTTTACCACATAAAATGTATTTCTTATGTTTTAAACTAAAATTTCTATGTCAAAAAAATCCTTCATTTCACAAAAATCCATTATGTGAAAATCATGAATTTAGGGTTGTAGTCACCTATGTTAACTTTGAAAAGTATGGATTGAGATGTAAGCCAAAATATTTAGAAGTCTCTAAGGATAGAAATCCTTAGGACAAGCATCAATAACAAGTTTTTTTCAAAGGGTATCCATACTTAGACAAAAGGGTTTGAAATTTTGAGAAAGATCATTGATGTTTGTTTGTAATGTTTTGGAGCCAAGAAAAGTATTAAACTAACTCACAAGAATGAAAAATCCTAGTTCAGGTGTGTATTTCTTAGTAGGCTTACCATCATACCCTAAGAGATGATTAATCTATGAAGATGGAATGGATAAATAGGATATGCCAAGGAAATGTACCATCTTGACACACCGAGCAAAGGAGTCCCTTCCCCATTTTATTTATTGCCTCAATCGAAAACTAGACATGGTAAGTAACTTCTAGGAGTGGTGCGCCTCCCATGCACTACTTCAAAATATACTTCAGAAGAAATGGTGAGCCACTACAAACAAGTTTCTAAGTCAGGACTTTCAGGATAAACTAATGCTATAAATGTGGCGATTCACTTAATTAAGAGGCCTCCCAACCCTTAGAAATATCTATAGGTTTTAATGCATCACAAGGATACAAAGGGAGATATTTGTCAGTATAGGACAACAACACTAGCTGGTTAATGACTTTAGTCACAAGAAATTATTTATATAGCGGAGTGAAATGAAAGCACCACTTGGGTCATTCCCTCTCACAAGTTGGGAGGTAGATCCTCTAAAGGTAACACATGTTTGAAGCTTAAAATTTTTTTTCTCACCCAATATTTCCAAAAGGCATAATGGGAGAGGATAGGTGCTTTCAAGAAGAAAAGTATACTTGTGTGTTTCTCTTCACCCAAGATCACACGAAGCGCAAGTGGAGAGGATACACACAAGTATACACAAGAAAATCAGACACATGTTCATTGTAACCTTGAAAAGCATAATGAATTCATTTTAAGAACCAAATGAAGTGTTTTAGATTGTTCAATTTTAAACCATCATTGCAAAGTGAGGATGTTTGGGTTCAGTTTTAACCAATTTGAGCATTCATTTTAAACCCAAAAGGAAATCTAGTTGTTCTTAAAACATGAAATAAAGCATCATAAATTGGTTATAATCTCCCCATAAGTGTCGAAACACTTGTTAAAATTATATAATCAAATGATGATATGCTCATTCACTTCAACTTTTATTGCCAAAACTTGTAAAACCAGTTAACCTCAAAAACAAAAAGCTAGAAGTCAGTGATATGTTAGAAATAAGATGAAATAAAAAATTTAAAGCATATGTCAAAATTTAAAGAAAATGTGAGGTTGTTTGGTCCAAATCCTTACATAATAATAATACTCTAAAAGCTTAACTAAAAGCTAAATTTAATTTATTCCTTGAATAAAAGCTATTAGCTAAAAATTCTTCACAATAAATTACGTGTAATGAAAACCTGAATAGTCCTTGATTATCTTGATTAAAAAATCATTGTATTACACAAAGGAGACATTGAAAATACAAGATTCTTCATCCTAAACTGTAGATTGAATTTTTCTACCATTATCAGTAAAGCATATTACATCATTTAAATCTGAAACTTAAAGAACAACCTAAAACCTAGCAGAGTCACTTTGTACAAGAAATTACACTATTTAGAAACTAGAGAAAAACAATATCTCTCAGAATCCCCTCCCAAAGAGAAATAATGAGAAGAAGGAGAAGAGGAAACCTTAAAAATACATCTTCATGTGACACCTGGATCCTTCATCTTCCTTTGATCAGTAACCACCTCTAGCTCATGAAGAATCTTCATTTTGTACTTTGATTCACTCCTCTTTCTTTCCCCTACCCACATCGTAACATAATATTTTCCTTGATCGTGAAAACCCTTCAGCTCTCCTTCCTCCATTTTACCTTGCCCTACAAATGAAAAAACTATTTTTCTTATACTCCTCCATTGAAAGAAAACCTTTTTTCTTTCTTTATTTGTTGCAGAAAACTCATTCACTTGTGCATTTACCTTTTACCTCCCAACACTTCAAGTTTATTTTAACTTTGTGAAAAATCCTCATGAAATATTTGTTTTCACTACCAAATAATAATGCCCACATTGTAACATAATATTTTCCTTGATCGTGAAAAACCTTCAGCTCTCCTTCCTCCATTTTACCCTGTAGTTGAATTTCTTTTTTTATTGCAGCTAGAAAATTCACCATGAAAGCTTTCATTCTTCTTTTACCTTGCCCTGCAAATGAAAAACTATTTTTCTTATACTCCTCCATTGAAAGAAAACCCTTGTTCTTTCTTTATTTGTTGTAGAAAACTCATTCACTTGTGCATTTAACTTTTACCTCCCAACACTTCAAGTTTTATTTTAACTTTGTGAAAAATCCCCGTGAAATATTTTATTTCACTACCCAACAATAAAAGTTTTTAACTTCTTTTGTGAAGGCTTTGATTTTTATATCGGGCAATAAAAATTTCATTACCCGTGCACTTTGTATTTCACCTTCACACTTTATTTATTTCACTAGCAATTTAACTTTGATTTTAACATTGTGAAAGATGTAAATTTTATTGGGCCACACTCCACCATTAATTTTATTTCACCCTTAGATTTTAATTACTCACAACCACATACCTTTTCACAATTAAAAATTTTATGAATTTTTTGCTTTAGATGCCAACCATGGGTCCCACAGTTATTTAACACCAACACTTCCAAAAATCATCACATATCTCTAATGTGGGGAGAGAAAACAATATGAAATCAATGATGGGTGATGAAATATCACTCCATTGCTGATACAATGTGGAAATGGTGATACCAAATAACGATGCACAATATCATGTTTTGCAGCTTCTCGATGAACCCTGGAGGCATCAAACAAGTGTTTACAATACTTAGTATGCAACTCTATCATCTCCTCATTGAAACCCTATGCACATGGGCTTGGCACAATGAGCAACCGGCTGAATAGGCTGAGTGCATTAACATTGCTCAAAATTCTCATCGACAATACATTCTTGCTTTGAAGTGGTGAAACTAAAAGCTTCAACATTCGATTCAACATCAAACCACAACATATATAATTTGAGGGAACCAAGAGTACTACTCCTAATAATGTTATTTAACATTCCCTGCTACTATTTAGTTTCATGACGTGCTCGATCTGAATATGAGAGAGTTCGGATGTTAAAAAAAATCTTATCAAACAATTTGATACTTCCTCAATGTAAGCGTAGGCTATTCTTGTATAAAGAAAACTAGTGCACGATTTGAATACACAACAAGGCATCAAACCAAGATGCTCCCCACCAAAATTTTATGTACTTGTGTGAAAATTACGTTTAGCAATATCAAATTGATCCTGTTCAACTAGCATAGTGGTTGCCCCACATGCAATATAAACAATTCCTTGGTTTTGTACCAACATTCTACAATATAGTTTCTCTAACCCTCTCAAGATGTGTTAACTCATGTGTTGGATTCCTCCTCTCGCTAGTAAACTACAGAGCAATCCCAACTTCCAAGTATAATGTCAACAAAAGAATTCTTGCACTCAATCCACTTTGTGCACCCTTACCTATTTATGTTGCCAAGCATAATAAACCATTTGATGAGTACATGTCCATCTTTAGTGCATCCTCAATCAAATATAAGATATGCAACCACATTTAATGCCTGATTCATGGCTGTAAGACATTACACTCAGATGGTTGAATGCCTTCCTTAAGAGTTCTACCACATGATGCATTGCAAATTTGTAGTTATTAGGAACAACCACTGATGAATTCTCTTGGATACTACATTATCCTTCATGCTTATCATGCTTGGTTAGCATGTCTCCAATTTTTCACACATGTCTTTTTTAGTTTGAATGTGGAACTTTCAACTTTATAGTCACAACAGTAGGAAGCTAATATAGCCCCTCTTTATATAGAAATTAAATTATTAAGTGTTGAAACACCATTAACAGGTAGGATCTCGTAATCCTAGACTTGACACTCTGTTCTCACCTGATTACCACTAAAAATATGCTTGAATGCAATTTGAAGTGAGAATACTTGAATAGAAAATTTTATATTCTTCTTCCTAGTGTTAGAATTATATGTGAATATTGACTTATGTGTTATCCAAGAGAGGGCCCACAATTCTTTACCAATTCTCTGACACTCCACCCAAACCATCTATTATGTTATTTGCTAAAATTATGTGTTCACATGTAATTAGAAAAAAAAAACCTATGAGGGTGTAATTTTCCACTTTCCATAGTCAGAATCCTCAACATCAAAGAATTTCCATCAAGATAACTTAATCATCTACAATTCTTACTACCATGAAAATGGTGGAAAATTTAAAGAAAAGGCCATCATTCATATTGAGCTTGATATTTAGCTTAATGTAATGAATGGGCTGCAACTTAACATTATGATTAGCTATGGGGCCACTCCCATTTTGGTGGATGAATTTAAAAGCCTTAGTGTCCTTCCAAAAATATGAATAAATCTCCATGAAGCTTGAAAAGATTCATTATGGTGCCAGAGCCTGCAATATGTTTATCATGGTTTAGTGACCATAACATCACCTTTGAAGTATATATCCAGGTATCCAATCTCTTATTAATCCTAAAAAATTGGGTTTTCACCATATCAAACCTCTTGACCCAACTAGATAGAAGCTTCATCAAATTGTGTGACACATGTCAGGTCTCGTTGTGGGCCCAACTAATAATAAAATCATTTTAAAACAATTTTTTATCCTGAATTGATTTAAGGATGCCTCTAAATTCTCTTTAGGTGAAAAAATGAACCGGGTAGACATCAAAATCCACTTTCAAGCACCTTGCACAATAATAAAAATAGGTCAAGTGGCCTCTAGAATTGCCCTAAAAAACTAGTCAAACAACCTCCTGAAGTCGTGAAAATGCACATGCATGTAGAAATTTGAACTAGAAATTTAGTGCAACAAATGGCTTGGTAAAATAGATCTCGAGGTGCAAGATATTCAAGAACAAAGTGGTTCACTCAAACATTTCTACAATTGCACCTATTAGAAACAAACCCAAGCACACCAAGTCACCTCCTTGAAAAATTATCAAATCACCTTCTTGGATGCTACCACTAGAAACGCTAGATCATTTAGGTTCATTGAGTATGTGTGCAAGAGGATTATCCTTCAATACACATTCATCACAATATATTAAGGGTCAAAGATGACCTCCTAAAACATTCTGGAAATATAGATGTCAAAATATGACAATCTACATTTACTTTTGACTTGGTAAAAATATCAAATCTAATCTTGAGGCTCAGAAACCAGACTAGGGAGCATTTGAAAATGAGGGGAATATAGAGCACCAATACATTTTCCATGAAAATTATCCAACTATGAAATATTTCTATAAATAGAAGGCCACTTCGCAGGCTTGAGAGTATGCAAACAACAAAAAAATCCCAAAACCCTCTAACTTGTCATTTCAAAACCCTGTCAAAACTCATCATAGGAAGCTGAAATCAATCATACATGTTCACATATGTCAAATGAATATAATCATCAAGGGATTTGGAATGAAAGAAAATGGGATCTGAATTATGACCCTCCAAAGTAGGTCACTGGGGTAGATTTTTCAGGTGCATTTCTAAGTGTGCAAAGCAAATTTTTCAACATTGGCACTTAAAATTTTTCAGAATTTTATAGTCCCAATAGTGGCTCCAATTAGGTATGCATGCCCCTTGTGGGCATGGTGAGATTCTAGATCTCTGGGAGGTAGGTCAAGGTCAAGAAACATTGGGTAACCGAGTCTTTATATTTTCAACTTTTTAACCTCACTTGGTGGCCCTAGACCACCAAATGAAAAAATGAAGTTAATTCTTACGCCTATCAAATACCAATCTATGAAAAGCGCTGATCTCCATTAATCCATACTTGCCTCTATCACACCAGAACAACATGAGTGACTACATTCCTAGAAACACAAGTGTCAGGCTGACTTTGTATTTAGCTTTATTGTCACATGTCAACCAAATAACATAGGCCACATCACTGCAACTCATTTCATTTTCAGATCTTGTGGAAAGTGACAACATATGAGGATAATGATCAATACTATGTGAAGACACAGTCTCATCACATTCACTAAATCCCTCATAATGATCAGGCTTAGAGAAGACATCATGACTCAAAAGGAATATTCAATCCTCATGTGTATTAAGCAAAGAATGCTCTCATTTGTAACCCCTTCAATTGAACTACATAATAGGTGAGTTTATCATCATCCCAACCACATAACGCAATCAAATTATCATATGTCTCAAGGTTCTAAAAATAAGTTTCATCAACATCCACAAGTCCATTGTCCACATTCAAGTCATTACTCAAAAAATACACTAGCATCCCAAACAGTGTTTCCCACTTCAGGTTCATAAACAAGGTCATCTACATTCTTCATATTATTACAAAAGAAAACTTAAAATGCAGGCTCAGATGATTGATAATTTACTTCTGCAATAAATTCCTCATAGTTAGTGTTCAAGAGACATTCACTATTGCAAGGAGTATCATATTCAACATTACCTCCTATTGCACCAACATGAAAATCTGAAGCATACTGCTCATGAGGGAAACTATGAGTTACAAATCTAGAAAAAATATCCTCATATGCATCCATGTGATTGACACAATCAAATTATTCAAGTGAAAAATCATCATAAAGAGCTTCATTAATTGTACCAATGTTTATCTCTACACTTTCACTTTTATGTACAACTATATCAATGCTATCATCATGTAGACACTCAATGATAACTTCAAAACCCACAAAAGGAGTAGAAGGAGGTAAAGAATTAAACAAAAAATGAGTTCCATGTTCATAACTTACATTACCACCATATGCATTCTCCTCATAATCAACTACTTGAACTGATTCATCGAATGAATCTCTTGCATAAATATCTATTTCTTTGTTCATACTGTTGCAACAATCAATAGGGCTACATTCTTCATTGTCAAACTAAAAACCATCAATGGTTTCTTCATTGCAGCTACTTATGGTTGATCTTTCCAATTGAAAATCATTGAACTCCTTGTCATTTGCATCTGATATACTAAAATTCTTAAAACCATTCCTCAATTAAACATGCTCCTCTATCTCATCATCATGAAAGCTTGCACCAATGCTACATTCACTTATAGAATTGACATAACTAGTTGTACCATTACACTATTGATCACACATTTCTTCTTCAAATAAGATACCTAGGTCAGGGTAAGTGCACCAATCTGTGACACAATTTTGGCTCTTAAGATGCCACTTTTTTTTCCTGAAATCAGCAAAATTTGATTTGCACGAGAAAATGAAGATAGTTACACTCAAAATTTCAAGATGCAATAAGAAAAAAAGTTGAAGTGCTCCAAGTCTAGTTTCTAAGCTACTATATTTTTTTAAATTATGAAGATTAAGGGTCTCAGAAAGGGGGGTCCCAAAATAGGTCCTATTTTTATAAAAAAAATAGCATAGCGCCTGAGGGCTGCCCTCTTTTTGATTAACTTTTTTTTAGAATTTCAAAAATCCCAACTATGCGAAATTAGCTAACACCATGTAGTTTATCCTCATTATTTCGGATACTTTTTTTAATGAATATATTTAATGAATTTTCAAAGTGTAGACATCCTAACAAGCTGAAATTTGAGCATGCTCCCCCCTAATTTTTTTGAAAACTAATAAAAAATTGATTTTTTTTTTCATCAAGTGTAGAATGGAGTCTAGTTTCAAAACATGAAATTTGTTTCACGTTTTGATGAATGAGTAAAAACCTATCCTAAATCTAGCACATGTTGGTTTTTGACAAAAAATAGAGGCATTTACAAAAGGAGTCATGGATCAAAACCTTAACTAAATAAAAATTTAAAAAGAATTATATATTTAGATAGCTAAGAGAGAGGTTAATGCTATCATTGTTTTTTATATAGTTAAATTGAAAGATGTGCAAATGAGATGGGGCACATAGACAAAAATATGAGGAAATTTGGCAAATCCTGTCAATTAACACATCCAAAGCAGGTCATTTGGCGAGCACCAAATTTGGTGCTCACCAAATAGCACATCACATTTGGTGACTGCCAAATTTGGCATGTGCCAAATGTGATGTCATTTGGTGAGCGCCAAATTTGGCACTCACCAAATTACCCACTTTGCAAAAAACTTGAATTTCCCCTCTCTTTGGTCGACAACTTTGATAATAATTTGAGTGCATAGTTTATGATCATAGATGGATAGTTGAGGTTTTCTATTTAATACGCTCTCTAACTCGTTACCCTTATTGGATAACTCTTTATCCCTCCAAAGTCTCTCTCTTAGGTCTCACTCCCTCCCACATGACCTAGACTACTCTCTCAATCCAATCCCCTCTCTTAGGTCTCTTTCCCTTCCACATAGGTACCTAAATAAATTTATCACACTCCAACCACCTTTCTCACTCTCCCTCTCTCTCTCTCTCCCTCTTTGGTCATTTTGTCTCTCTCACTCCATATCCCTCTCTTAGGTTGTTATCTTTCTCTCTGTCTCTCTATCTCTCTCTCAAGTCTCTCCTTCCTACCCCCTCTCTAGCTCTTTGGTCTGTCACTCACTCCCTCTATCTCTCTCCAATTCCCTCTCTCTCACTCACTCTATCTCTCTCCCTCTCTCTCTCTCACGCACACTCCCTCTCTCTCCCTCTCTCTCAATCCCTCTCTCTCTCCCACTTTGTCTCTCTCCCTCTCTCTCAGGTCTCTCCCTCCCACCCCCTCCCCCTCTCTCTCTCAAGTATCTCCATCATACCCCCTCTCCCTCTCTCTTTTTCAAGTCTCCCCCTCCTACCCCCTCTCCCTCTCATAGTCACTCCCTCTATCTCTATTCCAATCCCCTACTATCTAACTTCCTCTATCTCTCTCCATCTACCTCTCCATCTCTCACAAGTATCTCCCTCTCTCTCTCAAGTCCCTCTCTCTCTCATGCCCTATATCTCTCTCCCACTCTCTCTCCCTCCCCCTCTCTCTCAAGTTTCTCCTTCCCACCCCCTCTCCCTCCCTCCCTCTCTCAAGTCTCTCACTTCTACCCCCTCTCCCTCTATTAGGTCTCTCTTTGTATCTCTCACTCACTCCCTCTATCACTCTCCCACATCCTCTCTCTCTCTCAATCACTCTCTCTCTCCCCCTCTCTCTTAGGTATCTCCCTCCCACCCCCTCCCACTCTCTCTCAGGTATCTCCCCCACCCCCTCTCTCTCTCACTCCCTCCATCTCTCTCCAATCCCTCTATCTCGAGTACTCACTCCCCCCTGAGTACTCCCTCTCGCTCGCACCCCCTCTCCATATCTCAAGTCTCTCTCTCTCACTCCTTGCATCTCTCCCATCTCTCTATCCCCCATTCTCTCCCTCTCCTACTCTCTTAGGTCTATCCTTTCCACCCATTCTCTCTAACTTTTTCTCCCTCTCCTCTCTCAGGTATCTTCCTACAACCCTTCCTCCCTCTCCCTCTCTCTTAGGTTTCTCCCTCCCACCCCCTCTCTCTCCCCCCTGTCTCTCTCTCAAGTTTCTCCCTCCTACCCCCCAACTCTCTCTATTTGTCTCTATCTCTCTGTCTCTCCCTCTCTCTCTCCCACTCCCTCTATTTCTCTCCCACTTTGTCTCTCTCCCTCTCTCTCAGGTCTCCCACTCCCTCTGTCTCTCCCACTCCCTCTATTTCTCTCCCACTTTGTCTCTCTCCCTCTCTCTTAGGTCTCTTCCTCCCACCCTCTGTCCCTTTTTCTCTCTCTCAAGTATCTCCATCCTACCCCCTCTCCCTCTCTCTCATTGTCAAGTCTCCCCCTCCTACCACCTCTCCCTCTCATAGTCAGTCCCTCTATCTCTCTTCCACTCCCTCCATTTATCACTCCATCTATATCTCTCCCTCTCTCTCAAGTATGTCGCTCCCACCACCTCTCCCTCTCTCTCTCTCTCAAGTAGATGGTTTAGGGTTTAGGGATTAAGGGATAAGGGTAGAGGGTTTAGGGTTTAGGGATTATGATTTATGGTTTAAGGGTAGATTATTTAATGGTTTAGGGTTTAACCTAGTTAACGGTAGAGGGTTGAGGGTTTAGGGTTTAAGGGTTGAGGGTAGATGGTATAGGGTATAGGGTTTACTGATTAAGGGTTAAGGGTAGATGGTTTAGGGTTTAGTGATTATGATTTATGGTTTAAGGGTAGATGGTGTAGGTTTGAGAGAGAGGGGGGTGTTGAGGGTAGAGGATAGAGGGTTAAGTGTAAAGGGTAGAGGGTTTAGGGATTTAGGGTTAATAGTTTAAGGGTAGAGAGTTTAAGGTTTTATGGTTTAACTTGGTTAGGGGTAGAGGGTAGAGGGTAGAGGGTTGAGGGTTGAGGCTTTAGGGTTTAAGGGTAGAGGGTAGAGGGTAGAGGGTAGAGGGTAGAAGGTAGAGGGTTTAGCGGTTGAAGGCTGAGGGATCAAGAGGAATAAGGGTTGAGGGATTAGGATTTAAGGGTTGAGGGTTGAGGGTTGAGGGATTAGGGTTTAAGGGTTGAGGGATTAAAAGGGTATGGGGGTTGAGGGTTGAGGGATTAAGAGGGTATAGGGATTGAGGGAATAGGGTTTAAGGGTTGAGGGTTAAGGGTTGACATATTAAGAGTGTAGAGGAATTGAGGGATTAAGAGGGTATAACAGTTAAGGGATTAGGGTTTACAGGTTGAGGGTAGAGGGTTGAGAGTTGAGAGATTAAGAGGGTATAGTAGTTGAGGTATTAGGGTTTAAGGGTTGAGGGTTGAGGGTTGAGGGTTGAGGGTTGAGGAATTAAGAGGGTATAGAGGTTGAGGGATCAGGGTTTAAGGGTTGAGGGTTAAGGGTTGAGTGATTAAGAGGGTATAGGAGTTTAGGTATTAGGGTTTAAGGGTTGAGGATTAAGGGTTGAGGGATTGAGAGTGTATAGAGGTTGAAGTGTTAGGGTTTAATGGTAGAGTGTAGAGGGGTTGAGGGATTAAGAGGGTATAGGGGTTGAGGGATTAGGGTTTAAGGGTTGAGGGTTGAGGATTGAGGGATTAAGAGTGTAGAGGGGTTGAGGGATTAAGAGGGTATAGGGGTTGAGGGATTAGGGTTTAAGGGTTGAGGTTAGAGGGTTGAGGGTTGATGGATTAAGATGGTATAGGGGTTGAGGGATTAGGGTTTAAGGGTTGAGGGTTGAGGGATTAAGAGCATATAGGAGTTGAGGGGTTAGGGTTTAAGGGTAGAGGGGTTGAGGGATTAAGATGGTATAGGGGTTGAGTGTTGAGGGTTGAGGGTTGAGGGTTGAGGGTTGAGGGTTGAGGGTTGAGGATTAGGGTTTAAGGGTTAGGGTTGAGGGTTGAGGGATTAAGAAGGTATAGGGGTTGAGGGATTAAGGTTTAAGGGTTGAGGGTTAACGGTTGAGGGATTAAGAGTGTAGAGGGGCTGAGGGATTAGGGTTTAAGGGTAGAGGGTTGAGGGATTAATAGGGTATAACGATTGAGGGATTGGTGTTTAAGGGTAGAGGGTAGAGGGTTGAGGGTTGATGGATTAAGAGGGTATAGGCGTTGAGGGATTAGAGTTTAATGGTTGAGGGGATAGGGATTAAGAGGGTATAGGGGTTTAGGGATTAGGGTTTAAGGGTTGAGGGTTAAGGGTTGAGGGATTAAGAGTGTATATGGGTTTAGGGGTTAGGGTTTAAGGGTAGAGGGTAGAGGGGTTGAGGGATTAAGAGGGTATAGGGGTTGAGGGATTAGGGTTTAATGGTTGAGAGTTGAGGGTTGGGGGATTAAGAGGGTATGGGGATTGATGGATTAGGGTTTAAACTTTAAGGGTTGAGGGTTGAGGGTTGAGGGATTAATAGGGTATAGAGGATGATGGATTAGGGTTTAAGATTTGAGGGTTAAGGGTTGAGGGATTAGAAGTTAAGGGTAGAGAGTTGAGGGATTAAGAGGGTATAGTAGTTGATGGATTAGGGTTTAAGGGTTGAGGGTAGAGGGTTGAGGGTTGAGGGATTAAGAGGGTATAGGGGTTGAGGGATTAAGAGGGTATAGGGGTTTATGGATTGGGTTTTAAGAGTTGAGGGTTAAGGGTTGAGGGATTAAGAGCATATAGGGGTTGATGGGTTAGTGTTTAAGGGTAGAGGGTAGAGGGGTTGAGGGATTAAGAGGGTATAGGGGTTGAACGATTAGGGTTTAAGGGTTGTGGGTTGAGGGTTGATGGATTAAGATGGTATGGAGTTTGAGGGATTAGGGTTTAAGGGTTAAGGGTTGAGGGTTGAGGGATTAAGAGGGTATAGGGGTTGAGGGATTAGGGTTAAAGGGTTGAGGGTGAACGGTTGAGGGATTAAGAGTGTAGAGGGGTTTAGGAACTAGGGTTTAAGGGTAGAGGGTTGAGGGATTAAGAGGATATAGAGGTTGAGAGATTAGGGTTTAAGGGTTGAGGGTAGGGGGTTGAGGGTTAATGGTTGAAGGATTAATAGTGTATAGGGGTTGAGGGGTTAGGGTTTGAGGGTAGAGGGTAGAGGGTAGAGGGGTTGAGGGATAAATAGGGTATAGGGGTTGAGGGATTATGGTTTAGGGGTTGAGGGTTGAGGGATTAGGGTTTAAGGGTAGAGGGTTAAGGGTTGAGGGATTAAGGGTTAAGTGTAGAGGGTTTAGGTTTTAGGGATTACGATTTATGATTTAAGGGTAGATGGTGTAGGGTTGAGGGAGAGAGGAGGGGTTGAGGGTAGAGGGTAGAGGGTTAAGGGTTTAGGGTGTAGGGTTTAAGGGTTTAAGGGTTTAAGGGTTTATGATGCAAGGGTCCCACTCCATCTCCTAGGTCTCCTTGCCCACCATAACTGAATAAATATGTCCCTCTCAAGTCTCTCTCTCTCTCTCTCTCAGGTCTCACTCCCTCCCATGCTACCTAGACTAATCTATGTTAATCCAATGCCCTCTCTCATAGTCCCTCTATGTCAAGCCTCACTTATCTCCCAGCCTACCTAGAAAAATATATTTAACTCCAACCCCATCTGCCACACTCCCTCTCTCTTTGTGCCCCTTTGGTATTTTTGTATCTCTCGAGTCTCATCCCTCCCAACCCATCTCCCGTTGTTAGGTATTTTCTCCCATTGTAACTAGATAACTCTCTATCCCTCTCAAGTCTCTATCGCTCTCATGTCTCAGTCGCTACCACACTAGCTAGACTAATCTCTCTCACTCCTTTCACCTCTCTCTCTATCTTGAGTGTCACTCCCTTTGTCTATATGAAATCTCTCCCTTTTAAAATAGCACATTTGGTGAGCACCAAATGTGTTTTACCTTGAGACAATAAAATAGGGGTTGACCCCATGATTTAGGTCTACATGCTTCTATATTTGTCTTGTTCAATGCTTTATCTGATTCAAAAATGCCTTTTTTTATGCAGTTGAATTCTATTTGAATTGCTTATAGTAGTCCATTTCCAGCATGGCTTGTGGAATTCACTCTATTTCATTTTATTTTCAACTAATCTAGAAAACTGTTATTTTCAACTAATTTAGAAAACCTAATATCTTTCATCAATGTTAATGCAAGTGTTCATTAATTTTTTTGTTTCATAAAAAAGTTCACCTTCATTGAACATGTGCTTAGATAAATTCAAGTGAGTTGACATAGTTGTTTATGCAAGTTTCCATTCATTCTTACCATTTACCTTTCTAAAAAATAAAAAAGGAAAATTTCGTGTAATTGAGAATGCTTATTGTCTTTCTAAGTTACCTCATTGCCAAAGAAATAGTGAATAATTATAAGATAGCATCACAAACCCTTCTTTGAATTCATATTCTTCATGACTTCGTTGACAATCACAAATTTGGTTTTGAGAACAATAAACACAAGATTCTCTAGTTTTCATTTAGGTGGCAACAACTTATACCCTAGGTTTGTGATGCAAATCAGGGAGAAAAAACCTTCAACAATCATAATTAGATTAGTTTCAAACAATATTCAATCTCAAAAACCTCAATTCAATGCTCAACTAACCAATTCACATTCACTTCCTTGTAGCATTCAGAATAGAGAAAATTGTTCATATATTATCATATCTAAAACTAGTTGGATGTTGTAGATTAATGAATTAGCTTTCATTTTCACCTTTTAGAGGTTCTAACTCTTTGTATAGTGAAATTTATATTGTTTTTACTACTACTACCTACTTTCATAGTGTTCATGGATTGAAGGGTTTCATGATGTAATTCAAGCCATTCCACTATTTGTTCCTATTGTAACTTGTGTAATGGTTCCTCTAACTTGTAAAATACATGCCTAACCTATTTAGGATGTTGTGGGGTCAAGGTTGGGTGTTTGGGATGATGTTCTAGGACTATAGCAGGGTATTTTCATGGTGAAAATGAAGGCTTCAAGTGGTGTTTTAAAAAAATGTTGGAAGGAATATCCATGTAATGTATTATTCACCATGTGCAAGGTCTGGTAAGTGTGTTTGGTGCTTTGTATGGGTTTGGCAGGTTCAGGAGATAGGAGTTTCATTAAAACCCCAAGTACTTTGCTTGAAATTGAGGGTTTGGTGTATTAGGGGTCTAGAGGTTTTGGACCTATATAAAAAAAAGGAAATTAGAGGTTTTGACACATAACATATATCTGTTTGAGGAGTTTGAGTGAATATCTAGTGTTTAAAAGGTACTCTCTTTGTAAATTAGGCCAATTGAATAACCTTTTCCAAGGTAGGTATATTGGAAGTCAATGTTGGTCCAAAGGAGTTGATGCTGGGGTTTACCTATGCTTTATAAATTGCAAATGGGTATCCTAATCATCCTTGATTTTTCCAAGTGTTTTGGAAAATCTTGGTGAAAAGACCCTTGAACTGGGTTACCTATGGTATAAGGGAAAGCTTGGTAGAAGTTGGGATTTTCAGTTGGACATCTGATTTTTCTTTGGAATTTGATTGATTCTCATGATTTGGTGTATTGAATGGTTTCCACCCCTCTCTGCATCAAAAATGGTGTTTCTTGGTAAGTTAAGTGATCAAGTTGTGTGTAAGTCTAATAAGAGCCTTCCTGTAAATCTTTGAACAAGTTGATTGTGGATCCCTACATGTATTGCATCAACCTCTAGCTACTTTGCCAACTCTTCGAACACACTCAAAATCACTACTCTAATATCTAACCCTACATGAATCTAACTCCATCATGTATGAAAATTTTTGTCTAGCATAGACATGTTTGATAATTCCAAACAACTCACTGCTTTCTTTCATAAAACGCTTTGGTGTGTTTCATATTTAATGCAATGTAATCAATGATATCAATATTTTCATAAAATGCATTACTTACTTTTTTTCTATGGGTGTTTGTGAACATGTAGCATTTAAGGTCATACCGAGGAAATGATTGAAGCCTCTAACACCGAAAGAACATGTAGTTAAAAATGCAAGGAGAAGAGAATCAAAAAATGTAGCTTGTGAAGCAAAGGAATTGCAACCCATACAACCAAAAATTCCCGTGCAATATAAGAAAGATGTCAAATTGGAAAAACAAAGGGCATGAATGAGGAAATTTCATGGAAGGACAAGAATGGATACCAAAGTTGGGGGCACATCATCAACCATATGTGAATCTCAATGCACATCTCCAGTTGAAGACACATTGGTAACAACAAGTGGTTTTCCAAGTACATCAAAAATCACATCTCCAATTGAAGACACACCATCAACAACATTGTTTTTTGAAAGTAAATCAGCAAACACATCTTTATTTGAAGGCACTCCACAAATGACATCTCAAGTTGGACGTACAACATCATTTACATGTCAATCTCAAGGTATGTCATCAATTGCACCTCTAATTTGAGAACTCCTCCTACATTTTTGATTGATATTGATTCCAATATTTTGAAATGGATGCCTAATAAGATTCCAAAAGGTACATGTCAAAGATATGCCTAGAGGATATGGAGTTTAATTTTTGTGAAGCTAAGTGAGGGTGGAAGATGCCAACTATTTGTTGAAATGATGAAGCAACTCAAATTTAGCCCCACCATGAAGGCTGTTGGGATAAGAGTTTCAAATGACTCAAGTGAAAACTCTATTGTAAATATCTTGATGAGTGCATACAAGAGTGTGGGTTCTACCTCATGCAAAAAGGATAGTTGTACCACATGACGTGTGATGATAACAACACTATTAAGCAGTCAAACAAGGAACAAGGTGAACCTTACAAAGGCAAGTAAGTCTTTGAAAATAAGCAGATCATCTCTAATTAGAGCCAAAGGAAGGCGTGAAAGAGTGAAGGATCCAAATAGCAATGAGTTATGGGCATTCTCGGGTAGAGTGCCATGGAAAGATACAAGAATTTCATAAGGCTTGAGATCTTTAAAAGTAAATTATTGGAAGGATAACACAAGGACCTCTCATAATCAAAGAGATGTTGTAAGAAGGAGAATTGGTAGTAAAATCTATGAGACACATCCAATGCATTATTTGGATACCACTCAAACCAAAATTTTTGCTGATTTTATACAAAAGTTTCCTAAAATTAAAATATATCAAAGGTATTTTGAAATGCTAAAGCATTTTTATGTCAAAATAAATCACACACACTACTTGTTGTAGGGTTCATATTGAGTTTTCTAACCATTATGATTTTTATCGATGTATATGTGTAGATATGCATACTGACAATGTTTTGTAGGAATGTAACATAATGTCTCCACCTAAACCATCAAGGAAATTTTTGTCTTCCATTTTATGTGAAAGAGAGGATGGTCAATTTTTTTACAAAAAATCATGTTTGGATGGCACATGTGATCATTGTGGTGGCATGCAACATTTGCGAATTTTCCAACACATGGCTAGTATACACACAATTGGAGACAAATTTGTGGAATTTTGAAAATATAAGATAGTGGTATATAGTCTAAAAGATGGGAAAGAAGCAAAGAAGTGTGAATTGGTCAGTGATAAGATTATAGTGTATCAGTTTATGGGAATTTTCTATGATCAGGTGGTCTATGAGTATGCAAGGCATACACACATTGCACAAAGGTTGGACTCACAGTTAAAGTTATGCAAGGACACATTTCCACTTCGTTATATCATTTCAGTTGTCAACTTCATTGAGAAATACACACTACAACCACAAAACAGGGTGAAGTCATAGTACTACAACTCCACACAGGTTGCTAAATTGTGCATATAGCATTCATTCATGCAAATGATAGTATAGAAGAAAACAGGAAACTATTGAGGGAGTATAAATTTTACATCAATGATGATCACACACATTCTATAGAGTTTGTACTAGGTTGCTTTCATATGTTCTATGCTAATTTGGCTCGCAGGGGCATATCATTTAGTTAGCATGTCATATGGTTAGATAATTGTACATCACAATTAAAGAATGCCAAAATGTTTTACTAGTTGAGTAGGATGCATAGGATCAATGGTGTTCAACATATGTGGAACTTCTCAGAGGCTAGGCATGGAAAGGGGGAGCATGATGGAGTAGGTGCATGTATCAAAAGAGCCCTAGAATGAGAAGAGTTAAAGTACACAAACAATGTAAAGTTGATATATGGAAGATCAATTGTTTAGTGGTGCAATATTGGTACAATGGGTCTAGGTAGTGAAGGTAATTCTTTAGTTTGTATAATTTTTCATTTTGTAGATGATACTAACATTGCAAAATATGAGGATTATTGTACACTAACAGGATCGAGTGAGATACACTCTTTTAGAAGCTCCAATGTAGGTACATAGACTATGCATACTCGGAAGATGGCATCCTTTTGTTCTTCTTGTACACTTCAAGCATGGAATGATTGTGAATCAACAAAGTGGGTTAACCAACTATCTGTAAGAAGTCTAACCCCACTTGACACCAATCAGCTCTCGACGACTCTACAAATCATGAAGATGCAATCATCCATTGACTTTGATCATGTATTGGATCTACTAGAACCAGGTAATATATCTTACTTATAGGTTTTATTATGTTGTTTAGTAAATACGTCTAGCAATATGAACATATCAATGCAGGGAATGTTTATGTGGTGATTGCAAATGAAGACAATGAAGAGGGTACATACTATTACCTGTGTCGTTGTATCGAGGCCAAAATGAAATTGGAGGCCCTAGTTATAGACAGAGAAAACATAGAATATCCTACAAGTTCATTGGTTGTTACTAGAACATGGCTTTGAAGGTGTTTAGTTAAGAATGTTGCAGTTTGGTTGTTTGAGGACTTCAACACGCATCGGAAGATTCTTCACTACTCAAACCTTGTCGTCACCACCAATGTTCATTTGATCAAATATAAGGGCAGACCTGCGAACAAGAACTTGTGGAAAGCATGTGAGTTTGACCACAAGGAAATCCTTGACAAAATAAAGAGTAGAGAAGACCTCGATGGTTCCTTGGATTGATTTGTAAGTATGCACATTGAATTTTTAAAGTCATGTTATTGATCACTCTTTTGGACCAACACCTTGCAAGATTTTCCACCATTAGTGTTTGATGTCATATGCATTTACAAATGTCATTGATCCTTTTATGATCGTGACTGTAGGTAATACTAAAGTTTTTCAACGTATGATAAAAGAACAACATCGTTTGGTGACCTGCAAGTGTTCAGTGGTATGAAAAACATTAGTTGCTAGTGCATTTTCTAGTTTTCAATCTTCTCTTTCTTTTCTATCTCATATATTTATTAGATTCTTATATGCTACATGTTTTATGTTAATTATATTGGTGATATATTTAAAATTTATACGTAGGATCATCAAGAGATGAGAAAGTAGCGAAGGGGCACACCACCATTGTAGGACCTTCAATCGGCCTCCTTATATAGCATGAATGAAGGTGATAGTAGGTCTCATCAAGTGTATGACTGACATTATTTTGTTATTGTTCTTTTAATGATTTTTATGTGAGTCCATGTCTAAGATTGATAGGATTTTGCAGGTTTTTTGTGGACCAAATTCCTATGATACTACACAACCACAGAGAGGATACTACCCATGTGTTTTGTAGGGAGCAAGGGATGTACATGTTTTGAAGCATTTTGGAATGCAAATAATTGGGCTGGCTGAGGTGGAATGGAGAAACAAAATTTGGCAACAACTCCTTTTGTTTCTTTTCAAGTACAATATATTTCATGATCTATGTTGCAAATGGGAGGATTATTTCCCTACATGTATTGCTACAAGTATTGAGAAATGGGAATATTTTCAAGATGTTCTTCCATCACTATTTTAATATTTGTCATTGACTTAGTGTATTTTTTTATATACAAAAATTATGAGAAATTAATACATGCAAATGTGTATATTCCTTAATATATACCTCAATTAAATGTGTTTATTACATTTAAAATTAGTTGTAATGCTTCATGGTTTACATTTAAAGTTCTCTTGAAGGAAAAACATGTGGATTTATGAGTAAGAATGAAATAATGTCTAATATAATTGTAGAAAGGCATATTTTATTGCCCCTACTGATGTAGAGGTGGTGGTAACCCAAGACACAAATTGACACAACTTCTCTCAAAAATGCCAATCAAGACATCAAATTTCAATTAAATCAACCTTGAAAATAGCATCAAACTCAACAAGGACCCTACAAATGTTTTCAACATGCAAGCAATGATAATTAAATCAAGTTTGCAGAATCCCCAAGGCAGATTCATTGAATTCTTCAAAACTCACCTATTGACATATATTTCCCTTGCGGTAGTTGGAAACTAGTTTTTTAGACTATTGGCCAAAATTTTCCAAAACACTTAGGAAATTAATCATGTATTCAAATACCCTTCTCAAAGATACACCTTCTTAGGACCAAGCACCTCAAAATTGGACTTCATAGTTTTAAGCCTCAAATTAGGCTATTTTTACTAAGAGACTATCTTCTGATCTCCACGCCAGATCTTATAACCCAAAAAAATTCTTGAATATAGCTCCAAAACCAAGGATTTTCCAAGTCACCTTACACCAAATTCTCAAACAAGCCTCCAATGCAAAAACCCTCCTTGTAGCCTAAATAACTAGGGTTTTAGGGTACCATTATTGAATCCTCACCTTCCCAGCCATTCCTACCCAATATAACTGATAAAAAATATTTCAATAGGTCCACCCATGCTAAAGAAACACTCAATTGACCATTAAAAATATGGCTTATTCATTTCGTAGGTCTGACCCACCAATTTCCAAGGGAAAACACACACCTCCAACCCTTCCTTTCATTGTTCAAGCCAAGGGATCATCGTTCCACACCTCCTACTCCTAAAGTAACATTCCTTGCACTCAACTACATCATCCCACCAAGTTACATTTGATGAAAGTAGGTTGGATGATGGTTATGCCATTAGAATAACCCCAAACCCTTAAGGTTGTTCAAGAACCTAGTAGGAGAAATTTGATGAATTAAGGCACTAAAAGATTAAACCAAACCCTACCAAGGAACCAAACACAAGTTAGAACATTTATCTACTATTTCTCAAGGGAATTCAATACATATAAGACCTATTTGGCTTGTACACAGGTATGGAACTCGGAAAAATCAGTAAAACTATGAGAAAACAAAGTAATTTCCAAGCTTTATTCTTTTCCTTCCACTCCAACAGCCACAACTCGAGCCTCTCTAGGATTTACATAGAATTTATCATCCTCCTCTAACTAATCAACACCCATAACCACCAAGAAACCAACTTTTTAACACATATAATTGTTGCAATTACAAATTTGTTGCATTATGCAACTCACAAATTTGCAACTTTTATCACTTTTCCGTACTAACTAGACTATTGACTCCATTATGTCATTGAGATACAATATTTAATGTTTCCTTTTACTCTTAAAAACTCACTTGTTGACACATTTTTAATGCAAGGGTGCAAACTAACCATCAAACATGGATATTTGTGACTAGGTGCTTAGGTGCTCCTGCACCACCTACCTTGTCAATCCTACTGAATTGGAAAGCTAGTGAGCTCACTGGCTTGCCAAATTCATAGGGTTGACAAGGTAGGGGTAGTGTATGCCTCATAGAAATTAATGCAACCTAGGTCATCTCTAACATACCTCAATTCCACCTAGGACTCCTTTGGAGTAAATTGCTAAAATCTTAAAACAACACTATCCAACCTCACTTTTTCATGTAGAAACTCCCCAAATTCCACCTATGGAATCACCAAAAATCAATATGCTCACCTCCTAATGTAGAGTGGATCAACCAAGATGTTATCTGACACAACTTCTCTCAAATATGCCACTAAGACATCAACATTCACTTGACTCAACAGGGTACCTCAACTTCCCAACCATGGAGTCCATTAGACCAGACATGATCAAAGGCTTTGGAATATATTCAACATCCCTTGCTTGACTGATCAACACCCACCAATAGGACTTTGCACTTTAGGAACAACCAATGAACCTTCAAAACAACATTAGGCCTTAACTTACTTATAGCCCTATTAACTAGGACAACCAACAATAAAATTGGTTGGAGGCAAGAACCAAATAATTGAAATAGGTTTTAGACCCCTTATGTAGTCCTATTCAAACCCCCAAGACCTCAAGGTATGACATTCAACAAAACAACTACTATGAACCAATCTACAATGCCAAAAGGGGACCTAATGGGGCTATTCCAAACAAGAACCACGGTATCTAGGAACTCCCCAACTCCCCTAAGCCATCAACATGGTTCTTACAACATCAATACACACATATCAACACCCTTGAATGACCCCTCAATAGATTCCACTCACAACTGATCAAACTCAGACTTTCTTACATAGAATTAGGCTTGTCACATGAGGATGCCAAGCCTAAGGTAATGAATAAATCATTCCAAACTCCCCGACGCTCTCCAAAATATCTTCAAACATAAAGTACATGATGAACTCTACCATTCCACCAAGAATTAAGCCTTGAACAAAAGGAAATGGCGAGTTGTGTGAATTTTTGTGATCAAACCCTAGTTTTTGAGGGTTTTTGACCAGTTTAATAGGAATGATGATAAATCCCTCTATTATTTATGGAATTGGACCAAACCACCACTAAAAGGAATCTATCTCACTCCTCTATCAAACCATGTCAGCCTTGCAGCCATACAGACAAGCTACAGGCCGTACCAAGCATGGGATAAACAAATTTATATAGAAAATCAGATAGAAAGAGAAGAGTGTGAATAATTATTATTAGATCTTCTCTAAAATTTCAACAAAAACCTCCATTTGTGCCTCTCAAGTCTTTACATAGTCCTTTACACCCTCAAGTAACTAAAAACCAACTTTTAAAACAAGTAGCCGTTGCATTTCAAATTTGTTGATTTAAGCAACTTACAAATTTGCAACTTTAGACTCATTCAACCTAATGAATACAAATAATGACCTCAAAAACCACAAAATGGCTTGGAAAAATCCTTATTACATCAAAAAAACTGCATTCTTGGAAACTCATATACAAATTCACAAATTTTCCTTCAAAGGCTACAAAGATAACTTCTAGTGCAAGATTGAAATTTTCACATTTTTATCACTAGACCCAAAACTCACCCTAAAACATACCTAAGGGTCTTAATTGACCTTATTCAAGGCAAAGAATGCTCAAAATACCCACAAAAACCTATTGAGCAACCTATTCACCATCAGATAATCAAATATTGAGGGTGAGGTGTAGGTGCTCCTACACCACCTCCCCTGCTCAAGAAACAATCCAAACATGTTTATCGATCTCAACTAAGCCTATCCACCGAGTTAAAACATCATACAATGGGTGGAAGGCTTAAAAAACCATTTGAAATGCACTCAAACCCTTGAAACATGGCTCACAGACTGACCTCCTACACTTGACTCCAACAAATTTTCAAACTCGTTATGGATATTGGAGTACAAAATTGCACTTTTTTACATTGTGCAGCATTAACTAGTTTGCCAAACCACCAATTCCTCCACTTTTAGGGTGTGATAAGCCCTCTAACATAACAAACCTCAATACCCTCTTCATTCACAAGTTAGACAAGGTTTTATTGAAAAACCATACTCCAAACCTTCCCACAACAAACCAAAGCCTGAATCAACTTTAAAAAGGTCTGCACAAGCTTAAAAGTTCAAGAGATATCACTACCCCCAAAGATTTCTTCAAACCCTAGTACTAAACCACCATTTTCCACTAAAAAATGCACCATTTGACATCTACGACATCACCTAAAATCCCTCTATTCGCCTCCCTTTCCCACAAAAATTTGCACACATGTTCTATAACTCTAACTAAGCCTTTCCATCAAGTTACAAAAGCATATAGTGGGTGGAAGGCTTAATATGACATTTTAATGCACTCAAAACCCTTAAAGTAGGGTATATAAATTGACCCTCAGTAATCGACTTCTAAAATGCACAAAATCACTTGAAATCCAAACAAACCAAAACTAAAACAGAGTTAAGTTTTTTGCCCACCTAATTCCATCAGAAAGAGAGCACAATCACTCTGAGATACGTTCAACCAACTCGATCCCTTAAGGGTCCAAAGTGCAAAAGGGAAGAAATATTTGATAGGGTATTACTTGTAAGCTATGGTGCTTACAAAATATCTATCTGAATCTATGAGATCACGTTGGACCCATCTACAATAAACTCTCTCTTTTTTTTCTATCTGGGAGGCATTTTCCTGTGGTGTCCAATTTTCAGTTCATGGAAAAAGTGTCAAATGCAAGTAGTTGAAAGTTTCAAAGTGGTGTAACTTTTGTTTTACGGCTCATGTGACCAAATAGATGGTTCCAACGTGTCTAAATAGGTATGTTTATGCTATGCATGGTCCTATTTCATACCCAAGCATGCGGAGTTGCTCTGAGCTACGCTCAACCAAATCAATTCCTTAAGGGTCCAAAGTGCATAATGGATGCAAAATTTAGCATGCTATTTATGGGATACCATAACACTTGGAAAATTATCATTTGATCCTACAAGACTGCATTGGGCTTATATACAATAACCTCTCTCAGTTTTTCCTATCTCGGAGGCATGTTCCTGTGGTGGCGAATTTTCACTTGGGGAAAAAGTTGTCATATGCAAGTAGTTGAAAGTTGCAAAGTGGTGCAACTTTCATTTCGTAGCTCGTGTGACCAAATGAACTAGTCCAATGTGTCTAAATAGGTATGTTTATGCTAGGCATGGTCCTCCTTCACACCCAAACACGTGGAACCGCTCCTAGTTACGTTGAACTGGATCGATCCTTTAAGGGTCCAAAGTGCAAAATGGTTGTAAACTTCAGCATGCTATTACTCAGATATCATGATGCTTAGAAACTTCTCATTTGATCCTAAAAGATTCAATTGGACCCCTCTAAAATAACCTCTCTCGGATTTTTTTATCTTGGAAGCATTTTCCTATGGTGGCAAATTTTCACTTGGGAAAAAGCTATCAAATGCAAGTAGTTGAAAGTTGAAAAGTGGTGCAACTTTCATTCTGCAGCTTGTGTGACCAAACGAACTAGTCTAACACATCTGAATAGGTATTTTTATGCTAGGCATGGTTCTATTTTGCACCCAAACACACAGAATCACTCTGAGCTACGTTCAACCGGATCAATCCCTTAAGGGTCCAAAGTGCAAAATGGCTCCAAAAATTCAACATGCTATTAGTCAGATACCGTGATGCTTAGAAAATTTTCATCTGATCCTACGAGATTTGTTTGGCCCCCTCTACAATAACCTCTCTCGGTTTTTTCTATCCTAGAGAAATTTTCCTGTGGTGGCAAATTTTCACTTGGGGAAAAAGTTGTCAAATGCAAGTAGTTGAAAGTTGCAAAGTGGTACAACTTTCATTCTATAGCTCGTGTGACCAAACATATTGTTCCAACACATCTAGGTGGGTATTTTTACACTAGGCATGGTCCTCTTTTGCACCCAAACAAGCAAAATCGCTCTGAGCTACGTTTAACCGGATTGATCCCTTAAGGGTCCAAAGTACTAAATGGCTGCGAAATTTTGCATGATATTACTCGGATACCATGATGCTTAGAAACTTATCATATAATCCTACGAGATTGTGTTTGGTCCCTCTAGAATAACCTTTCACGGTTTTTTCTATCTCGGAGGCATTTTCCTGTGGTGGCAAATTTTCACTTGGAGAAAAAGTTGTCAAATGTAAGTAGTTGAAAGTTTCAAAGTGGTGCAACTTTCATTCTGCAGCTCGTGTGACCAAATGAACTATTCCAATGCATTTGAATAGGTATTTTTATGTTGGGCATGGTCTTCTTTCACACTCAAACACGTAGAATCACTCTGAGCTACATTCAACTGGATCGATCCATTGAGGGTCCAAAGTGTAAAATGGTTGTAAACTTAAATATGCTATTACTCAGATACCATGATGCTTAGAAAATTATTGTTTGATCCTATGAGATTGCATTGCGCCCCTCTAAAATAATCTCTCTCGGTTTTTTCTATCTCAGAGGAATTTTTCTATGGTGGCAAATTTTCACTTGGGGAAAAAGTTGTCAAATGCAAGTAGTTGAAAGTTGTAAAGTGGTGCAACTTTCATTCTGCAGCTCGTGTGACCGAACAAATTGTTCCAACATGTCTGGGTGGGTACATTTACACTAGGAATGGTCCTCTTTCACACCCAAACACACAAAATCGCTCTGAGCTATGTTCAACCAGATCGATCCCTTAAGGGTCCAAAGTGGAAAATGGCTGCAAACTTCAACATGGTTTTATTCGAACACCATGATGCTTAGAAAATTCTCATATGATCTTATGAGATCATATTGGGCCCCTCTATAATAAACTCTCTCATTTTTCTCTATCTCAGAGGCCTTTTCCCATGGTGGCGATTTCTCGCTTGGGGAAAAAGTTATCAAATGCAAGTAGTTGAGTGTGTAAAATTGACTTTTTAGCCATTCCACCCATTGTATCCTATTGTAACTTAGTGGAATGGCATAATTAGGGGTAGGGAACATGTGTGCATGGTTTCTAGAGTAGGGGAGGCAAGTTGAGTGGTTTGGTGTGATGCCCTAGTTGGCAATTTGATGCATTTTGGTGAAATTTAGTGGTTTACGAGCGGAAATGGTTGAAATCCTTTGGGGCAGCAGTTTGTGAGGGAATTTTAAGCATACATGCAAGTTCTTTTAAGAATTTTTGATGCATTGGAAAGGTGTTATGAGTTTTGGTAAGAGTATTTTCAATAAACCCACCCATTTTAGGCTTTTAGCCATAGTAGCAAGACAATGAACTATTTGATAAAATGCTTTGGTAAACATGTACCAAAAATGTGGTAGGATAGACAAGGTGGTGAATTGTTTGAAAAAATGCCTCAAATAAATGTGGTCTCATGGTGATGGAATGCCATCACAATCCATAGCTATGAGGATTTGTGACTTGAGGATTGTGATTAATGATTGAAATTATGTTTAGTGAGATTGTAGGACCTCCCCTACTACATCAATGTTTTAGGGTTTTATCCATAGCAGCAAGGCAATTAACTGTTTGATATAATGCTTTGATAGAAATGTATGAAAAATGTGGTAGAATAGAAAAGGCAGTGAACTCTTTGAAAAAATTCCTCAAAAAAATGAGGTCTCATGGTGATGGAATGCCATGAAAATAAAAAGCAATTTGATTGTTATAGCATTCCATCACCATGAGACCACATTTATTTGAGGCATATTTTGAACTAGTTCACTACCTTGTCTATGGCTTGTCTTGGCATTCCATCACCACATTTATTTGATGCATTTTTTCAAACAGTTCACTGCCTTGTCTATGATATTTCTTACTATTATGCTTTTGATATATTTTTTTGAAGCATTCATAGCATGTTCGAAATTACTTGTTTTATGCTTTTAGCCATAGCAACAAGGCAGTGAACTGTTTGACAAGATGCTTTGGTAGACATGTATGAAAAATGTGGTAACATAGACAATGCAGGGAACTATTTGAAAAAATACCTCAAAGAAATTTGGTCTCATAGAATGCCGTGATAAGAATATGTAATTGGTAGCTGCTCCTAGTTATTAGTTATGCAATGTGAAGAAATTGCATAATTGCTTAGGTTGACTTTGTACAAACTATATTGTAATTGAATTTTTTTCATCTATCAACATCTAGTTATTAGTTATGAAAAGTGAAGTAATGCTTTGACTTTGAAAGATGTGCAATGCAATGTAATCAACTATATGAATATAAACTACAAAAATCCATTAGTTAAAATATTTATTTTATTTGCTCTCTATATCTCTATATGCTATGGAAATACCTTTCAATTTTTTTAAAAAAGTTTTATCGCTTGTTCTACAAATTTTCCTGGTTTTTTCACTAACTATTATACTTTTGGTTTGTCAAATTTTTCCCCAAATATTTTTTTTGCTATGCATTGGAAGCATGAAGCATACACATGAATACACACAATATAGGTGAAGTATACATGTGAATAAGTGACACACAAGTAATTGAAGCATTCCAAAGGATACAAACCACCACAAATGGAGCTTATTTACACAATACACTTTAGATGGGGCTTATTAAACATTCAAAAATAATTAATTAAGCATTAGATGTAAAGAAAATCCATGCCTACAACATTCAAGCAAAAAATTTACACGATACACATGATAACATCATTCAAGAATGACAGTAGCAAAATAATATTTTATTTAATCAAAAATCCGAAAGGCTATACAATGATATACATTGATAAAAGTATATACAATATATCCAAGAAAACCATACAAGCTTAGTACAAAGGAGCCATATGGACCTAAAATGTCACGTATATATTGATAGTACAAAACATATGTTCAAAAATGCCACATGGGTATACAAAAAACAATAGTAATACATAGTCATTTCCCTCTAGGGGAAGGAAATAGATCCCATGTTGCATTCAAAATTTGACTGGATGGAGTGACTGTTGCTTCTCTTGTCTTTCAAACATGTTCGCTAGTCCTCCTCTCTTCACTTTGGACCTTCAACTGATACAATAAAAAGTAAAGATGTTAAAACATAGAAATTGAATTTTGGAATGACATATAACAAAATATATAATCACTTACTGCATACATATAGTCATAATGCAAATTTACAACATCAACACGTCCACGATCTGGAGTGACAACCACCTATGGCAACGATCAGGATAGAAATTAAACTACATAAAATTATCGTGAAAATTTTCTATAATAGACCATAAAAGAGAAAATATAATGTCAAATCGACTAATCTATTCCATACCTCTCTCAATGGCTCAGAAGTGGCTATTGTTGCAGCAACTCCATAGTCCATCGTGCCACCAAAATCACTAGGGCTATCTCTTTTTAACAACTGCAAATGAAACAATATCTCAGGTATCATGTTGATATAAATACCAAGAGGGGATAATGGAACATAAGGTGAAATAAGAGAGGCTAATGGGATGGGAATAGAAGGGTGATGTAGAGAGGGGGCTGAAACTCACTCAAAGTGAAAAATTGCATTCAAAAGGAATCTAACAAGATTAAAATTTCCTATTAGAGTAATCCAAATAATCCTCAAAGCTTGACAACAATCGAGGGTCTAATTTCTCACTTTCACCCATGTAACCTAGTAGTAGTGCAAACCCAAATTTTGGCCTTTAACTCCCATGCTTTCCAAACAACTTGACAATCAGAAGGTGGATTCAGATACCCATTTTAGAGTTATACAACATATCTCTTAACAAGATACAAGTATTTTGGACCAATCCCTTGAATTAGGCTAGATTTACAAAGCAACATACCTTTAAAATTAACACAAACCCTTGAAACCTTGGGGTAGAATTTCCTATGCCCTCAAACTTGTAAAACCACAATCAACACCCAAGGTTGACACCTCCAACATAGAAAACTCCAAAACCCTCAATTTCATGATAAGTCAAGAGGGTTTATTCAAAGTCCCACTTGCATAATCTCCTAGACCATGCCACTGACTCAGACATGTATATTTTGACCCCAATATTCTCAAAATTTGGAAAAAACTCCACACTCTCATTGATTTCCACAAACCCTAGACCCAAGGCTCCATCTTCATGTATTTTTCTTCACAATACTCATCAATATAGTAGGTTTATCTCCTTAGTTCCTTCTCCACAACTCTAATATTGCAACCTAAAACCTACTTAGAATCCCTAGGGCCCATTACACTGGATATAGTAGGTACAGTTAGTGTAAGGGCCCTTAAATCATTATTTTGGTTACAAAACCCTCAAATAGTGTGTCCTCAGCCTGTCACAGGAAAACAAAGACATTTACCAAAAATCACAATGGATCTCCCCCAAAATTGTTCCAAAATATTTTTAACACCTTCCATCACAAAGTAAAATGATTTACATGGCATAATCAATCTGTACGGCCTCGTACAGGCTTGCAAATGACAAGAAAAATCAGAAATTTGATGAAAAACAAAGATATTCTTATTGCCAATGCTTCAAACTTAAAGACAATGTTACAAAACAATTTTTCATGCCTTTTTAAAAGATTCTCCTCATCAAACCAATACAAAAATACCTTATAACTACTTTTTAAACCTCTCATGACCATTGCATTACAAATTTGTTGCATTTATGCAACTCACACATTTGGCACTTTCAAGTTCTGATTCTTTATTGTTTCCTAGACCCTCTTAAACACATAAACTATTAAAAATAGTCTAACGAGACCTTATTCAACTAAGAAATCATGAATTACTCAAGAAAAAGTCATTCTATCTACCTTAATACCCCTTGTGAACTTTGACAATTCCTTCCACATGATTTGCAAACCTTACAAGATGAATACAAAAGCCCCTCAAATTTGATCAATTACAATAGAATGGTCACATTGGACGTTATTAAGACTCAAGGACTCAACTAAAACATCCTAACACACCTTTCTTATCAAAAACTTAATGAAGAAACATAGAAAAGAGTGGTGCCCATGCACCAAAGGGATTAATGGAACATAGGATGGGGTAGTATAGATTGATGAGATGGGCTAGGATGGGATAACAAAATATAAGATGGAAAATTAGAGGTTGATGGGATGCAATTATTAGGGAATAATGCAACATAGAGTGAATTAAGAGGTGTCTAGGGTTTGACTATAGTACATGAAGTTTGAACTTGACTTGTGTGTAGCAATAATAGAGAAGAGTTATCTAGGATGAAACATGGATAAATATGGTATAACATAGGATGGTATAAAGGAACATAGGGTGGAACACAGGGGATCATGGAACATCTAGGGTGAAATAATAATGGGTACAATAAGATGGGATTATAAGGACATAATGACACATAGCATGGACTAGAAGATATTAGTGAGATGGGCTAGGAGGGGATCATAAAAAATAGGGTGAACTATTAAATGCTAATGGTAAGGGATTAGGAAGGAATAAAGGAAAAAAAGTGAATTAGGAGAACATAATGTGACACGATCAAGGAATACAAATGAAATGTTTATTTTTCTCATCAATTTTTTAGATTTGTATATACACAAAATTATGAAAACTAGCTAACATAGATTTACAACACCATTATCGAATAAAGGCTACCCGAGCGTATGTTGTTTGGGGATATGAATTGCAAGGTGTGGAGGAAGAAGGTGCACTAGGAAATTGTTTGAAATCGAAAGCATTTTATGAGACAAACATTCAAATATAGCATTCAATTGTTCAAATGCAATAATAATATCTTTAATACTAGTTGCATACATGTGGACTCATCATCGAGAATGTATAAGGGTCTATAGGAATAGAGCATGCCTCATGAAAAGTGCGACCCTGAAATTTCATCATATCAAAATTCTACTAATTTAGTTATTCTTAAATTTCAAAATATAATTTAATAAACAACATTAAAATAACTTACTAAATTTTACCTGAGTGTCAATGCCGAATGTATCATTCATAATATCATCTATGAAAGCCATCGCCTATGCAACTGATGTAGGTTGTTTAGCTGCATCATGAGCACATTATCATACGTGCAAATAGAACCACAAGCACCACAATGGTGGGGTGGAGCTAGGGGCATACATGTCTCCTCCACACCAAGATCTACTAGAGGACTCGCACACTGTAAAATGGTCTAGGTGAGTGAGTCAGTCAACTTCAGCATGTCCACCTCTACACTTTCCTTAATAATAGAAGGAAAAATGACATGCTCCACCATGGGTCTGGCCAAGGATCTTGGTGCCAACTATGGATTATGTCGTGCAACAATTCTATCATGTGTGGAGCCCCCACCTCTACCCTGAAAGTCTAAGATGCCAAAATAGTTTGGAATTTTATTGAGGAAAAATTCACAATAGAGTTTCCTCAAAAAATATTTCATCACCTCATGGTTATTGCATGGAGGTTGGTCAAATACCATCCACCATCTCTCCCAATTATTATTTTTAATTAACTCATGGTGGCACCAATAGATGGGGAACCTCTTGCATGCATGAGACAAAGGTTCATTGGTTTTTCAGGTCTATAAATAGGGCACACAAGTTGGCTTTGCTAATTTTTAGTTTTTTGAAATCTACATATGACAAACCCCTAGCATAAGATTGTCTCATAATGACTTATGATGCATGAGTTATAATTGACTTCAATGATTCATTAATCCCTCTCCTATAAGGGTGGGTTTCGGCAAGCTCGGTTAATCTTGCAATTAGTTTTTGAATGTCTCTTTTATTGTTTTCAATTTGATTTTGAATATTTTCATGTGTTCCTTGAGGATGCCTATGAATTGATGGAGAGGTTTCAGGTTGTTCTTATATAGGAGGATCTTCATGAGGGGGTGATTGTGAATTCTCAATGTTTTGAGGTGGAGATTCATTCCTTGAGAATTAGAACAATGTTCTATTATAAAAACCTATTTAAATTTGCATTCTAAATCAAATTCAAAATAAATAGAATAAAAATACATACCTCTTTACAATATTCGACCTCTCTGATGTGTTAGTGGCATTCTCATGGAAAATGGCAAGCTAAGGATGCAAACAATGGAAGAGATTTGGTGAGCGTGAGTTGTAGACCTGAAATCCTCTTTCTCAAGCTACAGGTTGAAGACAAAATGAGGGTTTGAAACCCGATTTCTGAATTTTATGTCTACTAAGCCATTTGGGGCATGCCAAATGGCTTATTTCGGGTTGTTTTTGAATATTTTTTTAATATGGCACCTAAATTGTGTCATAAATTGGTACACTTACCCATCATATCCATCATCTTGTTCTTGAAAGCCTTTAGAACTATTACCATCATCTTCATTGGAATACTCTTTACTCAAGGAAATCAATTCTACCGCTTCCTCTTGAGAAGAATCATAGTCATATGAGCTACAAACAAAATTGCAATCATCTTGATCACCCAGATAAGAATACTCCTCAATTGATTGCATACTCACATCAACAATACTATTTTTATCATCATAAATAGAGGAAACTTCAAAATCAACATACTCTTTAACTATACATTCACAATCCATAGATGAGAGAATACTTTCAATATCATCTGCATCATTGCAACCTTCTTTAGATACAAAAAATTGACTTTCCACTTTTGTGTCTTCAAACTCAAAAGAAGGAATGAATTCACATGTTTCATTCAGCTCATCATGTCCTATATACCAGATTACATTTTCTCCATGGGTTGTTCAAAAACAAAAATCTCATTACTAAATGACATGGATTCAACTTTGTTTTCAAATTTCTCTTCAAATTCTTCTTGGGTATGCAAGTTTCTATCCTTAAATAGGAATTCATTGTCTATTGATTCTTCTTCAAAATAATCAAGGAAATTAATTCTGAGCTCATGCCATGAATCTATGGAATGCATTGGTAAACACAAAAACCAAAATGCAACTATACCTTCTAAAGTTCTTACCAAAAACTTCATGATAGAATCCTCTTCTATTATTTGACAATCTTCCATCAAATCAATGAAACCCTATACATGTATTGATGCTAATTCTTCAAGAGATCCTCTAAACATAGACGAATGCTCATTAATTCTTCTTGGGACAAAATGTGGGTAACCTTGGGTTTTACTAAAATTTAAAGGTTCATATCTTTTACTAGTGAACACCCTTTTCTGAGGACATAGTTGTGTTCTAGGCATGACATTATAGCTTGTAGAGGGAGAACTAGGAAAACAATACATACTTGCAAATAAAATTAATTCTCTCGACAACTATTCAATTTAATATCCCTTTATTGTAGTGCTCAATTTCACTAAATAAGGGAACCAAAGTTTACTAAGAGTTTCAGATATGGTCTTCATATACAAATTTATACTTCTTGAAAATCAAAATTTGGAAAATGCCTAGGTATGTTGCAGTTGCTGAAAATTTTTCTTTCTGAATGGAAGTCTTTATAGAATGTAACTTTCTTCACATTTTCATGAGGTTCTTTTGACAGAGTCACTACCTCTCTTCATAGGGGATTGAACTTCAAGCAATATGAAGCTACTTCATAGATGAATTTCCTTTTGACTTCTTATCACCAACATAGCACCACAGATCATAAAACCTCCAGGTTCACTACAACAATTTATTTATCTAGGTATGAATTCCTTTAATATTTGAACTAGATTCTCAAATCAGTAAATAATATGACTCTGTAATAGAACAGTTTACATCTGGAGATTCAAATTTATCCCCAGTAGATTCGCCAATCTGTTGGTTCTCCAGATCAATAGATCCACTAAATCCTAGAAGTAAGCCAGATTTTATGCTCAGATCTAGTGTAGGATTTGGCCAACGAATAGGAAATGAGATTGGGACACATTTCCTTTGCACTTCAGGCTTTGTAGGACCTAGGGGGTGACCCTTTTGGAAACACCAAAATATTCACACATACACTCAATAGGGTATTGCTTAATGGATAATTCTCTCACAATAATATTCCAAGAAACATGAAATATCACTAAACATTGGCTAAGATATTGGGTAACTTTCATTAACTAGCATTTATAAAGTGGTAAATACCAATAACATAATTGAATGTTTTGTCATTAAAATATGGTGATTCCTTGCAAGTTTTGCAAACAAATAAACCAACTAAGTTGGTGCCTTATCCATTATAGAGTAAAGAAGAAATAATCCCTTGATAACAACATAAACAGTAATTCAATGGCCTCTGAAACATCACTGCTTTATAATAATGCAACCACTTAAGGACATATTGTTAATTTACTTCAAAATCTTTACATAACAACAATGCTCTCCATGCTTAGCTAAAATATAAATTTAATTTATTGCTTGAATAAAATCTATTAGCTAAATATTCAACACAATAAATGTGTAATGAAAACCTCAACAATCCTTGATTATCTTGATTAAACAATCATTGTAAATTACACAAAGGAGACATTGACAATACAACATTCTTCATCCTAAACTGCAGATTGAGTCTTCCTACAATTATCATTAAAGCATATTACATCATTTAAATCTAAAATGTAAAGAACAATCTAAAACCTAGCAGAGCCACTTTGTACAAGAAATTACACTATTTAGAAACTGGGGAAAACAATATCTCTCAGAATCCCCTCCCAAAGAGAAATAATGAGAATAAGGAGAAGAGGAAACCCTAACACTACATCTTCATGTGACACCTAGATACTTGATCTTCATTTGATCAGTAATCACCTCCATCTCATGAAGAATATTTAATCCACACTTTGATTCATGCCTCTTGCTTGCCCCTACCCACAACATAACATTATCTCTTCCCTAACCATGAAAAAACTTCACGTCTCCTTCCTCCATTTTACCCTACAGTTGAAAAATGGTTTTTACTGTAGCTGGAAAATTCACCATGAAATCTTTCATTCTTCTTTTACCTTGCCCTGCAAATGAAAAATATTTTTCTTCTACTTCTCCACTAAAAGAAAGCCCTTGTTTTTTCTTTATTCATTGTAGAAAACTCATTCACTTGTGCATTTACCTTTTACCTCCTAGCACTTCAAGTTTTATTTTAACTTTTTGAACAATCCTTGTGAAATATTTTATTTCACTACCCAATAGTAAAAAAAATTAACTTCTTTTGTGAAGGCTTTGATTTTTATATCGAGCAATAAAAATTCCATTACCCATGCACTTTATATTTCACCTTCACACTTTATGTATTTCACCATCAATTTAACTTTAATTTTAACATCATGAAATCTCTAAATTCTATTGGGACACACTCCACCATCATTTATATCACCCTCAAATTTTAATTACTTCCAGACACATACCTTTTCACCACTAAAAACTTTATGAAAATTTGGCTTTAGATGCCAACCATGGGTCCCAACATTATTTAACACCAACACTCCTAGTATTCTTCACATATCTTTGATGTGAGGAAAGAAAAGAATATGAAATTAGTGTTGGGTGATGAAATATCGCTCCATCACGGATACAATGTAGCAATGGTGATACCAAACAACAATGCATGATATCATGTTTTGCAGCTTCTCGATGAACCCTAGATGCATAAAACAAGTGTTTACACTAGTTAGCATGTAACTTTATCATCTCCTCATTGAAACCCTATGCACGTAGGCTTGGAACAACATGAAGTTGACTGAATAGGTCGAGTGCAGTCATAAATTGTCTCATTGCTCAAAAACCCCATTGACAATAAGGTGGGTGCATGAAGATGGCTAGCAATTTTGTGGCCACTTTGAAAAAAAAAATGAAAACTCATAATGCGAGCGTGTTATAACGCGCTCATGTTATGGCTTGGCATGTTGAGCCTGAGGCTCGGCCACCACAAGCACATAATGCAATAATTTTATAACATGAGCCTGTTATAAGGAACTCGCGTTATGGCATGTTAAAAGCAAAAAAAAAGATGTCGAAATTTATTTTCATTTGTGATTATTTTTTTCTTATTGCTTGCGGCCAAAAACCCCAAAATTCCATGCTCGCATTCTAGGAAGAAATTTTTTGGAAAAATCTTCATCAGTGGTTGTTGATTCATCACCAAGATGTTTCCACATCAACGAGGAGGTCAAAGAGGTAAGGATTGATTTTTATTTTTTTTAATTTGTTAGTTTTAGGTTGTATTTGCTATTTATTTTTTGAATTTGTAGGAGATGTTAATCAAACTAGAAACCCTCTTCAAAATCCATAGAAAGGAAAAATCTTGAACAAGAAAATCATCAACCATGACAACAAACTCCTGCACCAATTCCTTAATACCCTCCTGAAACTCAACAAAATTTAATGGGTGAAATTGAGAACAATAGAAAAAAAATTGAGGATTTAATCAGGAGGTTGAACAATCCAAACAGTTCAACTGCGGAAAGAATGACCCTAGCAACTTCACTGCAAGATATGTTAAAAAATGTAGATTGAATCAGGAAACAATTATCTAGTTGACAGGATAGGAGGCAGGCGGCTAGGGCTTTTTACCAAGATAAATTATCATATAAAGAAGTAAAAGATTTAAAAATTACAAAATTAGATTTGTGTGCATTATTTACTGACCCATGGTCAAATGGAAATCTCTCCCTCAATGCGAAGTGGTTTCCTATTCATTGGTCCTACCACTAAGAGATTACAAAATATTTTTGGGATAGGTGGTACATGGATTTTGATGACCCACCATGCAACAATTGTGAAGTCCCACAATATTTCCTCAAGAAACTATACACTGAGTTCATTTTGAACAAAATCCCAAATTATTTTGATATGAGGGAATTCTAGTGGACAGGTGGGGGGTCGGCATAAGATACACCAGGTGAACAACCAAATCCTATGTGGCAAGTGAGATGACCTCTCGCTAGGCTGCCTTATGAGAACATCATCATCCCTTATGTCATGAAGGAGAGTTTTGATGTAGAGACTCTGTAGGCCATCAGCTCTTTGACGCAAAGTGTCATCCAACATGCTAGCCCTCTTGTACAGTGCCATCCAAGGGAGTCTTCGATAGTTGGGCTTTGATCCCATGTGTGCCAATCTTGTGGGGCGACTTGTTCATATGACCCCACCTACATTCAGGAGGCTATTGCGCAGGATCTGTCTGTAGCTATGGTGATGGAGAGGGCAGCTGACATTTTGCATGACATGTATGGAATTGATACTTAGGAAAAAGTTAGCATGTTCATTGAATTTAATTTATTAAATTTCAATTTTGAAATGCAATATTAACTAATTTAGTTTTATGATTTTAATAAATTTGCAGGGTCACAGTGTTGATACTGGATACACCATCCCTACACCTACTTATTTCTACAATACACCTATTGGTGGGGTATGTAACTAGTAAAAAATTATAAATTTATTACATGTTAATAGCATTATTTTATCAATGGTATTTTAATATGTGATTTTGGATGTTGAATAGGCTAATATAGGAGGTTTTGAGGGAACACCTCCCGGTGCCAGTGGATTTAGTCAAACCTTTATGCAGGTAATAGAATAAAGAGTTTGACTAATGAATTGTACTTAATAGATTTTTGTAGTTTATATTCATCTCATTGATTATGTTGTGTTGCACATAATTCAAACTCAAATAATTACATCACATTCCATAAATAATAACTAGATGTTGATAGATGAAAAAATTTCAACTAAAATATAGTTGTTTAGAAAGTCAATATAAGTAGTGATGCAATTACTTCACATAGCATAAGTAATAAGTCTACAAGCAGCTTCCAATTGCATTTTCTTGTCATGGCATTCCATGAGACCATATTTTATTGAGGAATCTTTTCAAAAAGTTCACTGCCTTGTCTATGCTCCAAACTAGGCACCCATTATGGCCTGCTCTCACATATCTAAAACTCACTTGCAACTCTTTTGGAGCAACTATCCCAAATCTGGCTTTTAACACTAATTAGGCCTCTTTCTCAATGAGACACCTCTCCAAACACACAAGCAACACTTGAAACCTCCAAATACTTAAAATAAAGCCAAGAAAACCTTATATTATTAAACTTTCGGGTCTCCTCTCACTCATTTAGATCATGTTGTGCCCTCAACACACACTCCCCATTCAAAACAGGGACCCTCTCTTTTCTTCACTTTGCCGGGTCATTTTTTCATTGCCTCATTTTGTGTGCCCCTATTTCTCTGCCCTAGATGGCCAGTGTGATTCCAAAGTCTCATCTTAGGTTGACCATGTTTCACCCCCTCAAAATTTTCAAAAGCCTGAGTCCTCATGAAGCTCCTTTGGCATGTTACCTTTGCCAAGCAGCCTTGGGGCCTTTTAGGTCTAGCTCGTCGAGTTTCCCCTGTTGGATTTTTGGGTTGCTTTTTCTATTTAAAATGGTTGTTAGTCGTGTTTTCCCAACTCTTGAGGCCCGCCTCTCTATTCAACATTTCATAAATTAAGCTGTAGTGGACCGTCCTTCGCGTACTTCGAGCCGAGTCTACCGAGTTTCTCTTCCTGGGATTCCTTCATGCATTTGCTGATCCTAACGGTCTCCGGCCCATGTATTTCTAGTCGTCAGACCTTGGGCCCCTCTTTGTTGATGATTATTCACTTGGTGTTTTAGATGTTCTTGAGCACATGTCTTTCTAGCCTCTAGGTTCCAGATCTCTCGCTGTCGTCCTAAAATTTGAACTCACCAAATTTTGGGCCGCCATACTTGCATTAATTAGGTGCATTAAATGCACTTAGGGATATAAATAAACCACACTGACCTATCATTTTCACATGTTAGGATTAATCAGAGTAGTTGTAGAGACCTCCCAGCCTTCATCGATCACTACCTTCGCACCCATTGACTCCCTCTGCTGTTCTTCGAGGATTCATTAGCTACATTCAGTGGGTCCTTAGGGTGAGTTCGCCATTTGACCTTATGTTATGATTTTTGTGATTTTGTACTTAGATAATGGATGAAAATGGATGAAAATGGTTAAAATGCTTTCATTTGATAGAAGGACAATAGTTCTAGGAAACCCATGTCGTGAAATATCGAGAAAACCCATAAAATCACTAAGTCTATGAATTTGAAACTTCTCCACCCCTACACAGTTATTTGAGCAAGGCACTCGTGCCTTCTGGGTTCGAGCGTTCCCTTCATAGTTGATGAAACCAAGTGAAACATAAATTTAAATGGTGGGATGCCTCCTTGGGTTCATGACCCCAAAACTCACTCGATGGACTGTTGTAGAGACTTAACATTGAATGAACTCCCTATCTCCAGATGTGCTTGTTGGGCCCACTCCCATGGGATTCCATCCCTAGGATGCCATCTCCCTTTCGCCATTCCAATTGATGTTTCCACCACATCTTCCCGAGCTTCAGAGACCGCCCTTCTATTTGCCATTGGGTTTGCTAAGTAGATTTGTCACATCCTAGCACTCTTTGGCTCCCTATTCATTGGTTTGCATTCATGGACCACTGCCATGACCTTATCATTCCTAACGGCCATTCAGAGACTACCTTTTAGCATTCGGGACTCGATCATCTCTCGGGTGCATGAACAAGAGCAAGAAAACTTGAGCACCTTCCCCTCATTAGGGCCCAATTCCAAGATGTTTGTTGTCGAGAATTTGTCCCGTCTTGACCTCATAAAATGAAAAGTCAAGATCCTCTCTTCGGCCTCCAAGCCTAGATATACTAATCACCGATAGCACTCAATGAAGAAAACATGAGGCAAAATTTGTATCCGGGTTTGGTCCACCATATTTCTCCTATTAACTTCTACCTTTGGCCCATCATTCTAAACAACCATCCCCTAATGGCTTTCTGGCCTTTGCGGTCCAAGCATCCAAATAACTAAGAGTTACACAATTATGCCAACCGTCCTCTAGCCTTGTGGGTTCTGGACCTTGGAACTCCACCACTAGAACTCCATTTCACTAAAACCATTTGAAATGGAAAACACCAAACAAATTCTCCTCCTCATAACTCTGGGTGCCCTAATAATGATCCAAATTCCCCTCAATCTGGAAAAATACTTTGACCCAGATAATTAAATTGGACCCTCTCTTGGATGAACATTTCAAATCATCTAAATCTGTAGATGAGAGAACCTATCTAGATTGCTCTACCTTGTTCACCCTTCAAAACAATATTCTGACTACAGAAGTTTGACCTCTTTGGCTTGGACTATCCAAAGTCCCACCAATAAACTACTAATGGAAAATTTGACTAAATTTTAGATGTTTGAATGATGAATTGTCCAGTCTAACGATGTTTTGTAGGGATTTGAATAACATTTGTGTTTTCATGCTTGGTTATACTCTCCTACCCTCTCTGTACAGAATATATGGAATTAGGTGCAAAACCCTCAAGGGCAGCCACAAAGAATGACAAAGGAAAGAAAATAGGCAAGGCACCTCGTGGAAAAGAGGACAAAGACCAAATGAAGTACCAATTCCAAGGGGAACCATTGCAGTCTAAAGTCACTACCAATTGGAAATAAGTCTTAGACACCAACATTGGACATGCAGACATTGATGAATTCATCCAAAGGGTCAAGGTCAACCCTAAAATAGAAAATGAAAAATTGATCAGAAGCAATGGGATAGCCAAAGTTGCATGTTTCCCTCCCTCTCTTGTTGCCCCCGCACTAGTGATGGCTTGCAAGGAGGCATACTAGCTAGAGAATAGAACCATAATCGACAGGGATGGGAATGTGTTGGTCGACATGTTAGCCCAAGGAATAACAAAGACCTTCCATATCCCTACCTTCAAGGAGATGGAATTGTCAACTATAAAGGAATGCAAGGAAATGTGGGAGGAAGACCTAATGAGATGCAAAAAGCTTATAAATGAACATTGGCTCAAGGAGAAGAGGGCAGCATTGGAAAGGTTCCCTAGGAGATCTTTAGCAATGACTTTTATGAGGGCTACCATGATTTAGTGACCTTACTAAGCAAAGTAATGGGCCTCCCTGTTGCAACCTATTTTCAAGAATGGATGGTCTACTTTATTGACCAGATTCTCTATTGAGAAGGAGATACCACATTCTACTAGGGTGGAATAATCAGTGATTACTTCCATAAGAAATTCATGAATGTCAAAAAGACCTCCAAATTCTATATGAAATCTTATCTAGTGTACTCATTGGCCGAATAGAGGCAAGACATTGGATTTTTTCAGGCTCCAGATGAACAACGTATTTGGGAAGTCAATGTTTTTGACAACTACCCTCAGCTGCAATTCAAAATTTTTAAGAAAGATTGTTGCAGGGTGAATGTTTATTTCATAGGTTATACAATCAAGTTTCTTAGGGGTGACTTCGATAGAAGATTCTCCCATAGTGGTCGAGCTTTCCTTAAGAATTATGCCTTCCTATTCATTCAGTATCTTAAGTTTACATACATTTGCACCCAAGGTTTCTCGGAAAGACCAAACAAGCTACCCCGGTATCCCATTGATCAGATAATACTGTTGGAGCTTTATTGGTAGTTTCAACATATCCATGCCCTTTTGAGCAGCAAGCATCTAGCAGGGATTCCTTATCCTCTTTCTTTCGACCAAGCGATGTATGAACTCTATACCTCCTAGTGTGCCCAAAACTCAGAGAAGGAGTTGGAAAAATATAATTTCAGATTCCACATAGCTTGGCCATGGATGGATCCCTATGGCCACATAAGAAGGGAAATTGGACAAGAATGCGCTCGTCTTCATAGCATTTAAGATTTCTGGGCTAATTGTAAAGATGACTATGAGGTTCAGATAAGGCACTAGATGCAGATGACCACATACTTTGTGAAAGGGTGAACCTATTCCAAATGCCTGATTAGATGGAAGAGGACGAGAGCACTATGATTGACCCCAGGTATAATGCAATTTCCAATCTTCCACTACCATTGATTGATTGGAATGAGCAAGAGGTTGATGACCTTGACATTTTCACCAAGCCCGTGGAGGCTGGAACAAAAGAGTGGATTGGTGGGAAAGTTGCTTGATTGAAGAAACAAGGGGTCATCCTAGCTTATAAAGGGCTCAAAAGTGAGCCAAGTGGATCAGATGGTGGGGTAGCTTCTACATCAATAGGAGAAACATTGAAATCCCCTCCACTCACTTGCTCAAAGAAGATAAAAGAGACTGATGAGCAATAGTCTAATCCAAAGGTGTATGCCAGAAAGGCCTCGAAAGGTGAACCTTCCAAGAAACATAAGAAATCAAGAAATGTCACTGAGATGCCTATGATACAAGAAGATCCACTCCATGTGGGAGAGGAAATGGAGGTTGATCAGCTAGACTCTCCACCTATCGTATTTTTTGCTCCAACCATTGTTGTTGTTGCTATGACCCCGCTTATTCCACATGCAGTAGTCGCTACCTCCTAGCCTATGGTGGAAACCTTTGTCAACCTTGTCTCTACCTCCCCAATAGCACGTCATATCAATGGATTCATCCTTGGCTACCAACTCCCCTCTTTCTAGATCATCCATGCCCCCATCATTTTCTCTTCCAACTACCACCACAGGAACTACAATGCCTACCCTCATCCTTCTAGATTCCTTTGTTAAATATATGAAAAATGTGCCTTCTACAGTCTCAGGGATGTTTTTGAACCCCGCGGTGCAAGCTTCTATGGCCCAATCAATAACTAGACTCCCAGTTCCTCTTCCTTGTCCTATTGAGCCACCCTTAATGGAGCCAACCATGCAGATTTGTGAGGAGTTGGACATACAACAACAAATGGAGGTAGCTAAGGGCTTGGGAGAGGAGGTAGATGATTACCGTGAACACCCTATGGTGGAGCATCAAGTAATTGATGAGGTTCTCTATGAGTCATGTGGTAATGATGGTGAAGATTTGGATGCAAATATTATTAAAGAAACCTATGATCTTGAGCTTGATGAGGAGCTCGCTAAGCAGCTCAAGGAAATTGAAGAATAGGAGGTTGAAAGACAACTTATTGTTGAAGAAACTAACAAATTCCATGGCTAAGTCTAGTAGAACTTGAGTAGTAGTAGGATGCATGGACACCTTAGGAAATCTTAATCATCAAGTGCAAGGCTCAGAGGAATGATCTTTACTATATACGGTATGCTTTGTTAATAATAATCCACCATCATGCGATCCATTTGAAAATTAACTAGGATGTAGGAAGTGTTACATTCAAGCTCTTGAAGATGACCTATAGAATAGAGCATGATAAATCTCCAATGGAGGAATTTGACCCCAACCTTAAGCATGATGAGGAGGTGCTCCCTCATGGTGAACAAGAAGAAAAGGAACAGGATAAGCATGAGGAAGAGGTTGAAACTCATGAGAATCCAGAAACTGAGCAGCCCGAGGAGCATGGGCGTGATGAAGAAAAATAAGAAAAAGATACTGAAGGGGAAGATAGCCATAAGGAATGCCTGCTCACTAAAGTCCCCATCAAATAGATGGTGTTCATCCAAGATTCCAATGATGAAAAAGAGGATAGGAGGATAGAGCAAGAAGGTCTTAGTGGTAAGGATATTGAAATTAGGAAAAATGAAAAGGAAGGTAACTAGGAATCACCGAAAGAAATGTACTCAATACCTAATTGGTTGGAAAGGCAACTGAAGAAGAAAACTCCTATTCTGAAGGACCCAAAACAAGACTGGAGGCCATATTGGCCCGAGCTTAGATCAACACTAAGAAGGAGAAAAATCTTAAAATAAGATCAAAGGTGACAATGGATGTCTCTAGATCTAGATTAGTATAGGTAGCTACACCATTGGTGGGAGAACAAGGAATAAGCTACAACATCTCCACCATCGACTTAGGGATGGCCACCGAGGAACATAAAGTAGATCACCTTTAGGAGTTTTTCACTATGATGGTGCATCTGATATAACAAGATAAGGTTTCAAAAGAGGAGCTCAAGGCACAAGTGTATGATCTAACAACCTATATCTAGAAATGCTCTTCGACATAAGAACAATCGGTGACATCTTCGACCCTGCTATAATTGTTGTCCAAGGAACAAATAGATAAGCTTGAAAGAAGAAAGAACTTGGCTAAGATAACAGAGAACTGGTTATGAAAGGTCTTATATACTGGAAACATGGGAATCAATCACGTTGTAAGGGAAAAAAACAAGTTCCTGGACATACAAAAGTCTCTTGAGGGTACAAGGAGGTTTTGTAAAGATTTCCTAAGGAGGTATGAGTCTGGTTACTCAAAGATTGAGGCTATCCTTGAACTACCAAGCATGACTTGGGAAAAGGAGCTTGCTTTTAAGAAGGATGATCATTGGCTGATGCATGTATGGAAGCAAGATTTTGACAATTGAAAAGAAAGGCTGGAGCAGGTGCTTGATAAGGTAGATCTAGACATTGAGTGGACCAAGGAAATCAGAGTAGATTGCCTTCGGTATCTGAAGCTAATGATGGAATATGATATTCCTAATGTACAGATTGATCCATAGACCATAAAGCCCCACTTCCAGAAGAAGATAGAGGATGGGATGTCATGTGAGGTTACTACGGATTTCATGAGTTTTACTGCCTGAGCTTTCACCCAATCAGAGTTGTTTAGAGACCATACTGCTAAGTATGATGAGGATTGGGGAAAGCTCTCCGACAATTCCAAAGAATGGAATTACCAAGTGCTATGATCTAAAATCATAGAGATTGATAAAATCCAACCGTTGATTCTGAAATTCATGGAGTATGCTACTTTGAAGAAGCAAGAAGGAAACCCTAGTTTTGGTGAAGATTTCCTTATATAATAGCTACAACAAAGGGAAACCAACAAAAGATAAAAGTGCTACAGTGCTACCACTAGAAGACAATAGGGATAAGGAAAAAATATATTTTAAAATGTAATATATTGTGGGGGTAGGTGGAACCCTAGATTTTAGTGAATCTTGGCCACACAATGAAAATCAATCCTTGTGATTCATTCTACTTTTTGGACACTATAAATAGGGGGTCTCCTCTCATTTTCAAGAGAGATTTGAGTTGTTGTAATGACATGCTACAAATTTTTTAATAGAAATACATTGATTTTGGTCGATTTCTAAGTTTTTTTGCATGTTTCATGGCTCATCTCTCATAGTTAGATGATTTAATTAGATTTACTTTGTTGTTTCATATATTTTGAATTTTCTTTGATAGATTTGGTAATGCTATTTAATGGTTGAGGATTTATGTTGTGTAGATGCCTTTCTAGTCCATACTTTTTGTTGTTTTCTACTGGTAGATGGCTATGTAGAGTTAGTATAGACTTAAATTCAAAACTTCCTCAAACTTTTATCTTTGTTCATGCATGTATATGGTGAATGAATGGTAAGACATTTGCAGTCCCTAGAAGATAGCACAAATTTCATGATACTGAGAAATTTCTGGTTAAGTGAAATTTTGTTTTAATGATGTTTTCCACTATAGAAACCTCCATGATAACTGTTCATTCATAGTTGTAGATCCAGGAACCTCCTCTCTTCCTTTCCATTTTTCCCTTTTTTTTTAATAAGTAACCTATGCTAAGGTTCATTGCACATTGTAAAACCAAATCCTAAGTTAAAATAGGAGTTCAAGATCGTTGTCCGAACCTACAGCAAAGTGTGCATCAACTTCCTGCTTCAAGAACTCCATCCTAAGACCCAACTTCCTTCTATCCTAACTTCTGTAAGTCCTCCCTATGATTACCAGTAAGATCACATCAAACATTAATTGAGATATTCCATAAAAGTCATGGCCTAACAGTTGAGAGACCTTGGGGTAATTCTCTACAACTTGTTGGATATTTCCTTTCAAGAGAGGTGATGCACCTATCCATTACCTATGCTGAGAAAGTGTGCCAAAATATACATCAAAAAAATTAGCACTAGAAGGAGGGCATATTTGGAGTTAAGATGGATTGAATTGGGTTTTTATTGCCTAAGAGATTTTATAGAATACTAAGATCTACACCCAACAAAGGGGAATTCCAAGAGCTACCACCCCCTACTGGAGCTAAGAGAGCTAAGAAAGGGGAAGCATCCACCTCTGATGCATCCGACCAACCTATTTCACCTTCACCATTAGCTCCTTCTTCAATCCATTCACCTCCTCTTTCTCCTTCATCCTTGACAACACATTCTCCCATTTATCCACTTCAAGCAGTCTTCCAGGTTGTCGCCTCCCAAGGGCTAGGCGTTGCCTTCTAGCCCAATACAACCTTACTTTTGGGTGTTGTCCCATCGACTGCTGTCCCTCTCCCACAATATCATATCATTATGGTGTAGCCACCTCCACCTCCACCTCTAATGGCATGGTTGGGAAACAATCCATCTCCTTTGGCCTTTAACTTATATCACAACATGCTAGAGAATCCAAAAATATTTTGCATGAAGTTCAACCCTTGGGATCCACAAAGGACAACAAACAAACATATTAAGATTTTTGAGATAGCCTTGAATACTATGCATATTATTTATGAGGATGTGGCTTGCTGGTTCTTTCCCTACTCCTAGGGAGAAGATGCCTTTTGCTGGTATGTCAACTTGCTGGTAGGAACCACATGGGACTACTAAAAAATGCTTTCCTATCTAGAAATTCAAGATTTCGATCAATTCTTCAGAGTTGTACCGATAGTTTATGTCCATCCAAAGAGAGGTCAATGAACCAATCGAATCCTTTAATGATCACTTCCATAGGGCATATACTCGGCTGCATGATCCTTATGAGCTCAATGATGTCACAAAATTACCAGTTTACTATGTGGGGTTGGACAATCTCACTGCAGCACTAGTAAAAAGGATGAGGCCACCGCTTGCGAGATTAGTAGACACTTATGTAGAGGCCATCATTGCCAGCACAAACTTGGGACATAATATTTTTGGCCTGCTACCCTCTTTGGTGTAGGTCGCTCATCCAACATAGATTTAAGGGCTTACTCAAGCCCTGCAGCATCAGACGACCCTCATGAATCTGGTACCACACTTGCCTATAGTGCCTCATCCAGGAGAACCAATGAACCAAGCACCCCTGGTTCCATATTACTTTCTACCCTAGCAACACTAGGTCCACTCTCAACCTCCCCAAGTTCTTGCATACCTTCAAGCCTCTAAATTCCTGCTCACTCACCAAAATTAGTCGGCTGCACAACCGATTTTCCTTTAAAATTTAGCCCCACAACCGAGCAACATGGAGAAGGATTAGAATGACGAGTTGATGGAGATGATTAGGGAAATGTCTATAGAGATGACTCACTTGAGGAATCAAAAAAATTAGTTACAGGCTTTGCAGAGAAGCTTCTAGGCCAACCTCAACTATGATAGCCATGACAACCATGAAGGTCATTACAACTGTGATGCCGACACATTATCTAAATAAAATTATGAAAGAAACCAAATTTTGGGGTAGAACTTCGACAGAAGGGCCTCCCAAAGACAAAATCAGACATGGAACACAAGGCCAAAAATGGTGGTGTTCCTACTCCCTTGGACCAGCCTAGTAACAATGACAAGACTACAAGCGAAGTCTACTTAGCTGAGACTGCCCTATCCAACTAGTGCCATATCCACAAAAACCATTGACATTCTAAGTTGGATTGTCTGAAATTTCAGACAACTGCTGAAATTTTCAAGATTCAAGTCTAGAATGTCATGGATAGCTTAGGTTGTAGGGACATTGTCCCTTCTAAACCATATGACTCCTTAGTGTTGGTCGTCAACAAGGCTCCCTTCCCAAAGGCTAAGAGTAACATGCTATTGAAGGAAAGTGCTCCAACAAGCAATGACAAAGCGGAAGAGGTAAGTGCCAAAATTCCTTTGACTCAACTTTTTGATTTTGTAGATAATGGTTCAATAGATGAGGAAGAGTTGAGAGAAGATGAAGTAAAAATTCTCCACCAAATTACTACTCCTTATGATCTAAGGAATAGGCAGGCAGGTGGTTAGGCCAGTGGTCCTTTCGCTACCTCCACCCCATGTAACAACTTCAGCACCCCTCCTGACCCAAATGATAGCAACAATCTAGACTATCCCCATGTACCTACGTGGTAATTTAACAAGAATATGCAATAGAATTAAATTCAAAACCAGCCCATAAACTCCTCCTAAGGTGTCCCTTATGATGCTAAAATTGAGAAAATGGGGGAATATATTGCAAAATATTTTAAGAAAGTCAAGCTAAATGTGTCGGCCTTTGAGTTGTTTAAGGTCCTAAACAATAGGAACACCTTCTTTAGAATGATCAATGGGACCCCTTCATCTAGAGAAACCTAGGACACACCCACCAAGAGGGTCTCCTTTGAGGATTCATAGATCGAGCCTATTATCAAGTAAATTCTCAACAAGAAAATTGATCCACCTTCAAATCAGAAAAAAACAAGCAACCCACCAAGGAAGAAGATCAGACTCAGACTTAGAACAAAATCAATGATAAAGATAAGGGTCAAGTAGCCTAGGTAGATGTTTTTGGAGGACTGTTTCAGGGAAATTTTGAAACCCCTCCCTTCTTGACCACTATTAGAATATTTGGGAAGAACCTCCATAATTGCTTGCTTGATTTGGGTGCCTCCACCAACTTCATGCCCCTAAGTGTGTGCAAGGCTTTGGGGATAGTTCCAACTCCTTCCCGACACAAAGTGACACAACTTGATAAGACTGATATCAATATAGTTGGTGAGATCAATATAATACCTATGTAGATTGCTACTAACCCTAGGATATAACAAACCATTGACATCCATGTTGCTGATATCCCCAATACTTATGGCATAATATTAGGAAGGGATTTCACTTGAGCATTGAATGGATACACCGCAACAGACTATTCTCACATTTGTGTACCATGGAAAGGGATGCCAAATTATATTCAAATAGATTGAGAGCCACACATGAAGTTTATGATCACAAAATACAACAACACAAATGAAGTGTTGTTTTCTGAAACAAAATTAGGAAATTACTGCCCTATGGCTTACTCAGATGAAGATGAGTGTTATGATGAAGAAGCAACTGAAGAGGTCCTTCTTGTGTTGTGTAGCCCACCTGTCAGTTTGTTCCACACTCCTCAAAGCACAAAAGTATTAATTGAATTAGATGATGAGGATTCATGTGAGGATGAAATCCTTGGGTTGCTAGATGGCTTCCAAGACTTCATGGAAAAATACATGCAAGATTAGCTTAGTTTGGGAGCTAGAATGAATTTTTAGGAACTCCTGTTGCCTAGTTGGTGCAGGGTGGACAATGCTGCCTATCTAGAATTCGAGTGCTTCCTATGTCAAACAACAATCGAGCACATCAAATGATAGGTCACTCCTAAGGAGGATGCCTAGTCAACACCGCTAGATCAAATTCACATTAAACTTACGACACCTCTGAGGGTTGTTGAAATGAGGCCGCCATCAGAAGAAAAGATCAAATCTATTGAATCCAAGGTCAAGGACTCTCCTAGGTTTTGGACGATATGCTTTGATGGGTCCAAGTCCAAGAAGGGAGCTGGAGCTAGCTTCAAGTTGATCAACGCCAAAGGTAAATCATATTTTTCTACTCATAAAATCCAATTTTATTTCATTAAGTAGAATATGAAGCATTGGTCCTAGGACTCCTCATGGCCTTAAGAAAAGGGGTCAAAATGTTACAATTTTTTGGGGACTCAAATTTGGTTATAAAGCAAGTAGGAAATATCTATTCCTACTATGACCAAAGACTGACTAATTATAGGCATAGGGTATGGGATCTCTTAGAAGGTCTAGATGCATTCAATATCCAGTTGATTCCACACTCTCAAAATCAAATTACCAATGCCCTAGCACAAGTACCTAGCACCTTGCAACCCCTGTCGTTGTCTAGCCTCAAGAGGTTTACCATTGAGGTCACTTCCATTCCATCCGTACCAGACATTGTGGAAATTTTCTATGTGTTTAATGATGATAAACACATCCTGGATTTTATCACTAGCTCTGATGTGTTTGCTACTGAAATAATTGATGAAATTGAGGTTGAACTAGATATAGAGGGGGTCATCAACCTCAATACAAACACTATTCCATGAGGAGTGGTCCAATTAGAACTAATATTTGATTTGAATTAGATTAGAGGATAGGATCAACAAGAAAAGAAGGATTCCATTAATAGCCAATGCGACACTAATAACCTCAAAACAATCGAGGATGCAAAGAATGTGTTTATTGGTAAAGTATGCACACTAGAAGAAAGAATGGGATAGTGGATGCTTTATGAAAGTACCACGATGTCATTTCCTAGATTTATGAAGAACTGAAAACATATGATACATCAATAATCACTCACACCATCCCTCTCAGGTAGGATGTAAGACCATTTCAGTAGTGACAACGTAATACCAATGCTTTACTAGAACCAATCATATACAAGGAAGTGCCAAAATTTATTGTTCACTAGGATTATCTTCCCTATCAAACACTCCATGTGGGTGGCTAATCTAGTTCCAATAAAAAAATTAATGGAGAAATCAAATGGTGTGTTGACTTCCGCAATCTGAATAGAGCCTTAGAAAGGATAACTATCCTATGCCATCATTGGATGTGGTACTGCAAATGGTTAATGGCTCTCAAATGATGTCCTTCCTCGATGGGTATTCTAGATACAATCAAGTTATGGTTTAGTATGAAGACCAACACAAAATGGCGTTCACGACCAAGTGGGGCACCTTCACATATAGATGAATGCCATTTAGACTCATCAACATTGGTGTGACCTTTCAACGAGCAATAGACATTCCCTTCAAGGATCTGATTGGAAAATGCATAATCATCTACATGGATGATTTGACTGTATTCTCAAAACAATGAAGCGATGATGTTTCTAATCTGTGCAAAGTTTTTCAAAGGTGCCCAGAATTCGGGGTGTCCCTCAATCCAAATAAGTGTATGTTTGGGTTCATTGGAGGAAAGCTTCTTGGACATGTCCTCTCAAAAAAGGGAATCTCCATCGACCTTGAGTGCATCCAATCTATAATGAAGATCCATCTTCCAGGAAATAAGAAAGAGTTAAATTCCTTCTTTGGGAAGATAAACTTTGTCAAAAAATCTATCATAGGCTTTGCTGAAATTGTTAAACCATTCAATGCTATGTTGAAGCAAGACACCAAGATTGAGTGGGTTCTGGAAGAAAATCAGGCTTTTGAAGAGATCAAGAGGTTAATTGTTGATGCACCCATGTTGCTCAACCCTGATTATGTGAAGCCATTCTATATTTACTCATTTGCTTCAGATCACACATGTGCCAATATATTGACTCAGAAATATGATGATGGGAATGAGCACCTAATTGCCTTTATGAGTGCCTCATTAAAGGATGCTGAGATAAGATATCACAATGTGGAAAAAAAAGAATACGCTCTCATCCATGGAGTCAAGAAATTCAAGCATTACATCTTGAGAAATAAAGTATTTTCCATTGTGCTTGACCCCATAGTAAAGACACTACTCATGCAAAATGAGTTGGGAGAACATAGAGCCAAATGGGTGACCCTGTTGCAAGAGTATGACATGGAGATCCATCCAATGAAATTGGCTAGAGGGTAGGCACTCACTCGAATAATAGCTAAAGCAACAACTGAAGCTGGACCTAAAATTATGATTCAACAATACCAGTTGGAGGATGTCTCTCCAAGAGAGTGGTATGATGACATTGTTTACTACTTGCTAAATCATAGATGTCCACCCTACTTGCAAGGGGTCCAAAATGTACCCTTAGACTGAATAGCAGTAGATACATGATGTAGGGAGCCATATTGTACAAGAGGAACCAAGAAGGTATCTATCTATGATGCTTTGGTAAAGAGGAAGTGAATCGGATCTTGAAGGAGTTTCATGAGAAAATTTGGCATGGGTTACGGTTCTGGTCTTTCTATGACACATCAAATATTGAGAGGAGGATACTACTAGCCTATAGTCTATAAGGATGCTCATAACCATGTCCGTGCATGTCATATTTTCCGAACTGCATTGAATAGAGAAAAGAATGTTGTTGTCTCGCTGTAACCAATCCTAGAGGTAAGGTTGTTTGCATAATGGGGTCTTGAATTCATTGGTCCAGTAAGTCCACCATCATTTGTGGGTCACAAGTACATTCTAACCACCTTTGATTACCATACTAGATGGATAGAAGCTATTGTGTGTAGGAAATGTACCACAAAGGTAGTCACTAATTTCCTTGAAAGTTTTATTTTAAATCAATTTGCTTGCCCATATGCATTGGTATATGATAATGGGCCCACCTTCTCACTTAAATTTGCTAGCTGGACCTTTGATTATGGCATCGCCCTCAAGTTCTCATCCAATTACTATTTTCAAGGAAACGGTCTTGCAGAGTCCACCAACAAAAACCTAATCACCATGATTAAAAAACTACTTGATAGGAACCCCAAGGACTAGCATACCCAACTCCATTTAACCCTTTGGGTGGATCGCACCCATCACAAGGCTTCCCTTGGTGATTCCCCGTATCATCTGGTCTATGGATTATAGCCTATCTTTCTGATACACTTGAAAATTCCCACCCTCTAATTTATCAATGATTTTTATGAAGGAGGGGATCATAGAGAAGCTTGGTTAGCTAAGCTCTTACACTTAGAAGAAATACGAGACTGTGCAATAGAAAAATTTCACCAAACATCACGGCATAGTAAAGAGGTGGTTCAATCGTCAAGCCAAAATTAAGTCCTTTAGAATTGCAGATCTAGTCCTATGTTGGGACAAGGCCCACAAAAAGAAAGGGGGACATAAAAAATTTCAAAAGCTTTGGCTTGGCTCCTTTCAAATAGTTTAAATCCTGGGAGACAATGCTTTCCACTTGAAAACCCTAACTGGCAAAGACGTCCCTTTTCTTATGAATGAGAAACAATTAAAGCATTACTTCCAAGTTTGAGCCCATGTAGAGATATCCTTGTAAATACTTGTACATAGGTTAGGATAGGTTGCTTTGGTTTTCTTTCATTCTGTTTGTTTTGCACTGCTTTGTTTTTCTCATCTCCTAGTTGTTTCATTCTTTTGATGAGAGGCTTTTCGTTCCTGCTGCATTGGCCATGCTCATTCAAAAAATGGTTCGCTTCGCTTCCCATCCTTAGTGTTCTTTGGCTAAATATTCATTCTCGACTATTGGTCCTTGATAGCTGCTTGGGAATGATTTCCTCATTTGAACTTTGCCTTAGAACTTGACCCTTGGTTGAATCCTTTTACATTCATCTAAGATCTTGCACAAAACACATGTTAATTATTTTTGAAGGGATATGCAACAGTTGTTGTGATAATGTGGTAAGTGAAAAATATTAAGTCCTCTCCAGTTACCACTATGGTTCTCAAACCAATTGTAGGCTTCGATGCTTACACAGGTGAGCCAAAAAAAAAAAGTACAGAAAAAAAAAATCCAAAAGACAAAAAGAAAGAAAGTTTTGAAATGAAGCAACTATATGGGTGTGCGGGTAACTCTACTGGGGCTATGGACTCCCGGTTGACAGTAGAGAAATATCCATTGGGTCACAGTGACAACTTCGTCGGGGCTATGTCAAGGTTACTTTTGGTATTGGACAATTCATGTAGCTTGCTCATTAAATTAGTTGCTTCATGTCATGGTTCCCAAGGAAATGAAAAGAATTCACTACACACACACTTCTAAGATGTTTCATAGGTGGACTCGACTAAGGGCCCTGCTCTCCTAGTTCACTTTAGGGAGTCAGCCCCTGGTCTGGGAAACTAGATATTCTGGGTCCTGAATGAATACTTATCCTTTGAATTCTCAAGAGTGTTTCTCAATGGAGTTTCCATTTGTTTTTCCCTTAGCACACATGCCCCGTTCGAAATAGGGACCCCTCTCTTTCCTTCGCCTTGCTAGGTCATTTTTTTGTTGCCTCATTTTGTGTGGCCCGGTTTTGGTGCCCTAGATGGTCAACGTGCTTTGGAAGTCTCATTTTAGGTTGACCATGTTTTACCTCCTCAAAATTTATAAAATCCTAAATCCTCATGAAGTTCCTTTGGCATGTTTCCTTTGCCAGGCAGCCTTGGGGCCTTTCGAGTCTGGCTCATCGGGTTTCCGTTGCCAGATTTATTAGTTGCTTTTAATATTTAAAATGGTTGTTGGCCCGCATCTTACTGACCTTTGAAGCCCACCTCTCTTTTTCATTTTTTCATAACTTAAGCTGTAGTGGACCATCCTTTGCGTGCTTCGGGCTCGGTCCGTTGGGTTTCTATTCTCAAGATTCCTTCATGCATTCGCTATTTCTAATGGCCATTGGCCCATGTCTTTCCAGCCATTGGACCCTTGAATCCTATTTGCCAATGATTCTTCACTTGGTGTTTTTTTCCTTGAGCTCATGTCTTTTTGGCCTCCGCGTTCCAAATCTCCCGCCGCTATCCTGAACTTCGAACTCACCAACTTTTGGTCCACCGTACTTGAATTAATTAGGTACATTAAATGAACTTAGGGATATACTTAAACCATGCCGAACTATCATTTTCACTTGTCAATATTAATCAAAGCAATTGTAGAGACCTCCCAGCCTTTGGCGATTGGCACCTTCACGCCCGCCGCCTCCGTCTGCTGATCTTCGCGGATTCATCAGCTACATTCTGTAGGTCCTTAGGGTGAGTTCACTTTCCAACATCCTATTATGATTTTTTTGATTTCATACTTAAATAATGGATGAAAAGGGTCAAAATAATTTCATTTGATAGAAGGACAATAGTTCTAGAAACCCCATGTCGTGAAATATCAAAATACCCCATCAAATCACTAAGTCTATGAAATCATAACTTCTCTGCTCCAACGTAGTTCTTCGAGCAGGGCGCTCACGCCCCGTGGGTCTGAGAATTCCCTTTTCCATTGAAAAAACCAAATGAAATATAAATTTAAATAGCGGAATGACTCCTCGGGTTTGTGACCTTGAAACTCCCTTGACGGACTTCCATAGAGACTTAACATTGAATGAACTCCCTGTCTCCAAGTGTGCTTGCCAAGCCCGCTCTCCTAGGATTCCATCCTAGGGATGTCATCTCCCTTTCGTTGTTCCTAATGGAATCTTAGCCCCATCTTCCCAAGCTTTAGAGCCCACCCTTCTATTCGTTGTCAGGTTTGATAAGTAAAGCTTTCACATCATAGCACTCTTTGAGTCCCAATTCGCGGGCCTGCATTCACGCACTGCTATCTTGACGTTGTCATTCCTAATGGAAATCTAGAAATTGCCTTTTGGCATTTGAGATCTGATCATCTCTTGACTGCATGGAAAAAATAAAGAAAACTTAAGTGCCTTCCCCTCATTGAGCCTTGATCCCCGGACTTTCATCATCGAGACTCCATCTTGTCTCAGCCTCACAAAACGGAAAATAAACATCTTCCCTTTGGCCTTTGGGCCCTAATATACTAATAGTCGCTAGCACTCAACGAAGAAAACATGAGGCAATATTCATGTTTGGGTTCGGTCTGCTAGGTTGCTCCTACTAGACTTCTACCTTTGTCTCGTTGTTCTAAATGGCCATCCCCTAACGGCTTTCCGACCTTTGCAGTCTGAGCATCAAAATAATTGAGAGTTACACAGTTATTCCAACTATCCTCTAGCCTCACGAGATCTGGACCTCGAAACTTCACCCCTAAAACTTCATTTCACTAAAGTCATTCCAAATGAAAAACACCAAAAAGCTTCCTCTCCTCATAACTCTAGGTGCCCTAATGATGATCCAAATTCCCCCCAATTTGGAAACAAACCTTGACCCACTTACTTAAATTAGACCCTCTCCTACATGAACATTTCAAATCATCTAAATCTATAGATGAGAGAAAATATTCGGACTACCCTATCTTGTTTTCCCTTCAAATAAATATTTTGACCAAAGAAGTCCAACCTCTAGGGCCCAAACCATCCAAAATCCCTCCAGTAAACTACTAATGGCATCTTTGACTAAATGTTATATGTTTGAATGATGAATTGTCCAATCTAATGATGTTTTGAAGGGATTTGGCTAAAATTTGTGTTTTCATGCTTGGTTATGCTCACCTTGCCTTTGTGTTTAGAATATATGGAATCAGGTGAAGAACCCTCAGGGGTAGCTACAAAGAAGGACAAAGGAAAGAAAATAGGCAAGGCTCCTGGTGGAAAACAGAACAAAGACCAAATGAAGTACCAGTTCCAAGGGGAACCATTATAGTCTAAATTCACTACCAATTGGAAAGAAGTCTTTGAAACTAACATTGGACATGTAGACATCGATGAATTCATCCAAAGGGTCAGGGTCAACCCTAAAAAAAAAATGCAAAACTGATCAGAAGCAATGGGATAGCCAAAGCTATAGGTTTCCCTCCCTCTCTTGTTGCCCCTGAACTACTGATGGCTTGTAGGGAGGCGTACCAGCTAGAGACCAAAACCATAATAGACAAGGATGGGAACATGTTGGATGAAATTTCAGCCCAAGGAATAACAAATACCTTCCATATCCCTACCTTTGAGGATATGGAATTTCCAACTGTAAAGGAATGTAAGGAAATGTGGGAAGAAGACCTAATGAGATGTAAGAATCTTATAAATCAACATTGGCTCAAGGAGAAGAGGGGCAGCGCTGCAAAGGTTCCCCAAGAGCTCTTTCGTAGTGACTTTTATGAGGACTACCATGATTTAGTGACCCTACTAATCAGCGTAATGGGCCTCCTTGCTGCAACCTATTTTCAAGAATGGATGGTCTACTTTATTGAGCAAATTATTTGTGGAGAAGGAGATACCACATTCTACTGGGGTGGAATAATCAATGATTTCTTCCATGAGAATTTAATGAATGTCAAAATGACCTCCAAATTCTATATGATATCTTATCTAGTGTACTCATTGGCCGAATAAATGCAAAACATTGGTTCATTTCAGGCAACGAATAAACAACCTAGTAGGGAACTGAAATTTTTTAACAACTACCCTCAGGTGCAATTCAGAAATTGTAAGAAAGATTACTACATGGTGAATGATGCTTTCATAGGTTATATCATCAGATTGCTTAGGGGTGACTTTGAGAGAAAATGCTCCCATAGTGCTAGGGATTTCCTTAAGCAATATGCCTTCCTATTCATTCAATATCCTAAGTTTACATACATCCGCACCCAAGGCTTCGCAGAAAGACAAAACAAGCTACCCCAATATCCCAATGATTGGATAATACTATTGGATCTTTCTCAGTAGCAGTGACATATCCATGCCCTTTTGAGCAGCAAGCATCTAGTGGGGATTCCTTCTCCCCTTTGTTTCAACCAAGGGATGTACGAACTCTATACCTGCTAGTGTTCCCAAAAATCAAAGAAGGAATTGGCCGAATATCATTTCAGACTCCACAAGGCCTAGCCATAGATGGATTCCTATGGTCACATAAGAAGGGCACTTAGACAAGAATACGGTCATCTGCATAGCATTGAATATTTTTGGGATAATTGTAAAGATGACTATGAGGTGCAGATAAGGCACTATATGTGGATGACCCCATACTTTGTGAAAAGGGTGAACTTGTTCCCAGTGCCTAATCAGATGGAAGAGGATGGGAGCACTATGATTGAACCTAGGTATAATGCAATTTCCAATATATTTCTACCATTGATTGATTGGAATGAGCAAGAGGTCGATGACCTCGACATTCTCACCAAGCCCGTGGAGGCTCACACAAAAGAGTTGATTGATGGGAAAGTTACTTGATTGAAGAAACAAGGGGTTATCCTAACTTATAAGGGGCTCAAAAGTGATCCAAGTGGATCATATGGTGGGGTACATACTACATCAATAGGGTAAACATCAAAATCCCCTCCACTCACTCACTCAAAGAAGAGAAAAGAGACTGATGAGAAATAGTCTAATCCAAGGGTGTATGCTAGAAAGGCCTTAGAAGGTGAACCTTCCAAGAAACATAAGAAATCATGTATTTTCATTGAGATTCTTGTGATATAAGAAGATCCAATCCATGAGGGAGAGGAAATGGAGGATGATCAACCAAATTCTCCACCTATCGTATCTGTGCTACAACCACTGATTTTGTCGCTACCACCCCACTTATTACACACATAGTAGTTGCTACCTCCTTGCCCATGGTGGAAATATTTGTCCACCCTGTCTCTACCTCTCCTATTGCACAAGTCATATAAGTGGATTAATCCTCAGCTACCACCTCCCCACTTTCCACATCATCCATGTCCCCATCATTTTCTCTTCCAACTACCATCGCATCAACTACAATGCATTCCCTCACCCTTCTAGATTCATTTATTAAATATATGCAAAATGTGCCTTCTAAACTCTTGGGGATGTTTGCAAACCCCGCGGTGCAAGATGCTATTGCCCAAGAAATAATTGGACTCCTAGTTCCTCCTCGTCCTACTGAGCCACCCTCAATGGAGGCCATCATGTAGATTTCTGAGGAGTTGGATAGATAACAAAAAATGGAGGCAGCTAAGGGCCTAGGAGAGGAGGCAGATGACTACCATGAACACCCTATGTTGGAGCATTGATTAATTGACAAGGTCATCTATGAGTCCTTTAGTGATGCTGGTGAGGATTTCGATGCAAAGATTATTGAATAAATCTATGATCTTGAGCTCGATGAGGAGCTAGCCAAGAAGCTCAAGGAGATTGAAGAAAAGGAGGGTGAGAGACAACTTATTGTTGAAGAAAGGACCACCGATAGTGACATAGAGCACAATAACTATCTAATGGAGGAACATGACCACAACCCTAAGAATGATGAGGAGGTGATCCATCATGGTGAACAAGAAGAAAAGGAAGAGGATAAGTCTGAGGAAGAGGTGAAAACTCATGACAATACAAAAAATGAGTAGCTCGAGGAGCATGGGCGTGATGAAGAAAAATAAGGAAAAGATACTATAGGGGAAGACAGCCCCAAGGAACACCTTCTCACTAAAGTCCCAATCAAACACACAGTGTTCATCCAAGATTCTAATGAGGAAAAAGAGGATACGAGGACAAAGAAAGAAGCTCTTAGTGGTAAGGAAATTGTAATCACAAAAGATGAAAAGGAAGGTGACCAAGAATCACCCAAAGAAAAGTCCTCAATACCTGATTGGTTGGAAAGGGAACTGAACAAGAAAAATCCTCTTTTGAAGGACCCAAAAACAAGATTGGAGGCTATATTGGCCCAAGCTCAGATCAAAACTAAGAAGGAGAAAAATCCTAAAATAAGATCAAAGGTGACAATGAATGTCTTTGGATCTAGAGCAGTATAGGTAGCTATGCTAGTGGTGGGAGAACAAGGAATAAGCTACAACATCTCCACCATCGACTTAGGGATGGCCACCAAGGAATGTAAAGTAGATCACCTTTAGGAGTTTGTTGATATGGTGGTGCATCTGATACAACAAGATAAGGTTTCAAAAGAGGAGCTCAAGGCACAAGTGGCTGATCTAACAACCTACATCCAACAATGTTCATTGGCAAAAGAACAACCTATGACATCTTTGACCCTGCCACAATTGTTGTCCAAGGAACAAATAGATAAGCTTGAAAGAAGAAATAAATTGGATAAGACCACAGAGAACTGGTTTCGAGAGGTCTTATATACAGGAAACATGGGAATCAGTCATGCTATAAGGAAAACAAACAAAGTCCTAGACTTACAAAAGTCTCTTGAGGGTACAACGAAGTTTTGTACAAATTTTCCAAGGAGGTATGAGTCCACCTACCCAAAGATTGAGGCTATCCTCAAACTACCAAGCGTGACTTGGGAAAAGGAGCTTTCCTTTAAGAAGAATGATCATTGGTTGATGGATGTATGGAAGCATGATTTTGACAATTGAAAAGAAAGCCTAGAGTAGGTGCTTGATAAGGTAGATCTAGACATTGAGTGGACCAAGGAAGCTAAAGTAGATTGCCTTTGGTATCTAATGCTAATAATGGAATATGATATGCCTGATGTACAAGTTGATCCAGAGAAGATAAATCCCCACTTCCAGAAGAAGATAGAGGATGGGATGTCAGGTGAGGTTACTATGGATTTCATGAATTTTGTTGCCCGAGCTTTCACCCAGTCAGAGTATTTCAGAGACCATACTGCTAAGTATGATGAGGATTGGGAAAATCTCTCTGACAATTCCAAAGAATGAAATTACCAAGTGTTATGATCCGAAATCATAGAGATTGGTAAACTCCAGCCATTGATTCTGAAATTCATGGAAGTATGTTTCTTTGAGAAGCAAGAAGGCAACCCTATTATTGGTGAAGAGTTCCCTACATAATAGCTGCAGCAAAGGGCAACCAACAAAAGACAAAATAGGGATAAGAACAAAATATATTTTAAAATAAAATATGTTCTGGGGGTAGGTGGAATGCTAGCTTGTAGTGAATCTTAGACACACAATGCAAATCAATCTTGGCCATTCATTCTAATTTTTGGACATTATAAATAGGGGGTCTCCTCTTAGTTTCAAGAAAGAGTTGAGTTGTTGTAATGACATGCTATAGAAATTTTAATAGAAATACATTGACTTTGGTGGATTTCTTATTTTCTTTGCATGTTTTATGGTTCATCTCTCATAGTTAAATGATTTATTTTGATTTAATTTGTTGTTTCAGTTATTTTCTGTTTGCTTTGATAGATTTGGTAATGTTGTTTTATGGTTGTGAGGATTTTTGCTGTGTAGATTCCTTTTTAGTCCATAATTTTTGTTGTTTTCTATTGGTAGAGGGCTGTGTAAAGTTAGTCTGGACTTAAATTTAAATTTTCCTCAAAATTTTATCTTTTTTCATGCATATATATGGTGAATGAAGGGTAAAACATTTGCAGTTCTTAGAAGATAGCACAAATTTCATGATACAGAGAAATTTCTGGTTAAGTGAAATTTTGTTTTGAGGAAGTTGTGCACAGTAGAAACCTCCATGATCACTGTTCATTTGTAGTTGTAGATCGAGGAACCTCTTCCCTACCCTTTTTCCTTTTTTTTTGATAAGTAACCTATGCTAAGGTTCATTGCACGTTATAAAGCCAAATCCTAAGTTAAAAAAGGAGTTCAAGATCGCTGTCTTAACCAATAGAAAATTGCACATCAACTTCCCACTTCAAGAACTCCATCCTAATACCTAACTTCTGTAAGTCCACCCTGTGATTACCAACAAGATCACATCAAACATCAACTGAGATATTCCATGCTAGTCATGACCTGACACGCAAGAGACCTTGGGGTGATTTTTGGCAACTTGTTGGATATTCCTCTTCAAGAGAGGTGATGCCCCTATGCATTACCTATGTTGATAAAGTTTGCCAAAACATAGATCATCAGACCCATTTTCATAAAACCCTCACTTTCCTTGCAATCAATTAGGGCTTATTGAAAATGTTATGCCCTGACCTCTCACAAGCTTATAATCACTTCAATCAAGCTTATTTATGGCTGTACATTCTCATTCCATCATCAAATAGTGTTGTCCCAAAGATCTATATACACTTCCTTCACAAAATCACACTTTTTCACTAGTTTTCACCCTCTTTCAGCTAGGGTTTCTCAGTTATTCACTTCTCTGACCACTTAGAACCTCTCAAATCTTCTAAAAACCCTCCAATTAACCTGATCTCATATTTTTTAGGGGATTTTATCCAATTCAAAACCCCTATCCTCTTTTCACTCAGTCTAACCTTGTTTAAAAGAAACCAAAACTAGTTTTTCACTAGGGTAGCGAAGAGAACTCACATAAAAACTTCACCAAACCAATTCCTTACTTTCTACACCTACTCCTACTTTAGACCAGTCCATTCCACCAAGAAATAGTTTCTACAGAAAGGTGGAATGGAATTTTAAGTTCATTTGGGCAATCAAACCCTTAGCCCCTATTTTTTGATTGTCTAGAGAAATCAGACCACCAAAAGCTTGAAACTCAATATCAAATGCTCAAATTAGATTTAAATTGATGCCAACACCTATATTATTCAATTCAAACCCATTAAAAATGCACTACCACCTACACAGAACCATACACTAGCAGATGATGGAGGAAAACACATAAAATAACAATATAGCAGTGATATTTTATTAGTTTTCTCCTTTAAAATGCTTCAACAACAACTAAAAATGATGAATCACATCTTTTAAACACTTTCCCAAACATTTAAACTTCCTAAGAACCTAATATTTCATCAACAACTACCTTGACTATTCATATTCCTCCACTTGGCACCTTTTTGCATTTTTACAACATTGATTGACAACTTTTGTTGAGATTCTACAACTTTACAATTTATGCCTAAAATGACTACCAAAGACCATTACAAACTAAAAAATGGCTATTTAAGCCTTATTACATCATGAAAATACCTATAAAATCTCAAAATCCTAAATTTTCCTCATGGAGGCATGCTCTTGTAAAGGTGCACCTGCACCACTTTTTCAAATAACTCGCCGCCTTTTCTATGCCACCACATTTTCCATACATGTCTACCAAAGTATTTTATCAAATAGTTCATTTCCTCACTGTTATGTCTAAAATATTTAAAAATGTGCTTTCCCAAAAACTATGGATGCTTGGAAAAAATCTATCAAAGCATAATTGTAAGCAATAGCATAGACAAGGCAGTTAGTAGGTTGAAAACATGCCTCAAAGAAATGCAATCTGATGTTGATGGAATGCCATTCCATCACAATTAGACCAAATTTCTTTGAGGCATTTCTTCAAATAGCTCACAACCTTTTCTATGATACAACATTTTCCATACGTGTGTACCAAAGCATTTTATCATACTACTCACTTCCTTGTTGCTATGGCTAAAATCCTAAAATAGGTGCTTTCCAACAAACTATGGATGCTTGGAAAAAAAATTCTATCAAAGCACAATAGTAAGGAATAATACCATAGAGAAGGCAATGAACTTTTTGAAAAAATACTAGAAAGATATGCAGTCTTATGGTGATGGAATTCCATGACGTGAATTTGTTTGTAATGGAATTCCATCACCATGAGACCCCATTTCTTTGAGGCATTTTTTCAAACAGTTCACTACCTTCTCTATGCCACCATAGTTATCGTACATGTCTACAAAAAGAATTTATCAAATGGTTCACCGACTTGCTGCTATGGGTAAAAGCCTAAAAATAAGTTCTTTCGAACAAGATATGGATATGGAAAATAGTAAGCATGATAGTCATAAATATATAGTTTAATAAGTTCTCAATTTTTTTTTATTATCTCATACCTTATAATTCATGACATGGATCACTATTGTAGTTTTCATGATTGAATAATTTGTTGTTTTATTTTCAGTTGTTGTAGGTGGAAACACCTCCGAATGTGATGAGGGCAATGGAGATCGATGTTTCATTTGCTATAGAATCCTTGATGCCTATGACAAGGGAGGTATGAGAAAAATTACTAAATTTAAATTTACATTCATTGTTATAGATGTTAGTTCTAGTGAAGAGAAAACCATTATTGATTCCTAGTTTAATTTCTATTTGGATGGTTTATACAAGGCTTCAGAATGCCTCAGACTAGGTGTGTGAATATTTCACTCGTGGAGAGTGATCATCAGATTGTGGTAAGTGATTATTTTGTTAAATATATCATCTTTTATAATGTAATTTCTATATATTAATGTCTTTACTTCTTATTGTAACAAATAAAACTTCACGAAGAACTAAACACTAGGAGGAGCAGCAGGGGCACTCCTCGAGCACATCATAAATGAGTGACAAATGTATCACCATCCGATTGAAAAGCAAAGGGAAAGAGTTTATTTCAAGAGCCCTTTGTTGTATGCCTACATGGCAGTTTTGTACATATTTTATATTGGATATATTTGACATTTTATGCCTATATGGCATTCTCATAAGCCTATATGGCTATTTGGTACCTAAATTTCATACTTGTATCAACATATATTGATGTATGCCTACATGACTATCCAGTTAATACAAATATTTTTTATTGATGGTGTACAAATTTGCATTCTAAATTCATGGTTCAATAGATATGAGTTACATGTATTCAAGTGTACATGCTTTACAACTTACATGTATACTTTGTGACTTATGTGTGCTCCAATGTATACTTTGTGACTTACGTGTTTTCATGCATATACCTTGTATTCATGCATATACTTTGTATTAATTTTTTTATACTATGTATTCGTGTGTATACTTAAAGGCTTACATGTTTTTGAGTACTTATGCTTCCCCTATTCACATGTACATGCTTGACTTAATCACGTGTATACTTATTAATTGGTTAGCCCTAGCATTGATCATTGATGTCCTTCATGGTTTTTCTTGAATATTAATTGATTGATGCTAAACAACTTTATGTAAAATAAAAAAAACATGTTTTCAATTGGTATTGCATGAAATGATTCATAAAAAAATTTCAAAAAGTATCCTTGATATTACAAAAGGATATTTGTTTATACACTTCAATTGTGTAGTCACCCTTTAGTTCTTTCAAAGAAAAATCTGCCTATGCCACTATTACACTATAGAGGTAAACCAGATTTTTTTTTGTGGAGCTATATTAAGCTACCACTCTCAAGACCGATGTAACAATGATACAAAATAATGTTTGAGACTGCAAGAAGACATCAAAATGGCTAGTGTACTAAAAACATTCTTATGATTTCTGAAGAATGCTGATAACTCTACGAGTTGGATTTTTTTTTCAAAATCATACAAATTGAACCCTGACATCAATAGACTGTGTATATCAAGTTACCACAATTCAAGTTTCAATGATGAATATTTATCATGCATGTTTTAAATGGCATTCAATTTTATGGTGGTTTTGTTTTTTATATGATTTTATATGATATTATAATCCTAATTCATGCTTCTAGTCTACATATATGTATATATATTTATTTTTTACATGTCTTTTTTGTACTAATGAACCCAAATTGAACCAAAAACCCCTCCAAATTTTTTTGGCCGAACTGGCGAACTGAACCCCTGAACCAGAAGCCAAACCTCATACAACCTCTTCCAACACTGTTCACTCTTCCTACACAAAATTAATTGACCACCAAATTATGTTGCCCCCTGACTTTACCCAATTTTACTCCCTCAAACCTCTCTTTTTCATTGAAAACCCCTCTTTTTCCAACTAGGGCATCATGCCATAACATACTTGTGCTTGAATACCTTTTGAACACATCAAACTCTACAACCTCACTCTATTTCCAACCTATTCTAACTTATTCTCAAGCAATTTCTTCTTTTCACCTCTTCTAGCCTTGCTTTTAAGGCCTAAATTCTGAATTTTCAATAGAGGCAAAATTAGTAATCTCTTCCAATGCCTTTACCAATTCTATTTTCTTATTCCTAATACTTACCCTACTTACATCAGGACCATTCCACTGAGACACAACCTAAACAATAGGTGGAATGGCCTATTTCAACTAATTACACTCAAACCCTTGTATAAGCAAGTTGAGACCTGTTTAAGAAATCTACTTCTAAGTTGCTTTTAACTTAATAGAATTCCACAAGAAAGGATTACAATCAAATATAAAAACATTCTACAATAGATTCAGATCATCTTAGAGCAAACTCCTATTGTACAAACTTGTACATAGGCTGGAAATGAAGAAAATGCACAAAAAATAAAAAAGAAACAAATATATTTGATTGATTGATATTCTCCTTCAAACTCTTACACAACCACTAACTTAGTGTTTCCAATGATCGTATGTTTTTTTTATGGAAAACTCAGAGTTATCAACCATCATGTGTATGTTTCTCTTTCTGATTGTTTTCCATTGCATCATAAGGGATGAAGCTAGTTGAACATATCTTGGAGAAATTTTGTGTGTTTGGGTGCAAAAGAGGATCATTCCTAGAGTAAATGTACCTATCACAATGCGTTGGAGAAATTATTTTGGTCACACAAATTACAAAACAAAAGTTGCACTATTTTGTAACTTTACACTGCTTGCATTTGACACTTTTTCCATCAAGTGATAATTGGACACCACATAAAAATGAATCCCAGATAACAAAGAATGAGAGAGGTTATTGTAGAGAAAATGATCCCATAGGATCAGACAAGAAAATTCTAAGCATCACAATATCTGAGTAACAACATACTAAAGTTTGCATCCATTTTGCACGTTGGACCCTTAAGGGATCGATCCGGTTGAACATAGCTCAGAGTGATTTCGCATGTTTGGGTGTGAAAGAGGACCATGCCTAGCATACAAATAATTATTTAGATGAGTTGGAATAACCCGTTTGGTCACACGAGCTGCAGAACAAAAGTTGCACATCTTTGCAACTTTCAACTACTTGCATTTGACAATTTTTTCCCCAGGTGAAAATTTTCCACCATGGGAAAATGCCTCTGAGATAGAAAAACCAAGAGAGGTTATTGTAGAGGGGCCCAACATAATCCCATAAGATAATATGAAAATTCTCTAAGAACTATGGTATCTTAGTAACAACATGTTGAAGTTTGTATCCATTTTGCACTTTGGACCCTTAAGGGATCGATTTGGTTGAACGTAGCTTGGAGAGATTCCACATGTTTGGGTACAAAAGATGACCATGCCTAGCATAAACATACCTATTCAGACGTGTTGGAATAGAGTGTTTGGTCACATGAGCTGCATAATGAAAGTTGTACCACTTTGCAACTTTCAACTACTTGCATTTGACAACTTTATCCCCAAGTGAAAATTTTCCACCACAAGAAAATGCCTCTGAGATAGAAAAACTGAGAGAGTTTATTGTAGAAGGACCCAAAAAAATACCATAGGATCAAACAAGAAGTTTCTAAGAATCATGGTATCCAAGTAACAATATGCTGAAGTTTGCAACCATTTTGCACTTTGGACCCTTGAGGGATTAATCTTGTTGAATGTAGCTTAGAGCGATTTTGTGTGTTTGGGTGTGAAAGAGGACCATTCCTAGCATAAAAATACCTATTTAGGTGCATTGGAATAGTTTATTTTTTCACATGAGCTGCAGAATGAAAGCTACACCACTTTGCAACTTTCAACTACTTGCATTTGACAACTTTTTCCCCAAGTGAAAATTTTCCACCACAGGAAAATACCTCCGAGATAGAAAAAACTAAGAGAGGTTATTGAAGAGGGACCCAACACGATCTCATAGGATTATATGATAATTTTCTAAGCATCACAGTATCTGAGTAACAACATGTTGAAGTTTGCAACCATTTTGCACTCTAGACCCTTAAAAGATTGATCTGGTTGAACGTAACTCAGAGTGATTCCATGTATTTGAGTGCAAAAGAGGATCATGCCTAATGTAAACATATTTATTTAGATGCATTGGAATAGTTTTTTTGGTCACACAAGCTATATCACTTCGCAACTTTGCACTACTTGCATTTGACACTCTTTCCATCAAGTGAAAACTGGACACCACGGGAAAACCACTCTAAGATAACAAAAAACAAGAGAGGTTATTGTAGAGGAGCCCAACATGATCTTGTAGGTTTAGATAGAGATTTTTTAAGTACCACAATTTTTGAGTAATACCCCATCAAAGATTTCTTCCCTTTTGCACTTTGGACCCTTAAGGGATTGAGTCAGTTGAATGTAGCTTAGAGTGATTGTGCTTTCTTTTTTATGGAATTAGGTGGGAAACAGACTTAACTCCATTTTAGTTTTGGTTTGGTTGGATTTCAAGTGATTTTGTGCATTTTAGAAGCCAATTACTGAGGGTTGATCTATATACCCTATTTTAAGGGTTTTGAGTGGATTTAAATGTTATTTTAAGCTTTCCACCCACTGTATGCTTTTGTAACTCGATGGAAAGGCTTATTTAGGGTTATAAAACATGTGTGAAAATTTTTTTGTTCAAGGGAGGAAAATAGAGGGTTTTTAGGTGATTCCCTAGATGTCAAATGGTGCATTTTTTAGTGGAAAATGGTGGTTTAGTGCTAGGGTTTGAAGAAATATTTGGGGGCAGCAATATCTCTTGAACTTTTAAGCTTGTGCGGACTTTTTTGAAGGTGTTTCAAGCTTTGGTTGGCTATGGGAAGGTTTGGGGTATGGGTTTTCAATAAACCCTTTCCTAAGTTGTGAATGAAGAGGGTTTTGGGGTTTGTTATGTTAGAGGGATTATCACGCTCTAAAAGTCAAGGAATTGGTGGTTTGGCAGACTAGTTAATGTTGTCCATTGGTAGTTTCCATGTGATAGGACGAATAAAGTGGGGTTGCTTGTTTTGTGAAACCTGGTCCAAAAGAGTCTTATGAGGGTTTGATGTATGTTGAATAAGTCTTAAATGGGTGCCTACAATGGTGGTTTGTTGCAGAGTTTGTTAAGAAATTCTAAGAGTTAAGGTGGGAAAAATAGATCTACACACCTACAAGAGTGACTAGGTGCAAAGTTGAAAATAAGCCAAGATTGAGTTTTGAGGGAAATAAGGAGGTTGGAATAATTTTCTATTTTGGAAGTGAATTTATTGCCTCCCTATATTTCTATCAGAATCACTTCAAGTTTACATCTTTTGCACTTTTTTCACATTGACAACTTTTCAATTTTTGCAATTTTACATCATTTTGACAAATATGCAACATGAACTCCAAAATGACCCCAAAATGAACTAACATGACTTATTACATTATAAATTGGTCTAATATGACCTTATTCAATTGAAAAAACTCAAAACACAAAACTAACTTAAGACTTCCATGAACCAAATTTGCTCAATAACCTTCGTGCCCCTGCACCGAATTTCATTATTTTAGTAAATCTCATTAAAATTAAATTTCATTACAATTCCTTAACTAGTCTATTCTCATAGATATTTTACAATGTCACTCATACATTCAAGATTCTCTTATAATGTCTACATCATAGATGCTCATTATGAGGTTAACTTCAAATGAGTAACTTGAGATTCCCTCACAAAGCTTCACACACTCTTTTATAATGGCTTCAAATAAGAATTGAGATTTATCAAGATCATCAAAATAAGGATGTTGCATTGATTTTTTGGATGAGATTCTCTTTGATGGCTCGTAAATCAACATTTCTGCAAGGAGAGACCAATCAATTTTTAGTAGTTTACTTGTAGATACACAAAGTAAAAGAAGAAAAAGAAAGATCATCCAAAATGGAAATGAAATAGAAATAGATGGAAGGAACTTGTAGATAGGCATGAAAGTCTCTCAACTTAGTCACTCCTGGTCATACATCTTCATTGGGAGTTCCATGATACCTATTGCACACAATACCTCTCATGAATAGAATATGTTGAAATTCAAGATGCTCTTATAATGTCTACATCATAGGTGCTCATGATAAGGTTAAATTCAAATGCATAACTTGAAATTCCCTCACCAAGCTTCACACACACTTATGTAATGGCTTAAAATCATAATTGAGATTTGTCAAGATCATCAAAATAAGGATGTTGCATTTCTTTTCTGGCTAAGATTCTCTTGGATGACTCATAAATCTGAATTTTTTGCAAGTGGACACCAATCAATGTTTAGTAGGTTACTTACAAATAGGAAAAGTAAAAGAAGATGATAGCATTGGAATAAAAAAAAAATAATGTGCATACAAGTATAAAATTAATAAGAACCAATGTGCATATATTAAAAATTAATCCAACGAACCATCCAGGTCTTTGCTACTCTTTATTGTGTCAAGTATTGCCTCATGGTCAGATTCACTAACCTTCCACAAGGTCTACCCTCATATTTAGTCCCAAAAACATTGTATGCCACAACAAGGTTGGAGTAATAAAGAATCTTATGATGTGTGTCAAAGTCTTGAAACAACCAATGTTTAACACTCTTATGTGGGTACCTTCTAAGCCACGTTCTAGTAACCAAAACTAAGCCTATAGGTTATTCGATGTTTTCTCCATCTATAACTAGGGCCTCCAATTTCTTTTTGGCCTCAACACAATGACACAATTAATATTCTATTCCCTCTTCATTGTCTTTATCTACAATAATTGCATAAACATGCCCTGTATTGATATGTGCAACAAATCTCTTGAAATTAGTCAACATTACGAATACACTACAAAGTAAGATAACAATATGGAATTTCAATAACTAAGCAAGTAGATAAATTACTTGGTTGAACTGGATCTGATATGTGATCAAAGTTGACCGATGATTCCATCTGTGTTAGTTCCAATGCTATCAGAGGGTGATATGTGTGAAGTGGGCTAAATAACTTGTCAACCATTTGTCAACCCACTCCCCTAACTCACAATCATTCTAGGATTGCATTGTACATGAAGAAAAAAAGCATGCCATCTTTCGTGTATCAATACTCCATGAACCTGCATTTGAGCTAAGGAAAGAGTGTAGATCAATCGATCTTGTTAGTGTACAACAATCCTCATATGGTGCATTGTTAGTATCATCCATCAGCCAAAAAAATATAGGAACTGAAGACATACCTTCATTACCTGGACCCAATGAAGAATTACACCAATCGACGATTGATCTTGCATCTATCAACTTTGCACTGTCTTTATACTTTAACTCTTCTCATGCTAATTCTCTTTTCATGCATGCTCTTGCATCATCATGCTTCCCCTTTCCATGCCCAAGCTCACAAAAGTTCCACATATGTTGAACACCTGTAATGAAATGCACCCTGCACAACTAGTAGAACATGCATGAGTTCTTGAACTGTGTTGCATAATTATCCAACCGTATTATATGTTGGCCATATGCTATGCCCCTCTAAGCCAAACCTCTATGGAACATCTGGAAGAAAACTTGCATGAACTCTAGAGAATGTGTGCGATCATCACCAATGTAAAAGTGGTACTCCCTCAATACCTTCCTTTGGTCCTCTATACTATCAGATGCATGAATAAATTTTATGTGCACAAATATCAAAACCTGTGTGGATTTATAATACTGTGATTGCACCTCATGCTGTGGTTGTAGAGTGTAGTTCTTCACAAATTCAACCACTAATACTATGCTACCAACTCGAAAGGTGTCCTTGCATAGCTTGAATTGTGTGTCCAACCATCAGGCTCTATGGTTATGCATTGCATACTCAAACAGTATATTGTCATGAAACATGGACATAAATTGATACACTAGAATCTTCTGAATAACCAAATCACACCTTTTTTCTTGAGACCCATCTTTTGTAGCATATGCCACTATTTTATACTTCCCGAAATCTACTAGTTTTTGTCCCACCTCATCTGTGCTTTCCATATGTTGATATAATGGCATATGCTGCAAGCCATCGCAACGCTCACATGAGCCATCCAAGCATGTTGTCCTATAGAATATCTGGCCATCCTCTATTTCATATAATTTTTTTTATAAGAACTCTCTTGAAGATTTTGGTGGGGCTTGTATGCCACAATCCTACAAAACATTGTTAGTAAGCAAATCTAAACATATAGACCGATAAACATCATAATGGTTAGAGAATTCAATATGTAGTCCACATCAACAAGTAGTGTGTGTGTGATTTATCTTGACATAAAAGGTTTAAGCATTTGAAAAAATCTTTGAGAAATACTAATTTGAGGATAACCATTTTAAAATTTATGAAAAAATTGGGTTTGAGTCATATCAAAAAAATGCTTTGAATGTGGCTCACGGTTTTGACTACCGATTCTCCTTCTTACCACATCCCTTTGATTCAGAGATGGCCTTGTGTTATTATTCCAATACTCTTCAATTAGTGTTCTCAAGGCTTCAACATATTTATCTTTTTGTGGTGGTCTCCTCAGGAATGCCCATAATTCATTTGAATTGGTGCCCTCAATTCTTTTCCACCTTTGAACAACTCTTGATAAAGTTTTTCTACTAATTCTCATTTGGTCACTCATATTTTTAATGAGACAATCTCTCTTTGTTTGAAAACCTACCAAAGTCAATGTAATGACATGTTAGGTGACATTACTATCATTTGATCATGAGTTCTTACCCACAATCTCATAAGTGTCCATTATATTCTTCACAATAGTGTTTTCACTTGATGCATTCAATGTTCTCAGCCCAAGAGTCTTCATGATGTTTCTATACTTTACACCTCGTATCATTTCAATAGGTAGTTAACATATTGCGGTATCATTTAGCCTTTCGAAAAGGAATTTCTAAATCTTATCAAAATATCTTCTACAAGTGCATTTTGAAATCTTACCTTCCATGTGCTGAAAAATATCCTCATCAATATTAATCAAATGCTTTGGCTTTCTACGCAAAATTCTAGGTGGTGTTCTCCTAGGTACATACATCTCAACATTAGGAATTTCATCAATATTTAATTGAGGTGGACTAGATTGTGTACCTTTGATCAAGGGTGGATTAGAAGACATACCTTGAGGTTCATGTGGGGATGATGGCATACCTTCTTCATCAAATCTAAGTGATGATGTAATCTCAACTTGAGATGCGTTGGATGGTGTCCAAAAATATTCACTTGGGTAGCTAGTGTCCCTTCATATTCACTTGTGGTAGATGGTGTCCCTCCATATTCACTTGTGCTTAATGGTGTCCCTTCATATTCACTTGCCATAGAGGGTGTGTCTCCAACTATGGTATTTGAATTTGTCTTACCATGATGCTTTCACATTCATGCCTTTTATGCTGCCAACTCCTTTTGTCTTTTTGACACTTGAGGTTCCTCTTCAATTGGATTTTTTTCATCAATCATTTCCAATTTATTATTTTCATGATATGCCGCCACCCAATCTCTCTCCTTTTTTTTGAAGGTTTCATACTCTTTGTCTATTAGTTTCTTCCTTGTTTATTTTCTTTGGCATGGCGGATAATTTTACCTGTAGCATGGCAATGAGATTAATATTAGTTCCTCAAAAATGTATCCATTCAAATAAATCAAAATATATATCATTCAAGGATTCATAAAGAATACTTACAATCATCCTGTACAAGAGTATTTCTAGCATAGACAAAGGTCACATGATTTTTTTGAATGGAATGCCTTAAAGAAATGTGGTAATGTGGCATGCCATGATTGCAAGATAGGATCAAAATGGAAGAATGGATGTGGTATGCACATCCATAATAAAGGATTGATAAATGATGTTTTATTTTACTTCCTTAAAACTTATGTCATATATATGTGTATACAAAATGTGGAAGCATACATGGTGCAGGAGCACTATTTAATGAAAATTGTCAATTCAAGAAGTTGTTGTCTAGGCTTTAGGATTTTGGAATTTTTGCATTAAATAAGGTCAATCAAACCATTTTACATTGTAATGAGTCAATTTTTATGTTTCCTAGGTGTTTATAAGGTTTATATTTCAAAATTGAAAAAAACATTGGTAAGTTGCTAATTGTGCAAAAGGGCAAAATTATAAAGTTGTAAAAAGTAGATTTTGAGGAAGGCAAATGGTCATACCATTTTAAATGTTAGTTGAAGGCATTAAGATAGTTATTTTTGTGGGAAAAATAATATATATGTTGGAGAAAATCAATGAAAAAATTGATTTTGAAGATTTGAAGGAAGATTGAATTGAAAAATCATTGTTTTTCAGATTTTATGTATTTCTTTGTCTTTTGCAACCTTGGTATGGACTGTACAAAGAGGTTTTGAATATAAATCTTCTTGAATCACTTTGGGGTATGTGTTAACGGTGTTTTGAATTTTATTTGAGACAATAACACCAATTGTAGTTGCAGTTTGGATTGAATCTCTTGTTGTAGGTGTGTGTGCCCTGATTAAAGGGTTTTGAAGGTCTCAATTATGTAAATTGGACCATTCTACTTACTATGATTACTATAATTGGTGGGATGGGTCTGCATCATCAATAAATAGGTCAGGGAATTCTGTTTCTATGTAGGGGAGGTCTAAAAGGGTTTTGGGCATGAAGCCCTAGAGTGAAATTTTTAGTTTTCCATGAGATTTCGAGTGGTTTTGATATGCTAAAGTGTGTTTTATGTTGGGGAAGCATGGTTTCTTGTTGAATTTAGTTTTTATGGTAAATTTTAGACCCATTTGAAGTATTCATAAGATTGTGTGAGGGTTGGATCAATTTTTTTCAATAAACCCCTAGTTTCTATGGTAAAAAGGAGGGTTTTGTGATTTGGCACTCTGGTGAGTGATTTTATGAAAACAAATGGTGGAATACTTGGTTTGATAATATATATAATTCTGCCTAATTGAGTTTGGTGTTTTTGAAAAGGGTTTAATATAAGGTCCTTTGTAAAAGAGGCCTAATTTGAGGCCTAGTTGTTGTAGAAATCGAGTTTTGATGAAGTTGTAACAAAGAAGCCTATTGTGGCTTGTTGATATGTTATTATGTGCCCTATTGGGACTTTGATAAGGATCAGGTATTTTTATGAGAATACCTTCTCTAAAAGATATACTTGGTTGAGTGAGTTAGCTATGCTACAAGGATGACTGTTGAATTGGTGAAAGTGAAGAATTTTATAAATTGTTAATTGTGAATTGTTATTGTTGGTTGATTTTGTGTTGAGTTGTGTTACAAGATCTCCCTTGATTACATCAATAGAAAAGGTAAGTCAATTTTTAAATAACAAAATGCCTCAAAGAGATGTGGTTTTGGTGCACTAGGGGTGTTTGAGAGTCTAAGAAGGTTCATTATGACTACTACATGATCTCGGTTATGTAGTTCAGTGGAGTAGGTTAGTTTGAGGCCGTGTAAGGTGAGTGCATGTTTTCTTTCTAGGTGAAAACAAGAATCCATCATTTTGTTGTTGTCCTCTCAAGAAATATTGAAGTTTTCCAATGAAAATGGATAGTTACAAGTTGGTGATTCAGGAAAGAGCATTCAATGAGAATGCAATTCTATTCCTAAAACATGGGTAAAAATTTCTAAATGTGTTTCAAGCATTGGCATAGCATGTGAAGGTTTGGAGTATTCTTTTCTAATAAACCTTCATTTGGAAAGCTTGTTTGGGAGCATAAAGTAAGGGTTTTCTTGAACAACGTTTATTTGATCCTTTCCATTCCTAAAATTGGTTGAATCTGGTGTTTTTTGACCTGGCTAAAGATTGTTTGGAGTTATTAGGTGTTTTGGTGGTGATTTTAGGATACTTCATTTGTAAATTTGGCCTAATTTGAGGTTATTCCAATGTTCAGTCAAGTTTTTTATGTTTGTTTCAAAACAAGTTTAACTGGCATTAATGTATGTGAAAGTATGTCAAAATGGGATTTAAATTGTGCCTTTGGGTTTTAAAGATACAAAATGATTGAAGATGGATCACCTGATTTAAGGGTTTGGTGACCTTCTTAGAATATGGTGGATAGTTTGCTAGAAGGAGTGAATTTGATAAAATAGTGAAAAGGTTGATTATTTATGTTTGGAAACTATTTAAAAGATGTTAGAAAATATGTCTCAATGCTTGGTAGAAGTTAGAAAGGCTAAATTGTGGAACTTTTTGTTTTGAGAAAAGTTGGCTCCTTGTGCAAAATGATGTTATAACTGCAAGAATTAAAGATCCTAATGGATCAGTGGTTTATGTATATGTCTTTGGTTTTTCAATCAATAACATGCTAATTATAGTGTCTCCAATGTCTGGATAAAGGTTCATATCAAGAGTCCATGTTTTGTTGTTATTTTGCCATGTAAGTTGCATTGAAGGGTGAATTAGTGAATCATGGAGGAATTGGATGGTTATGAGTTTCTAATCAGGTTTATGCTATGTTACAATCAATTTTATGATGTTTAATATATTTTTGAGTTTGAAAAAGAGTTGGAACCAAGTTATAATGTTTTGTGGAAATATGAAATCAAGTGAAATTTAAGGATTTTGATAAAAAGATGATTGAGTTTGTTGGTTGATCTTATCCAATTTAAGTTAGGGTCAGACATAGCCTTAATGATTTGTGGATCCAGGTAGATGATCCGCATTAGGTTTTAAAATGTAGTTGGAAAGTGTATATAATTGTGTAATTTAAAATGTGCATTGACAACCTAAGGTTATAATGACAAACAAATAATGATCAACCTGGAATATACAAAATAAACAAAATGAAAGCAAGCCATAATAGAATGAAATAAAATGTGTAAATACTTCACATACCTAGAAAACCATAGCTTTATATGGAGGAGTTCAACCCAATTATGTAGCCTTTTATTCTTCTTTCTTCCAACTCCTCAACAATTTGACTTTTTCAAAAACTTGTTCCCCTCTGAACTTCAATTGTATATCAATTTTGAATGGAATTCATAATTGAATTGATATTATATGCCTTTCAATGTGAAAAATATGTTACTTCATGCAAAGGTTGTGGAAAGATCATGAAAAAGGTGATGGAATGTGAAAAACATGCTTGCATAGTTCGCAACATCATCACAAAGCGTCTTTTTGTCATTGCACGGGTAGAACTAGGAGAATATGTAGAATGTGGGCCTTGAGATCATGGGTATATTCAATTTTTTTACCGTTTTTAGTGCAAGACAAAATGTGCTCATGTATAATGTGAGCACATTATTTCTTGAAAAAAAGACCATATCTCTACTTCTTCAAAATACGCTCACATTATGTGAAACATGGTTTTATTAATAGATTTATTTTCTCTCTTTGTCTATACCCTCTACCTTAATTCTATATGTCCCCCCTGTATCCTTATAGTAGAGGAGATAGAGGTCAGTGTGTGTGTGAGAGAGAAAGAGAGAGAGGTAGAGTGAGGGAGAGGTTAGATATATAGTAGAGAGGGAGGGGGGGTTGATAGTTTAAGGGTTTAAGGGTTTACAATTTAAGGGTAGGGGCTATAGGGTTAAGGATACAGAGGAGAGAGATAAGAGTGAGTGAGTGAGAGAGAGGGGGGGTATGAGGGAGAGTCTCAACCATTAAACCCTCTACCCTCTACCCTATAAACCCTTAAACACTCAACCCTAAAACCTAAACCCTCAAATCTAAACCCTTAAACCCTAATCCCTCAACCCTTATACCCTCTTAATCCCTCAACCCTCAACCATCAACCCTTAAACCCTAATCCATCAACTCTAAAACCCTCTACCCTCTACCATCAATCCTCTACCCTCTACCCTCAACCCTAATCCCTCAACCCTCAACCCTAATCCCTCAACCCCTATACCCTCTTAATCCCTCAAACCTCAAACCTCAACCCTTAAACCCTAATCCCTTAACCCTATACCCTCTTAATCCCCTAACCCTCAAACCCTCTACCCTACAAACCCTTAAACACTCAACCCTTAAACCCACTACCCACTACCCTATGCGATAAATCCTCTACACTCTACCCTCTACCATAATCCTTCAACCCCTATACCCTCTTAATCCCTCAACCCTCAACCCTCAACCATTAAACCCTAATCCCTCTTAATCCCTCAACCCTCAACCCTCAACCATTAAACCCTAATCCCTCTTAATCCCTCAACCCTCAACCCTAAAACCTTAAACCCTAATCCCTCACCCACTGTACCCTCTTAATCCCTCAACCCTCAATCCAAAACACTTAAAACCTAATCCCTCAACCCCTATACCCTCTTAATCCCTCAACCCTCAACCTATAAACCCTAATTCCTCAACCCCTATACGGTCTTAATCCCTCAACCCTTAAACTGTATTACCTCAACCCTATACCCTCTACCCTATACATTGGAACCTCAACCCTAATCCCCTGACCCTATAACCTCAATCCTATACCCTCAACCTTAAACCCTCAATAGTCTAACCATCAACCCTCTACCCTATAAACCCTTAAAAACTCAAACCTAAACCCTAAACCCTCAACCCTTAAACCCTAAACCCTTAAACCCTCTAACCTCTACCCTCAATCTTTTACCCTCTACCCTCTACCCTAATCCATGAAACCCTATACCATATTAATCCCTCAACCCTCAACCCTCAACCCTTAAACCCTAATCCCTCAACCCTGAAACCCTAATCCCTCAACCATCAACCCTCAACCCTTAAACCCTAATCCCTCAACCCTTATACCCTCTTAATCCCTCAACCATTAAACCCTATTCCCTCAACCCATATACCCTCTACCCTATACATTGGACCCTATACCCTAAATCCTTTACCCTCAACCTTAAACCATCAACCGTCAAAACCACAACCCTCTACCCTCTTCCCTATAAACCCTTAAACACTCAACCCTAGACCCTAAACCCTAAACCCTTAAACCCTATACCCTCTACCCTCAATCCTCTACCCTATACCCTCAACCATAAGCCCTCAACCTCTTTACCCTCTTAATCTATCATCCCTTAACTCTCAACCCATAAAACCTAATCTATGAACCCCTATACCCTCTTAATCCCTCAACCCTCAACCCTTAAACCCTAATCCATAAACCCCTATACCATCTTAATCCCTCAACCCTCAACCTTCAACCCTTAAAACATAATCCCTCGACCCCTATACCCTCTTAATCCTTGAACCCTTAAACCCTATTCCCTCAACCACTATATCCTCTACAATATACATTGGACCCTCTACCCTATAAACCCTAAAACACTCAACCCTAAAACCTCAACCCTTAAACCCTAAACTATTAAACCCTCTACCCTCTACCCTATATCCTCTACCTTCTACCATCTACCCTCTACCCTAATACCTCATCCCATATACCCTATTAATCCCTCAACCCCTATACCCTCTTAATCCCTCAATCCTCAATCGTCAAGCCTTAAACCCTAATCCCTCAACCCCTATACCCTCTTAATCACTCAACCCTCAACCCTCAACCCTTAAACCCTAATCCCTTGACACCTATAACCTCTTAATCCCTCAACCCTCAAACCCTCTACCCTCTACCCTATAAACTCTTAAACACTCAACCTTAAACCCTAAACCCTCAACCCTTAAACCCTCTATGGTCTTCCTTCAATCCTCTACCCTCTACCCTCAACCTTCAACCCTAATCCCTCAACCCCTATACCCTCTTAATCCCTTAACCTCAACCATCAACCCTTAAACCCTAATCCATCAACCCCTATACCCTATTAATCCCTAAACTATCAACCGTAAACCCTTATAACCTAATCCCTCAACCCCTATACCCTCTTAATCCCTCAACCCATAACACTCAACCTTTAAACCATAATCCCTCAACACCTATACCCTCTTTTATCCCACAACCCTCAACCCTCAATCCTTAAACCCTAATCCCACAATCCCTATACCCTCTTAATCCCTCAAACCTCAACCCTTAAACCCTAATCCCTCAACCCCTATACCCTCTTAATCCCTCAAACCTCAACTCTCAACCCTTAAATCCTAATCCCTCAAACCCTATACCCTCTTAATCCCTCAACCCTAAACCCTCAAACCTTAAACCCTAATTCCTCAATCCCTACATCAGCTTAATCCCTCAACCCTCAACCCTCAACCCTTAAAGCCTAATCCCTCAATGCTTATATCCTCTTAATCCCTCAACCCTTAATCCCTAATCCCTCAATCCTTATACTTTCTACCCTATACATTGGAAAGTCAACCCTAATCCCCTAAACCCATACCCTTAATCCTCTACCCTCAACCTTAAACCCTCCACCCTCAAACCCTCTACCCTCTACCCTATAAACCCTTAAACACTCAACCCTAAACCCTAAACCCTCAACCTGTAAACCTTATACCCTTAAACCCTCTACCCTCTACACTCAACCCTAATCCCCCAACCCTTAAACCCTTAAACCAACATAGTAAACTCCCTACCCTTATCCCTCAACCCTCTTGACCCTTAATCACTCAACCCTTAAACCCTATTCCCTCAACTCGTATACCCTCTACCCTATACATTGGACCCGCAACCCTAATCCGCTAACCCTATACCCTCAATTCTCTACCCTCAACCTTAAACCCTCAAACCTTAAACCCTAAACCCTTAAACCCTCTACCTTCTACCCCCAATCCTCTACCATCTACCCTCATCCCTAATCTCGCAACCATTAAACCCTTAAACCCACTTATTAAAATATCTACCCTAATCCCTCAACCCTCTTGACCCTTAATCCCTCAACCCTTAAACACTAATCCCTCAACCCCTATACCCTCTACCCTATACATTGGACCCTCATCCCTAATCCCTAATCCCTCAACCCTATATCCTCAATCCTCTGCCCTCAACCCTAAACCCTCAACCCTTAAACCCTCAACCCTCTAACATATGCCCTATAAACCCTTAAACACTAAAACCTAAACCCTAAACCCTTAAACCCTAAACCCTTAAACCCTCTACCCTCTACCCTAAATCATCTACCCTTCCTCAACCCTAATCCCTCAACCCTTAAACCCACTTAGTAAACTCTCTACCCTAATCCCTCAACCCCTATACCCTCTACCATATACATTGAACCCTCAACCCTATACCCTTAATCATCCACCCTCAACTCTAAAACCTTAAACCCTCTATCCTCTACCCTCTACCCTATACATTAAACACCCAACCCTCAATTCTGAACCCTCAACCCTTAATCCCTCAATCTTGAACCATCAAACCCTAAAACCTCAACCTCGATACCCACTACCCTATACACTGGTCTCTTAACCCAAATCCTTCAACCATATGTACCCTCAACCCTAATCGCTCAACCCTATAGGTCGTCAACACTATACCCTCTGTTCTCTAACCTCTACCCTATACGTTGAGTCCTCAACCCTCATATATATGTGACCCTCCCTCCTCTTCTCTCCTTGTCTGTATCCATCCATTCCTCCCTCTCCACCCTAAACATGAAACTTGTTGTGAAATTTTTGCACACACGCCCCACTGGAGGTGGGGCCCCTCTTTTTCTTTTGCATCTGTGCACCTTGGCTTTGTCAATTTCAATTTTGCTCTTCTTGGAAGGTTATTTTGGGATTAATTCAAGACTTGGTTTGATGAAGGCAATATTTTGAGGCTCTGGGGGCTCTTCACTTGTCTTGAAAATTGGAAATGGATATTTTGAAGTGAATTTTCAATGTTATGTGTAAATATTTTTGCACCAATGGATAGAGGACAAAAAATCAAGCCAAGTTGCTTTTTGAACTTTTTGAAAATTCCTTCTAGAAAAAAAGTTATGAGGTTTAGGGGATTTTGACCTTGCTTGGAATTTCGAGATTTTCCTCCCTAAGCGGATTTTCCTGAAAATTCCTTAAGTCCCTCAAAATCCCGAAATTTCCTTTTTTGGAAAATTCCTTCAAGCCCTCAAAAACCCGAAATTTTCCAAAAATGGAAATTTCCTGTTCTGGAAAATTCCTTCAAAACCTCAAAATCCTGAAATTTTCCAAAAATGGATTTTTTTAAAACGGAAATTTAAAAAAGAATAAAAATTTCTGAAAAATAAAAATTTTCCAAAAAAATGGAAAATTTTCGAAAATGTGCAAAATTGTATTTAAATTTAATTTGGATTGGATTTTTACATGTGAGCTACTAATGATGATATTTGTTTTTCAAGATTAAATAAATCAAAAGAGGGGGACTTGCATATGGATTCATGCCAAGAGGGAAATCTGGAAAAGTTCAACTCAAATATTAAAGTGGGGTCTGCATAAGAATCTATACCACCAGCTATATACCAATTGGAGAGGTGCCTTTAACAAGGAAAGACATGTGAAGCTGTATTTATTCTCCAATGAGGATTTTATCAAAATTAATGTCATTGGGCCATAATGCAACTGAATGCAATTGATTGGATGATGATGTACCATGAACTCCCAAATTAAATGTAATAGCTGGATGCTTCTAGAAGTGTAATTTATGCCATTAGATGAATTAAATTCTGACCATTGATTCAAAATGGAATTTTCTATAAAAGGACAGTGCCTTCTCATTTTTAAGTAGTTAGACTGGGTTAGAGGAGCTGATTAGAAGCTGTAGAATGCTAGAATTGGCAAGTAGATTTCAAAAATTAGTTGTAGGAGAGGAGAGAGATTGGAAATTGTTATGTAATGTTGGAGAAGTAATGCAACTGAGTTGTTGATTTGGAAAACTTTGTATTTACCTTTGACAGTTTATGGTTTCTTGTTCTCAATTCTCATTGTTAGATGTTAGATGCTAGTTTTTCAGTTCTTTCATGTCAATGGTGAAATTCTAATAATGTTGATCGATCTCCGGTCCATACTTTTAACAATTTTCTGATTGTAAGTTGCTGTGTAAAGTTAGTCTGGGCCTTATTTTGTGCTAAGTTCAATTGTGGATACTTGTTCACGTTGCACCATTTACTGGGTATGTGGATGAATGTTCATAGTCTGAAAATCTTTAGTTTCCTTAGAAGATTGCACCATTTTTGTGGAGTTGTGGTCTTGTCCTTGATCAAGTAGAGATTAGTTTTATTAGGGATCTATCCATTTGCAACATTCATCATTGTTGTGATTGATCTTAGGTGTTCGCATTAGGATCTCTCTGAAACCCTTATCTCTTTTGCTATTTATTTTGAATTTGGGTTAGTTTTAGGATTAAACGCATCACCATATTGTTGCATTTGATGAAAGTACACTTGCAACATTGTTCATTTGTAAGGTCCCCTTGTGATTACCAACATTTCACATTTTATCATGGAGTTATTTTATTGCATTGTCAAGACCTGGCATTAGAGACCTTGGGGTTATCTCTTGAGACTTATTGATAGAGATTTACCTTTCAAGAGAGATAGGATATAATATTTTGTTTGAGTTGTTGTTGTGCAAAAAAAACCATCAACAAAACCCTTAAACTCTTAAACACTCAACGCTAAAACCTCAACCCTTAAACCCTAAACGCTTAAACCCTCTACCCTCTACCCTCTATCCTCAAACCTCAACCCAATACCCTCTACCCTAAACCCTAATCTATCAACCCTTACACCCTTAAATTCAAGAAAAATCTTTACCCTCAACCCTTAATCCCTCAACCCTCAACCCTCAACCCTTAAAACCTTAAACCCTAATCCCTCAACCCCTATAATGTCTACCCTGTACATTGGAACCCCAACCCTAATCCCTAATCCCTCGACCCTATACCCTCAATCCTCTACCCTCTACCCTCAACCTTAAACCCTCAAACCTCAACCCTTAAACCCTAAACCCTGAAACCTTCTACCCTCTACCCTCTACCCTATACATTAAACCCTCAACCCTTAATTCTCAACCCTCAACCCTCAATCCTTAAACCCTAAACCCTCAACCCCTATATCCTCTACCATTTACATTGGACCCTCAACCTAGTCCTTCAACCATATACCCTCAAACCTATATCCTAAACCCTCTACCCTCAACCCTAAACCATTAACCCTAAACCCTTTCAACCTTAAACCATTAAACCTTCTACTGTATACCCTCAACCCAATACCCTCTACCCTCTACCATCAACCCTAATCCCTCAAACCTCAACCCTTAAACCCTAATACCCTAGAAACTATCAACCCTATAGGTCCTCCACCATAATCCCTCAACCCTATACCCTCAACCCCTATCACTTCCTCTCTATCTATACATCTCACCTCTCCCTCCCTCCATCTCTCCTACCATCTCTAATTGTCTCTATCTACCCTCTCCCTCTTTCTATGTACCTCTCATTCAATCAATCCCTACCATCCTCTCTTGCTCCCTCTATCCATCTCTCTCTATGTCCCTCCCACTCTCTCCCATTCCCTCTCTCCCTCTCTCTCATGTCTCTCCCTCCCACCCTTTCTCTCTCTCAAGTCTCTCCCTCTGACAACCTACCTAGGTAACTCTCTCTCTCTCTCCCCTCTCTCTATCTATCCCTCTCAATCCACCCCCTCTTTCTCTACCTCTATCAAGTTACTCTCTCCCACACACTCTCCCTCTCTCAAGTCTCTCACTCACATTCCCTCTCACTACCTATCTCTCAAGTCTCTCTATCTCACCCCCTCTCACACTCTCAAGTCTCTCCCTTTGGCACCCTACCTACATAACTCTCTCTTTCTCTCCATCTCTCTCTCCTACCTCTCTCTCTCTCTCTCCCTCTCTCTCAATTATCTCTCTCCCACCCCCCCTCTCTCTCTCCCTCCCTCTATCCCTCCCACCCTACCTAGATAAGTCCCTCTCACTCCAACCCCTTCTCTCCCATTCCCTCTCTCTTAAACTCTCACTTCCAACCCCTCTCCCTCTCTCTAGACTCTCTCTCTCTCTCTTAAATTCTCCCTCCCTCTAAAGACATACATAAATACATACATACTTACATACATACAAGCATAATACATATGTACATACAATACTAAATCCATAAAAGCATACATACATACATACATACAAGAATGAATACATGCATACATACATGACATACAAGCATACATGTACATAAAAATTACTAATATATTAGCATACATTCAATAGAGTGGCATTTAACATAAAGGAAGACATAATGCACTCGTGTTATGTCTTGGTTGACATGTTTCCTGCATAAGCAAAAAACCATGTCAAAACTAAGATATAACGTGAGTGAGTTATAACGTGCTTGCGTTCTATCATGCTTTGGGAATCCCCAAGCCTTAGGATTGGTATTTTCCTTGGAATACCAACCCAAAGGCTTGGAGGGCATTCCCAACAACTAGAGATGTGTTTTTAGAAATTCTACAATATTTCACATTATTTAGTTCATGCTCACCATTAGGATTGCACGTGGTTCAATATCAAATAAATCAAACATCTAAATAATGTTACGTCCTCTCTTAGCTATCCAAAGATGTAATTCTTTTCACTTTCTAAAAATGTTAAGCCTTTCATCCATAATTTCTTTTATGTGTATGTCCCTTTTTTGGAAAAAAGTAGTGTTTGGTATTTTTTTCATTATAAATTAACTGCTCATCAAAATTTCAAATAGATTAGATTTTTAGAAACTAGACTCCATTCTACAAATTTTAAAGTAAATAAAATAAAATTCAATTATTTTCCAAAATTTGTAGGGGTAGCACGGCCAAAATTCTATTTTTTCAGGAAGTTTCCACTTCAAAAATTAGTAAAAAATCAAATATTTATTAAAAAGTTATGAGAAAAATTGTGCATCAACTAAATCCTATTAGCTAACTTCTGACTGTAGTGATTTTAAAAATACTAAAAAAATGTACACCATGTAGGGTCATACAAGAGTTGCTATGTTATGTTTTTTTGACAAAAACAACACCAGTTTGTGTACATCCCTCATTTGAATGCCTTAATCTCAACCATTTTAAAAGTAGATTAGTAGTTTAGAAATTATAGTTGGAGCACTTTGATCCCTATTTTTGTTCCATCTCAAAATTTTGAATGTAACTATTGTCAATTTCACATCCAAGGTTAGTATTTCCTAATTTCAGAAAAAAAAAAAAGTGTCGACTTAAGTCCCCTTTTTGGGAACCATCTTTATGCACTTACCCAGTACATTTCTACTTTGAAGTGGTTAAACTAAAAGCTTCAAAATTTTGACCTAGCATGAAAATACAACATATAATTAGAGGGCACCAAGATTACCGCTCCTAATAATCTTGTTCTACATTCCTTGCTATTATTTGGTTTCATGATGTGCTCGAGCCAAATATGAGAGAGTTTGGGTGTTAAACAAAATCTTATGAAACAATTTGATACTTCCTCAATGCAAGAGTAGGCTATTCTTGTATAAATAAAAATAGTGCACAATTTGAATATAGAACAAGGCATCGAACCAAGCTACTCCTTGCCATAATTTTATGTACATGTGTAAAAATTACCTTTTGCAATATCAAATTTACCCCATTTAGCTAGCACAATGGTTTCCTCACATGCAATATAAACAATTCCTTGGTTCTACGCCAACATTCTACAATATATTTTCTCTAACCCTCTCAATATGTGTTGCCTTATGCATTGGATTCTTCCTCTCACTGGTAAATTGCAAAGCAATCCCAAATTCCAATTATAATGTCAACAAAATAATTCTTTTCACTCAATTCACTTTGTGCACCCTTAAATATTTATGTTTCCAAGAATAATAAAGCATTTGACATGAGTGGTTATCCATCTTGAGTGCATCCTCAATCAACTCAAAGACATAAAGCCACATTTAAAGCCTGAGTCACAACTACAAGACATTACACTCAGATGTTTGAATGCCTTCCTCAAGAGCTTCTACCGCATGATGCATTACAAATTTGTAGTTATTAGGAACAACCACTGATGAATTCTCTTGGATGCTACATTCTCTTTCATGCTCATCGTGCTTGGTTAGAATATGTCCAATTTGTCACTCACTACTATTTTAGTTAATGTAGAACTTTCATCTTTATAGTCACAACAGTAGGAAGATAAATAGCCCCTCTTTATATAGAAATTAAATGATTAAGTGTTGAAACACAATTAACATGTAGGTTCTCATAATCCTAGACTTGACACTCCATTCTCCCCTGATTACCACTAGAAATATGCTTGAGTACAATTTGGAGAGAGAATAATTGAATAGGAAATTATATATTCTTCTACATGGTGCTAGAATTATACTTGAATGCTGACTTATGTGTTTCTTTACTAATTATTTGACACTCCACCCAAACCATGTATTATGTTATTTTCTAAAATTATGTGGGTGTAATTTTCCACTTTCCACAGTCAGAATCCCCAACATGAAAGAATTTCCATCAGGATAACTTAAGCATCTACAATGCTTACTACCATGAAAATGGTGAAAAATTCAAAGCAAAAGCCACCATTCATATTGAGCTAGAGATTTAGCTTGATGCAATGAATGAGATACAAATTAACATTATGATTAGCTATGGGGCCACTCCCATTTTTGTTCATGATTTTAAAAGCCTTAGTGTCGTAAAAATATGAATATATCTTCATGAAGTTTGACAAGCTTCATTATGGTGCAAGAGCTTGCAATATGTTTGTCATAGTTTAGTGACCATAATATCACCTTTGGAGTATATATCCAAGTATCCAAACTCTTATTAATCCTACAAAATTGGGTTTTCACCATATCCAACCTCTTGACCCAACTAGATAAAAGCTTCCACAAATTGTGTGAGACATGCCGATTCCCCTTGTGGGGCCAACTAAAAAATATATCATTTTAAAATTATCTTTTATCTTTAATTGATCTGAGGCTACCTTTGAATGCTCGTGAGGTGAAAAAATGAACCAGGTAGACATCAAAATCCACTTTCAGGAACCTTGCACTGTAATAAAAATAGGTTAAGTGGCCTCAGGAATTGCCCTGAAAAACTAGTCAAACAACCTCCTGATATCATGAAAATGCACATGCATGTAGGAATTTGAACTGAAATTTAGTGCAACAAATGGCTTGTAAAAATATATCTCAAGGTGCAAGATATTCAATGTGAAAGTGGCTCACTCAGACTTTTTTGTAATTGCACATATCAGAAACCAACCCGAGCACATCAGGTCACCTACTTGAAAAATTATTGAATCACCTTCTTGGAAGCTACCACTAGAAAAACTAGATCATTTAGGTCCATTGAATATGTGTGCAAATTTATTCTCCTTCAATCCACATTCATCACAAGATATTAAGGGTCAAAGATGATCTCATGTAATTTCATTTTTTAGCATTTTATCAACAACTAAATTATAGTGCTAATTTATTAAAAATTAGTTTAAGATAATTTTTTAATTTTAAAAAAAAAATACAAATATAAAATATACTAAAAAATACATATTTTACTAATTTACATCATTTCAAAATCAAAACATATATGTCATTTTTTTGTGATTCAAGTTTAAAATTTTGATCAATATTGGTTGTTTCCTATACAAAGTGTGACACAAATTTGTACCTTTACCCATGAATTTTAAATTAGTTATCATCATTAAAGATAATATTTTATTATCAAAATTCAATATTTTCATACATGTTATAATATGAAACTTAATATGAAATTATGAAAATGTGAAATTAATATGATTTTTTTTAAGGTAAAGAGGCTACGAGCCTATATATATATATATATATAAATTATAAAATATGATTACAAAAAATAACTATGACTACCATATGAGATGAAAATGAGTTCAAATACTATGTTCACCCCCTTTCAAAAGAAAACACCATAACTAGATAACTACAATAAACATATCAGTGGCAGTGATATACATAGCATTTCAAAACTGAATTTTCCCATCCCTAAACATGCCCAACTACTAATCATACTTGAAAACATATAACGACCATATAGGTCAAAATTGATATGAAATTGATAGGACAATATGAAATTACACAAATGTGAAATTAATATGAAATTAATATGAAATTAATAGGACATTCAAATATTTGTACTTTACAAAATATTCATAGTCAAGACTTTAATAGGACATTAATGTGAAATTAAATACAAATATGAAATTAAAGTTAAAATTAATAGGAAATTTCAATATTTGTACTTTACAAATTTAGTGATTCATAGTCAAGACATTAGTAGTACATTAATGTGAATTTATATAAATGTGAACTAATAAGATGTCTTAATGGGATCAAAGAAGTTCTCAATTTTTTCTTAAGGGGATCAAATACTTCAAATTACATGTCTCATATTTAATTATAATTGATATAATTAAGTAGTAGAATTTATGATGACTTATAATAACAATCACAAAATTTATACAAAAGCTACATAAAAATATGATGCCTTAAAGGGATCAAATACTTCAAAATAGATGGCTCATGTTGGATCACAATCGATATAATTAAGTATTAGAATTTATGATGACTCATCATAACAATCACATTCTATACAAAAATAGTATTAATGTTAATTTAATTTATGTCGTAATAATATGTCTTAAGGGGATCAAAGAAGTTCTCAAAATTTGGTGAAGTTTCCTAGGGAAACCAAATTTAACAATAATATACATGATATTTAGTGATTATACAATCAAATTTAAAGTTTCAAAGTAGGAAAATATTCACATTTAATGAATAAAATATATAGAATATTGATTTTAATATATGAAAGTGTAGAGTATAATTGTGTATGCACATGCATATAAATTATTGCAAAATGTGTAATTGTGTAATTATGTATGTAAATATATGCCAACTCAAAATAATGTTTACAAAATGTGGCTATGCAATCTCAAGAAAATCCAAAACTTATGGGGAATCATCAAAACATATTAGGACTTCACACCACCAGATATCAAAATGATACAAGCAATATCAATATATCATAAAACGTGAATTTTAACTTATATAAAATTATATATACATAAGTACCTATATTTACAAGTATTCCACACATTTGTGTAGGTTGAATTTGCATCCTCTACTTTTTGTTTCAAAGTATGTGATCAATGTGATGATGGATTAAGGATAAAAAAAGGATAATCAATCAATTTTAACTATTAATGTAAGTAATATCAATATATCATTAAAACTAAAACTATACTTATTTGTATATACCAAGTATTCCATGTTGTCTAGGATGAATCTGTATGAACTCTCTTTTTTATCTCAAAGTATGTGATTAATTTGTGATGATGGATTAAGGATAAAAAAGGACAATAATTCAATTTTAACTATTAATGTACAAGCAATATCAATATATAATAAAAGCATGTATTTAAATATATAAAACTAAAACTAGATAATTACCTATTTTTACCAAGTATTCCATGTTGTCTAGGTTGAATCTGCATGGACTCTTTTTTGTTTCAAAGTATGTGATGAATTTGTGATGACGGCTTGAGGATACAAAAGGACAATTTAAATCAATTTAAACTAATAACATACAAGTAGTATAAAAAAATGTATAAATAAATATATAAAACTAAAAAACTATATTTGCCTATATTTACTTATTCCATTGTACCATCTTCATCCTCTCTTTTTTTCAACACATCTATGTTTGTCTCATGCTCTTCCATAGAAATTGTCCATAGATCTTTATTTGCATGTCTTCCACGACACCTCACTAGTTTTAATTTTTTTGCCACCATGAAATGTGAGTAGTGTATAATATTCTTATGTGTTTCATAATCTTTGAATGTAGGCAAACCACTCTTTCTTATTAGGTATTTTCATAGCCAAGTGCCAAAAACCACCACCAAACCTATTGGATAATGATAGCCATCATCATCTTCTCGAGGTGCTATTAACTTATGTTTGGTCTACACATAATGTTCCAACAAATATTATATTTTCTCTTCATTCTCCGTAGGTGCAACAACAACATACACACATCCTACAAATAAAATTTGATTCAAGAACTTGCACATGTCCATATAATTTTACCAATCTACATGTATGCATTCATATGTATATAAATAAATAAAAGCTTTAAAAAATAGTAATAAAGTAAAATAAATTTAATTAAATTACCTTCTTGTATAAGATTTGAAACATGGTCATACTTGAATCTGATGGGTAAGTGCAAACAGATGGGGGGCCACAAAGGGGTCTTAAGTGGCCACTTTTTTTTTGAAATGAGGAAATACTAACCATGGACATGAAATTGAGGATAGTTACACTCAAAATTTTGAGATGCAACAAAAATGAGGATTGTAGTGCTTCAAGTCTACTTTCTAAACTATATATATTTTTTGAAAATGGTAGAGATTAATGGGTTCAAAAGAAGGGACCACAGAAATTGGTGTTGTTTTTATCAAAAAAATATAGCATAACAACTTTTCTAGCTCGCTCAAAAGGTTAAATTTTTTTTAGTATTTTTAAAATTGCTTATGTAAGAAATTATCTAATAGTATGTAGTTTATGCCTAATTTTTCTAATAATTTTTTAATGAATATATTATTTTTTAATAATTTTTAAAGTGGACACTTCCTGAAAAAAAGAATTTTGGCTATGCTACCCCTATAAATTTTGAAAACTAATTAAAAATATATATTTTTAATATGTGTAGAATTGATTCTAGTTTCTAAAAATGTAATTTATTTGAAATTTCAATGAACAGTTAATTTATAACAAAAAAAATACCAAAATCTAGTTTTTGCCAAAAAATAGACACACAAACAAAAGAAATTATAGATCAAAGGGTTAACATTGTCAAAATGTGAAAAAAATTACATCATTAGATAGCAAAGGGAGAGAATAACATTACCTAGGTGTTTTATCTTTTCAACCTTGAAACACGTGCAAATCTAATGCTTAGCACAAACATGATTATGTGAAATATTGTAGAATTTACAAAAACACGTCTTTGGATGTTGGCAAGACACTCCAAGCCTTTGGGTTGGTATTCCAAATAAAATTCAAATCCTAAGGCTTGGGGATTCCCAAATCAAAGCATAATGCGAGCATGTTATTTCATAGTTTTGACATGGTTTTTGTATTTGTTCCCAAGAGTTTCCTAACAAGACATAACACAAGTGTGTTATAATGCACTCACGTTATGTCTTTCTTTGTGTTAATTGATAGTCAATTAAATGTATGCAAATATATTGGTATGTTGATATGTATGGATGCTTGTATGACATGTATGTATGTATGCATGCATGCTTGTATGTATGTATGTATGTATATAGGATTGTATGTACATATTCATGTATGCTTGTATGTATGTAAGATTGTATGTACATATGTATGTATGCTTGTATGTATGTAAGTATGTATGTATGCCTCTATGTTTTATTTTTTTCTTATATGTATCTGTGTATGTATGTATTATTTAGAGCGAGGGAAAATTTTGAGAGAGAGAGAGTTGTCTAGGTAGGGTGGGAGGGAGAGAGGGAGGGAGAGACCTGAGAGAGAGAGAGGTGGGAGAGAGAGAATTGAGAGAGAGAGGGAGAGAGAGAGAAAAAGAGAGTTATGTAGGTAGGGTGCTAGAGGGAGATACTTGAGAGTGTGAGGGGGATGAGAGGGAGAGAATTGAGAGATAGGGAGAGAGAGAGAGAGTGAAATAGAGAGGGAGTGAGAGGGAGAGAGTGTGGGGGGCAATGAATTTAGAGACAGGGAGAGAGAGAGAGGGAGTGTGAAAGATGGGGTTGGAGTGAGATGGACATATCTAGGTAGGGTGGGAGGGATAGAGAGAGTTACCTAGGTAGGGTGCTAGAGGGAGAGACCTGAGAGAGAGAGAGAGGGGGTGGGAGGGAGACACCTGAGAGATAAGGAGAGAGGGAGTGGGATAGAGAGGGAATGATGGAAAGGGAGTGGGAGGGAGCGTGAGAGAGAGAGAGACTTGAGAGATAGGGAGATAGAGGGAGTGAGGGGGAGAGAGACCTAAGAGAGGGAGAGGGTGTGGGAGGTAGTGACTTGAGAGAGAGGGAGAGAGAGAGGGAGTGTGAGAGAGGGGGTTGGAGTGAGACAAACTTGTCTAGGTAGGGTGGGAGGGATAGAGAGAGAGGTGGGAGAGAGTTACTTAGGTAGGCTGCCAGAGGGAGAGACTTGAGAGAGAGGGGGTGGAAGGGAGAGACTTGAGAGATATGGAGAGAGAGTGAGTGGGAGAGAGTGGTAGTGATGGTGAGGGAGTGA
>CM021104.1:220262945-220349847 GCA_007115665.2 Sequoiadendron giganteum
AGGGTTGAGGGTTTAGGGTTGAGTGTTCAATGGTTTAAGGGTTGGGAGTATAGGTTTGAGGGATTAGGGTAGAGCGGGAGGTATGGAGGGAGGGAGATATGGAGGGAGATGTGAGATATAGAGAAGGAGAGAAGATGAGGAAAGGAAAAAGAGAAATGAGGTTTGAGGATTCAATGTATAGGGTAGAGGGTTGATAATTGAGGGTATAGGGTTCAAGACATATAGGGCTGAGGGTTTAGGGTATTGGGTTTAAGGTATAGGGTTGAGGGTAGAGGGTAGAGGGTTTAAGGTTTAATGGTTGAGGGTTGAGGGTTTATGATTGAGGGTAGAGGGTTGAGGAGTTCGGGTTGAGGGGCCAATGTATAGGGTAGGGGGTATAAGGGTTGAGGGATTAAGGGTTGAGGTTTGAAAATTATGGGTTGAAGTTTTAATGTATAGGGTAGAGGGTAGAGGATTGAGGGTTTAAGGGTTGAGGGATTATGGTTAAGAGATTAAGAGTTGAGGGATTAGGGTTGAGGGTTGAGGGTATTAGGTTGAGGGTAGAGGGTAGAGAGAAGATGATTTAAGGGTTTAAGGGTTTAGGGTTTAAGATTGAGGGTAGAGGGTTGAGGGTATAAGGTTGATGGATTAGTGTGGATGGTCCAATGTATAGGGTAGATGGTATAAGGGTTGAGGGTTTAGGGTTTAAGGGTTGAGGGGTTAAGGGTTGAGGGTTTAGGATTTAAGGGTTGAGGGTTTAGGGATTAGGAATTAGGGATTAAGGGTTTAGGGATTACAAGTTGAGGGTTGAGGGTTTAGGTTAGAGGGTTTAAGGGTTTAAGGGTTGAGGGCTTAGGGTTGAGGGAATAGGGTTGATGGTTGAGGGTTTAAGGGTTTAAGAGTTGAGGGCTTAGGTTTGAGGGATTAGGGTTGATGGTTTAGGATATTGGGTAGAGGGTAGAGGGTTAGGGGTTAAGGGTTAAGGGTTAAGGGTTGAGGGTTTAAGGGTTTAAGAGTTGAGGGTATAGGGTTGAGGGATTAGGGTAGAGAGTCTAAAGGTTTAGGTAGGGAGAGAGAGGTGAGATATATAGATAGAGAGAGAGGGATAGGGGTTGAGGTTCCAATGTATAGGGTACATGGTTTAATGTATAGGGTAGAGGGTTGAGCATTTAAGAATTTAAGGGTTGACAGGTTAAGGCTTCAGGATTGAAGGGAATAAGAACTGAGGGATGAGGTTTAGGGTTTAAGGGTTTAGGGTTGAGGGATTAGGGTTGAGGGTATAAGGATTATATAGGTTTTAGGGTATATAGTTGAGGGATTATGGTTGAGGATCCAATGTATAGGGTAGATGATCAAGAATCGAGGGTTCAAGGTTTAATGTATAGTGTAGAGGGTAGAGAGTACATGGTTTAAGGGTTTAAGGGTTGAGGGATTAGGGTTTAAGGGTTGAGGATTGAGGCATTAGGGTTTAAGGGTTGAGGGTTGAGGGATCAAGGGTTAACAGTTGAGGGTATAGGGTTGAGGGATTAGGGTAGAGAGGGAGGGATGAAGGGAGAGAGAGATGGAGGTAGAAGTGAGATAGAGAGAAGTAGAGAAGAGGAGGGAAGGATAGAGAGAGATTAGGGTTGAGTATCCAATGTGTATGGTAGAGGATTGAGAATTGATGGTATAGGGTTCAAGACTTATAGGGTTGAGGGTATAGGGTTGAGGGATTAGGGTTGAGGGTAAAGGGTATTGGGTTGAGAGGAGAGGGTAGAGGTCTAAGGGTTGAAGGTTGATAGTTTAGTGTTGAGGGTAGAGAGTTGAGAGTATAGGGCTTAGGGAATAGGGTTAAGGAATTAGGGTTCAGGGTGCAATGGAGAGGGTGGAGGGTATAGAGGTTGAGGGTTTAGGATTTAAGGGTTGAGGGTTTATGGATTAAGGGTTGAGGGCTGACAATTGAGTGTTGAGGATTTAATTTATAGGGTAGAGGGTTTAAGGGCTTAATTGAGGGTTGCGAGATTAGGATTTAAGGGTTAAGGGTTGAGGAATAAATGGTTGACAGTTGAGGCTTTAGGGATTGATGGTTGAGGGATTAGGGTAGAGGGGGGGAGGGAGAAATGAAGGGATAAGTGATATAGAGAGAAGGAGAGAAGATGAGGGAAGAAGAGAGAGATGAGGGTTGAGGATCCAATGTATAGGGTAGAGGGTTGAGAATTGAGGGTATAAGTTTTAGGACTTATAGGTTTGAGGGTTTAGGGTATTGGGTTGATGGTATAGGGTTGACTAATTAGGGTTGAGGGTAAAGGGTATTGGGTTGAGGGTAGAGGGTAAAGGGTTTAAGGGTTTAGGGTTAAAGGGTTCAAGTTTTAGGGTTGAGAATAGAGGGTTGATGGTATAGAGTTGAGGGTATTGGGTTGAGGGTAGATGGTAGAGGGTTTAAGGGTGATGGTTGAGGGTTGAGGGTTGAGGGTTGAGGGTTGATGATATAGGGTTAAGGGATTAGGGTTGAGGGTCCAATGGAGAGGGTAGAGGGTATAGGGCTGGGGGTTTAGGGTTAAGGGCTGAGGGCTGAGTGTTTAATGCATAGGGTAAAGGGTTGAGGGTTTAAGGGTTTAAGGGTTTAAGGGTTGAGGGAATAGTTTTTTGGATTATAGGTAGGGGGTTGAGGGATTAGGGTAGATTTTAAGGGTTTAAGGGTTGAGGGTATATGGTTGAGGGTTTAGGTTTGAGGGTAGAGGGTATTTGGTTGAGGGAAGAGGGTTCAAAGGTTGAGGGTTTAAGGTTGAGGATAGAGGGTTGAGGGTATAGGTTTGAGGGATTATGGTTGAGGTATTAGGTTTTAGGGTCCAATGTATAGGGTAGAGGGTATAGGGGTTGAGGGTTTAGGGTTGATGGATTAGGGTAGAGAGGGAGGGAGAGATGGAGGGAGAAGTGAGATAGAGAGGAGAGAAGAGGAGGGAAGGAAAAAGAGAGATGAGGGTTGAGGATCCAATGTATAGGGTAGATGGTTGAGAATTGAGGGTATAGGGTTGAGGACTTATAGGATTGAGGGTTTAGGGTATTCGATCAATAGGCTATAGGGTTGAGGGATTAGGGTTGAGGGTTGATGGTTTAAGGGTTTAGAGTTTAAGGGATGAGGTATTGGGGTAGAGAGGGAGGGGTGGAGGGAGAGAGAGATGGAGGGAGAAGTGAGATAGAGAGAAGGAGAGAAGAGGAGCGAAGGATAGAGAGGGAGAGAGATGGAGAGAGAGAGAGAGATAGAGAGAGAGTTATCTAGTTATGCATGTTGGGTGCTTGAGGGAGAGACCTGACAGAGAGAGAGGGGAGAGAGGGAGTGGGAGATAAATGGATGAGAGAGAGATAGATGGATAAGAGAGATCGAGAGATGGAGAGAAGAGAAGGTAAGGATAGAGAGAGATGATGGTTGAGGATCCAATATATAGGGTAGAGGGTTGAGAATTGATGGTATATGGTTTAGGGTTTAGGGAATTGGGTCAAGAGGGTAGATAGTTGAGGGATTAGGGTTGAGGGTTGAAGGGTTTAGGGTTTAACTATTTGAGGATTGAGGGTATAGGATTAAGTGATTAGGGTAGAGAGGGAGGAATGAAGGGAGGGAGAGATAAAGGGAGAAGTGAGATATAGAGAGGCAGTGAGTGAGTGAGTGAGTGAGAGAGAGAGGTATAGTTATGTAGGTAGAGAGAGGGAGTGGGAGATAGAGGGGTGGGAGAGAGATAGAGGGAGTGAGAGAGAGACCAGAGAGAGGTAGAGGGGGTGAGAGGGAAAGGGAGTTGGAGATAGAGGGATGAGAGAGAGATAGAGGGAGTGAGAGAGAGACCTAAGAGAGGGAGAGGGGGTGGGAGGGAGAGACTTAAGAGAGAGGGAGAGATAGTAGGCCTTAGGGTTTAAGGGATGACATTTCAAGGGTTTTTGAAATATAGGGTTGAGTGATCAAGGTTTAAGGCATAGTGTCTAGGGTTGAGAGTTTAGGGTTAAGTGAGATAACAAGATGGCTAAGGGGAGATGGATGGCTAAGGATAGAGAGAGAGAAAGATCCTATAGAAAAATAAATTTTTCATAACACAAGCACATTTTGAATAAGTTGAGATGTATCCATTTGTATAGCAAGACAAAACACACCCACATTATAATGCGAACACATTTTGTCTTGCTCTAAAAATGGTAAAAAGGTTAGAAACCCATTATCTCTAGGCCCAGATTCTCTATATTATCCTAGTTTTGTGCGTGTTCCAACCCAAATATGAATTTTGATGTTTTTGTGAAGTGTGCATGTAAAGTTTTCACATTCTACAACCTTTTTATGAACTTTCAACTAGATTTGCATGAAATAATAGAGTTTTCACTTTGAATTATATATATATATATATAAATGCAAGACTCAATTCCATTTAAGAGTGATATACAATTGAACATTGAAAAGGAATCAAGCTTTTGAAAAACTCAAATTGTTGAGGAGTTTGATGCAAGAAGAAACAAGGCTACATAATTGGGTACAAATCCTCCATTCAAATCTTCATTTATTAGGTATGTTAAATCTTTCAACATTTTTTGTACATTTTCCTTAATTACATTTTTTATTTCTTTTAATTTTTTATTATGTATATTCCATGTTCATAATTGTTTTTTTGTCATTTTAACCTTATCCCCTCTTGGTATATTTTAAACTACACAATTATTTACACTTGCCAATTAAATTTTTAAACCACATCTCTTTGAATAATTTTGTTAAACAATTGACCTACATTGTGTATGCTTCCACATTTTTTATACACATATATATGAGAGTAGTTATAATTATTCAATATAATATATCATTTCTCAATAATTTTCTATGGATGTGCATACCCATTTTTAAAGCTTTCATTTTGGTATAGGCATGGGGGATTTTCGAAAATGTAATGGAATTTGGTTTTACACCTAGAAATTGCATTTCCTTGAAATTTTCTAAATCCTTTTCAAAAAATCCATTTTGTGCATATCCTATAATCATTCAAATCCATGAGCACATATCTAATTGAGGAATTTTGTCAAATAGTTCTACCAAGTAGCTGATTGCCTTGTCTGTGCTACAAATTGTTTCATACATGTCTACCAAAGCATTTTATCAAACAAAATAAACAAGGTAGTCAACTATTTGAAAAAATGCCTCAAGAAATGTGGTCTCATCGTGATGCACATTTTTTCAAATAGCTGATTTCCTTGTCTATGCTTCCAAATTATCCATGCATGTCTACCAAAGCATTTTATCAAACAACATAGACAAGAAAATCAACTGTTTGAAAATATGCCTCAAAGAAATGTGGTCTCACGGTGGTGCACATCATTGTGAGACCACATTTCTTTGATGCATTTTTCAAAAAATTGATTGCCTTGTATATGCTACCAAATTTTCCATCCATGTATACCAAAACATTTTTTCAAACAATCCCCCTTGTTTTCAATGATTTGATTGATGTCTACATACCTTTTTCAATAGAGGGAGTGACCCTCATCATCTACAAAATTGGAATATAATCCTCCAACATTAATAGATCTTCATCTATTTTGGTTTTCATCTCTATTTCTAAACTTACCTCATCACTAATTTTGTGATATATTTTTAATGTTTCCTTGATTACCCTACCTACAAGGGATTGTAACCCTTCTCTCCACTCTTTCATAACTTGGATAATTCCTTTTGGGTTTGGGTTTCATAGAAACATGGGGACAAGTGTAGCTATGCCAATAGGGACTTTTGGGTTTTTTTATTTTGTTCTTGAGCCTTACGTTGTAGCTCCAACATTGGGTATGGTTCTTCTAACCATCTTATTGATCCAACCACCATTTTTAAATCTCTATTTTAAATATAAACTTCATTTGGATTTGACCAATTCACTTCGTCTATAGGTTGGTCAAATATCCTTTCAATGTTGTACATGAGATGTAGCACTATCTTATATCACTATGAGACACCATTTCTATGGCATTTTTTCAAATAGCCCACTACCTTAGATCAATTCTACCACATTGACAAGCTAGTGAGCTAGTGAGCTCACTATCTTGTCTATGGTACCACATTTTGTAAGAAAATTCACATGCCTTTTCCATGTTTCCATTTTGTGCCTATCTTGCAATCATGGCATTACACGCGACCACATTTCCTTAAGGCATTCCATCCAAAAATTCATGTGACCTTTGACAAGCTAGTGAACTCACTAGCTTGTCAAGGTGGTAGATTGACAAGGTAGTGGGCTGTTTGAAAAAATCCCCCATAGAAATGGGGTCTCACAATTTTCTATAAGGCATTCCATCCAAAATTTCATGTGACATTTGATAAGCTAATGAGCTCACTATCTTGTCTATGTTACCACATTTTGCATACATGTCTACCCAAAATTTTTGTAAAAAAATTTGTATGCCTTGTCCATTCTTCCATTTTGTGCCTATCTTGCAATCATGGAATTCGACAAGACCAAATTTCTTTAAGGCATTCCATATAAAAATTCATGTGACCTTTGACAAGCTAGTGAGCTCACTAGCTTGTCAATGTGGTATAATTTACAAGGTAGTGGGATGTTTGAAAAATGCCCCATAGAAATGGGGTCTCATGGTGATGTTTTCAAACAACCCACTACCTTGTCAATTCTACCACATTGATAGGCTAGTGAGCTATTAATCTCACTAGCTTGTCTATGGTACCACATTTTGCACACATGTCTACCAAAAATTTTTGTCAAATAATTTTCATGCATTGTCCATGCTTTCATTTTGTTCCTATCTTGTAATCATGGCATTCCATGAGACCACATTTATTTAAGGCATTCCATCCAAAAATTCATGTGACCTTTGAGAACCTAGTGAGCTCACTAGCTTGTCAATGTGGTAGAATTGACAAGCTAGTGGGATATTTGAAATCATAGAAATAGGGTCTCATGGTGAAAATAACCATGAGACCATGAGACCCGATTTATATGTGGAATTTTTTTCACTATGATACCCCATTTCTATGAGGAATTTTTTCAAACATCCCACGAGCTTGTCATTTCTACCACATTGACAAGCTAGTGAGCTCACCAACTTCTCAAAGCTACCACATTTTGCATACATGTCTACCAAAAAAAATTGTCAAAAAATTCACATGCCTTGTCCATGCTTCCATTTTGTGCCTATCTTTCAATCATGGCATTCCACGAGACCAAATTTCTTTAAGGCATTCCATGCAAAAATTCATGTGACCTTTGACAAGCTAGTGAGCTCACTAGCTTGTCAATACATTAGAATTGACATCACCGTGAGAACCCATTTCTATGAGGCATTTTTGCAAACAAATCACTAGCTTTTCAATTCTGATGCATTAATAAGATAGTGAGCTCACTGGCTTGTCAAACCTACCACATTTTGTATACATGTCTATCAAAACATTTTTTCAAACAATTCACATGCCTTGTCTATGCTTCCATTTTGTACCTATCTTGCAATCGTGGAATTCCATGAGACCACATTTCTTTAAGACATTCCATCAAAAAATTCATGTCGGCTTTGTGTTTGCTAGAAATACTCTTCTATAGGATGATTGTAAGTATTTTTTATGAAGGGTTGGAAGACATATATTTCATTTATTTATATGGATTCATTTTTTAGGAACTAATATTTGTCTCTTTATCATGCTACATATAAAATTATGTCATGCCAAGAAAATGATCAAGGATTAAACCAACATAGGAAGAGACTTGAGCTAAGAATGAAAAGAAAACAACATGGATGAGGGACCATTCTGAGAAGAATAAATTGGAAATAATTGACAAAGACATGCCAATTGAAGAGGAACCTCAACCATTAAAAAGAGAAATAAAATTTTCAGCACAAAGGGAACAAATGTGGAAGAATTGTGCTAAGATAGATTTGAATACTATAGTTGGAGACACACCCTCTACTACAAGTGAATATGGAGGGACACCATCTGCAAGTGAATATGGATGGAAACCATCTACCACAAGTGAATATGGAGGGACACCATCTACTACATCTCAAGTTGAGAGTACATCATCACTCACATTTGAGGAAGGAGGTATGCCATCATTCCCATCTCAACCTCAAGGTATGCCATCTATTCCATCCTTGATCAAAGGTACACCATCTAGCCCATCTCATTTAAATATTGATGAAATTCCTAATGTTGAGATGAGTGTACCTATAAGAACACCACATAGAATTTTGCATAGAAAGAAATTTTTTTTGATTAATATTGATGAGAATATTTTGCAGCCATAGGAAGGTAAGATTCCACAATGCACTTGTAGAAGATATTCTCATAAGATTTGGAGATTGTTCTTTGAGAAGTTAAATGAGACTAAAATATGTCAACTATTTATTGAAATGATGTGAAGTATAAAGTATAGGTCCATCATGAAGACTGTTGCATTCAGAACATCGGATGCTTCAAGTGAAAATACTATTGTTAATAATCTAATGGATGATTATGAGAGTGTGGGTAAGACCTCACATTCAAAAGATATTAATGCCACCCAATGTGTTATTACATTGAATTTAGTAAGTAATAAAACAATGAAATGTCATCTCATTAGAAAAATGAGTCAACAATTAGGAATTAATAGATTTTTTTAATCAAGAGCCATTCAAAGGTGCCAAAGAATTGAGGACACTGATTCCACTGAATTATGGGCATTCGTAGGAAACTCCCACAAGAAGATAAAATAGTTGTCGAAGCATTGAGATCACTAATTGAAGACTATTAGATGAATAACACAAGGCCATCTCTGAATCAAATAGTTGTGGTAAGAAGGAGAATCAATAGTCGAAACTGTGAGCCATATCCAAAGCATTTTTTAGAAATTGATAGAATAGTTTCAATGGTTTTCTTTGTAGAGAACTATGCTCTACAACCATTGTGTGAGGTGAAGTCAAAATATTAAAACTCCACATAGGTTTCTATATTTTTGCACATAGCATTCATTGATGTAGCTAATAGTACAAAGGATAACATGAAGGTATTGAGGGAGTACAAATTTTACATTAGTGATGATCACACATATTCTCTAGAGTTCGTGCAAGGTTGCTTTCAGTTGTTTATAGTAATTTGGCTAGGAGGGGAATGGCATATAGTCAACATATAATATGGTCAGATAATCATGCATCACAATTGAAGAACTTACAGATGTTTTATTGGTTGAGCAAGATGCATGTTATTATAAGTGTTTAGCATATGTGGAAATTTTTTGATGTTGGGCATGGAAAGGGGGAGCATGATGTCTTAGGAGCGTGTGTCAAAAGAGCATTAGCATAGAAATAGTTAAAGTATAAAGAAAATGGAAATTTTATAGATGCAAAATCAATCATCGAGTGGTTCAATGTTTCAATGGGTCTAGGTAATGAAGGTAAGTCTTTAGTTCATAGATTTTTTTGGTTTATAGATGATACTAGCATTGCACCATATGAGGATTGTTGTACACTAACAAGACCAAGTGGGCTACACTCTTTCCTTAGCTCAAATGCAAGTTCATGGAGTATCCATATGCAGAAAATGGCATGATTTTTTTATTCATGTACAATTCAAGCTTGGAATGAGTGTGAGTCAAAGGAGTGGGTTGATGAATGGTGGTTAAGTTATCTTATCCCACTTCACATGTATCCACCTCCAACAAAATTGTAACTGACACAGATGGAATCATCAGTTGACTTTGACCACATATCAGATCTAGTTCAACCAAGTAATATATTTACTTTCATAGTTTTTGAAATTCCGATTGGTATCTTGCTTTGTAGTGTATTTATAATGTTGACTAGTTTCATCTAATTTTCTACACATATCAATGTAGAGAATGTTTATAAACTTATTGTAGATGAAGACAACAAAGAGGGAACACATTTTTACTTGTGTTGTTGTGTTGAGGCCAAAACTAAATTGGAGGCCTCGATTATAGATGGATAAAACATCGAATACCCTATAGGCTCAGTGGTTGTTCTTGGAACATGTCTTAGAAGGTACCCACATAAGAGTTTTAGTATTTGGCTATTTCAGGACTTTGACATGCATCGGAATATTCTTCATTACTCGAACCTTTTCATGGAATCCAATGTTCATTTGATCAAATATGGGGGTAGTCCTTTGAACAAGACCTTGTGGAAGGTACGCGAGTCTAACCATGAGGCAATACTTGCCACAATAAAGAGTAGAGTAGACCTAAATCGTTCATTGGATTAACTTGTAAATATGCACATTAATTTGTATTAAAATTTAGAGTATTCACATAAATATTAGTTGATAGTTAGACCTTTCATTTCTATATTTTAAGTTTACATATGTTTTGGTTCCAAGTTTGTACATATATTTTGGTTTGAATTTTACATAGGAATATTGGGTAGATTTTATGTTTTGGTTCCAAGTATGTACATATATTTTGGTTCAAAGCTTACATGTGAATATTGGGTAGATTATATGTTTTGGTTCAATGCATAGCATATACAAGGTGTTGAGTAGTGACAAGCTCACTACACTATTAATGCGGTAAAATTGACAAGGTTTAATAAAGTTCCTATAAGAGGTAGGGTCTCATGGCGAGGTACATCACCATGAGACCCTATCTCTTAGAGAAATTTTAGCAAACCTTATCAATGTTACCACATTGGCAAGCTAGTGATATTTTTGAGAAAATGCCTCAAACAAATAGGGTCTCATGGTGATTGTAATCACTCTGAGACCCCATTTATTTGAGGCATTTTCACAAAAAACTCACTAACTTGATCAACTAAGAAGAGTCACACAACCCTCAAAGAGTGTGTACATACATACAAAAATTCAACAAATGGACCACATAAATTACCAAACATTAGGTTTTGGCAAAAAAAATCAAAGCATATATGGTTTGAGTATCATATTTTACACAACAAATAAAAAAAATCAAGGTTGTATTGAGTGATTTGAATCCATTAAAATAATCCCCTTCTATATATTAGGACAACTTTATCATAATTATTATTTTAAGTAACACTATCCAATATATTAAAAATCTTCAACAAATAAGAAGAGTTATTTGGTAGATAGCAATCAAGGACAAGGAAATCATAAAGCTCATATTTTTCTATAGGAATGGGATAGTAGTAGTTGTATTAAGAGAGAATCTATTTTTTAAAGTCTTAGCAAGTGTATTGATTTATAACAATTTTAGTTTTGGCTTCTTCACATGTTTCAAGGAGTGATTAAGAGACCTAGAGAGGGGAGAGGTAGTGAGGAAGGGAAATAACTAGAGATCCATGAGAGATAAAGAGGTACATGGAAATTCCATGGGAGATCTAGATGTAATTTATTTGGCTAATGGAAATTCCTTTACTAGGAATATACATCTTCTATAAAGAATAGAAAATATGTGACGAATACAAAGTATGAGGTTTCAACACCCCTTCTTTGGCCCACTAGCTTGCAAATTTGATGAGATTGTCAAGGAAGTGGGTTTCTTGAAAAAATGGGTCTAAGAAATGGTGTCTCATGGTGATGTATGGTCTCTCAAGGTGATGTGCATCACTATGAAACCCCATTTATTGGACCCATTTTTTCAAACCCACTACCTTGCCAATTTCATGGTGATACATCAAATTGCTTATATTGTTGAACAAGCTATGCGGCTTTCACATGTACATTTTAATTATGTCAATGCTCATTTTCTTATTTTATTTAACTTTAAGTCTTTATTCTGATATTTACTTATTCTTCCATTCTATCATGTTGAGGAAGTGGAGAGCTGAAAACATTATAGATAGGAAATATTGTATGAATTTTTGTCATTCTTTGTTAGCTTAAAAATGTGATTTCTTATGTATTCATTCTTATTTGTTTGTGTCTAATAATATCATGATATCATTGGTGATTAATGCCTCATATTGTATGATTTCATGTTGCTATATCAAATAAAACATGCAATATGTACATTAGATTATGTTGATTGAGGTGTAGGGGTTCATATTTTATTCAATCATGATAGTTGAGGTTGTGGTCTAGTAAGTATTTTTTGAGTGTTTTCATTCATAGTACATTGGTAATAGTATTAGGTGTGTCATTATACAATGTCATGAGATTATTAATGTTTCTTGTGGTCATATTGAGCCTCATTTCAAATCTTGTCAATCCTTGTTAATGAATTTTGTATGTGATCCTTGTTTGAAAACTCCTTTGTTAATGAATTTTGTATGCGATTCTTGTTTGAAAATAACCAATATATAATTTGTGTATGCTTAAGCTTGTGATAAAAGGTACCCACCCTTGGATTATATGCATAACTAAATTGTATGATAGATTCCTACTTTTATGGTTTCCTATTGATATATCCTATTGAGAGCCAACCTTGGGCTTAGTGACATATGGATATGTTGAGTTAGGTAGATATGAGGAAAGCTTGTGAAGCTATGGTAAAATGTTCATTGAATAGGAGAAATCCTACTAACCCTACATTTCTACATAAGATTACCTTTGAATTCTACTTACTAAATGGACCCTTGAGTGATCCATAGTGCTACCCTATATTGTATTGTTCATCCTCATAAGTATTATTAGTACCTTTGACTTCAATTAAGTTTTATGAGTTATGCATGATCACAATCATAAAAGGGGTAGCAATCTCATGACAGCCATGAGATTTTAAGAACAAGAGTTATAAGGGCATACTTGAAGGTGTATCAAGATGGTCATTAATGGAAGATTGCACAAAAGGTTTTAGACCTTAGTTAAAGGCAGTAAAACTACAAGAGGGTAGTCCTTATGTATTAAAGACAATGAGTTACATATAAATATTAGAGGATAGTCATACAAATGATATTAAATAGAAGGAAGAAATGACACTTCATAGTACAATAATATAAGGTCTAATATACTCACAAAGGGGTAGTCCTTTATCAAGTAAATAGGGACAATAATTAATTGGAAGACCTCAAGAGTCATGTTTTTGAGGCATTTTCTCAACCACACAAATGCATGCAAGGAAAATGTTGTTTATTAGTTGTAAAAGATTTACAACTAGTGAACAATAACAAGAAAATGAGATTTCTATAATGGATAGAAAGTCCTTGTGTTGGTTTAGCATTGTTAAGCATTCATTTTAGTTCTTTTTTCATTGTTATGCTTGTGAAAAGTGGTATGCGATTTGTAAAGATAATTTCATTTCCTAAATCACCAAAACAATGAAAACATTAGTGGTTGTATAAGTATTACCACTATAAAAATTCTAGAGGTATCATTTCTTATAATTTGGAGGAAATACATACAATGCTTATATTAGAACTAGAATCCAAGGATATTCAAGTTCAAAGGCATGTCAACGGTTGTCGCTAACTTCAAAGAAGGTGTTTCTCTTTGATACTGAAGTTCAAAGGAATTTTTTAAAGGTTGATGTATGTTTGCATGTGATAACAAGTATTCTTAGGCACCCTATAGGTTATCAGTTTGTATCCCTTCATGCCAAATCACTCTAAGCTATGTTCAACTGACTCGATCCCTTAAGAGTCCAAAGTGAAAAATGGCTGAAATATTTGATGGGCTATTACTCAAAAACCATAATGCTTAAAAAATATCCATCTAAGGCTATATGGTTGTGTTGGGATCCTCTACAATAACCTCTCTCAGGTTTTTCTATCTCAGAGGTGTTTTCCAAACATGATGACTTTTTAGTTGAGGAAAAAGTTTTCAAATGCAAGTAGTGTAAAGTTGCAAAGTGGTGTAGTTTTTGTTCTATGACTTATATGACCAAATCGGTTGTTCCAACACATATAGATGAGTAAATTTAGACTAGGCATGGTCATCTTTTATACCCAAACATGCCGAATAACTCTGAGCTATGTTCAAACGACTCAATCCCGCAATAGTCCAAAGTGCAAAATGATTGTAATCTTTGATAGGATATTACTCAAAAACTGTGATGCTTACAACTTCTCCATCTGAGACTACACGATTGCATTGGTCCCCTCTACAATAACCCCTCTCAATTTTGGCTATCTTAGAGGTTTTTTCCCATGGTGATGACTTTTTCATTGAGGAAAAAGTTATCAAATGCAAGCAGCGTAAAGTTGCAAAGTGGTATAAATTTTATTCGACAACTCATACAACCAAACTGAATATTCCAACACATCCATATCTGTAAATTTATCCTAAGCATGGTCCTCTTTTGCACCCAAAAACGTCGAATCACTCCAAGCTACGTTCAACCAGCTCGATCCCTTAAGAGTCCAAAGTGCAAAATGGCTGCAATCTTTGATGGGCTATTATTCAGAAACCATGACGCTTAAACACTCTCCATATTAGGCTAGCAGATTGAGTTGGGCCCCTATTCAATAACCTCTCTTTTTTTTCTATCTTGGAGGTGTTTTTCCATGGTGACAACTTTTTAGTTGAGGAAAAATTTGTTGAATGCAAACATTGTAAAGTTGCAAAGTGGTGCAACTTTCATTCTGCAACTCATAGGACCAAAAAACCTATTCCAACATGTCTAGATGGGTACATTTATGCTAGGCATGGTCCTATTCGGCACCCAAACACATCGAATCACTCCGAGCTACATTCAACCAACGTGATCACTTAAGAGTCCAAAGTGCAAAATGACTACAATCTTTGAAGGGCTATAACTCGAAAACCATGATGCTTAAAAAATATCCATCTAAGGCTATGGGATCGCATTGGGTACCTATACAATAAAATCTCTTAGGTTTTTCTATCTCCGAGGTGTTTTCTCATGGTGACGACTTTTCAGTTGAGGAAAAAGTTATCAAATGCAAGTGTTGTAAAGTTGCAAAGTGGTGCAACTTTCAGTCTGCAATTTGTACAACCAAAACAACTATTCCAAGATGTCTTGATGGGTAATTTTATGCTAGTAATGGTTCTATTTTGCACCCAAACATGCCAAATCACTCTAAGCTATGTTCAATCGGCTTGATCCCTTAAGATTCCAAAGTGCAAAATGGCCACAATCTTTGATGAGCTATTAATCAAAAACCATGATGCTTACAAACTCTCCATCTAAGGCTATGGGATATCATTGGGACCCTCTATGATAAAATCTCTCATTTTTTTTAATCTCATAGGAATTTTACTATGGTGAGGACTTTTCAGTTGAGGAAAAAGTTGTCAAATACAAATAGTGTAAAGTTGTAAAGTGGTGCAACTTTTTGTTCTGCAACTCATATGACCAAACTAACTATTCTAAAATGTTTTTATGGGTATGTTTATCCTACGAATGGTCCTCTTTTTCACCCAAACATGTTGAATCATTTTGAGATATGTTCAACCAGCTTGATCCCTTAAGAGTGGAAAGGGCAAAATGGCTGCAATATTTGATGGACTATTACTCGAAAACTATGATGTTTACAAAATCTTTGTCTAAGGCTATGAGATCACGTTGGGAACCTCTTTAATAAAATCTCTTAGTTTTTTCTATCTCAGGGGCATTTTCCTATGGTGATGAGTTTTCAATTGAGGAAAAAGTTATCAAATGCAAGCAGTGTAAAGTTGCAAAGTGGTACAAATTTCATTTTGCAACATGTACAACCAAACCAAATATTCTAACACGTCTGGATGGGCATGTTTACACTAGTCATGGTCCTCTTTTGCACCCAAAAACACCAAATCACTCTGAGCTACATTCAACCTGCTCGATCCCTTAAGAGTCCAAAGTGCAAAATGACTGCATTCTTTGATGGGATATAAATTGGAAACCGTGATGCTTAAAAACTCTTTGTCTAAGGCTACGAGATTGTGTTGGGTCCTTTTAAAATAGCCTCTTTTTTTTTTCTATGTCGGAGGAATTTTCTCATGGTGATTACTTTTCAGTTGAGGAAAAAGTTATCAAACGAAAGCAACTTAAAGTTACAAAGTGGTGCACCTTTCATTCTGCAACTTGTATGACTAAACCGACTATTCCAACATGTCTATATGGGTATGTTTATGCTAGGATTTTTTCTCTTTCACACCCAAACATGTCAGAATCACTCTCAGCTATGTTCAATTAGGTTGATCCCTTAAGAGTCCAAAGTACAAAATGGCTACAATCTTTGATGGGCTATTATTCAAAAACCATGATGCTTTAAAAATATTTATCTGATGCTACGATATTGAATTGGAATTTTTAGTTGAGGAGAATTTTGTCAAATACAAGTAATTTAAAGTTGCAAAGTGGTGCAAATTTTTTTCTGTAACTTGTACGATCAAATTGACTATTCCAACACATCCATATGGGTATGTTTATGCTAGGAATGGTCTTATTTTGCACCAAAATACACTAAATCAATCTGAGATACATTCAATTGGCTCAATCCCTTATGATGGCATGCAAACAAATTGAAAAGAGAAAGATTGACATGACGGTTGACAAGTCAGAGTTTTCCACACCAAAATCATATGATTGTATGAAAGAGGTAAAACATATGGGTTTTAAAATAGTTAAGGAAAGCCTAGAAATTTTTATTCTCAAAGGGGCTATGGTCCAATTACTTTGTGGATCTCAGACTTACATTGAATTGATTATTATTAATATTAATATTTAGGTAAATTTATTCTACCTATTATGGATCTAATCACAAATGAGAAGGCTACATGACTCTTAAAATCTTGTATGGTAATCCTCAAGTATAGCAAGGGCAAGACATTTTTTCATTATCCTCCTTTTCCTTACAACAATATGGTTGTTGTAAAGAGGAAATATTTCAAAATTGTAATTTTTTTTTGAAAGATTTATAGCTAAACCTAATCATAGGTCAATTGAAATATGAGCCCACATGGTGGCTTATGACCTAGCTAAAGTGAATCAAGAATAATGACATTAATAATTTCACACTAGAGCCTCGACCATAAGTAGAAGCTAAAAATAGACCAAAGAAGAGGTATAAATATATGTTGATACATGAGATATTAGAACCCCTATTCCTACTCTTTTACAATCATATCAAATGTTCTAGAAGAAATTTGTTGCATATCATCTATAATTAAAAAATGCATTCTTTGAAGAAGCTAGGTTGGAGTGAATATAGAATAAGTAATTGGTGAAAATATGGGAAAGAAGTTGGACACATGGTGGACAAACCAAGTTACTTTTCCTTGGGTGATAAATGGGATGAAATATATGAGAAGGATCATTTCAATCCTACCTCTTCCTTCACTCAAAAAATCCTCAAATAAAAGTAAGTGAAATAACAATAATATCATTTGGTGATGAAAAAGGAGCAAAAATCAAACCTCCAAGTTTCCAAACCAAGCAGCTAATTACATAGGTAAATTTTTTGCTAGAACAATTCATAACCTACACATCTAGTTAACCATATATTTCATTTAAAAGTATCCTAACCCTAATCCAATGAGTATTTCAAAGAGAACACAAGAAACAATTAACTCTAGATCTTATTAAATTTTGAATCTACCTAAAATGTTCTACTGCAAAAAATGAGAGGTTCCATCTCCACAAAATTAACTATGGGTAAAAGCACAAACCCGTGTCACACTTTATGAAGGAATCAACCAACAACAATTTTTTTAAAAAAAATCGACCACATAAAAGTGGTCTTTATGTTTTGAATTTAAAAATGGTGTACACTAATGAAATGTAGAAATTTTGATGAAGTTTCTTCTTGTAATTTTTTAAAAATTAAAAAAATTTGTTTTCATTATGTTGTTTTCAATTTAAGGATAAATTTTGGAATACTGAAAATTTCAAAAAAGAGTGACTTCATGGGCCGTCAAGTTCTAAACAAATTGAAAAAAACTTCATTTCTCCCCAATTTTTTTTTTTCAAATAGGTAGCTTTAATATCTACTGCATGGAAAAAAAATTCAAATTTTGATGTATATTTTTCTCATAATAACGTTTTAAAGTCAAACATGTCAGAATTTGATAGTTTTCATGGGCCGTCAACTATTTTCAACTTTTTTAATCATTTTCAAAAAAAAAATTATACCCTTTTGAAGAAGACTCTCTTCTCTACTCCCCCATATAGGTTTTAAATTTTTTAAATATGTTTTACTATTTTTTTTCAATTTCTAATCATCCTCTTTTTCAATTTTAACAACCTACTTGCATTATTTTAAAAATAACATATATTAAAACTAATAAAAATATTTAAAAATATATATATTTGGATTCCCCACTCTCAGTTCTAGAAAATGGTATTTTTTATTTTTTGTAGAAAAATCATTTTGACTAGATAAATAATTAGTTAAAGTCAAAAGTTTCAGAAAATTCTGAAAAATACTAAGTTGGCTATCAACTAGGATGCCAACTAGATAGTTTCGGTTGAAAGGGTTTCTATCAAAAGGGTTTCGGCCGAAACCCTTCCGATAGAACCCTCACACATATAATAAGCCGAAATGAAAGTCTATTTGAAAGTTGAAAGGGAAAATATTATTATTTTTGGTTTTAGCCAAAACCTATTCAGTTGAAACCATGTGTGCCACGTATACACCACATGGTTTCAACTGAAACATACTCAGTTGAAACATTTCTAGCTGAAATTAGTTTTCTCGAACAATTTATTTGGCTGAAGTGTGACACAGGTTTGCGCTTTGACCCTTATCCAATACATTGTAACTAGCCAAGAAATAATAAAATCACCCAAGACAACTAAGGGGAAATCTAATAAATCCTTTGACTCTTAGTAGGTGCCCACCACAAATTAGATCTTATTTTAGAATACCACAAGCAGAGGTGAGTACCTAGAAGAGGAGAAGGAAAAAATCTGAGAGAAGTGATGATCCACTTATGATAATGGGATATGAAAAGTATAAAATGGAATAGCAAAGCATACAAGAGCCATTAGATATTTGTATAGAGAGGGTACAATAGGTTACACTATAAATATCTATCTTCCCTCTCCTCCTAGCTTTATCCCTTTTAAATTCTTCCTTGGATTCCATATTGAACTAGCACATGAGTAAATGATAAATTGTTAGCAAATGATTTTTGGAAATATTGAAGTTGTTTAGAATCAATTAATAAATATTCAAGAGAAACCATGAAGGACAACAATGAGAAATGCTAGGGGGTGCTACCAAAATAGTGTGTCTCACTTTTGGGACATGATGTTTTTTTCTTGAAATCACTTGTTTTAGAAAAACTAATGATTTTAGCCTTGATAGGTTCCATCTAAAGATTTTTAATTGAAGAGGGATAGATAATACCCCCTTAGGTAAAACCCCCTTGGATAAAACTCCTATACTATTAAATCATACACATAATGGGGTCTCCTTCACACCTAACAAAATGTTGGCAAAAAATATGTTTTATTTACATTTTGATGGATAAATAATGTCATTTAGAAACGATATTTTGGAAAATTGTAGCCCTTGAAATGAGCTTTCCAACAAGTATAATTTTTATATATTTTAATTTTATCTTGTATTTATTTTTAATTTTTTGGTGAACATAGGTTTTTCTTTAAACATCAAGCTCTTTGTTCAATAGAGGTGGAAAAATACTAAACCATTGTAAAAAAATTAAAAAAATACCATTTCCCTAGGTATTGATGTCCTTGTTACACTAGAAAAAGAAAAAATAGATTTCAATATATACAAAACAAGTTAAGTTGTATGATACACATGTATGTCCAAATTATAGTTAAAATGAATTCAAAAATTAACTAAAAAATATTATGTAACAATTTTTTTTGAAACATATCCTTTCTCTAGATATTGATGTTGAGAATGTATATTTCAAAAACTAGAATTTTATCCTTTATAGAAAAAAATTTATATTGTACGACACAAACATTACTTTCTGAAAATGTTGTTTTTGTTTAAAACTAGTTACTAAAGGAGATGTTGAAAGACTCATGCTTTATTTTGATTTTTTAAAAATATATATTATAAATCTACATACAAATTATGACAAATCACTAGTTTGCATCATCTTCAAATTCTTAATGATTTAGCATCTATAGGTCTTAGAAGATAAAGATTTAGTTAAAAATATTAATGTAAATGTCCATCTTGGGCAAAAAGTGAGACTGTATTGTGATTTCACCTAGCTTGACAAACCAATTAATAAGTATACATGTGAATACGTGAAGCATACATGTGAATAAGTGAAGCAAAAGTACTCAAATACACATAAACCTTGAAATATACACATGAATACATAGTATATGCATGAATAAAAAGTATACACATGAAAACATGTAAGTCACAAAGTATATATTGGAATACACATAAGTCACAAAGTATACATGTAAGTTGTAAAGTATAGACTTGAATACACATAACTCATATCTATTGAAGCATGGATTTATAATGCAAATATGGAAACCATCAATAAAAAAGATTTGTATTAACCAAATAGCCATGTAGGCATACATCAATATATACCGATATAAGTAAAATATATACAAAATAGCCATATAGGCTTACAATAATTCCATATAGGTATACAATGTAAAATATATATGATACAAAATATGTCCAAAAATTCCATATAGGCATACAACAAAGGACCCTAAAATCAAAAGTCATTGCCCTCCAAGATATTGAAACACACTCTTTCCCTTTGTTGGTTGGCTAGATGGTGATAAGTTTTACACTCATTTAATATAAAGTTGAGGAGTGCTCCTAGTGCTCCTCCTAGGGTTTAGTTCCTCATCAAGCCTTATCTAAAAAAATAACAAGTAAAGACATTAATATATAAAAATTACATTATAAAAGATGATACATTTAACAAAATAATCACTTACTACCACTAGATGATCACTCTCTTCAAAGAAAATATTCACATATTGATGCTATGGCATGCTGAAGTCCTATAGAAGACATCCAAAGAGAAATTAAACTATGAATCAATGATCGTTTGATTTTTCACTAACTAACAACTATAACAAAAATTATAATTTGAAATTTAGTAATCTGCATCATACCACTGTGAGAGGCATTGAGGAGTCTATAGAAGAAGAAAAACCAAGATTCATTTCCCTGTGAACATCTGGAGGTGTTTCCACTTGCAACATATAAAAAAAAAAAAAAAAATTATTCAATCACGAAAACTATAATAGTGATGCAGGTCATGGCTTATAATGTATGAGATAATGAACAAAATATTGAGTACTTATTGAACTATATATTTCTTACTATCATGTTTACTATTTCCCCTATCTATAGCTTGTTTGAAAGCACCTATTTTAGGCTTGTATCCATAGCAGTAAGGTAGTGAACCATTCAATAAAATATTTGGTAAACATGTACGAAAAATGTGATAGCATAGAGAAGGCAGTGAAATATTTGAATAAATGCCTCAAAAAAATAAAGTCTCATGGTGGGGTGATCCCACAATAGTGGTTTACTCTTTTTGGCCAAACATGACATTGAATTGAATTTTTAAAACTAAATCTTCACTTTTAGGCACCTATAGCTGCTAAACCATGAGGAATTTGAAGATGATGCAAACTAGTGATTTGTGACACTTTGTCTATAGATTCTAAATATATATATTTTAAGTTTTTTGAAATCAGATTGCTTTTCTTTTCCATCTCCAAAAACTAGTTTTTAATAGTTCAAACACCATTTTAAAGAGTGATGTTCACCGTAAATAACATAACTTTTTTATATCAAGGATACAATTATATTTTTTTCAAATTTATATTTGTAACTAAGATATATATAGGACATTCATTTAGTTTCATGGAGTTTTATTGAATATTTTTTTCTTAATTAACTTTTGAAGTCAAACCAATTACAATTTAGACATAGGTGGACTATATACAACATACTTTTTTTTGTATGTGTCAAAATTAATTTTTTTTCTTTGGTGGATCAAGGACATCAATACCTAGCATGCCATATTTAAAAAAAATTATTTGGTAATCTACTATTTTTCCACATGTGCAGAATACAAAACTTGACTTTCAGTGAAAACCTACATTCACAAGAAATACAAAATAAATATATAATCGAATTAAATTATTTTAAATTATTCTTTTTGGGAAGATTAAAATAAGGACTACATAAAAAAAAAAAAATTAAATTAAATCATTTGATCCCCCAAAAGGTAAATCAAATGTGGTTTTTTATCAGCATTTTGATAGGTGTAAAGGAGACTCTGTTATAGGTATGGTTTAAAACTAGCAAGGTTATATCCAAGGGGGTTTGATCTAGGGTGGTTTGATCAAATACTCTTGAATTAAAATCCTTTAAATGAAACTTTTCAAGGCTTAAATAATTATATTTTCTAAAAATATGTGATTTCAGAAAAAAACAAAATGTCCCAAAAAGTGTAAACCACTATTGTGTGATCACCTAGTGATGGAATTCCATCACCATGATACCAAATTTCTTTGAGGAATTCTTTCAAACAATTCATTGCCTTCTCTATGGTATTATGCTAGGATGGGGTGGATGGTATAGTGTGGTCTTGGTTATGAGATGGAGGGGGGTCATGACATGAAGAGGGAGGGGTGAGGATATGAACAATTGGAATAAGAGGTGGAAGATTCCATGGATTGGTAAATTGAGGATGAGGATGAGGATGGGGAATTTGAAAAGGATTTCAAGGGGAATTTTGGCTAAAGGCTTGGTTTCTATTGTTAAGGCAGTGAGTTTTTTGAAAAGATTCCTCAAATATATGGTCTCATGGTGATGGAATGGAATTACATCACCATGAAACCACATTTCTTTGAGGTATATTTTCAAACTACTCACTATCTTATCTATGTTATTGCTTACTATTATGATTTGATAGATTTTTTCCAAGCATCCATAGTTTTTTGAAAGCACCTACTTTAGGATTTTAGCCATAGTAGCAAGGAAGTGAACTATTTGATAAAATTATTTGGTATACATGTATGGAAAATGTGGTCGCATAGAAAAGGTGGTGAGCTGTTTGAAAAAATTCCTCAAAGAAATTAGGTCTCACGGTGATGGACATCACCATGAGACCACATTTCTTTGAGGAATTTTTTCAAACAAATCATTTCCTTGTCTATGCTATTGCTTACTATTATTATTTCATAGATTTTTTCCAAAGATCCATAGCATAGACAAGGTAGTGAAATATTTAAAAAAATTCCTCAATAAAATCTGGTCTCATGGAATACCATGAAAAGAAAATGCAATTGATAGTTGTTCCTAGTTATTACTTATTCTATGTGAAGTAATTTCATAATTTCTTATGTTGACTTTCTAAAAGACTATATTGTAATTGAAATTTTGTCAACTATCAATATCTAGTTATTAGTTATGCAATGAGAAGTAATGCTTCGAGTTTGAAAGATGTGCAATGCAATGTAATCAATGATATGAATATAAACTACAAAAATCTATTGAGTATAATTCATTAGTTAAACTATTTATTATATTACTGACATGAAGGTTTTTACTCTACTGGCACTATGAGGTGTTCCAGTGAAACCTCCAATATTAACCTATTCAACATCCAAAATCAAATATTAGAATACCATTCATATAAAAATGCTATTCACATGTAATATTTATAATTTTTTACTAGTTACATACCTCAACAACATATGCAATGGAGTAAAATCTAGGTGGAGGGCCAGTGTATTCAGTATCAACACTCTGAACCTAAAATTTAATTACAATAATTACACTAAATTAGTTAATCTTTCATTTAAAAAATGAAATTTAATAAATTAAATTCAATGAACATGCTAAAATTTACCTGAGTATCAACATCAAAAGCCTCATTCAAAATGTCATATACCATTGCCAACTCCACAATTGCAAACATATCTTATGCACTAGCCTCTTGATTGTCTATGGGGTCATATGTAAAAGTAGACTCTTAAACTTGACAAGAATGGGGTGGAACTCTACCCATTGAACTCACCCCTAGTTGGTGCTATACTATAGGATTGACATAGTGGATGATACTTTGGGTCAGAGAGCTAATATACTATAGATTTTCCACCTTAGAACTCTCCTTCACGATGGAAGGGATATAAATTTTGTCATAAGCCAGCCTAGAGAGTACTCACCTCCCTTGCCACTAAGGGACCTAATGTGCACCTAGTCTATCCTATGCTGACCCACCACCTCTCCCTTGAAAGTCTCACATATCAAAATAGTTGGGAATTTTTTTGAAGAAAAACTCACAGTAGATGTCCACCTCAGAGAGCTAATAGAATGTAGAGTTTCCAATAATCAATGATCTAAAATGAAATGTAATCAATGATATGAATATAAACTACACAAATCTATTAAGTAAAATTCATTAGTTAAGATCTTATTATATTACCTGCATGAAGGTTTGTACTCCACTGGCACTATGAGGTGTTCTCGTGAAACCTCCAATATTCACCTAGTCAACATCCAAAATCAGATATTAGAATACCATTCATTTAACAATTCTATTCGCATGTAATATTTATAATTGTTTACTAGTTACATACCTCAGTAGTAGATGTAATGGAGTAAAAAATAGGTGGAGGTCTGATGTATTCAGTATCAACACTCTCAACCTAAAATTTTATTACAATCATTAAACTAAATTAGTTAATCTTGCATTTCAAAAAAAAAAATAATGAATTAAATTCAATGAATAGGCTAACATTTACCTGAGTATCAACTTTGAAAGCCTCATTCAGAATTTCATCTACCATCACCAACTCCGTAGCTATAGACATATATTATGCACCAACCTCTTCATTGTCTATGGCGTCATATGTACAAGGAAACTCAAAAACTTGAAAAGAATGGGGTGAAACCCTACCCCTTGAACTCACCCCTAGTTGGAACTATACTATAGGACTAGCATAGTGGATGAAAATTTGGGTCAGAGAGCTGATAGACTATAGAGTTTCCACCTCAGAACTCTCCTTCATGATGGAAGGGATAGCAATGTGCTCATAAGCCAGCCTAGCGAGTACTCATCTCCCTTGCCACTAAGGATCCTGATGTGCACTTGGTCTATCCTATGTTGACCCACCACCTCTCCCTTGAAGAGCTAATAGACTATAGAGTGATAACCTCAAAACTCTCCTTCATGGTGGAAGGGTTAGAAATTTTCTCATAAGCCAGCCTAGCAAGTACTCATCTCCCTCAACACTAAGGATCTTGATGTGCACTTGGTCTATCCTATGCTAACCCACCACCTCTCCCTTGAAAGTATCACATATCAAAATAGTTAGGGATTTTCTCGAGGAAAAACTTGCAGGAGTTTCCTCAAGAATTATTGGTGGACCTCGGTATTGTTGCATGGTGGATGATCAAAAACCATCCACCACCTATTCCAAAAATTATTCCTAATCCCTTGGTGGTTGCACCAATGAATAGGGAATGTCTTTCTATTAAGTTCAAGAGTTTTATTTATATGTGGGTTAGTGTTCATAGTGAGAAAAAATCATATTTTGTAATATTTTCATCTTTTACTTCTTTATATGATAATTTATTTTCATAAAAATTCCTACGCTCTTGCCTCTTATCCGCCAAACCACTTAATTGCTTCCTAATTGCATCTTCATGTGTTAACATGGCTTGAAATTAATTTTCAAGTGTCCTTCTTTCCAAGGTTGAACTTATAGGATTGTTCAACCTCATGATTAAAGTTCCTCAATTTTTTTTTTTTGTTTTCAATTTCCCCCATTAAATTTTGTTGAGTACCAAGAGGATGTTGAGTAATTGTTGGAGGAGTTTGTTGCTATGGTTCTTCAAGATTTTTTTCATGTGCTTGTTCACAAGGAGGAGAAGGATTTTGAGGAGGATTTTCAAGTTGATTATCAACTCCTATAAATTAAAGAAATGAACATCAAGAACAATCTAAATTTACCTAGATTTAACAAAAAAACACAAAATAAAACAAACAATGCTTACTTATTTGACCTCCCCATTGACGTGGTGACATCTTGTTGAAGAAATTGTAAAGATTCAATGAATAAATTACAAGATTTGATGCTTCTAGAATGAAAGCGCACAATGACAATGTTTGCTGCCGGTGGAAAAGAAAAAATGATAGTGAAAATGAAATAAATTTGATGTGATTTTTTTCTATTATAATAGGCTATAACATGCTCATGTTATATTGCAAGTGTGTTATAGGCTTAGTGGGACTAAGACTTAGGATGAATCACACCAAGCCATAACATGAGTGTGTTATAATGCACTCGCGTTACAACATTGATTTTTTAAAAAAAAATTGGCCACTTTTTGGCCCCCTAACTTTGCACCCGCCCTAATGCAAACACTTGATTGTTGTCTTCAATTGTTGTTTCATATTGATCATATGCTTGTGCAAGTTTCAATTACATTTTCTCACATGCTTCCCAATCTCCTGAAATATAAAATTGACAAAAAAATGCAAGCCCCCTTGCCTAGATAGTACATGTGCTTGCATGCAAACTCTTAAAAAAATGTCATTTAGTAGATCAACTGATTGTCTAATAATCAAGTCTAGGTAGAATGTTCTCTTCTAAAACTAGCTAAAAGAATCAACAAACTATATATTACTCACTTGATCCAAGTGTAGAGAATTTTGTATTGCACCAATCCACAATCCCACATACATCTTTAAATTTTACTATATCCTCAAATTTCAATTTCTCTCTAGCAAGAATTCTTTTAACTCACGAACCATATTAATCATGTTCTCCTTTACCATGTCTATCTTGAAAAAAACCCCACATATGTTAGACATTATGTTCCTTGTGAAAATAATTAACTAATATAAAATTCAAGCATTCTTGAACTATCACATACAATTATCTAACCATATGAGATGTTCTATCATTTGGATTCCTCTTTCTCTTAAATTTGTAAGAACTATATTGAAACAATATTGAACAAAATTTGATGAGTGTAACTGGCTGTCACTCAAATAGAAATGATACTCCCTCAATTTTTTTCTATCATCCTCTATGCTATCATCTACATGCCTATATACAATATGAACAAACATAGCAACTTGCATTGAATTTTAATATTGTGATTAGATTTCCTCTTGTAGAGCAAGAGTATAATTATCCACAAAATCAACCATTGATAGTATAGTTCCAACTGGAAATGTGTTTCTACATGTGAAAAATTTTCCATCAACCCATCAAGTATGTTGAGAGTGCTTGACATATTTTGGTACAATATTACTCTTAAATTCTAATATGAATACATGTAAACTAATTTTTTCTGTAATTTAATCACAACGCTTTCCAAAATTTCCATCTTTTAAACAATATTCAACATTATTAAATATTTTAACATCCACTAATTGTTGTCCAAAATCATTTTCAACACTTTCATGCATACAAACTCTTAAGAATTAAATATTTCCACAAATAGTGCATTGTCCAAAACTACATGAACTTAAATAAATAGTTTCCCATTAGATCTTTCACAAGAAAAACTTTCTATAAGCTCCATGATTGTTTCAAGTGGCATATTAATACCAAATTCCTACATAATCATGTTAGTATGTAAACTACAACGTATATATCGAGAAACATCATAAAAATAACGAAATTGCACATGTGTTTTACAAAAACAAGATATTCGTTGCTTATTAATTTTCGGATACCAAGGTTTATTTTCTTCAAAATATCTTTGAATTATTCTAATAATGATAGTTTTTAGTGATCGGATAATTCAATACTGAGAGTAACCAGAAAATGGAGCACATAAGACAATAGGCACAACAAGATACCCTAGGAAAACCCTCCAACATGAGGCAGAAAAAACCAGCCAATATATCTCTAATATATAGATAAAAATCAAAGCAAGAATTTCCTTACAACTCAGGCCCAACATAGGGCCAAATTTGATACAAAGAATAATAACACCTCTCCTAGATGCAAAGACACAATCAATATGTTTCTCTTTAGAATTGACCTGTTTTTGTAGATGATGATCTACTAAAAGATGCAAAATTCTTCTTCTCTTCAACATTCAAAATTTCTTGAATAAACTTAATGATGAAATGAACAATGATCATCCTTTATTTATACAAGGTTCGTGCCTCTTTAAGGAAAGAGGTCAGCCCAAAATATAGAAGGGACGTGTTCTTTCAAATACAAGTCAGCCTCCTATAAAGTCATGATTTTTCATAAGTCAGCCCCAAGCATTAATTATTTAATTATTATTAAGCCTCTTTATTTAATGATGTCAACCTCCTTTATTTAATTCAAATATATACATTTATAAATTTAAATATAATTGATGCTACATTTAAATTTATTCTTCTTAATTCAAATATGAAGTATTTCTTCTGATGCTTCTTATCATCAATACTCCCTCTCAGCTAGGGAGGAATACTTCCACCTATACAATACATATCACCTCATTGTGATGTCTATCAACATGGCTACATTGATGTAAGAAAAGCGCTTATCACCTCATCGTGATATCAACCAAAATGGCTACACCCATATGTGGAAAGAAAAGATATCACCTCATTGTGATATCAACCATCATGGCTACCGCCATAGATGGTAAGCACAAGTGCTCATCACTCAATGTGATGTTGTCACCTCACCGTGACATTCACCATGGCTCTCCCAAAGAGTGAAACACAAGTACAAGTGAATCATCAAAGACTCCCTCATGTGATGTTGTCATGGCATCACACACATGAAATCCACCATCTCTCTCAGAGGGTGGAATCATGGGTTTTCACCTTGAAATTCTCTTACAGAGAAGAACTTATTAACAAGGGATTTCACCTCAAAATTCTCTTACATAGAATAACTCATTAACAAGGGATTTCACCTCAAAATTATCTTACATAGAAGAACTCATTAAAGAGGATCACTAATGTTGAGACTCCTTCTCAGCTAGGGCTTGATTCTCCACCATACCAGGCTTTTCTCAAAGGTACACAAAATTTATCCTAAAGAGATGCTTGGTGAGAATGTTTTCCATCTACTCATCAGTGTTGATATACCTCAACTGTATAGCTTTCCCCAATGCTACGTATGACTATTTCTTGCTACAATAGGATATCATCATAGACGTCAACTTGTAACAACATCGATAAAAAACACAACCATAATTTTAAGGTTTAGTAGGCTCCCTCTGAATCTTCAGGTACTTGCATCAACCTCTTGACCTAATCATCCAATATTTTCTTGTAATGCTTGTCTTAGAGAAATGGTTACCAACGCACACCTCTATAGAGAATCAGGGAGGTCCTCTTCAACCTCATTCCAAATCACACTATTCTGAATAGGTTTGCAGAGCTACCAATGTTAAGTTTGGGTTGACTCACTTGAGAAATTCTGATCTCAACTACTAAAGAGGTACTTCAAGAATTTTAGCATCTAGCCTTGCAACACTGCAACCCTTACTTATTCTTAGCGAGTCATACAACTCCATCTAAAGATTAATTCTTCACTCAGACTCATGGCTGCAAGCAGTGTCTCCATTCTTCAACCTACAAGATGCATAAAGCTCTTCTTGAAAGAAATTTCTTATGCTTCTTGATTTATCCTGAAAGCATTAAGAAGAGATTAATAATAGTTTATGGAACTCAACTATCTCAAATAGAAGTACCATTGCTAGGAGCATACATGATTGAATATATCAATGTTATAGCATGAATTAATAACTACATAGCAATTCATTAAAATTATTCAACCATGCAAAACTTATCTCATAGAAATCAGGATCTCTAGAGTAATCCCAAATTATTAATTTATCATTCATTTTTGTTGATTCTGACATTTCTTTCTTTCATTTTCTTAGAAGAGATAATCACAGCATAACAAAAGACAATCTTGACAAATTAGCATGAAACAACTTGCAATGAATAATTCTTAATTGTAAAGAATCTTATCCTAGTGATCACTATTTACTTGTCACACATAATCCAAGTAAATAATGTCAGATTTACACAAATCAACAAATTGAATTTTAGCCTAGAAGGGTAATTACAATTAAAACAAAGAATACTTATCTCTTAAATATTCTAAAGGGTGGACACAGTACGATACGTTGCTCTTGTGCTTAGATTAGTACACAACCTTCATGACTTGAACACAGGCCTATGACTAGAGTAGAAATTCACTAGAGTCATTTTGGGGATAGATCTCAATCACATTCACAAATGAAGCATGTTGATTAGGCCTAGTAGGGAAATCCTTCGCATAGTGACCAAACTTGTCACATCTAAAAAATTGAACATGAGAGAGATCCCACTTCTTCCAGAATGCTAGAGCACCATTTGACCCTTTATCTCTATTCCTCTTGAAGTATCTTTTCTTTCCTCCATTTCCTTCCTTCTTCGAGGATTGAGTGGAAAGAACATGAATTTCTTCATTTGTAGGGCTTCGACCAATAACTCTCATAGCCAACCTTTACTCCTCTTGAATACAATCTACCCTCAATCGATCAAAATTGGGAAGTTTCAATCTCATGCCGATTCCTTGAATGTAAGACTCCCAAGATGAAGGGAGACCATTAAGAGCCAACATGGTTAAATCCTTGTCATCAATGATATGACCAATGGTAGAGAGTTGATCTCTTAATTCAGAAATCTTCATGAAGTAGGTGATGACAAATTATCCTTCTACCATCTTAACATGATGAAGTTGTTACTTCAAGGCTAGAGCATGACTTGTCTTGTTGATCTCATACATCTCCTCCAAATTCTGAAGCATTTATCTCATTTTCTTCAACTTAGAGATAATAAGAACAATCTGGTCCTTCACAAAATCAACTAACATCTTCTTTACCTTAATATCTTTCTTCCTCCATTGAACTTTCTCTTCCTCATCCATAGGTTCGGAAACCTTTCTCTCCACAAACTCAACCAATTCATTTTCCTCCAAAGTGAGCATGATTTTGAATCTCCATGAAGTGAATTTTGATGCTCCTTCGAGTCTATCCTCAATCTTAAGACCGTTCACAATCTTGACGAAGAGATAGAGGAAATCAAGCAAGGAGAAGAGAATAAGGAGTATCATTGTGATAAGAAATCTAATCAAGATATTCTTCAAACCCACTCTGATACCATGTTAGTTTTTAGTGATAAGAAAATTCAATACTAAGAGTAATAAAAAAAATCAGCATACAAGACAATAGACACAACAAGATACCGTGGGAAAACCATCCAACCCGAGGGAGAAAAACCCAGCCAATATATCTCTAATATATTGATAAAAATCAAAGCATCAATCTGCTTACAACTGAGGCCAAACACAGGGCCAAATTTGATACAAAGAATAATAGCACCTCTCCTAGATGCAAAGAAACAATCAATATGTTTCTCTTTAGAATTGACCTGCTACTGTAGATGATGATCTATTGAAAGATGCAAACTTCTTCTTCTCTTCAGTATTCAAACTTGCTTGAATAAACTTAATGATGAAATGAACAATGATCATCCTTTATTTATACAAGATTCGTGCCTCTTCAAGGAAAGAGGTTGGCCCAAAATATAGAACAGATGTGTTCTTTCAAATACAAGTCAACCTCCTATAAAGTCCTGATTTTTGATAAGTCGCCTCCAAGCATTAAGGTATGTGCAAGATCATGATGGGCCAAAAAGTGGCAATATGATGGGTATATGGCTGATGAATTTGTTTTAACCCAAAATTGATGAAACCAAAAGGGTTTTTAAAGGAGATTCTCAACTTTCCACCAATATAAATTATGCTTTTTTTTGAATTTAATAAATTATTATTATTCATTTTCTATTGAATTACAACTAAAGTCTTGATTTTTAGGCTGATTGGAAAACATCTATAGCTTTCAAATGATATCATATTTTTTGAATCCAAAACATGTATCAAATTCTATGCTTTGCATAATATAAGATTAAAAAATAAAAAAAAGAATTTCATGAAGTTTTGACCAAGTTAAGGTGGTCAGACATACGAGTCTTTATATTTTTTAAAAGTTGTCAGAAAAAAATTATAATTAATTATTTACTTGGAAAAAATTACAAATAAATATGCATCACATCGGGACATGAGTCCTCTACTTATATCTAAAATATTAAAAAAAAATATTATCATTTTAATTTGGTTAGGGTGGTCAAACAGACACCTACTTCTTATTTTTTCCCTAAAATTTAAGTACTACTATATTGAAATTTCAAATTTTCACCAAATAGATTTTAGTTTTTTGGAAATAAACCTAGTAATTTAGAAACTACATTCAATTTTCTACAAATTCTATTCTTACATATTTTTGAAATAATAAAGATAACTTATTCAAATTTTTATGTCAAGTTGCCTAACTTTGTTTTTTCTGATTTTTTTGCCACTTAAGGGCGTATTTTTTCCATGATGATCCTGCACATACTCATTAATTATTTAATCATTATTAAGCCTCTTTATTTAATGAATTTGGCCTCCTTTATTTAAATCAAATATATATGGGTATGTATAGGATCATCATGGAAAAAATAGGCCCTTAAGTGGCAATAAAATTTAGAAAAATCAGAGTTAGACAACTTGATGTAAAAATTTGAATAAGTTATCTATATTATTTCAAAAATATGTAAGAATAGAATTTGTAGCAAATTGAATATAGTCTCTAAACTACTAGGTTTATTTTAAAAAAAAAAAATCTATTTGGTGAAAATTTGAAATTTCAATGCAGTAGTATTTAAATTTCAAGGAAAAAATAAGAAGTAGGTGTCTATTTGACCACCCTAACCACAATAAAATGATAATATTTTAGATATAAGTAGATGACCCATGTCCCAATGTGATGCATATTTTTTTGTAATCTTTTTCCAAGTAAATAATTAATTATGAATGTTTTATTACAACATTTAAAAAATATAAAAAATCGTATGTCTAACCACCTTAACTTGGTCGAAACTTCATGAAATTCTTTTTTTTAATCCTATAGTATGCGAAACATAGAATGTGATGCATGTTTCAAATTCAAAAAATGTGATACTATTTGAAAGTTGTATATGTTGTTCAATCAACCTATCAATCAGGACTTTTGTCGTAATTCAAATAGAAAATGAATAATAATTATTTATTAAATCCAAAGTAAAGAATAATTTATATTGGTGGAAAGCTGAGAATATCCTTTAAAAACCCTTTTTGTTTCATCAATTTTGGGTAAAAAAAAGTCGTCAGCCACATGGGCCATCATATCACTTACATATCACAACTTTTTGACCCATCATGATCCTACACATACCCATAGATATATAAATTTAAATAGCATTGATGCTAGATGTAAATTTATTCTTCTTAATTCTAATCTAAAGTATTTCTTCTAACGCTGCTTATCATCAATAAATATTACCATGTAACACTGAATCGCCACAAAATTTTCTATAAAATTTAGTTTGAGTTGTGTCTAATAGGTGTTTTGGGTCAGGATCATGAAATTTGGACCCCACTCTTAATTTTAAAACATTTCTAACATTAGACGATACCCTAGTATTATCATGACAATATTTTTTAATAACAAAAATGATTATAATATTTAATTTCATGTCAAACCTTGGGAGTTGACCACTAAATCTCTAAAATTAGTTGATTGGATCATTTTCTATAATTTCTCTTATCTTTTTTGCTCGTACCAATGTTTTAGGATGTATTTTTAGAATTTCATTAATATTGCTTAATATTATTTTATTCAAAGTTGTTTTATTAACTATAGTAGTTGTTATAGATTGTTGTGCTGCATTCTTATCTTTAGATTGACTATTTTTTCCAATAGACTCAATGACACTAGGAATAGTAGACATAACATGTTTTATTGATTGATCCTTTTTCTTGGTTTAACAAAAATTCCTAACTTTTTTATTACTTTTCTCATTTTCCACATTCTCATCAACTGCATCATGAGTTGGCATTGAAATGATAGGTTTTACAATAAAAAATTCTTTGTATAATCTATTGGCACACATTCTTATTTATTTCCAATAAATCTTACCAAGAAGATTATCCAAAACATCTCTTTCAATTTAAAAAAAAAAGTACTTTCATTTTCAACATTAGAACCCAAATTTTCATATTCATTTTCAACTTCAAAAGGATTTTCATTTTCATCAACAAAACAGTTTTCATTTTCATTTTCAACAAAATGGATTTTCATTTTCATTTTCAACAAAAAATGATTTTCATTTTCATTTTCAACAAAAAATGATTTTTATTTTTATTTTCAACAACAAAACAATTTTCATCCTCATTTTCAACAACAAAATGATTTTTCATTTTCATTTTCAACAAAAAAATGATTTTCATCTTCATTTTCAACAACAAAACAATTTTCATTTTCATTTTCAATAATGAAACAATTTTCATTTTCAAAAAAAAAATGTCTAAAATTTTCATTATCTCTATGATTATTATTGATCTCAACATCATTAAATCCAACTTGTTTTAAATCTTCTATGATCAAAGTTTTCATATCATTGAAAGGTGGATTTGAATATGTAACTAGATTTGTGCCTATTGTCACATTCTCCATAGCATTAAAAGGTGGATTTGAAGACATATTAAGGGTAGTTTGTATAATAGTACTATTTTCCACATTCACCTCTTGAAAATTTGCATTGTATACATCCACAGTCTCCTCAATATTTTTATCTTCAATAATGATGGAATTGGATGCTTCAACATTATTCATTGATCGAATCCTCATTCTTCTATCTCTTTGTATTTTTTCCTAATCTTTTTTTTCTTGAATTTCTTCAGGGGTCAATACCTTCTTATCTTTCCTTTTATTATGAAATTGTGATCCAATGATTACAAAATTCTGAAGTACAAATGAATATCAGTTTAGTGAAAGTATTCCTTCTTTGTTCCTCCTTCAGACGAGTAGAAAATGAACACAATTCCACTCAAAAATTATCCCAATGATGCCTCCTTTCAAAAATTATTTACAAATTGCAAGTTCAAGAGCATGTAAAAGATAAAATTTGATAGAAAATAGGTGAAATTGTTGTTGTCGATCGTACACTGTCAAGTTGCAGAATTGACAATAATTGTTTAGTATTAAAAAATGGTCAAAAATGAAAATATTTATAATTGGGATCATGTAGTAAATGGGATCCCATTTCTTGCTTGATGAAATTAAAACCCATTATAGATGAGACAATGTAGATTCCAAAATATGTAATTTATTTACAATTAGACTATTTTTTCTATTTTTTCAATTAATTTATGATGAAATTGGTCCATAAAATTTAAATAAGTTTAGGTCATCTTATGTCATCTTATGTGTGACATACGTGATGATTTCTCAAATCAACAGATATGGGTGATAAAACCAAAATTACAAAAAATATCAAAAGCATTCTTTAGTGTATTAAAAAAAATTTCCCAAAAGAATTAAAAAAATATGATTATTTAGGTCAAAATAAGGATAACATACACATGCATGGTATGGTTAAAAAGAATTGACTTTTAAAAATTGGTATAGAAATTCCTACTGAAAATCAATTTGTATCATCTGGGTATTAAAATAAATTACATATTTGGAAACTAGACTCCGAGTACTATATATTACATGATTAGTGACTTTTTAAAGATTCCATCACTAAGTGCCAAAACCAAAGTAATAGAGGTGAAATCAAACTATGAATTTGAAATTAATTATTTAAAGGGCAAGAAAAGGGTGTGTGCAAGAAGTTGAGTCCACCTTTTGGCCAAAAAGTGGAAGTGATTTCCTTGTTTTTTAGAATTTGACCTTAGTAGTTGTCAATAAGGTTATTGTAGTTCCTCTTTATATTGATGCACTTTTGAAGTCTTTGGTTTTATTCATTATTTCGTATTGTTGGTCATTGATGAAGTTAACATAACCTCCCCAAATCCCAATGTCTTGTGGGAAAAGCTTAAGTCTGAATATTTTTTAGGATTTGTCAGTCCATACTAAAGTTTCTATAACCTTTCAAAATTCCACCTGTGAATGAAAGCTAAAGCATGGAAAAATAAATTTTGTGTTGTTGAGACTCTCAAGAAGTTTAGAAACCATTGTCAATCTCCAATAGAGGTTCACAAACCTCCTCTTATATTGATTATATCCATTCCTTATTTGAAAGATGATGTAGACGGTAGAGGATAGAGTTATTATAAGCATGGCATATTCTGACAATTTTTCTAGATCCTTCTTTAATGAGTGATAGCAATGTAAGAATGTTTTGTTAAGAAAGAATAACTATAAAAACTCAAATGTGTAGAAAATTAGCATGAACAAATATCATCACTAGATGCAATAAGAAATTAAAAAGGATAGTGCTCAGATACAAAGAAGAACACAACATTGAAAAACAAAACTTTTATATTATTCATATATATATATATTTGGTATTACAAAATGGCGTTCACATTCAAAATGAGAAGTTATCAGTACATTTATTCTAAACATAGATGACAAACATCAGGACGTGTATCCCCTCCACCATCTCTTGTAGGCATTTGATTTGAGCCACTGAAAATAGGTTGTCATAAGATTGCACGAAGTGGGAAAAAAACCTCATTTCATTCCATCCTAGCCATATATGAAGAAGAGCCACCGGGTATGTGCAGGATCATCCTGGAAAAAACAAGCCCTTAAGTGGCAATAAAAAGACAGAAAATCAGAGCTAGACAACTTGACATAAAAATTTGAATAAGTTATCTATATTATTTCAAAAAAATGTAGAAAAGGAATTTGTAGAAAATTGAATTTAGTTTCTAAACTACTAGACCTTTATTTTAAAAAAAAAATCTATTTGGTGAAAATTTGAAATTTCAATGTAAAAATAAGAAGTAGGTGTCTATCTAACAACTCGAACCACAATAAAATGATAATATTTTTTTTATAAGATTTTAGATATAAGTAGAGGACTCATATCTCGATGTGATGCATATTTTTTTATAATTTTTTTCCAAGTAAATAATTAATTATGATTTTTTTATTACAACTTTTAAAAAATATAAAAGCTTGTCTGTCTAACCACCTTAACTTGGTCAAAAATTCATGAAATTCAATTTTTTTTTTTAATCCTATAGTATGTGAAGCATAGAATATGACGCGTGTTTTAGATTCAAAAAATGTGATACCGTTTGAAAGTTATAGATGTTTTTCAATCAACCTATCAATCATGAATTTATTCGTAATTCTAATAGAAAATGAATAATAATTATTTATTAAATTCAAAGTAAAGCATAATTTATATTGCTGGAAAGCTGAGAATCTCCTCTAAAAACCCTTTTCGTTTCATCAAATATCCAGGGTAAAAAAAAAGTCATCAGCCACATAGGCCATCATATGGCGTACATATCGCCACTTTTTGGCCGATCATGATCCTGCACATACCCTACCACTTCCTCTATAATGTCATGCTGAATTGTAGTGGAAATACATCTAACATCACCTACAATGTTAGTTCTAAGAAACCTACTCAGTCCTCTAATGGTCACCCTCTATTTCATCAAGTACTTAGACCAAACCAAATGCTCTACTACCTGTATTCCCTAGTCACACTTCCTTGAAGTGCAAACCACATTGTATACGAAGCTCTCAATGAGCTCTGCATTATGAACATGGACACGACTCATAAACTTGTCCTCAAGAATCTTTAATATCACGCCTTCTTCCACATCACTCTAGACTATAATACATCTATCAAATGGTTTGTCATTAACCTATCAAACATACTACACTCTATGTCCCTAATCACAAAAAAATCATTCTTGGAGGAAGCATCACTCTCAGTGCTTGCCATCTCTAGGAATTCAATTCAAATTATGAGAATGAAGGTCATTTTCACTAAATTTATAGAAATTAAGTAGCCTATATGAGTTGGTGATTTCTTTGGAACTAAGGAAACACAAGGACCGTGATGTGGCTAGAAGATTAAATATCAATGTGACAAGATTTATTATAAACCTTAGCTTTTCTATTTAAAATTTAAAGTTTCCCCCTCATCTAGATGGTTCACACATATAAATTATGAAGATATGCATATTTCATTTAATATAGGATCTAGAATTGCACCATTCATAAGTATAGTAGGCCACGACGCAAGATTGTGGACAATAAATGCTTAAGTTGATTGCCAAAATATTATCAAAGAGGAAATGTAATGATGATTATTTCTAATAATTAATACTATTCATCTATCAACCATCCTAAGTGGGGAATTAGTTGGAAAGAAACCTTTGCTTGATCCAATGACTCTTCCTTTAACTTCCAAGATCAAAGATTGGGGTTTTTCTATAAAGATTAATTGGAACAACTCATGAAGGGTCCATATTTCTTTGATGTGTGTATTGTGATGTAACAAGTGAACAGGATTTTTTTTTGCAATTTTATTTGTAATTGTAGATTATTTTGAATCTTTGAACTTAGAAATATGGATATGGTGTTTTATTGAATAAGTCTACTGGCTAGAAACAATAACTTAGATTTATTATGTATGTGGGATGATTTATTGACATTATAATCATTTATCTATGATTAAGGTAAATTCGTTATAAGTATATTCACCTGTTATTATTGTCTTGAGTTTTTGTGCTTAGGTGTTAATGGTTTCTTTCAATTCATCATGTTGATTCCTTATTTATGGATGTAATGACAAAAAATGATCCCCTAACTTGGCCTTGATTTAATGCTATAATATGTCTAACATATTCACATTAGGTCTTGGGCCCTTATGAGTTAAATGATCTTATTGGTTCCTTGTTTGAAGTGTTGTAGTGTTGTAACACACTTTCACACTTTTCTAGGGTTATCATTAATAATTGGTCTTTCTTATGCTTTAATTGGCCTTATTTTCCATCCACAAGCCCCATTTCATGCATCTTTTCAAGTATAATCCCAACAAAAATCAATACCCAATCATAATACAGGTATTTTCAACTTATATGGCCTAGATTTAGTGATCTAGGACTCATTTGTCACCTTGGGCGAATGAAACCCACCTAGATTTTTTTGTCTTGAACCTAATTTTATACCTTTCTAAGCATTTTTAAAAATGGTCCCAAAAATAATTCCCTATGGGACTCATTCACCATCTAGTGTATAAAATCATGTACCTTGCTCAATATGGGAATAATTGATGATAATTGAACTTAATTTTTCCTTGATCTAGTGTTGTGATCTGTTCTACACATCCACATTAGGTGTTCGACCATTTAAAGCTAAATTAACTTAACTTTTCCTTCATTTAATGTTGTAAAATGTATTTATTTACATCTTCACATTAAATTTGGGAGTCTCATAAATCCAATGGACCTAATCTATTTTTGTAATGTACTTTCCACATTCACATGGGATTTAGTGCCCTTCTAAGCTAAGTAGACCCAATTTGGCCTTAATTTAGTGTTGTAAAGTGTATTTATTTATACTTTCAGACTAGATTTGGGGCCCTCTTACAATTATAAGCTTAATATCATCATTAATAGGCCCCTATGACCTTATATTATGTATCCCAAGACATATTTTGATCAAAAACCTGATAAAATCAACATAAATTTTTAAATTCTTGACTCCTCCATATCCTAGCTAGAAAAATAGCCCCTATGGGACCCATTCACCACCTTGGGTGAATGAGTCTAATCTAGGTGGGACTCATTTAACCAGGATGGTGAATGAGTCCCATTTGAACTATTTTTGATGTTTGAACAAGAAAAACTAGGTTTTAAGTTTAAATTTCTTCAACATCGGCCTTGAGGATCAAATTAATGGTCATGTGAGTGGATTTCCTATATAAACAAGATTTCAAATCATTATTTCACCTAAGAAATCCAAGCAACATAAGCCTACATGTTGTGAAGTCAAGCATTCAAGAGTTAAGCATTCCAAGGTCATTATGATAGCTTTCAAGATCATTCAAGGGCAAGATTCTTCATCAATTATTGCAGTAATTCAAGATCCATCATCATGTCAAGCATATCAAGTATCAAGCATGTTAGTGATCTAGTGTTGTGATGTAGCATTTAAGATCCAAGGTCAAGCATTGTTCTATTGTTATTGCCAAAGATCAAGTTCTACATCCTTTAAGGCTATTTCATGTTGAGTTGTAGATTTACAAAACATCATTTAAGGTATTATTTTCCATGATTCATGTTCTTTGTTTCATGGTTCATGCCTTCATTTCATTGTTTCATCATTTGGTTTAATTACCTAAATGGGGTTTGACCAAGGCAAACCCCCATTCCCTAACAATCAACATTTTATCTCTTTCTTTGTGTGATTGTTGATTTAGGTGTCTTGGAGCTTGATAGATCATTGGATATAAGATTACAAGCTTGTTGGAGTTGTCTCCCCATTGGAAAGGTCAAAATCTTCACAAAAAGTCAATTACAGCCCCAAAAATCAAGATTTCAGATTCGGACACTTGGAGGAACAAAAAGAGATGACCAATAAGTGCATATCAGAACTTTGAATTTCCAGAAAGCCAAACTGGACTCATTCACGACAAGTGGTGAATGAGTCCCATTTTTGGTGAATTTGGAGATTTTGGCATTTTTGGATACCCTTTTCTGAGAAACCTATTCTTGTGTAGAAACCCCTATCTGGGACTAATTCACCCAAATTGGTGAATGATTCCCAGTGGGCCAAATTTTTAGAATCAACAACATTTTGAATCTCCATTCTATTTCCAACAAATTCCTAGGTGCACACTTTTTGTTTTATTTTGTTTGCATTTCTAGGTCATTTTGTGTATCACATTGTGTTTTCCAACATTTTCTTTTCCAAGTTTACACTTGGTGGTGAATCCCTTTATTTGATATCATTCAATCCCTTGGAACATTCCCTTTTTGATATTTTAATCTCTTTTGCATTGAAATATCAAGGGATTGTTATTTAGTGAAGAGTGTGGAAATTGACATCTCTCCTTTTAGGTCCAAAACCCTACAAGTGAGAGAGAGCACCACAATTTTCTACTATTCATTTTCATGAACCTACATTTAGGATACCTTTTTTTCTAATTTGTAGTCCATCATCATCCTAGATCTAGCTTGCATTGACTTTGCATTAGGATTTACATTATTTAATTGGTGCTTTAGGGTTTCTAATTTTTGCACTAGTGAAAGTGCATATAGGTTATATTTTTGCATCTTAAATCATTGAAAATAATCTAAAAACTACATTTTCACTTAGGTTACAAATCATAAAACACAAAAAGCAAAAAAATCAATTGAGAACTTCTAAAAATTTTGAAAAAAATCCCTATTGGGACTGATTCGCCACTTTGGGCGAATCAATCCCAATGCACCCCTAAAAATTCCTTTTATAGCATTAAAAAACCTCTTTCTACACTTCTTTTTTCTGCCATTAACTATCTATTTCAATTGGGTGAGTTGTTGTTACATACATTTCATCAAAACTAGCTTAATTTGGTCCATTTCATGCATTGCTTAATTTTAGATTTTCATTTTCACATTGTTACATAGCATAATCAGTCAATTGGCATCTATAAAATCTGAAATGTTGCATTACTCTTTTGCATGTTTGCACTATCATTCTTTCATTTCAAGCTTGTAGAACAATCATTACATCATGTTTTCATTGTAAAAATCTATAGTTATCATACTTCATGTTCTATTTTCTGATCTTGTTGAATGGTGTAAGAACATTTTATTAAGTGTATATGAATATGAGGTCCTTTCCCCTCTCTTTTTGTTTGTCATTAATCCATATCCTAGTATCCCTTCTAAGAGTGAGGTTAGTCTAGTGAAATAAACCTTGGGTAATCATAACAGTCACATTTATTCTTCTCCTAATATGTCTCCTACTTGTGAGGGAGATATTATCGTGTTAGAAGAACCAATTGATGAGATTTTTGAGAACTTGAGTTGCTTCTCTCCTATTACCCATCTTATTAGACAAGACATTATTAAAAAAGAGGACATAGCAATAAGTAATCATGACGATAACATAAGACAAAAAGAGACCATTGAAACCTACCTACATTCATCTTCCAATATCTTCTCCTCTTGTGATGATGATGATTATATGTTTGTGTTAGATAAGAAAACCTTTAAGATCTATGCCAATCCTATTTTGGAAGACATTATGGGACAGAGGAGTGAAAATTTGAACAACCTTGACAAGCACACTTGTTCATCTCTTAGTATCTCCCTTATTGATGAAGAAGATACTTGGATGTTAGAAAACATAATTGATGAATATCATGAGAATATTAGTTGTCCCTCTTCACCTAAGGAAACCCTTATTGAGCAAGACAATCCAAGCATCGATCATTCACCTACTTGCAATGAAGTAATTTGGGAAGAACCAATCCTTGAATGTCAAGAACATTTAGTTTGTAGTTTTCCTAAAAACTCTTCTCCTAGGGAGGTAAAAGCACAAAGCTGTGTCACACTTTATAAAGGAAGCGGCCAATGCTGATCCAACTTTTAAACTTGAATCACTAAAAAGTAGCATATATGTTTTGAATTTTTAAATGATGTAAACTAGTAAAATATGTATTTTTTAGTATATTTTATGTTTGTATTTTTTATAAGAAATTAAAAAATTATTTTAAACTAGTTTTTCATAAATTAACACTATAATTTAGTTGTTGATAAAATGCAGAAAAATGAAGTTGCATGGGACATCAAACTTTTTATAGTAAATTTTATTTTTTTTCTTTCAAAATTTTTGTGTGTATTTATAACTTGAAACTTTAGTGCATGGATATATTTTTTTCCAATTTTGATAAATATATATTTGTATATAAATATTAAAATGTGTGTGAATAAAAAACAAATGTTTCCATCGGATGTCAACATTCATATTAAATATTTATCTAAAATGGAAAAAAATTATACCATCTTGAAATAGATTCTTTTATCTAGTGCATCATATTTTTTTCAATTTTTTTTAATAAGTTTTAGTATTTTTCCTTGGCATGGTAATCAACCTAATATTTTTTGCTGATAACCTACTTTTAGTATAAATAAAATAATGAATATAAATAATAATTAAACTATTAAAATAAATATATTTTTGAAAACTACACTTATGGATCTACAAAAGGGTATTTTTACATTTAAAAAAAAAATGTTATTTACATGAGGAGTTATTAAAACTTCAAGTTTTTCAAATAATTTTTTTTTTGGTAAATTGGACTCAAAGTGGTGCTGCATATATTTTCAGCCAACAATTTTAGTTGATATAAATTGTGGAAGTATCTAACTTAGCTAGAATGAATCTTACTAGGTCATATGTTTGACCAAAATTGATTTTTAGTTAGAAATACTTAAATTCAGTTGTGCTGATATGTTGGCTGAAAGTGTGACACAACTTTGTGCTTTTACCTAGGGAGAATATCATGGTGCAAGAAAATGAAAATAATAGTAAAGTGGCTTCCTTAGGTGATGATAAAAAGGTGATTCTTGATTTCCTTTACTAGAGATACATCAAACCAAGACTGCTAAGGTTATGAATGCAAAAGTGTCCATTAGATTCCCCTTGACTATCGGACCTCCTACGTATCTCGTGGGACATCCTAAGAATTTTATAATCCTTTACCCACTTTCATACAAACAAAAAGCCCAAAACAATCCTGAACTTATTCTTTACCCACCTAAGAACAATGTATCACAACAACTGAGTCAAAATACTATTGCTCATACATATAATACTAGAAAAAATCTGCAACCAAGAAAAGCACCTTCAATATCCCTCCCATTGCCTAATTGTATCCTACCTAACCCTATCTTACTGGGTCTTCCTCGTGGAAAGGAGTATGATCCTTTTGAACAACTTAAGAATACTGGATTGCAAAGATATTTGTATGGGACCTAATTTAGAATTCACCTAATTATCACACTATGCTTCAAACCTTGCAACAAGTTGTGGTTCCCTCTAGTGCAAACCCGAATGACATAGTAGCCATGATTCAAGGAATAAATGCTGAAATTGTTTTCCACCAAAGTGATCTCCCCACTTTGGAAGTCCAAAAAATAATTAAGCTTTCATAATAATATCTCAATATAAAAGCAAAGGGATATTAGTGAACCCTTGTTGATAATGGCGCAAGTATCAATGTGTGTAGTATAACCCTTTTGGGTAGGCTTGACATTGATAAATAAAAAATTCAACCTACTTCTTTATCTATTAGCGGATTTCACAATGTTGGCAAGGAACTGCTCAGTGTGATCACTTTTCCTATTATAGCTATAAAGGCCACATTAGAAACACTGATCCATGTTATGCCACATCATATTTCATATAATCTTATTTTAGGCAGACCATGGATTCACACAATGAATGTGGTTCCTTCCACTCTTCATCATTAAATGAAATATTTCTACGAAAACAAAGTGTACACACTCAAAGCTGACCTTGACCCAAACAGTTATTTGAACATTAATTAAAACAAAGACAACCCCTCACCAACTACACAAGTAGAACTCGTGCAACAAAAAGACAAAGACAAACATATTGATCAAATCATGAAGCTATTAGAAGATGATTGTGGTTCCTTAGACTTTGCACCAACATCCATGGGAGAATACAACATCATACAAAAAGACTCTGAAAAGGGAAAAGAGAAAGCTCAGTACTATCAATACAAAATTTGGAAGAACCTTCAAAAGCATCCATCTCAACTAGTCTACAACAAAAGAAAATAGATTACACAAAAAAAATTGATGAAATCAATAATGAGCAACCACCAGATTCAAAAGCAATGAAAAAGATTTATGGAAAAGGTTATGATCTTATGAAACAACTTGGCTATAGTGGAAAAGGATGTGGTGCTAGAGAACAAGGTATCTATAAACCTATAGAGCCTAACATGCAAGGAATGACTAAAGGTGTTGGTTATTGTCCTATGGTACAAATCAAAACCATTAAACAAGCCTTCACTTAACATCAACACTCTCACAAAAGATTCTTCTAAGCTGAATTTAACAGTAATGCATGTTGAACTAATAGACATTTGTGGTCTTGGTTGTTATCCTTTACACAAAATGAAACAAACAAAGAAATCTTTGCCTAATGTACATATCATCTCACAAAAAACTAATGATTTGAGTTCATTAGATTTTACACCCTCCTATAAAGGAGAGAACAAAATTTTGCAATCTAAAGAGCCTTCTGTAGGTATGACAGTTGGTACTAAGCATGAGACATTTTTGCTGTATAATAAAGGAACATCTTCTACCATTGGTCAAGAGGGTATCTTGTAGATACTCCTCCAAGATAACTTGATATCCCTTCCTCCAAGAACATGAAAGAAATTTTATTACAAGACTTCATTATGTGCATATCATAGAGTTCATGGTCATGATACTAACGAATGTAAGGCTTTAAGTAACAAAATTCAACATTTCAAGGAGTGTGGTGCTCTTCCTTGTGTTGAAGCACTTAATTCCTCTAGCTGACACCTACCTTCATCCTATTCAGCTCATCCTTGTCATGCACTAAGTGGGGGAAAATTTTTAGATAGCCTTGTCCCCATATGTCACTTTTCGTTGTCTCTTTTGGCTAGTTGACTATCTTTCATGAACATATAAGTGCAAGCTTGGGATGTGGACGAAATTCCTTAAGTTGGCTCACATGTGACATACTACCTTATTCATGATGTAGCTTATCGAAAACATATGACCTGGCATAGGCTATCTGCATAAGCTCTCATATCTTCTTCTACTTTAAACGAATTACTCATAGTAATGGTGTTAGAAACCACTTTAAAGTGGGGCCATAGATCGACACTCATGTTTTTTTGCACAATTTTCTTTCTTCTTGATGCATCCTTTTCTTGGTGGTGTCATTGGGATTGATTTCCTTTGAGAGTGACATTTATTTGACTTGTCCTCTCTTGGAAACATTAGGCACAATGTTCCCTAAGGAGAGACCTTGCACAAACTAATACAAATCCCTTTGAACATTCCTCACACTATTTTGCATTTACAAAATCTATGAGTTTCAAGCATACAAATTTTTGCTTGCCTCATAGAGCTCAAAGATCATTGTTTTGCATGACACCTTATCAAAGTTATCAGGAGTTATAACTTTGGTATGGTTTGAGTTGGAATCCCAATCTGAGGCATGACTTTCCCCATAGCCACTTGCGTGTGTGTGAGCACATATCGGTCATATATGTCTCACCTTCTTGGATTACTCACCCAACGAACATCCAAAAGTTTTGTTGCCTTAGATTGAGTATGCATTTTTTGACAAACAACCTAGATCTAATCCACATCATGTTGGACAAATGGTCGAATCATTATCCACATTTTTATTTTTTCTCATTTGTACCTCTCTTCCTTCTAGTTATTTCCATTGCATGATTGTGTATATTTTTCTATTACATATTGTAGATATGCAAAATTAACATCATATTCTCCTTAATTAAATAAATCAGGTTTATTTAATTAATCTCCTAAAGTCATTCTACAAAATTAAATAAATTCATCATTAACACTAATATCATCCCCTTTAGCTAAATAAATTAAAATATTTATTTAACTAAATCTAAAATCATTTTCCATCTCCTTTTGATTTATTTTCTCAGAAATCTAAATCAAATAGGTCAAATCACCTAATCCTCTCTTAAGTTAACTAAATCATGATTAATGTTAATCTAAACTCATGTCACATCCTCTAGCTTTTCCCACTTGCACAATAAATCAATTTATTTGATTTATTATTTCTTCCAATTACTTTCAAAAGTGCATCAAGATGGAATATTCCTACAATTTGAATCTCCCTCTCAAAAGACTTGTCCTTCAACTTGGCATTTATGAGCTCTTACATGTCTCTTACATGTCTCTTACACAAGTCAACTTGGCATTAATTATCTTCTTTCATCCCCCCTAAACACACGCCACTTCATCAAATTCAAATTTCAAATTGGCACATTGATCAAAATATGCACAACCCTTATCCTCTCAGATCTTGACAAGTGGCATCTTGTCATTAGCTCATGAATGATCCCACATTCATCGAAATCAATCAATCTTCCAACCTTGAATCTATAAATTCAAAGGATCTCAACAACAACTTGCTACAACACAACACCACATGGCAACTTGATGCACAATCTTAGTATTGGAATTATCATCATCATCTTGGCATTCTTGCTTATCAGGGGGTGGGAAAGGACATCTTTTCTACATCATGAGGAGAACCACTCCCACTATGTAATAAAGTTTGATCTTGCTTATGATTTTACTTAGTTTTTTTTGTTCTAATTTATCTTGTTGGCCTAGGCATGATCAAGTATTTCATAGGGATGCTTTATTTGGTTTGCTTGATTTGACTAACAATACTAATGTTTGTTTTTTTTTTGAGAAAATGCAGAAAAGGAATCCACATTATGACACTAGAAGGAGGGTTGATTGCTCGGGGATCATGAGGCTTTTCTTCAACTGCATTTCTACCTTTTATGCATTAAAATTTGATGACAATTTATGTAGTAACATAAAGCATTAACCTAATGCATGAAATAATATGAGTAGATCCATTGCATAAATGATTATAATGTAGTATGCCCGGTATCAATTGAGGTATGTGTTTGATATTTCCCAAGCATTGTTAATAATGTGTTATTCAAATCCTATCACCCATTTCTAGGATTTAGTTGCTATCAAGTTAAATGAGAAGGTAAATCCTAGGGAAGCGTTGTAGGGTTTTCAATGCTATCATCTGAACACCATCTTGTGCAGTTACCCTCTTTCTATCAGAACTTCAATCAAGTTGGTGGGAGCTAATTGAAAGAGCGGCTACTGCTTATTGTTGCAAGCATTAAGAGTAAAACTGATTATTGAGTCAAGGTCTCATTATTACCTTTTGCGTTCATACCTAACTACTTTTAGAGCCTCATTAGGAGTATGCTTTCTATTAGGTATGTACAGGATCATGATGGGCCAAAAAGTGGAGATATGTAAGCCATATTATGGCCCATGTGGCTAACAACTTTTTTTTTACCCAAAAGTGATGAAACAAAAAGGGCTTTTAGAGGAGATTCTCGGCTTTCCACCAATATAAATTATGCTTTACTTTGAATTTAATAAATAATTATTATTCATTTTCTATTAGAATTATGAATAAAGTCTTGATTGATAGGCTGATTGAAAAACATCAATAACTTTCAAATGGTATCACATTCTATTTTTTCATACTATAGGATTAAAAAAAAAATTGAATTTCATGAAATTTTGACCAAGTTAAGGTGGTTAGATAGATGAACTTTTATATTTTTTAAAATTTGTAATAAAAAAATCATAATTAATTATTTACATGGAAACAAATTATAAAAAAATATGCATCACATTGGGACATGAGTCCTCTACTTATATCTAGAAGCTTATAAAAAAATATTATCATTTTATTGTGGTTAGGGTGGTTAGACAGACACCTACTTTTTATTTTTACCCTAACCACAATAGAATGATAATATTTTTTTATAATATTTTAGATATAAGTAGAAGACTTATGTTCTGATGTGATGCATATTGTTTTGTAATTTTTTTCTAAGTAAATAATTAATTATGATTTTTTTATTACAACTTTTAAAAAATATAAAAAATCATACGTCTGATCACCTTAACTTAGTCACAAATTCATGAAATTCAATTCTTTTTTTTTAATCCTATAGTATATGAAGCATAGAATGTGATGCATGTTTCAGATTCAAAAAATGTGATACACTTTCAAATCTATACATATTTTTCTATCAGTCTACTAATCATGACTTTAGTCATAATTCAAATAGAAAATGAATAATAATAATTTATCAAATTCAAAGAAAAGCATAATTTATATTTATGGAAAGCTAAGAATCTCCTTTAAAAACCCTTTTCATTTCATCAATTTTGGGTAAAAAAAAGCTATCAGCCACATAGGCCATCATATCACTTACATATTGCCACTTTTTGGACCATCATGATCCTGCACATACCCCTACATTTAAGTCTCGCACAAAAATCCTTGCTCATTGAAATTTTTTGTATTGAAATCAAGTTTTGGGATTTTTTTTTTCATTTCTAATTTCTCTAACCTAAAAAGCTTGATGTTAGTTGTAACTAGCAGCCTGCCTGGCTCCTCATTTCCAATCGAAATTTTGAGTTAATTTAGCTTGAAGAGGATTCAGTCTACCTAGGGTGAAACTTTATGGGCAGGAAGACCTTTTTTTTTTTCTCGATGGGATAGTGGAAGGAGAAGGGAATTTTTGTTGATAATAGGAGAAGCTTTGTCTTTTCATTTGAAATCATTAGTCTTTTCATTTGAAATTGTTTATGTTAAAAAAAAGGATTTAATTAAATAACTTGATCCTCACATGATTTTCGTTTTTATCTTATAGGAGGAGCAACTTCATTCACACAAAGGACTTGCAACATTGAAGCATAAGAAATGATCTTTGAAGAATCTTGGAGTTAAAGAGAATGAAGCATTAAATTTGAAATTGACAAAGCATTTTTAAATTCTTAGAGCTTCCATTTAATGCTTTTCTATTTTAAACCAACTCACTTTTTTGGGGCTTAAAATTAATCATTGATCTTTTCAAGTTGGATTAAAATTAAACTTAGAAAGTCGCTAGAATTTGGATTTCTGATTAAAATTGAATGAGAAATCTTCCACACTTGGTTTTGGTGCGATAAAAAAAATTCATCATTGCTTGAGGATTAAACTAAACATGTGTTTTTGTGTCTTGTAATATTTTTTGCAAAGTAATTTAATTTAAAAAGGTGTATGCGCTTCTCTCGCGCTTCACAAAGATCTTGAGAATCAAAAGTCTTTTTGGTGACATTAAGTTGCATAAAATATTGCCTCCACATTTCATTTTGGGATTAAAATTGAACAAAAAATCTTGCGAGTGTGAGTAAGTCTATTGTGTGTGTTCTCCCTTTGTTTCTAAATGAAGGTTGATCGAACTGTGAATATGTTTTCTTACTTTTGTTTATCTTAGAGGGCCTGCCTTGTGGGAAAAAGTACTCACCCAAGGGAATGACCCAACCGGTAGCACTCTAAGGCCAAGAGTATTTCCATCCAAGATATAAAAGTGGGTACTAAAACAAAGGCCAGTATCATGTGGTTTGCTCCGATGACAAGGGGAACAATGGTCTCTCACCTCGATGGGTCAACTCCTACAAACATAAATTCTGAATTAAAACCCTTGTTGTAGAAAAGGAAAATCCTTAACTATTTTGTTGGTGCATAAGGTCATGTCCTTTGAAGTTGCCCCACATAAACATGTGGTTATGTTGTACAGATGAAAAGTATGCCATGGGAATTTCATGGGTACTGATGCTTGGCTGACCTAAGAAGTGTGTACCGTGGAGGGGAGCCAATGTGGTCAAGCATCTAATAATCCACATTGAATGTGCACAGCTAGATTTATCCAAGTGGGAACCCAACAAAATATTGTCTCTTCATCCTAGGGTTGTACATATTCTTGGAATAAAAAAATACATTGCTTGGATCTCAAAACATTTGAAAACAAACATTCACAAAGAGCTCCAAAGTTTCAAAACCTTTGGAGGAAACAAATATCCTTTGAAAAATCTAAGTGCTCTTGCTTGCCGTAGGGATTCTATCCTTAGAGGTTTCTAAGTACTTAGGTTTAATCATTAGTTTTTTTTACTAAAGCCAACCTAGGAAATGATTCTCTTGAAACCTTGATTCTCACATAATGGACCTTCTGGAATGAAAAGGAATTGGGACATGGAGATTTAGTTTGAAACTAAGCAAGAAGTGTTTGTGGTAAAAATAAATTTATTAATCAAGATTAACTCAATTGAACCCCACACATTTTCTTGTAATCTTCTGTCTTATGGTTTTCCATGTGAACATTGATCTTTTGATTTGAAATACTCTTAGGGAAAAGCATGTTCTTCAATATCTTGGTCTAGTAAACAAGTCCTCTTATGTTCATATAGGATCAAGTCAAACACTTCACATCAATCAAATATCATCTCAACATCAAAATATTGGAAACTTTGAAAACATCATTCATGCTAGACTTCTAGGGAAAATCAAAATCATCTTGTTTGACTTAACACATTTAGTCAAATTATCCAATCCAGTATCACCTTGTTTGAATTAACACACTTAGTCAAACTATCCTCTTGTGTACGAGTTAACTCTAGGATAACACAACTTCCTAGGGTTTACAAGTTCATTATCACTTTGTTTGGCTTAACACACTTAGTCAAATTATTCAATCCAAAATCACCTTGTTTGACTTAAGACACTTAGTCAAACTATCCCCTTTTGTATGAATTTACTCTAGGATAACACGACTTCCTAGAGTTTACAAGTGTATTATCACTTTGTTTGACTTAACACACTTAGTCAAACTATCCTCAATCAAAATCAAATCAAATCAAGTCCTAAATTATAGCATTGGTCCAAAGTTCCTAAAATTTTAAACACCCATATCATTCATCCCTTTCATCCTTCATCTCATCATTGGTCCTAAACCACTCAGAGGTCAACAAGGTCAAAACACAAGAGGAACATGGAATTTAAACTTCACTCATACATCATGGGTAATCCAAGTCAACCAAACTATCCAACTCTCACAATGTCGATTGATAATCAAAACTCACATTTGTACAATCTGTACATGGGATCATTATCACATACAAACATCGATGGTACAACGAATGTGAGTGTGCCCAATCTAAATGTTGGACCACCTTTTCCAATGGTAGATTTAAATCAAATTCCAAACCTACAAATCTATCAATTGAACAATCAATGCATGAGTCCTCTTCTAAACAACATTATCCCACCAAATCCAGACATGCCAAATGTGACTCTACCATGTTGGCCTTGGGGATCAAATTAATGGTCATGCGAGTGGATTTCCTATATATAGATTATTTAAAATCATTATTTCACCTAAGAAATCCAAGAAACATAAGCCTACATGTTATCAAGTCAAGAATTCAAGAGTTAAGCATTCCAAGGTCAATAAGATAGCTTTCAAGATCATTCAAGGGCAAGATTTGTCATCAATTATTGTAGAAATTCAAGATCCATCATCATGCCAAGCATATCAAGCATCAAGGATGTTAGTGAGCTAGTGTTGTGATGTACCATTGAAGATCCAAGACCAAGCATTGTTCTATTCTTATTGTCAAAGATCAAGATCTACATCCTTCATGACAATTTAATGTTGAGTTGCAGATTTACAAGACATTATTCAAGGTATTATTGTCCATGATTCATGTTCTGTGTTTCATGCTTCATCCCTTCATTTCATTGTTTCATTATTTGGTTTAGCTACTTAAATAGGGTTTGACCAAGGCAAACTGCCATTCCCTAATAGTCAATATTTTATCTCTCTTTCTTTGTGTGGTTGTAGATCTAGGTGTATTGGAGCTTGAAATATGTTTGAAGATAAAACTACAAGCTTGTTGGAGTTTTCTCTGCATTGGAAAGGTCAAAATATTCACAAAAAGTCACTTATAGCCCAACAAATCAAGATTTTGGACCCAGACACCTAGAGGAACAAAAAGAGCCGATCGAGAAGTGCATTTTCAGATACCCTTTTTTCGAGAAACTTATTCATGTACAAAAACCTCCATCTCACACTGATACACCTAGATTGGTGAATGAGTCCTAGTGGGCCAAAATTTGAGAATCAACAACATTTCTTCTCTCTATTCTATCTCCAACAAATTCCAAAGTGCACACTTTTTATTTCACAGCTTTCTATTTTGTTTTGTTTGTATTTTTCTAGGTCATTTTGCATATCAGGCTTTGTTTTCAAACATTTTCTTTTCCAAGTTTACGCTTGGTAGTGAACCCCTCTCTTTGACATCATTAAATCCCCTAGAACATTCCCTTTGCCATATTTCAATCTCCTTTGCATTGAAATCTCAAGGGCTTGTTGTTGAGTGAAGAGTGTTGAAATTGACCTCTCCTTTTAGGTCCAAAACCCTAGAAGCGAAAGAGAGCACCACAATTTTCCTCTATTAAAACCACCTTGGGTGAATGAGTTTTGTGTGGCCCAAAATAAAAATTAATTCAAATTTTTGGTGGGATTTTATCCCCCTAGAAATGATGCCGGCTTGTAGTGCTGTGATTTTGGGACTTTCTGCATAATTGAGTATAAATAAAAGGTTCTTTCACTCATTCTTGTTAGAGTAATAAGTTATTACACTTAATTAATTATATCATATTGGTTAATTAATTAAGTCACTTATTCCTTTAGGTACTTAAGCTAAACTTACGCACATTAATAATTGATTAATTAGTAACTGTGCACACTAGGGTTTCCTTTTAGGTCAACATTAGGGTTGCATACATTGCTTTTATAAAGCAAATCATCTCTTCTAATATTTGAATTTTGAATATATCAATTTGTACATCTTCATGCAAAGCTCTTGATTTTTATTGTTTTTCTCTTTTGTGGAGGGCCTTTTGGTTTGCATGTCTGATCTTGGTTTCTAACATGGTATTAGAGCCTTGACATGCAACCCCTTCCCAAATTTTTGAGAAAATAATTACAGAGTTCGTTCAGGGATCCTCAAGGATTTCATGCCTTGAGTTCATCTATGTGGCATTTTGGATCAAATTGGGCTTCACCATTGGATTCAGAGTGCTGGAAAAAGTTAGGATTGGCTTTTGTTTTTCAGATTTTTGTCATCGTTTGCCAGATCTGTAAGGGTTTGAAGTTTGGGGCTTTTTCGGAAGCTTTGGGGGTAGCCTATTTTTTGGAGAAAAATGGACACTGCCATCACATTTATAGTGCCCCAAAACCCTAGAAATGCTTGTCAAATCATTGATTTTGGGTTAGGTGGTTTCTGAGGCAAAACATTTTTGCTAGAGAAGCCGTACGACCTCCCCAACACACATTACAAGGCACAAATTTTTTTATTTATTTTTTTAAAATGGTGATTTTTTGTTTTTTCGTGCAGTGCTCCCAGTTCAGAAGAGACCCACCACCGCGTGACAAGCAGGTGACTATTGGCCCAGCATTGCCACTGGCCTCCTCCGCCATCTCGCTGCTCAGCTAGTCAGCCCTTGTGGGCCCTCCAAAAGAGTCAACGGTCCTATGGGGGACTGAGCACTATGCACCCAACCCTCGATCGAACTCCCAGTAGGTGATGGTTCTAATAAGGACCAGGGGCTCCGCCCCAGCCCATGCATTGCTCCCTCGGTGACATGGGTGCCCAGGGGCCCAAAATTTTTTGCACGGGGGCCAATTTTTTGTGGTGACGGCCATATGGCCATCAATTCTTTTGTAGTGAAGTGTTGATGTCATCAGCCATATGGCCTCTTTGCCCCATCTTCACCCCAGTTTTCCCTAAAGGAGCAATTTTTTTCTTTTTGGCATAACTTGGGCATATGGTATCGAAATTGGGCAAACAAGATATCTCTGGAAAGGTGGTTATGAGCACTTTCTTGTGGTGCATTTTATGTTTCAGTATTTTTCTATTTAGTTGCATTTATTTCTGTTTGAATTCATATCTTTATGTTATGCTTTCGAGCTCATAACATTTTGCCATGATCTCTAATTTTTGCTATCTTTGCGGTGTTGGAAACGTATTGAGGAGATCTATTCTACTGTACATGCAATTTTTTTTGTATCTGTCCTAGGTTTATCATTATTCCAAATTTATCCCGATGGGCATTTTGGAGATTACTTGGATGATTTGTGAGTTGGGAGAGTGCAACTTGCATCTTTGCACTTCATTTCAGTATTACATCATTTAATAATCAATTGCTACTTCATAGATTCTAGGGTTGTTCTTGTTTTGAGTTTTCAAGTGTTCCGATGCATCGGTTCTACTGTTGCTTTTTTCATGATTCCTTGAGTCAATCAGTGACTCCCATCTGGTTTCAGTAGTAGGCAAAAGTATCTTTCCTTGCTTTCCATATTTCGGTTCTAGTGTTACTCTATAGTGTTCTTCCAGTGCTTCTTTGCAACATGTCATCTCATTGTAGGGGGGTTTTGTCCCCTTGGGTTTTCCTTCTCTACCTCATTATTGGATTTGTAAATGGGTACCTGATCAAGCCTAGTTGTCGGGACCCATATTTTATTTCATGCATCTTTTTCTAGTGTTTTAGCTTCTTCCTAAGTTCATCTTAAGGGGGTGTTAGAGTAATAAGTTATTACACTTAATTAATTATATCATACTGATTAATTAATTAAGTCACTTATCCCTTTAGGTACTTAAGCTAAACTTAGGCACATTAATAGTTTCATATTAATTACTAACTATGTACACTAGGGTTTCCTTTTAGGTCAACATTAGGGTTGCATACATTGCTTTTATAAAGCAAATCATTTCTTTTAATATCTGAATTATAAATATATCAATTTGCACATCTTCATGCAAAGCTCTTACTTTTTATTATTTTTATCTTCTATGGAAGGCCTTTTGGTTTGCATGTCTAATCTTGGTTTCTAACAATTCTCACTTCAAGCATTTAAGTATTCATCCTTATAGAAATTTTTATTTCGCAAGTGCATTCAAGTGTTTACAAGATCATTCAATGGCATATTATCAAGCTTTTTAGACCAGCATTCAAGAATCAAGTATCATGTCAAGGACTTCATGCATCATGTTTGTTTTGGAAAAAAATAATTGTGATGTAGGGTTTTATGATTCAACCTAGCATTTCTATAAAGGTCTATCACATTCAAGAAAGAGTCATGATCTACATCCATTGGAGCCATCTCACACATGATTGCAACACTTCATTGATAAGATTTGGTGAGTTGGAACATCATATTTTTTTCATTCATCATTCTCCATTACTATTTAATTCTATTTCAAGGTTTGATTACTAAAATGGATCTTGACCAAGGAAAACCCCTATCCGCTAACCCAACAACATTTTTTTCCTCTCCTTTATGTGTGATTTGTAGGTCTAGGTTGTAGATTTCTTAAGGAGCAATATTGGAGAAATTTTTTCAAATCATTCAAAGTTCTTAAAGTTGTCATCAAGCCTTGGAGAACATTGGAGAACCTCCACAGGTTGCAAATTAGGGTTTTGGATTTGGAAATCAACTAGGAAGGACAAAGTAGACATAGAAGAGCACGATTGGACATTGAAGCTTTAGAAAACCCTAACTAGATAGATTCACCACTTACGGCGAATGAGTCCTAGTTTCAGTTAAAATTCAAACTTTTATAGATTTAGATTCCCATTTGGTAGATTCCCATTCCCACACAAAAACCCATATTTTGGATTGATTCACCTAGATTGGTGAATGAGTCCCACTCAACATTAAAGGAAAACATTCTAGTGTTTTGGATCTCCTTCCAATCATCTCTAGATTTCCAGGTGCATATCTTCTATTATGTAGCTTTTTGTTTTGTTTCACTTGCATTTTTAGGTCATCTAGTTGAATTTTTCATTGAATTAGGGTTTAGTGTTACATCTTGCATTGCATTTGTGTTTCCAAGTTCTTACTTGGTGGTGAAACCCTTATTAGATTAAAATCGGCCCCTCAGACAAACCCTATTGCAAGATCTCTTTCTCCTTTGTATTGAGATCTCTAGGGTTATCCTTGAATGAAATCAGAAAGTGGGCATGCTCTATGTCCTAAAACCATATGAAAGCACCATACCACTTTCTCATCATTTCATTTTGGTGAACCTCCATTTAGAACATTAAAATTCTAATTTGGAGTACATCATCATCCTAGATCTGTCTTGCATTAACATTGCATTAGAGTTTGCAATAGTTAATTGACATTCTAGGGTTTCTAATTTTGTATTAGTGAAAGATCATATAGTTTACATATTTTTATCTCATTTCGGGTATGTGCAGGATCATCATGGAAAAAATAGGCCCTTAAGTGGCGATAAAAATTCAAAAAATCAGAGTTAGGCAATTTGATGTAAAAATTTGAATAAGCTATCTATATTATTTCAAAAATATGTAAGAATAGAATTTGTATAAAATTGAATCTAGTTTCTAAACTACTAGGTTTATTTTAAAAAAATAAAAAATTATTTGGTGAAAATTCAAAATTTCAATGCAGTAGTACTTAAATTTTAGGGAAAAAATATGAAGTAGGTGTATGTCTGACCACCCTAACCATAATAAAATGATAATATATTTTTATAATATTTAATATATAAGTAGAGGACTCATGTCCCAATGTGATGCATATTTTTTTGTAAATTTTTTCAAAGTAAATAATTAATTATGATTTTTTTATTACAACTTTAAAAAAATAGAAAAACTCGTATGTCTGACCACCTTAACTTGGTCAAAACTTCATGAAATTCAGTTTTTTTTTAATCCTATAGTATACGAAGCATGGAATGTGACACATGTTTCAGATTTAAAAAATGTGATACCGTTTGAAAGCTATATATGTTTTTCAATCAGCCTATCAATGTGGGCTTTAGTTGTAATTTAAATAGGAAATGAATAATAATTATTTATTAAATTCAAAGTAAAGCATAATTTATATTAGTGGAAAGATGAGAATCTCCTTTAAAAACCCTTTCATTTCATCAATTTTGGGTAAAAACGAAGTTGTCAACCACATGTGCCATCATATCACTTACATATTGCCACTTTTTGGCCCATCATGATCCTGCACCTACCCTTTCATTTAAAATTAACAAAAAATCTACATTTTCACTTCGAATTCAGGTCATATAGTATAAAAAGCATAAAAATCGATTAATTTTTTAAATTTTTTTTGAAAAAAATCCCTATTGGGACTCATTCGCCACCTTTGGAGAATCAATCCCTATGCACATTTTGCACTACATTTTCTTGCAATCAATGTTCTATTTTTGAGTTGATTTTTGTTTCTTATAGCTTTATGTTTTAGTTTCCAAATTTTCTATTATTATCATTTCATTGTTCTAGCTTATATTGCATTTGCATTCATATTAAATTTAGTAGCCCTTGTATGAGTATTTGGTGTCCTATTTCTAATACTATAGTGAGACGAAGTTTGAGACTCATGTCATCCCATGATAGCACAATCATTGTGGATCTTGGATTGTCTACCTCTTTCGCTCCTAGTATTGACACTAGTACATTAGGTATGGATGATACCCTTAACAACTCTTTGCCTTCAAGTATTGTGATGTATGCTGAAACAAGGAATGGTATTCTCCCACAAGAAAACATAATCCAAATCCATGAAGACCTAGAAAACATACAATATCAAGTACAAAATGATAACATTCACTGCATGCTTGAAAGTGAATATGGACTTGACCTTGTGAAAAACATAGTTCAAATATTTGGGAAACATCTCACCTCAACTACTATTTGTCCTTTACCTACAAGCAATGTTACAAGCCAAGGAGGAACTCAAATTCCTCCTCCCACAAAAATTGCTTCAATACCTACCTATACCAACCTCAAGTCACAACAACAATTCAACCAACTAGTAATGTGATTCCTTCCTTGGGTATTTATGCTAGCATCCCTAGTTCCTTTGTGGCATCACATGTCATATCTCCTACCACTTTACCACCTATAAGCATTCCATTCACTTGTCCCTCAAACACATACAGCCCCTCACCTTTTTCACCTCCATCTCATAACACAAGTAATGACCCTCTCATAAATCAACTCTTCCAAACTGTTTCATCCCTTCAAAAACAAATTTCCTCCATCAATCAAAATAAAAATAGACCACCTACATATTATGTTAAAATAAGTACATTTTCCTTAGAGATATTGTGACCACCGATGCCATAAGGAGTAGAGGTACCTAGATTTGAGAAATATGGAGGAAAGGAAGATCCTTATAACAATGTTAATGCTTAAACCACCTTATGTAGTGATTTTTTCCTTGATGATAAACTCTTGGATAAGCATTTCCCTAGGTCCTTGAAAGGATACTGCCTCAAAGTGGTTTTCCTTTTTACCAAAAAACTCAATTCTAAAATTTAATGAACTTGTTGAGGAATTTTTTAACAATTTCCAAGTGAATATGAACCCTAAGATGACCTTGGCTGATTTGATGAGATGCAAGAAAAAAGAAGAATAAAAGATAAGTAAATTTATCTCATGTTCTAGATCGCTTTATTCCCAAATCATTGTCAAGGTTCCCAATCCTCACCTTCAAAATATGTTCATAGAAAGTTTGTAAAGTAAGATAAAAGACAAGCTTACCATGATGAAATTTCCCTCCTTTATGCATCTATGTACTACCCTCTGTGATTATCAAAATTCGGTTAGTAGTCAAGATACAAAGTCCACTTCTAGCCAAACTAAGAAGTTTGAGCCACAAACCAACACAATTCCCTACCCTTTATAAAATAGAACAAAGGTTTCCTCAAATTTCATCCCCCTCAACAAACAACTCAGAATACCAATAACCAAGTAGCTATTGTTAAAGCTGCCATACCCTTTGGCTATGGAGACACGAAAAGAAAATTCACTCCCTTACTCAAAAACTTTCATAACACAATGAAACAAACTTTTAGAACAAAATATGATTACCTTTCCTCCTATTAAACAACCCGATCCTAGTAAACCATTACCCACAAGCTATAGACCAAACTCTTACTGCCATTATCATTGAAAAAATGGACATGACATGAAACATTACTTGCATCTCAAACATCTTGTGTAAGACCTCATTGATTATGGTAGTCTTTCCATTGGAGGTGTTAGTGAACAAGGGAATAAATCTGTTGCCCCTCCTAACCAAAATTTTCAAATCATTACCAATCCTATGCCTAACCATAATATTTCATTTTTTAAAGCAAACGAAACTACAAAGGATGATGTGATGAATTTTGATATAGATGATGATAAAAATGATTCTATCCAACATGATTCTATAGATAATGATCCTATGGATGATATGGTAGGAGTGATAGATGTCATTCCTCATAAGGGCTGACCTAAAAATCCTCTTGAAATTGCTTTTTCATCTAAGGATATATTTAAACATGCATCGAATGGTCCTCTTTACATAGCCGACCGAATCTATGACAATCCCACTAATGGGATATTCATAGATCTCCTCTATGGAGAGAATGTGATCACCAAGGAATTCTTACTTTTGCATGAGCTCTATCAAGATATATATGATAAACTGAAATCATGGAGCAAGATTCATAATGGTTTCACTTTTCCTACGATCGGATTGATCACCTTACCATTGCAAATAGGACCGAAAACATTAGATATCTTATTCTCCATCATCTCGTAATCAAAGAAATTTCATGTGAAGTTAGGCTATCCATGGATTTGCTCCATGAAACCTATCCCTTCAGTTGTGCATAAATGCTTAAATTTTCCCTTTGACAATGAATTTTTCACCATCCATCATAGTGGCTTTAACCCATTTTCCTGTAAAGGTAAATTTTCCTTAGATTTATTTTGGCCCAAGCCTATAGAACCTATAAAACCATGAGAATAAATATTTTTCCTATCCTATCAAAAGTTGAAGCGAAAGAGGATAGAAGAACTATCCCTCTGAAACATGTCCCCACCCACCACCGAGCCTACCATCCTAGATGAAACCATGATTGAGCCTAAAGAAATTACAAACAACCAAGACCAACCTAAGAAAAAACCTTCACCTAATTCATAAAAAAGAACAAGAGATAATGGAAACAATCCCATCATGCCTCCTAGAATAAAACAAGTTTACAAAGTCAAAGAGAAAGTGGTTGAACAACCCCTAGTGGTTCCTTTCCTTCCTCCCTTTAGGGAAGAAAAGAAACCTATGGTTGCTCAACCTATTCCTACACAAACACAACTTGAAAATACATAGAGGTTCTAGAGAGTGTAGGCGTAGAAATTGTGCCCTTGCTCATAGGTTACATGAAGAATTAAACAAAGAAAATCCAAATCCACAATTGATTGAAGAAATACATGATGACTCTACTCTTTCCCCAAAAGAAAACATTGTAATACAACAACCACAACAATAGTTGAACCATTCCTTGGACATTATCATCCGACCTCCAGTTGTAATCAACTTAGATGATGATGATGAGGTTGGTAAAATTAATGAAGAGGTGCTTAATGAATTGAATACATTTTTTTCCTCTTCTACGAGCTTAAAAAACAAAATCTCCTAAGAAGAGTGTTGAACCTGGTGCTGGTCCTAGTTCAAAAATTGCTATTGTCCCTTTGGATATTTTCCCACCTTCGGTATATAATGAACATGATTGGGATGTGGATGACCTGCTTTAGGTTGACTTGCAGGTGCCTTCCTAGCCTATTATTTCTTTTTCATTATTTATTTTTATGATTGCATGTGCATAATGCGATCCCTTGTGATGTTCTATCTGATGTATCTAGATCTCTTCATGATATTCCTTTATTTGTACCTTCATTCTTCAATATGTCATAAATATTTTATCTTTTCACCTTGTTTATTTTTTATTTGTCTTGTGTTTTCCTTTTGGGGATTACACAAGGCATCGAGACATTCATGTCTCTTTCATGTTGAACCAAAAGGCCTTTCCTTCACTTTTTTTTATTCATTTGTCTTGTGTTTTCCGTTTGAGGATGACACAAGGTATTGAGAAATTTGTGTTTCTTCCATGTTGACCCAAAAGGTTTTTCTTTGTTGTTTCTCTCTTCGTGTCATTCTTCTAGTTCTATGTGTATTTAGGGAATGATGATAGTTTCAAGCTCTATATAAAAATTGTAGCAAGAACAGACTGACCCCAAATCCATAGATCCCTTATGTGTTTGGATTTTTATTTTGAGGGTAACCCCTCTCTTTTCCTTTTCTTTTGCATGACGTATCTTTACTTAGAAACATATGAATTGGCATAGGGCTTTCCAAATTATCTCTCATTTCTTCTTTATTGTTTTCATTTATCTTTCGCTACTTTAAAGTAATTTATCATAGTATGGTGTTTAGCAATTCCTTTAAAGTGGGGGCATACATTAGCATTATTCTTTTGAATTTTTCTTTTCATGTTTCATGGTACAGTCTATTAATGTTTATATGTAGCTACGTGAGTCTACTTCCATATTCAAATAGAAAGATAAATTTAAATATAGCGAATGGCTATTTAAATTTATATATAATTGAATTAATTAAGGAGGCACCTTAATCATGAATGAAAAAATAAAAGTTCATAATAAATAATTATGTTTAAATATTAAATAAAATAGCTTTTATAGGAAAAAGCTTGATTTCCTCTTGAGGCTAACTTTTTCATGAAAAGTCACTTCCTTTGGTAGGGCTGACCTCCTTCATGTAAAGAAATGATCCTTCCTTCATTTGTGTATATATAAAAGGCACTTCTCATTCATTTGATCATCAAGTTAAGAATTTTGATTCAACGAGAAGAAGTTCAAATCTGAGCAAAAGATCAATTCAAGGAAATTCATATTATTTGTATCATTGCATCTAGGAGAGGTGTTGTTTATTCTATCATTGAGGCATTGTTTTTATTCCCAAATTGTAAGAAGATTGTTGCTCTTATTTATATCAGTATATAAGAGCTATATTGATTGGGTTTTTCTCCCTCAAGTTGGAGGGTTTTCCCAGGGTGTTGGCTACGCTCTTGTGTCATTTTTGAATTAATTTATGTGCATACAACTAATATTATAAAACTAACATGGTATCAAAGCGGGTTTGAAGAGGATCCCAATCAGATTTATGATTATATCAGCCATATCCTTGTTTTTACTTTTTCATCTTTATTCACCTTTATTCTCTCGTCAAGATGGTGAATGGTCTTAAGATTGAGGATAGGCTTGAGGGAGCATCAAAATTCACTTCGTGGAGATTCAAGATCATGCTCAACTTGGAGGAAAATGAATTGGAATATTTTGTGGAGAGCTCTGCCCCCGAGCCTACGGATGAGGAAGAAAAGACCCTATGGAAGAAGAAAGATACTAGGGAAAAGAAGATGTTGGTTGATTCAGTGAAGGATCATATTGTTCCTATCATCTACAAGTTAAGGACTATGAGAGAGATGTTTAAAACCCTAGAGGAGATGTATGAGATCAGCAACACAAGCCGAGCTCTTTCACTGAAGCAATAATTTCATCACCTGAAGATGGTGAAGGGAGAAACTATCATTTCCTACTTCATGAGAATAACCAAATTGAGAGATCAGCTCTCTTGTATTGGGCATGTTGTTGATAGCAAGGATTTGACCATGCTAGCTCTCAATGGTCTCCATTCATCCTGGGAGTCTTATATTTAGGGAATCAATGCAAGATCAAAACTTCCCAGGTTTGATCGATTGAGGGCTAACTGTATTCAAGAGGAATCTAGGTTGGCTGCAAGGGGTATTGGGAAAAGCCCCATTAATGAAGATCTCCATGATACTACCTCTCAATCCTCAAAGAAGAATGGAAGAGAAGGGAAGAAAGGTTATTTAAAAATAAATAGAGATAGATGATCCAATAGTGGCCCCACATTTAAGAAGAAAGGGACTTCTCCAAGGTCCAATATTTTTGATGTGATAAGTATGGTCACTTTGCAAAAGAATGTCCTTCCAAGCCTAGGAAGCAGGCCACCTTTGCTAATGTTGATGAAGTATCCATGTAGAAGGATACAAATGAGTACCCACTCTATTCTACCTTGTCAAGTAATGTATCTACTAACACTAAATTTTGGGAGCATCTATATAATATGGTGATGAAATATTTTAGCACAAAAGTTATTATTGGAGATGATGCTAGTTACTCAGTTAAGGGAGTTGGGACTTCATCTCTGCATCTGGATTTCGATGATTCCTTATAGTTGGATGATGTGGTATTTATTCCAAGCATCAAGCGAAACCTTGTTTCCATATCAGCCTTGGAAGACAAGGGTTATCAAGTTTCCTTTTCTAAAGGAAAAGTTATCATATGGGCGAAGAAATCTAACTTCAAGACTACCCTGATGGTTGGAGTTAGACATGGGTGTCTCTACAGGCTATGCACGTGCCCCATTCAGGCTCTAGTACATGAATCCATGAGTTTGGGTGATCTTTGGAATCAAAGATTGGCTCACCTTCACTTTTGAGCGCTACCTATTATGGAGAAGATGGTGATGGGCCTTCCAAAATTCAACTAGAAGCATGAAGGAAACTGCAAAGGCTACACTTTGGGTAAGAATAAAAAAGGTCCATTCCATAATAGTGAAAGTATATCCAAATGTGTCTTAGATCTTATTCATTTAGATTTATGTGGTCCAATGTCTATTGCACCCTCAAGTGGTTTCTTGTATTACATTATTTTTATTGATGACTAATCTAGAAAGACTTGCATCTATTTCTTGAGATCTAAAGAATTTGAGGAAGTGTTATAAATATTCAAAGAATTCAAAGCTCAAGTGGAGAATATGTCTAAGAAGAAGATCAAGGTTTTTAGATCCGATAACGAAGGAGAATATACACTTATGGTATCTTCCATAACTTCTGCATTGAAGTAGGGATTAAGAGGGAGCTTAGTGTTCATTATAATCCTCAACATAATAGTGTTGCAAAGAGAAATAATGGATCTATCGTGGAAGTAGTCAAAGCCATGATTCAAGACCAAGACCTCCAACTCTCATTTTGGGCTGAAGCTTCCAGGACTGTTGTCTATGTCCATAATAGAAGTCCTCATAGCATCTTGGAGAATATTATTCCTAAAAAAGAATTCTCTGGGGTGAAACCTGAAGTAGGTCATTTAAGGATCTTTGGGTGTCTAGTGTATATTCATATACCTAAGGAAAAGAGGACAAAATTGGAATATTTCAGCAAGAAGGGATCTCATATTGAGATTGATGAAGAAGAGCCTCCTCAAGATATGGAAGTTGACCATATTCCTAAGAATCAGAGAAAGGTTCTAGAATCAAAGGAAGATGATGATCCATATGAACCCTTGGAGCCTACTGATGGGCCTACAAATATAGTGATTAGAAGGAAGATACCTCTTTGGGCTAGAAAATTAATGTAGGAGGCAGAAAGTTTTGCAGCCCCAAGAGGTACCTTTAGAGAAAGAAAGACTTAATAAGTTCTTCAGTTATGTAGCTATGATGAGTCAGATCATTGAGTCAGAGCCTTCAAGTGTTGAAGAATCTCCTAGTCAACAAGTTGTGAAAGATGCTATGAATGAAGATTATCAGTCTGTACTTAAGAATGATGTTTGGGACATAGTTCCTAGACTTGAAGGAAAATATGTGGTGTGTTCTAAATGGCTCTTCAAGATCAAGCATGTGGCTGGTGGGAGCATTGATAAGTACAAGTTGAGATTTGTGGATAGAGGGTTTTCACAAAAAAGGGGAGTTGACTATGAATAAACCTTTGCTCTTGTGGCTCGGTATACTTCTATCAGGACCATCATTGCTATTTCTGCATCTAGAGGATAGAAGATTCACCAAATGGATGTAAAGAAAGCCTTATTGTATGGTGTGATAGAAGAAGAGTTTTACAATGAGAAACCCAATGGATTTGAGGTACATGTGAAGGAGTTTCATGTTTTCAAGCTGAAGAAGGCTTTGTATGGTCTTAAGCAGGCTCCTCGTGCTTGGTACAAAAGGATTGATCGTTACCTATTGAGTTTTGGTTTCTCAAAGAATGATGCAAATTCTAACATCTAATTCAAGGTAATAAATGGGTAAGCATTGATTTTGGTTCTATTTTTTGATGATTTGATAATCAATGGAGAACACCTCATTCTCAAATGTAAGAAGGAGCTAGCTTCAGAATTTGAAATGAATAATTTGGGTCTCATGTATTACTTCCTTGGCTTAGAAATTTGGAAAAATTCTTGGATGAGATGATTCTAAGTCAGGGTAAGTATACCATTGAAATTCTAAAGAGGTTTGGCAAGATCGATTGCAAACCTATGTCTACACCTATGGAGACCAACTTACATAAGTTAAAGGAAGTTGCATCTAGTTCAGAACTTGTGGATTCCATAATGTATAGGTAGGTGATTGGTTCATTGATGTATCTAGTTAACACTAGACTGGATATCTTCTATGCAGTGAGTGCACTTAGTTAGTTCATGTGTGAACCAAGACATATACATCTTGTTGCAACTAAACCTATCCTCAAATACTTGTGTGGCACAGTTGGATATGGGTTAAAATATTCTACATGTATGGATTTGGAGTTGCATGGTTTTATTGATTCTAATTGGGTAGGGTGTGTCACAGATTGGAAGAGTACCTCTAGTTGTTGCTTTAGTTTGGGATCTACCATGATATCCTAGTGCAGCAGGAAGCAGTCTTTAGTAGCATTTATTACAATCGAGGCAAAGTACATTGTAGCTTGTGTGGTAGCTCGTGAAGTAGTGTGGCTTCGTAAGCTTCTTGCAGGATTGTTTGGACAATCAATGGAGCCTACTATCATTCATTGTGATAACCAGATCCGTGTGAAGCTTTTTTTCAATCTTGTGTTTCATGATAGAAAAAATCATGTTGAGATCAAGTACCATTATATTAGAGATATGGTATTGAGGAAAGCTATACAATTGAGGTATATCAACACTGATGAGAAAACAATAGACATTCTCACCAAGCCTCTCTCCAGGATAAATTTTGTGTACCTTCAAGATAAGCTTGGTATGGTGGAGAATAAAAAATTAACTGAGAAGGAGTCTCAGTATCAGTGATCCTTTGTAATGAGTTCTTCTTTGTGAGAGAATTTTGAGGTGAAATCCCTTGGTAATGAGTTCTTCTCTGCAAGAGAAGTTCGAGGTGAAATCCATTGGCTATGAGTTCTTCACTACAGGAGAAGTTCAAGGTGAAATCCCTTGTTTCCACCCTCTGGAGAGCCATGGTGTATGTCATGTGTGTGACTCCATGAAAACATCACACGAGGGAGTTTGTGATGATTTTATTGTACTTGTGTTTCACCCTCTAGGGGAGCCATGCTAAAAGTCATGGTGAGATGACAACATCACATTGACTGATGAGCACTTGTACTTACCATCTATGGAGGTATCCATGGTGGTTGATATCATGATGAGGTGATATGCTTTCACAATGAGGTGATAAGCTCTTTTCTTACACAAATGTAGCCATGTTGATTGGCATCACGATGAGGTGATATGTCTTGTACAGGTGGAGGAATTCCTCCTTAGCTGAGAGGGAGTGTTAATGTTTATATGGAGCTATGTGAGTCTACTTCCAGATTAAAATAGAAAGATAAATTTAAATATAGCCAATTGATTTATAAATTTTTATATAATTAAATTAATTAATGAGGTTCCTTAATCATGAATGAAAGAATAAAAGTTCATATTAAATAATTATGTATAAATATTAAATAAAATCCCTTTTATTGGGAAAAGTGTGATTTCCTCTTGAGGCCAAATTTTGTTATGAAAAGTCACTTCCTTTGGTAGGGAAAACCTAGTTCATGTAAATACGCGATCCTTCCTTCATTTGTGTATACATACAAGGCACTTCTCATTCATTTGATCATCAAGTTAAACATTTTGATTCAAGGAGAAGAAGTTCAGATCTGAGTAGCATATCGATTCAAGGAGATTCATATTATTTTTATCATTGCATCTAGGAGAGGTGTTGTTTATTGTATCATTGAGGCATTGTGTTTATTCCCAAGTTGTAAGCAGATTGTTGCTCTTATTTATATCAATATATAGGATTTATATTGGTTGGGTTTTTCTCCCTCAAGTTGGAGGGTTTTCCCAAGGTATTGGCTGTGTTCTTGTGTCATTTTTGAATTAATTTTTGTACACATATCTTATATTATAAAACTAATGCAGTCTTCTTACTTTATACGATGCATTTTTTTCTTTGTAGATGACATTAGGTGTGATTTACTTCAAGAGCATGATCTCTCTTAGCATATTACATTCCTCTTGGTGGCTTAATGTGACACACTACATTCCCTAGGTTTTGAATATTTTATTCTTTGATTCGTCGTCTCTTGGAGACATTAGGCACAATGTTCCCTAAGTTAAAGACCTCACATGAGCTAAGAAAGGCTCCCTTGAGCATTCCTTATTGTTACATTTGCACTTTTAGTTATATGGCCACCTTGCATAACAGAGCTTGAATGCCTTTGGAGTCACCTTGTTTGTTCATGTTTTCTAAGCATACACATATTTTCTTGTCTCATTAAGCTCAAAATCATTTTTTGATGGTGCCTTACAAAGTTATCAGGAGGTATAGGGTGTTGCCACAATAGTGGTTTACACTTTCTGGGAGATCCTGATTTTTGTTAAAATCAAATAATTTTAGAAAATATAATGATTTAAGCCTTGAAAAGTTCCATTTAAAGGAATCTAATTGAAGAGGGTTTTATCAAACCACCTTAAACCAAGTCCCCTTGGATAGAGCCCCACTAGTTTTAAACCATACCTATAACAGAGTCTCCTTTACGCCTATCAAAATGTTGATAAAAAACCACTTTTGATTTACCTTTTGGGGGATCAAATGAGTTAGTTTTTAAAAAAAAATTTAAGTATGTAGTCCTTATTATAAGCTTCCAAAAAAGTATAATTTTAATTAAATTTAATTTGATTATTATATTTATTTTTTATTTCTTGTGAATGTAGGTTTTTCATGGAAAATCAAACTCTTTGTTCTGTACATGTGGAAAAATAGTAGATTATCAAAATATGTTCAGGTTGGGTATTGATTTCCTTGATCGATTAAAAAAAAAAGAATTTCGATACATACATAAAAAGTTATGTTGTATACAATTTTCCTATGTCTGAATTGTAATTGGTTTGACTTCGAAACTTGATTAAGGAAAAATAATTTAATAAAACACTACAAAACCAAATGAACTGGTTATATATCATAGCTACAAATCTAAATTATATTTATTTTTTTTATCCTTCATACAATTTTTTTTATGTTGTATATGATGAGAATCACTCTATAAAAATGTTGTTTACTAATAAAAACTAGTTTTTCATGGAGATAAAAAAAAAAGTACAATATGATTTCAAAAAAATTGAAAAACATATATTTAGAATCTATAGAAAAAACCTCACAAATCACTAGTTTGAATCATCTTCAAATTACTCATGGTTTAGCTGCTATAGGAGCCCGAAAGTGAAGATCTAGTTGAAAAAATTAGTTCAGTGTCCAGTTTGCAAAAAAAATGTAAACCAGTATTGTGGGATCACCCTATAACTTTGGTATGGTTTGATGGGAAGCCAAATGAGGGCATGAATTTTCCTTAGCCACTTGTGTGTGTGTGTGAGAATATACCAACCATGAGTGTATGTGTCTCACCTCCTTGGAATTCTCACCTAGTGGGCAACCTACAGTTTCGTTGCCTCAAAGTGAGTATGCATTTTTTTCATTAAAATAGCCTAGATCTAATCGACATTGTGTTGGAAAAATGATCGAAGCTTGATTTGCCTCTTTTCATTTTTTATTTCATTTCATTTTATTTGTCTTTGATAATGCATGCTTGTGCCGTGTTGTTGTTCTTTATATAATTTTCATGTGTGTTCATTTGTCCTTATGTTGGTTTGCCATAGGATCTTGGTCTTGGGGGATTGTGCAACCCTCTTGATCATGGTTGTCCTATCTTACTAGCATTGGTGCATTTGAACCCCTCTTTATTACGACCATCCTATCTTTTCAACATTGCTCCATCTGGTTAGCTTTAGTGTGATTTTGAAGGAAGTACATCCTCTCACTAATGTGGGGGCTAGATGTAATAATGAAAAAAGGTCCCCCTAACTTGGCCTTGAATTATGCTGTAATATGTCTAACATATTCAAATTAGGTCTTAGGACCTTGTAAATTAAAAGAGCTTATTGGTGCCTTGTTTGAAGTGTTGTAAAGTGTTGTAATACACTTCCACACATTTCTAGGGTTGTCATTAATAATTGGGCCTTTTTATGCTTTAATTGGCCTTATTTAACATCAACAATCCCCATTTAATGCATATTTTTGAGAATAATCCCAACACAAATAAATAAGAAATCATAATTCAAGTGTTCTCAACTTGTATGGCCCAAATTTAGTGATCTGGGACTCATTCCCCACCTTGGGTGAATGAGACCCACCTAGATTTTCTGATCCCAAACCTAAATTTACACATTTCTAAGAATTTTTTAAAATGGTCCCAAAATTTATTCCTAGTGGGACTTATTCTCCACCTTGGGAGAATGAGTCTCATGTGGCCCAAAATCAAAATTAATTCAAATTTTAGGTGGGATTTTATCCACCTAGATCTGATGTCAGCTTGTAGTGTTGTAATTTTAGGAATTTTGCATAATTGAGTATAAATAAAAGGTTCTTTCACTCATTTTCATCCCAAGCATTCAAGTATTCATCCTTACAAAATTTTTGAGTTCACAAGTGCATTCAAGTGTCTATAAGAGAATTCAAGAGCATTTATGGGTAGATTATCTAGAATTTTAGAGAAAATTTCAAGCATCAAGTATCATGTCAAAGACTTCATGCATCATGTTTTTTTTAGAGCTAACAATTGTGATGTAGGGTTTTATGATTCAAGATAGAATTTCATTCAAGATCTATCACATTCAAGCAAGATTCAGTATCTACATCCATTGAAGCCATCTCACACATGCTCGCAACACTTCATTGATAGGGTTTGATGAGTTCCAACATCATATTTTGTTCATTCATCATTCTCCATTACCATTTCATTCTATTTCAATGTTTGATTACCAAAACGGAGTTTGACCAAGGAAAACCACTATCCAATAACCTAACAACATTTTTTTCTTCTCCTTTGTGTGTTATTTGTAGGTCTAGGTTGTAGATTTCCTAAAGAGAATGATTGGAGAAAATTTGTCAAATCATTCAAAGTTGTCATAGTTGTGATCAAGCCTTGGAGAACATTAGAGAACACCTACAGGTTGTAAATTAGGGTTTCAGATACGAAAATCAATTAGGAAGGATAAAGAAGATAGAGAAGAGAAGGATCAAACATTGAAGCTTTAGAAAACCCTAGCTGGACCGATTCACCAATTCTGGTGAATGAGCCCCAGTTTCAATAAAAATTCAGATTTTTGCAGATTTAGATACCCATTTGGGAGATTCATATTCTTGCACAAAAACCTATAGTTTGGACTAATTCACCCAAATTGGTAAATGATTCCCACTCAACATTAAAGGTGGAAATTATAGTGTTTTATATCTCCTTCCAACCATCTCCTAATTTCTAGCTACATATCTTCTATTTTGTATCTTTATGTTTTGTTTCACTTGCATTTTTAGGTCATAGAGTTGAAGTTTGCATTGAATTAGGGTTTAGTGTTACATCTTGCATTACATTTTTCTTTTAGAGTTCTTACTTGGTGGTGAACCCGGTTGTATTGGATTACAATCAACCCCTAACATATCCCTATTGCAAGATCTCTTTCCCCTTTCCATTGAGATCTCTAGGGTTATCCTTGAATGAAATTTGAAAGTGGGTGCGCTCTATGTCCTAAAACCATATGATAGCACCATGCCACTTTTTCTTCATTTCGCTGGATTAGTGTTTGTTTTCCTTTCACCACTTTCTAGTAAAAAATAGTTATAAAATGTAGAATTAATTTTGAGGGAGTTGTACTTTGATAACAATTCAAAGGAATATGAAAAATGAAATTGTGATATTTCTAGAGCTTTTGGTAATATTGGAATTTATGATTAGGGCTATGGGTTTTCTATTTTAATATTTTAATAGAGGCCAGTTCATTCACTAAAAAAAATTTGGTGACTTTACTAGGAAGATCAAGTGAAATATTTTAAAGAGTTTCCTTTGGGTCATGCAGCAAAATGGTACTTTTGCATGAAAATGTCTTCCCTATATTACAACCAGATTTAGATTGGATGCAATTTGAATAGATATATATCGTTTCCCAATTAAATACCCTTGCTTGGATTTATACGAGGGATGCCTCAAACTTTATGAGAGTAAATTTTATCCTTGAAGAAAAAGAAAAATGAGCTTAGAGTCCACCAGGAAGGATATTTGAATGAACTCTAAGACTAGAATTTGTGTATTACAATAATCCACCTTAGTATCTAAATCAATATCCAAATTCTCCTCCAACTCAACCTCCACCTAGAAATTGACTTGAAGGTGTGACTTCTCTTTTACTCCATGAAAGGAGTTGGTGACTCTAAAATTTTATGGTTTCTATCATTTCAAATCTTGGGGAAACCATATAGGACCATTGGCCCTAGTTCAATATAATGACTTACCACATGGCTCAAGAGATAACTTCCCAAAATTCTCTAGAAAAAACTTAGAAGAATGTATCTTGGCCCTGACTTCTGTGAGTGGAATCCTAGGAATCCAAGAAGAGGAATTTTTTTGTGAGATTTTTCATCAATAGCCTTACTGAAAGTGCAACATAATGGTTCAAGTGTCTAAAAAGAGGGTGCACAATTCGTTGGGGTATTTTGGAGAAGAATTTTCTTAGTCCTTTCAAATATTTGGTTAATGTTGATGCTTTGATACATCAATTGTCAAAATTATGAAGAGGAAAAAGAGTCCATTTGAAATTTTGTTGAAGATCTTCAATGAATTCCCTCTCGTGAACAACCAAGTAAGAAAATACAATTTCATATATTTATATCTATACTACATCCTGATGTTCAACTCATTTTAAAAAGAGATAAAGTCCATGGGATTAAACAAGGATAAAATTAGAAGCATTCAATATTGAAGATGATTTGATTACATTTGGGGTATGGAAGTGGATTGTGTTAAGGAATCAATTCCAGTCCATGAGACACCAATGTCTAGATTTTTGAGTCCTCATATTTCTTTAGATCATTCTCACCCTATTGCTGACAATTCAAACCTCACAGTTTTTAGTCTTGATCATTTTGGGAAACATTCAAGAATGAGTGAGGAAAGTGAAAATCAAATCTAGAATTATCAAGTATACAGTCTAGATTCTAATGGAATAGAAGGAGATCTCAGTTCATCAAGTAAAGAAGAAGATTTCTCCCCTTAGGTAAGACATAGCTTTGCAACACACTCTATGTTTCCTAGTACTTCTATTTTTTGTATGAATACGCAAGATTTGCATGGGAGATATCAATTACCAGAATCTTTATGTATTCCCATATACAAATTTTTTACTTGTAATGATATTGATATTGAATCCTCATACATAATGAATAGAGAAAATGATAATTCACCCATTCAAAATAAGGCTACTTTTTCCCAAAGAAGAAAATATCCAAGATAGGGGGAAGATAAAGTGAAGTGGTACACATTTTCAAATCCCCTACTTTATTTTCATGAATCCTATAGAGTACGAAGCAATTATCTATTTGAGTGTAGATTTTTGCTCTCGCAACAATATGAAAAGTGAGATTATCTATTGTAAGGATGTAGATAGGGAGGATAATTATAAATATATGGAAAAAATAGACACACATGAATTCAATGATCAAGATAATGGTGGTGTGATAATTTATGCACTAGAAAACATTATTTCTAAGGTTGCATAAGAGGAGTGTACGTGCAGGATCATGATGGGCCAAATAGTGGTGATATGATGGGTATGTGGCCGACGACATTTTTTTTACCCAAAATTGATGAAACGAAAAGGGTTTTTAAAGGATATTCGCATCTTTCCACCAATATAAATTATGCTTTACTTTAAATTTAATAAATAATTATTATTCATTTTCTATTTGAATTACGACTAAAGTTTTGATTGATAGTCTGAATGAAAAACATCCATAGCTTTCAAATAAAATCACATTTTTTGAATCTGAAACATGCATCACATTATATGCTTCACATACTATTGGATTAAAAAATGAAAAAATTAATTTAATGAATTTTTGACCAAGTTAAGGTGGTCAAACATATGAGTTTTTTATATTTTTTAAAAGTTGTAATAAAAAAGTCATAATTAATTATTTACTTGGAAAAGAATTACAAAAAAACATGCATCACATCAATACATGAGTCCTCTCCTTATACATAAAATATTATAAAAAAATAATCATTTTATTGTGGTTAGGGTGGTTAGAGAGACACCTACTTCTTATTTTTTCCCTGAAATTTAAGTGCTACTACATTGAAATTTCAAATTTTCACCAAATAGTTTTTTTTTTTGTTTAAATAAACCTAGTAGTTTAGAAACTACATTCAATTTTCTACAGATTCTATTTTTAGATATTTTTGAAATAATATAGATAACTAATTCAAATTTTTACATCAAGTTTCCTAACTCTGATTTTTTCTAAATTTTTCACCACTTAAGGGCCTATTTTTCCATGATGATCCTACACATACCCAAGAGATAAATAAGAAAGGTCTCATTCAAAAGGATAAACCTTTAAAAGATGTTGTATGGGATACAAGAAATATTTTTTGAATTAACACTCCTCTAAAAGAATATATCTATGATGAAAAGTGGATTTTCAGAAGTGTTATGGTTGAAAGGATGTTCCTCAATGAACTCATAGTTTTATGGGCATGTCTCTTTTCTTCTATCCTCCATTATCTGCATGGGAATACTAGATTTTTAGGTGTCGATTATTTTCCTCTTTCCATTTAATGGTTTTGCATGATCATTTCATTTTCCATTTTGTGGGTAGGATTTATCCTACTATTTATATAGTTCTAGTTTTGGTGTGCCTTTGTTTTGGTTTATTTTTCCCTTTTTTGGGTTTCTTTTGGGTTGTCTCCTTTTCTCCCTCTAATGAATTAAACACTGGCCCTTTGAAACACATTACTAGGTTCGTGGATACATCCTTAATAGTCTTTGTCCCTAGAAAGATCCATTGTTACTTCAGTTTGGCCACTAGGACCGAACCCTTGTCTTTGCTTAAAAATGTTCTTAAGTACGATATTTTTTGGGATTTTCCTAAGTTTCATGAACCTTAGTGGCTGTCGATAAGGTTATTGTAGCTCCTCTTTATATCAACGCCCTTTTGGAGTCTTTTTTGTCTGTTTCATATTGTTGGTCATCGATGAAGTTAACATAGCCTCCCAAAATGCTAATCTCTTGTAGGAAAAGTTTAAGTCTAAATGATTTAAGAGTTGTCGGTCTGTACTAAAGTTTCTATGGAATTTCAAAAGTACACCCATGAATAATATCTAAAGCATGGAAAAATAAATTTATGTATTTTCAAGAATCTCAAGAGGTTTGAAAATCATTTTTAGTCTCCCACAGGGGATCACAAACCTCTTCTTATCTTGATTATATTCATGCCTTATTTGAAAGAAGAAATAGGTTGTAGAGGAAAATGTTATTGTAGACATGGTAGATTCAAATGATTTTTCTAGAACCTTCTTTAATGAGTGATAGAGATGCAAGAAGAATGTTTTTTCAAGAAAGCATAACCATAAAAACTCAAACTTGAGGAAAATAAACATGAACAAATATCATCACTAGATGTAGTAATAAATTAAAAACGGAAGTGCTCAGATGCAAAGAAGAACGCAACATCGAAATACAAAATTTGCATATTATATTAATATATATATATGGTTTTTATAAAATGGTGTTCACATTCAAAATAGGAAGTTATCAATACATTTCTTCTAAACAAAACTCAAAAAAACATGAAGATGTGTATCCCTTCCACCACCTCTTGCAAGCGTTTGATGTGGGCCAGTGAAAATAGGTTCTCATGAGATTGCATGAAGTGGTAAAACAACCCCATGTCATTCCATCCCAACCCTATATGAAGAAGATCCACCGCCTCCTCTGCAATGTCATGTTGAATTATAGTGGCAATACATATAGTGTCACCTATAAGGTTTGTTCTAGGAAACCTACTTGGTCTCGTAATGTCTTCCCTCACTTTCATTGGGCAATAAAGTCAAACCAGATGCTCTACCTCTCGTATTCCCCTTTCACACTTCCCTAAAGTGAAAACCACGTTGTATATGAAGCATTCAAAGAGCTCTGCATTATGAAAATGAGACAACTCAAAAAATTCTCCCCAAGAATCATTCACAACATGCCTTCTTCCACATTGCTCTAGACTGTAAATACATCTCTCAGCTAGTTCATCATTAACCTATAGAATAGACTGCACCTTATGTCCTCAATCACAAAAAAGTAATTCCTGGAGAAAGCATCACTCTCAGTGCTCACCATCTCTAGAAATTCAATTCAAATTTTGAGAATGAAGGTCATTTTCATCGAATTTATAATATTTAAGTAGCTTATGTAAGTTGGAGATTTCTTTGGAACTAGGAAAATATGAGGACAGTAATGTGGTTGAAAGATTAAATTCTGATATGACAAGATTTATTATAAACCTTAGATTTAAAAAAAAAAAATCATGTTAATGCCCCCTCAACTTGATGGTTTGTATGTATAAAATTATGAAGATATACATATTTCATTTAATATAGGCTCTATGAATTGTACCATTTCTAAGTATGACAAGCCATGAGGCAAGATTGTGGACAAGAAATGCTTCATATGACTATACAAATCTTATCGAAGAGGCAATGCAATGATGATTATTCTTAATTATTAATATTCTTCATCTACTATCCTTCCTAAGTGGGGAGTTAGTTGGCAAGAAACTAAGCTGCTTGATCCAATGACCATTACTTTAACTACCAAGACCCAAGATTGGAGTTTTTCTATAAAACTAAATTCGAACAACTCAAGAAGGGTCTAGATTTATTTGATGTGCACTGTGATGTAACAAGGGAAGAGGGAAATTTTTTGGAATTGTATTTGTAATTGTATATTATTCTAAATCTTTGAACTTATAAGTACAAATATGGTGTTTTATTGAATAAGTTTGTTAGTTGGAAACAATAATGTAGATTTATTCTTCGTGTGCAATGATTTCTTGACATTATATTGATTTATTTGTGATTAAGGTTAATTCCTTAGCATTATATTCATCTTCTATTATTGTCTTGCGTCTTTGTGCTTAGGTCTTAATGGTTTATTTTAGTTCATCATGTTGATTCCATATTTATGGATTAGTGTTTATTTATCTTTCATTTCTTTTTGGTCAAAATAATATAAAATATAGTAATAATCCCAAGGGTGCTATAACTAAATAACAATTTAGAGCAAAATAACAAATTAAGTTATGATAAATCTAGAGTTGCTGGTAATATTGGGCTTTATAAGTAGGGCTATGGAGTTGTCATTTTGATATTTTAATAAAGGCTAGTTCATTCACTAAAAATATCTATTGATATCCTCTAACAAGCATTTAGATTTAGTTGGGTACTCAATTATTTAGACCATGTTGGTCTATTTTTATCTCCAAAATTTATCCAAACAATTAATGCACATCTATTTACCAAGCATGAATAAACTGGTGCTAGTTCGATATCATGTGGAGCATGGTCTCATTCATATATCTTCAATATTCTAAACTTATAGGTGATAAGTTGTTGTTAAATAAGCATCTTTTCTAACCTTTTTTCAAGGAATCAAAGATAACCATAAATTAATCTTCCAAATCATAAACTTATAGATTTGATGTTAGAATTACTTCTCTTTTATTTGGTCAAAGGCCTTTGAATTTTCCTAACCATTCCAAATCTTTCACTAATAGCTCTTATAGCTAAGCCTTAAAATCCGACAACCTTGTTTTGTTGATTGGATACAAATTTTCATTTATAAGGTTTCTGACGCAAGGACCATGTCTATGGAGAAGTCAATTTTTTTCTCAAATTGGAAGTGTATCATCAAAATCTATTGAATAGGGTACTTATCTGTATCCATATATTTCTCTTCTTCCCCTCCTTGGTGTTTCTGAGACATATAGAACATTAGATCATCTTAAAAGTTGAGCTTCATGTAATCTTCTATTTCCTCCAATTTGATCGTAATGATTTAACATTCTTCTTGTTTGGGTTTGAATGATTATTACTTGCCTTATCTTACCCTTACTAGGTATACCTTGCAAATACATTTTTATTCCCAATGTTATCTAATTATTCTTTTGATTTGGGAACATAGTATCCTTTATATCCAATTTACCTTTGGAACGTCTTCAAATGATCATAAAGGGACTAAACATAGATTTAATCTTGTTGAAAAATTGGAAGTTCAATCTGAACTTGAACCCAATACCTCTCTCTCTCTGAGCTCTGGTCTAGTTAGCTTACTTTTCTATCCAAGTTTTTCCTTGCTACCCATTTTTATAAGAATTTTTTTCCATAATATTTGGTGGCTTTATAATTTTTCATAACCTTAGACACTTCAAGGGTTATTTGATTTCTTTTCTTATTTCAACCTCTTGACTCCAACTTAACCATACCCATTATAGTTGGTGGGATCATGTCTAATTTTCATCTTTACCTTTCTGAGTTGCTTTCATTTTCTAACCCAAACTCATCTCTAACCTTTATTCTAATGTACCAACTTTCATTCTTGATTTCAATTATTATTGATAGATTTTAATCTTATTCTGAATCAATATTTTCATAAGGTTGTCCCACCTTCTGAATACCTCCTTAGTTTTTTCTGATTCACGATATGTTGAATTTTCCACTTCACCTAATTTTTTTCAGTTTATGCTAACAATTAGTTTCTCCAATTTAGAATTTGTATCAATATAGGTAACCTTCTTACAGAGCCCAGGTGCATTCCTTTCTCAATCCAAGGGCATCTCTTTATGAGTTGTTGGTTTAGGAGTTTTAACCTCTAGGGATGACTCTTTCCTAGTCCCATAGTTAAACAAGTTTTTGGAAATTGACTTCCTTACTATTTTCATTGTTCTTGTTTTCCCTACCATCCTAGCATAAGAACTTTTCAAAAAAATTCTACTGATAATTTTTAAGAAAAACTTATGTAATAAGATCATAGGTCCAAGTGCTCAACTCGGTAGCTCTGATACCACATGTAGCATACCCGATGCTTACCCAATAGTTTTCACCCAAGTTTTAACTTAGAAAGTAGATAACAAATGTTTCCAAAAGTAGGGAAATGAAAATTTTATTTTTCAATAACATAATTGCACATCACATAAATAATTTCCACATATCATTGCATAAATAAAATAACATTACATAATTACATGTAGATGAAACTCATATTTTCAAATACATATTACAATTAATCCATGATCATATTCATATACAATTTCATAACTTACAAGATTTCAATAGTCATGGTGTGCTCATCTGGATCACATTACTTCTATTCCACAAGTCTTGGCTATTGACTACATAAGGGAGAGCATCACCCAAGAAATTTTCCTCCAACCATGGACTTAAGCAGTCCCCCATACATCTCCTAACCAGCAAATGGACCTACCCTTGAATGAAGAGTTTCATATGGAAACCTCTAATGGTGCCTACCTAAGTATTGTGTTATGTTCTACATAACTAGTACAGTCATACCTACCAACTATGTATGACTTCTACACTTACTTTGGCCAAATTTTTCATATAGAGGCAATAATAAAATTATAGAACCTATATCTAAGATAGTTGACATGTACAAAAAAATAATTGTCTAGAAACTTCTACACACTCAACATAAGATAAAACTAATCTACAACTAGACAGTGGTAGAAATTACTAGAATATTCTAACACTACCTCCTAATTTCTACCACAAATTACATCAATATTTACAATGCCCAAAATTTCTCTCAAATACTCAATTTTTTCTTGTGCTAATGCTTTTGTCAATATATCTCCAAGTTGCTCCTTTGATATGCAATGTTGTAGGATGATCTCTCTATTGTTGACCAACTCTCAAATGAAGTGATATCTAGTATCAATGCATTTTGTCAATTTATGAAAAATATGGTTCTTTGATAGTGCAACAGTGAAATTATTATCACAATAGATTGTAGTAGCCTCCTCTTGATCATGCATTAGATCCTTCAAGATTCTTCTCATCCAAATTGCTTGAAATTTCATTGATGTACCTGCCACATACTCTACTTCTGTTGATGAAATTGTCACTATAGGTTGCTTCTTTTATGCTCATGCTACAACACCTTTTCCAAAATGAAATGCATATCCATATGTACACTTTATGTCATCAACACTCCCTACAAAGTCACTATCTGTATATCCAATCAACTAAAAATTCTTTGAAGTAGAATATAATATACCATAACTCATAGTCCCTATAATGTACCTCAGTATTCTCTTTCCAACATTCCAATGTGAGTTCTTTGGTGAATCCATGAATCTAAAAATCAAACTAACTCCATACATGATATATGGTCTAGTTGTTATGAGATACATCAAACTTCCAACAATTTTTCTAAATATTGTTGTGTCAAAATCCATATCATTATCTTCTCTTCTTAGTTTTGTGCTTGTTGCTATAAGAGTAGAAACTAGATTACAATTTATCATTATAAACCTTTTTAAAACATCTTTTGCATATTTACTTTGACAAATAAAAATTCCATTATCATTTTGTGTGACTTCAATACCAACAAATTTTTTCATCAATCCCAAATATTTCAGCTCAAATTCTTTCTTCATTGCAAATTTAAACATGTCTATAGAAATATTTGCTATAAAGATCTGAAATCACCAACATACAAGTAAAGAATTAAAATCTGACCTTGCTTATTGATTTTGGTGTATAGAGTAATCTCACTAGTACTCCTATCAAATCCATTGGTTATCATTTATGAATCTATCCCGTTGTACCATGCTCTTGGTGCTTGCTTCAATCCATAAAGTGCCTTCTTTAACTTGCAAACCTTGTCTTCATATCCTTTTACTTCATATCCTAGTGGCTACTACACATAAACCTCTTCTTCTAGATATCCATTCAACAAAGATGATTTGACATCCATTTGATAAACCTTCCAATTGTTTTGAGTTGTAATAGCTAGTACCATTCTTATAGTATCAAATCTCACTATAGGTGCAATTTTTTTATTATAATCGACTCCATATTCTTGTGCAAATCCCTTATCAACTAACCTTGCCTTATATTTATCAACTTCTCCATTTTCTTTATACTTAGTTTAATAAACCCATTTCACTCTTATGCATTCTTTTTCCTTAGGAAAATCAACTAAATCCCATGTATCATTCTTCTCAATGGATTTCATTTCATCATTCATTACATTAATCCATTTTTCTTCCTTAATTGCATCTTCAAAATATATAGGATCTTGAGCAAATAAATAAAAGTTTGATTGCAAATCTATCCTATCTCCTTGATCATAAATTTCCTATAAAATTCTAGCTTTTCTTGTTCTTAAGCCTTCGTCTTAATGATGCAAGTGTACGATTTGAGTCATTACTTACTTGTGGACTTGATGATTCTCCTTGCTCAACTTCCCTTTGTGTGTTATCTTCTTGTGGACTTCTTGATGGAGTTCCTCCTTGCTCATTTCATTGACGTCCTTTGGTTTTCTTGATCTTCATATGCTATTGTTGGAGCACCTGTAACTGTCTTGTCTATACTTCCATCCCAAGATTCTTCCTCTTTGAACAAAAAACCTCTACTTACAACATTTTCTTGGTTATAGGTTAAAACAACTAATAGGCCTTAGATTATTCATCATAACGAATAAAGATGCATTTTTAACTCATATCATCCAACTTACTTCTTTTTTCCTTAGGTACACGTGCTAATGCAATATAACCAAATATTTTGAAATGAGAAACACTATGATTCTTACCACTCCATGCTTCTTATGGAATCTTGTCCCTAAAACTCTTCATTTGACACTTGTTCAAGATATAAAATGCACAAGCTACTGCTTCAGCCCAATACTCATAAGGTAGATCCTTTCCTTTCAAAATACTCCTTACCATTTCCATTATTGTTCGGTTCTTCCTTTCTACAACACCATTTGTTGAGGTGTGTAAATTGTAGTAAACTACTTCTTTATTCTACGATACCTACAATAATACAAAAAATCATTTTCCTTGTATTCTCCTCCTCTATCATATCTTAATACCTTGATGTGTAGGCCACTTTGTTTCTCAACCAATGCTTTGAACTCCTTGAAACTTCCAAATGCCTCAGATTTATATTTGAGAAAATAGACCCATGTTTTCCTACTAAAATCATCAATGAATGTTAGAAAACAAATGCTCCCCCCTAACGATGGTGTTTGCATTGGATCACATAAATCTATATGCACAATTTATAAAGGTGCCCATGCTCTATATGACATTCCTTTGAAAAACTTTCTTTATGATGCTTAGCCAAAATACAACTTTGACATGATCTTAATTGTGTTTTTGTAGGGGGTAAACCTCTTACCATTTCTATCCTTTTCAATAAACACAATCCTTTGAAATTTAGATGACCATACCTCAAGTGCCATATCCATGCTTGACCTTGATTGATCTGATTTAATAGATCTATGACAGTTGCTCAGAATTCTTAATTATAATGTAAAAGTGTTTAATTACAATTTAACTCTTAATGAAATTACAAAGAGATTAAAGAAAGAATAGAATGAGAGAGAGAGAAAGAGAATGCAAATGAAATTGATAACAGAGTTCATCGTTTAAAATGACTACATTTTTAGGCCCCTCTCCAATGAGTGGACCGATCCAATTATTCCTCCAGAAATTTAGTTACATTCGTCGGCAAAATCTCCTCTTGGTTTACAAAGAAATTCTCAAATGCACTTCCAAAGTGTGTGGAAACAAGCTTCTCCAAAAGCACGAAAACACAATAATTTCTCCAAGGAAAGCAACTCTCACACTTGCAAAGTTCTTCTAAAATCACTTACTTCACACCCCCCATTCTACCCCCTTTTATATTACATTTTATGCCAAAATTGGTGTAAAACCTTGGTTAACTACCCAATCTCCTTTACATAGAAAAAAATTCAATAATATCCTCCTTTAACAATTTTCAGAAGGATAATATCCCCTTAAAATTATTCCCTTTCCATTTGAATGGTTACGAATGGATTTATTCTCTATTATTTAGGAGATATTTTATGTAAGATTTTATTTGACCCCTTAATTTAAGAATAATATTCCTAATATTTCAGTGTAAAGGAAAATATTCTAGGCCTCTAAAGATATGGGATAATTTAGGCCTCTCGGAAAAATGGATTGATTAGGCCCCTTAATTTATGGGATATGTTAGGCCACTAAAAATAAGGATATAGCTTTATCTTAAGGCTTTGAAAAAATCAATTGAAAAATAAATAAATTTGAGAGTATGGTGGGTGGTGGTCTCACCACCCTCTTTTCCTTCTTATCTTCTCCCCATGGTAAGGGAGGCTTACCACATTAAGTGGGTTGCTTCCCCATACCATCGGTGGCACCCCACTTTATGTGGGTCACCCCCCATAGCATGGGTGGTGCCCCACTTAATGTGGGTCGCACCCCATACCATGGGTGGTGCGCACATAATGTGGGCCACCCTCGTAGGATGGGAGAAACCCATTTAATGTTTTTTTTTTTTTGTGTATATATATTTTTCTCCCTTTTTTTATTGTTTAATAAAACAATATTATTTCAATTTAGAGGGTTGAGGTGATGCCATGTGCCAAGGGCTGATTGGTCATTGAGCTAACTGGGCACTGACGCCATCGGGGCAATTTGGCCCATTCTTTGACCTTCCATAACTTCGTCATACAGACTCTATTTTCAGTGAAACAAATTTTGCTAGATTTTTGGTGATGATCAATTTGCAATGGTGCTGACTTTGACTGGTTTTGATGACAAGTTGATTTTTGCCCTTTTTTTGGCCTGGGTCTAGGAGTTGACCAAAAGTTTGACCATAAATATCTTGAGCTCCGAGACTCTAATTGAATTCCTTCGAGTTGCATTGGAGTCAGTATCTCGAGAACTTTTTAATGATACCAAAATTGGAGAAAATAGAGAATTTCAAAATTTGACGAAAAATCCTTTAGATCATTGACTTGATGCCTTGAAACTTGCTTCAATCTCCTCCATCATTTCATTTTTCATGTGAAGTGGGAACATTCTATTATTTATCATTTAAACCTTTGCAATCACCATATTACTAGGAGGAATATCAAGTATAGTGCACACATTATTTTCAAAAACAACGCTATAACCCTTTTGAGTAAGTTGTCCCACACTTATGAGATTATGCTTCAAACTCGGTACAAAATAAACATCAGGAATGGACTTCTTACCAAGCTTTGTTACCACATTAATTGCACCTTTACCCATGGCTTCAACTATATTATCATTACCTAATTTAATTTCTGATTTCATAGAAGTATCCAAACTTTCAAACAATTCTTTGTTTCCCATCATGCGATTACTGCAACCACTATCTAGAAACCAAATGTTACTCGAACTTTCTTGAGCTACATGGCATGTAATGAACAATGTCTCTCAGAAGAATTTGCTTTTTTCTTTCCCATATCTGCTTGCTTCTTTTGACATTCATTTGCAAAGTGACCAGACTTCTTGCAATAGTAATATTGAACATTTGATTTGTCATACCTTTTTGATGCGTGATTGTTATTACTTCCCTTTGAATTGAAACTTGGATTTCTCCTTCCTCCTGGATCTAGACTTCTTCTTTCTTCTATTTGATAATTATTTCTCCCTCTTCCTCTTCCTCTTTTTTTTGATTTCCTCTTCCTTTGCCTTTGCCAAATGTCATTTGTGTTTTGAATGCATTCTCCAATGGTGCATTATTATTCTTGTTCAATTTGTACTCATAATTTTTTAAAGAACCAAACAACTCATCTATTGAATATGTTGACAAATCTTTAGTTTCCTCAATTGGCACCACAATAATATCAAATTTAGTAGGCAAAATTCTTAAGATCTTTTCTACAACCTTTTGATTTGATAGCTCATCACCATTCAATCACCATTCATCCTTATTCTATTAACCAAATCCATAACACGAGTTGAAAACTGATCTACTGATTCACAATCTTTCATTTGCAAATTTTCAAATTCTCTCCTAAGTGTTTGTAATTTGGCAACTATTACCTTACTTGTACTCTGATATGTTGTTTCTAGAATGTCCCATACTTGCTTGGCTGTAATGGCTGGCTTAATCTTTCCAATGACTGAATCATCCAATCCTTGTCCAATTATTTGCAAAGCCCTTTTATTATTTTTCCTGTTTTCGCTAAGCTTATTCTTTGCATTAGTACTCAAAGTAGATTCATCTTGTGGTTCTGTGTAACCATTTTCAACAATTTCTGATAACTCTAATGAATTAAGTATCAATTTCATTATCTATGACCAATTATCATAATTTTTGCCAGAAAATATTGAAATTTGAGTTTGCAATACCTGATGCGATATCTATAAACCCTTGATTCGATAAAATTACCTTCAGACAATGATCTTTACAGCTGCGGCTGACTGTTGCAGCTTTCTCAAAATTGCATCTGAAATTCTGTAATTTTCCTTGGCTGTGGTCTTACAATATCTGAGATCAGTAATGACAGCGACCTCCTTTGAGCTTCAGCTAGTGCTTCATTGTATTCTAGCTACGGTCTTTTCTTCATGGGCGACTCCTTAAATTGACTTCGGTAGTTTCAAATCTCCAGCAGCCACTCCTTGTATTCTTTCTATCAATCAGCAACTCACAAGCTTATTGTCTTCAAATCTCTGCGGCTTAAAAAAAACAGCGATCTCCTCTTGCACTTCAAACAGCGATCACTTTTCTCCTTACTACGACTCCTCCTTGACAGCGATTCAGCCTCCTTACAAATTCAATAAATTCTGCAACTTTGGAGAACAATCTCTAATGGCAACGAACTTGGCTCTGATACCACTCGGTTAGTTGGCAGAGGCAAAGAAATTTAGTAGAAAACTGAAATACTTGTGTGCTTTTATACAATAACGAAATACTTCATTTCATTGCTTGCTTGAAAATGATTTACAAGATGTCTTTATATAGAGGCAATAAGAAAATTCTAGAACCTATATCTAAGATATCCGACCAAAAAAATAATTTTCTGGAAACTTCTACACTACCGACATAAGATAAAACTAATCTACAGCTGGACGGTGGTAGAAATTACTAGAATGTTCTGACGTTTTAGAATAACCGATATTTGTTCTTTGAAGGAAAGAAAGCTGGTAAAGTTTTAGATTTAAATTTTTGCTATTTCAATAACGCCTTTGATATGGTATTGTGGAGACTTATCAAATTCTTGGTTGCATCTGTGTTTTACCATTTTCTTTAAAGCATGTGATATTTTACTCCAAATCTGGTTTCCGCATAGGTATGGTAATTGATTTATTATAGCATTCGGTATTATCTCATAAATGCATATGATATATATTTATTGCTAAGCAAAAATGCAAAGTACGTGATTTAGGTATTGCACGTTATGAGAAATAAGACAATCTCTATTATTTAATTTTCTGTTCATTGCAAAATTGATTAGAACATTTCTGTGTTCTATCCTGGCCTTTTATTGACAGCCTAGGCGTTTCTTACTTTCCGTCATGAGAAGCAATTCATTTTACTTTGTAAGAGGCTCTTTATCATGTGTCCAAATTTTGATTGCGCTTTCGGTTAATAATATTGTTTGTGCTAGGGTTGCTGTATATTCCTCCATTAATAGTATGTCGTCAATTATGCAATTCTTTAGAAGGTCTTCAGCTTTTTCTTCGTCGTCTGCGGCCTTCTATGCTGTCAAAGCCATGTAGAAAGATGTTTCCTGCAGCAGCTTCTTGTACCTGTGTATATAAAAAAAACTTCATTTGCAATATCAAATTGACCCCTTTTAGCTAGCACAATGGCTGCCCCATTTGCAGCGTAAACATTTCTTGGTCTTTGTGCCAACACTTTACAATACAGTTCTCTACCCTTCTCAAGATGTGTTCCTCGTTCTTGAGATCCCTCCTCTCATTACGTAAAGCTGCTAAATAATTCCAATTTCCAAGTGAAACGCCAACATAAGAATTCTTGGCATCTGATTCACTTCGTGCAGCTCTAATTGTTTCTTTTGCTTTAATCTAGTAATCCATTTCCAGTTCCATGTTGGTAAGCATCCATAAAACAATTGATAGAGTTTTTATTCACGTTAAGTGCATCCCCAATCAATTCTAGGTTTCAATTTTATCATCTTGCTGAGCAGAGTTCATAGTTTGATAGCTCTAGAAACTGATATTATCAACCTAAATAAATCTGTTATTTTAAATTTAATATTAATTTCTCTTCAAAAAGATCACATTAGGGTTTTAAACATATTTTACCAAATAATTTTCTAGCTATAACAACTAACGACCACGTCATACATTATTGTATAACCTCATGTCCCCATACGGCTGCTTAGCTTATTTTGGCTAGCAACCACCGCTCAACTTATGTAGGAGTTATTTGTGGAGCTAACGGCCCCATGAATGTTTTGCTTATTTTTTAGCAGCCAGCTTAAATTTGTATTAGCAACATAAATAATAAGTCTGTTCTTAACGAATGAGATCATTTTTATGTTCTATTTGACAAAT
>CM021104.1:220349947-220389612 GCA_007115665.2 Sequoiadendron giganteum
AGGGCAGATTTTTAGGAAGCATAAACTTTTTATTGCAACTTTTCAAGGTTTTTCTGTCACAAAGACCATAATAAAAAAGAAAATTAACAATTTTTTGAAAAAAATTTAACTCTTCCAAATCTGTGTACTGATTATATTTTCCATTCTATTCATTTATTTACTTGTTTATATGACCACCATTCAATAAAATACAATATTTTTAATAGAGAATTTTTTAAAATTAATTTTAAAATTTTCAAGATAATAATTATTAAAATATTCATAAAATATACAATCTTTTAACATTTTCTTTTAATTGTTGTTTTGTTTTTTACTCTAATATTGATATTTATAAGTTTTTTTGCTATATATATAGATAAAATATAAAAATAAAATAAATGATCATTTTGAACATTTACTCTTAAATTATTATTTTAATCTCAAAATACAAATATCATTAAATTATTAACAAAATACACAATCTAAACTATTATTTTTCAATTATTTATAAAGTACACAACTTAAACATTAAAAATAATAATTAGATATATAAGCTAAAAGATTCATATATGTTCAAATAAAATTTCATACAACTTTCATGTTAGTATTGATCAGTATAGAATTTTCTGTATTGTCACTTGTAATTAATCTATTTGGTTATTTTGAATCTTTTTAGTTTTTGGATATCATCATAGTTAATAAATTTAAAACTTATACACTTCAAATATTTTATATTTTTAAAATAAGAATTTAGTTTATTTTTACAATATAAAAAAGTTTGTATGTAAAAATGGAAAAACATACAATATAAAGAATATTTTTCAGTTGTTGATTGTTTTATAAAGAATACAAATATTGAAGGAATCCCTAACTCATCATTTGATCCAAGTCCTTTCAAAGATCAAGAGGATATTAAGCCACTTTCCATGCCTAATGAAAATATCCAAGAAAGAAATCCATCCTTTGAAATCGACCCATGTCAAGAACTTGATCCAAACATGTCGAAAGTAATTCCAGAATTAGTCGAGATCAATAATTCTTATCTCCAAGATACTATAATGATCTAATGGGAACTCTTCTATCTATAGAAGATGTCACAAATGATGATCATATGCATATAGCACATATTCCCCCATCTACCCATGAGATGCTTTCTTTGGATGAACACGTAGATGATCGTCATTCAAAAAATGAATCTCATACTCTTACCAAGGAACAAGAGTCACCTACTCTTAGCATTTGTACACAGCCAAAATATGGAAAATTCTAAAGACATAGCAGAAACAAATCATGAAGAAGGCTTCTATAGAAGTTGTGAATCAGAAACATCCTATGGACACCTATCAAAAAGAGAACATGAAGAAGGCTTCTACAAAATTTGTGAATCAAAGAAATCATATGAAAGCATATCAAGAATGAATCATGAGGAAGAATTTTATAGTGAATCTTCAACACTTCTTGAAGAAGCATTACAGTCTAATATCTCACAAGATGAAGCTAAAGATATCAATCAGGAATTCATCCCACATATAGAGGATCCTATCACTTATAAAGTTGGATCACTCACCTTTCTTAGGGCAAGCTACCTCATCAATAAAGAAGTTGTCACTTTTGAAGATCCACCATAGAGTAGAGAAGGATTAGCACCTTGTTTCCAAGGTAATCATATCCTATTGCAAATAAGTTTTTTCAACAGATGAATTATCAAGGAAAAAGAGTAGGCCTACATGAATAGGGTATCCTGAAACTAGTGTAGAGTGTTGGCAATCCTAAGCATCAAGACCTTGGTTATTCGACAATCAAGGGGTATAAACATATCAGCAATACTTCCACAAAACTGTGGGAAACTTCGTCTCGAGCAAACATCAACATAGGAAGCACAAAGAATCCTTATGATGAAATTGATGCCAATAATACAACCCGCCACATCATGAATCTTCATTCACCTTTCATCCCATCCACGAACTGGGACAAACATCAAAAAAAAGATTTGAATCAAAGCATGAAGAACATCATCAAAGGAAAAGTAGTGAAGCATGAAGGAAAAATAAAATACATATGGATAACAAAGAATACAAAGAAAGATTATCCCTATCAAACTCCATTAATCAAAGAAACTATGGGGAAAAATAAAAAAGGGGAAACTATCCATCAAAGATGTCCACAAAATCAAAAGAAGGCTTCTCAAGTGACATACAAAGTATACCAAGTTGTTGGTCCTAATTCGAAGCACACTTCCATATCCACCCATTACTACACATCTTCCCAAGTTTGAAGAGTCAAAGGCTCCAAACTATCAACTAATCCATATTTCTCTCCTAAACATACTCCATCCATGCCTCCATGCATAATATCGAATTCTCACATTAACCATGTGTTGGCAATGACCCTTCATCATAAGGATTCAGAGGGTGCTCTATCGCGATGTGTGCATAAAGACAAAGTTAACTCCGGTATCAACAAAGCAGATCAGGAATCTCAAAATTTGTTTTTGAAGGCACGTATCTTGGCAAAGTAGCTTCTTCAAGTAGAATATCAATGGCACATTATGACAGAAACATCAATGTCAGCAGTATGAGGTGATTCAACATCAGCTTAAAATCTCTCAAAAAATACAAAAAAATTAGAAAAATGTCTTGAGAAAATGGTCACCTTGATGGAAACTTGGCAAACAAGCATCTTAGTGACAAAAAATAAAATCAAAAATATAAAAATCCAAAAAAATTAGAAAAAGATTGAAAACAGTAAAGAAAAAAATAGTTCTCTATTGAAAACCACTTAAGTGGCACTTTGGATAGGTACCATGATGAAAACTTGACAAAGAGGCATCATGTGTAGAATCAAGCATCTACGTGCGCCATTTCTGGAGAAAACATCTTATCACATCCATAATAAAGCCAACATTCCAATTATATTATATGTTCATCCATGAACTGTTTATACAATCCATTTTCATCCATCTGCATCCATACTCCAAGGTATCTTGATCTTGGCAAATTATGGTGCACACTTTACACTTGCTTATGGTAAACATCTTGACATGGGTCATTTTCATTGATCCTATCCTACCCAACATTATCTAGGCCTTAAAGGATTATCCAAATGAGCATTCGTCTATTTGAACACCTTATCTTGTCACACGATAATCCTTCATTGCATGCTTACTGTATCTATCTATGCATTCATCCAAGAATCCACCCATGGCCCTTCAAACATTGGTAGACACTAGGGGTAGATGTTTACATCTTGCTTCGACAATAAATCTTGATCTATATCTTCTAACTTATGTGGTAATTCGAACATTGACAAACATAAAATAAAAATTGGTCAAAATATTTATAAGCTAAAATCCAAATCCCTAGCCCATAGCATATTTTGATAGGAGATAATTCCTTATCAAGCTTTATCTTTCATTGAATATCAATCCAAGCAATCCATATCAGTTGCATCTAATGTGTACTTCAGCGTCACATCAAATCATCAAAACAATTTTGTTCCAAATCAGGCTTCATCAATCTTGATCAATCGAATCCAATCAATTATCATCTTGTTTGACTTAGCACACTTGGTCAAACCACCCTATTGTGTACGATTTTACTCTAGGATGACACAACTTCCTCTAGTTTACAAGTGCATTATCATCTTATTTGACTTAACACACTTAGTCAAATTATCCAATCCATCATCAACTTTCTTGACTTAACACACTTAGTCAAACTACCCTCTCATGTACTAGTTTATTCTAGGATAACACAACTTCCTAGAGTTTACAAGTGCATTATCACTTTTGTTTCACTCAACACACTTAGTCAAACTATCAATCCATCAATCTGATCAATCAGCATTAAGCTTGGTTTTCAACAAAAACCCAAAACATAGCACTGATATCATCACATATCCATATCCAAATCATCAAAATCATGCAAAAAATAAAAAACATTCAAAAAATCCATCAAAAATTCACAAAAATAAAAAAATCAAAGTTCAAAAACATCTGAAAATCAAAAACATTCAAAAAATCAAAAAAATTCAAAAACATGTCAAAAATCTAGGAAAATCTTCAAAAAATCATGCATCATTGAGTTTTGTTAGTCTTCCACCTTGCCGAACTACATCGTCTTTGAGCTTGAATGTATGCAAGGTTGATCTTTGATCATCCCCTGAGACAGTTAGGCTAGTCCTTTAGGCATCTGTCACATTGGCAATCCATTTGCCCATCTATTTACATTTTAGGTCAGTCCTTTCAGCATCGATCGCATTGGAAATCCGTTTTCCTATCTATCTCATCACCAGTCAAGTCAATTTTCATTCGAACTACGTCGTCTCTGAGATTAAATGAAGGCAAGGCCATCCTTGATCGGCCCCGAGACACAAAATGCAAAAACATTCATAAAATCTCAAAAATACCAAAAATATTTGTAAAACATCACAAAATACCAAAAACAACCTCAAAAATTTTCAAAACATCAAAAGTAGCTTCAAAACATTTGAAAAAACCCAAAATGGTGCATCCATTTCATCTCGCTTTCACCTATGATTGTCATCACTCATAATAAAATCAGTCATCGCCTTCACCCTTTGGTAAGTCAGTCAGAAGCAAGTCTAGCAAGTTTAAAAGTGAATACTCTAATCGTTAGAGTCTTGAAAGTCTAGATCAGTGAGTCAGCAAGTTGCTCAACTCAGAATATCAATAGCTTATCACCCAAATTAGTCTCATCAAAACCCTGATCACAACATGTCGTAGGATGAAGCTTTCCTATGATGGACATAAGCATCAGGTACCCCACAGTAGTTAGTCTTGGCTAGCGATATGAAGAACATTAGCTTGTTTGGTTTGCTTTATTTAGTATTTTATTGACTTATCTTATTTTGTGCTCATTCTAAGGACCTCTCGATGATACCTAAACAAAACAGGTTTAGAGAAAAAGGAATGGGGCAATGATCATTATCTTTTTATCTGTTGTGCTTGTTGGATGTTCTTGTAAAATAACTTGGCAAATACTTGCTTTGTTGGGTTCGTCCTAGCAAGCTTTTTGTATGTCAAGTGTGAACAAGAGCACTTATATCTGATTATCGAGTCAAAGTCCATCACACTAGGTGCAATGCCATCCTGGTTCTTAATACCTTGATGCATCCCACCTATGTGTGTTGTCAAACATAAGGAAAGTTATGCTCTTTATCTCTCCTATCCCTAGATAAGCAATACATCATGATCCTTCATCATCATTTCTAATAAAGTTGTCTTGTTGAACTTATGCATTTTTCTTGGATTCAAGGGCTCATCCCTCTCATTCTTCTATCCTCCTTCGCGCTAACAATGCATCCATCTTGCATCCGCATTCTTATTCTGCATAATCATGTCATATCATCATAGGAAAACATCATCCATCTTATCCCATCTCACATACATTTCATAATCATTTAAGTTGTTTAGGATAATATAAATTTGTTATTCTAAGCATCTTCCAAACATCTCATTTACGTCATCATTATCATATAGATCATATAGTCTAACCATCCATACATTCATTTTGAACCTCTTTGTCGCAAGATCGGCCTCAATATTTTCACTCGATCTCTTGAGGGGGCAATGTACTAATATACTTCTTTTTGTTGGGGCATCCGAAAAAATTAGAATTTTTTTTAATTTCGATGTCAGCGGCATCATTCTTTGAACCAATGCAACAAGTACATTGCTTCAAAGAGGGGCAAAATGTAAACATGCAAAACTAACATCATGCATCCAATTCTTCTATTAATCAATTAAAACAATTTATTGATTAATTTCCTAAGTTTCATCATGTTTAATTAAATAAATCAAATTATTTAATTAAGTCCTTAAGTTCTTCTCATTTGATTCAATAAATCAAAATGATTTAAATCGAATGTCAAACTCCTAAAAACCTCCAAGTTAAGTCATCTAAATTAATTAACTTTTAAATAATAATCACCCATTCTCTAGCTTTTGACTCAACTAGAGTCAAATATAAACTCTTAACTAACCCACACACTTGCACCAATAAATCATTTTTTTGATTTATTAATTCTTCTAATTACTTTCAAAAGGGCATCAAGATGGAATATTCTTCCAATTTTGAATCTCCCTCTCAAATACTTGTCCATCCAACAAAACATTAAATGCTCTTACATGCCTCTTACATGTCTCTTGCACGAGTCAAACTTAACATTTAATTCACCTTTCATCCCCCCTAAACATGTCATTTCAACAAAATTCAAATTTGAAATTGGCATATTGGCCAAAACTTGCACATTCCTCATCCTCTCAAATCTTGACAAGTGGCATCTTTTCATTGGCTTATAAATGATCCCACATTCATCAAATTCTCTCAATCTCCTACCCTTGAATCTATAAAACCAAGGAATTTCAACACCACAAGAATAACACTGAAGCTCATGCAAATTTATTCTCTTAATTTGAGAACTAATTTTGTCCATTATCACATCATTTTCTTATCAAGGATTGGGAAAGGGCTACCTCCAACACAAAGGATAGCACCAATCCACCATAGAATAGATATACATCATGTCTTCTTTGCATGCTTGGATTAGTTTTGTCATTTATTTTGAAAAATGTTGTATTATTCTATGAGGATATTGGAGTTGTGCTAACTATTTGCAGATTTTGATGTCCACATTACATAATCATTATCATTTAATTAATTATGAATTTAATAATTAAATAATAAATATTCTATAAATTTTAGAAAATAGAATTAGTTTAATTTTAAAATAAAATTTTAATTTTGTAAATATTTTGTTGATTTGATTATTTATTTTCTTTATGATTGGTTATTCAAATTAAGAATACAATTCAATTCAAAAATATAAAAATAAGCATATAAAATATGATTTTTTGAAGTTAGAATTTAATATGATTTTAGAAAATGAAATCACTATGCAAAGAAATAAAAAATGTTGCTTTTATATATATATATTCATTTCTTAATTTATTTTCAAATTATAATTAATTATTGTTGAACTATTTTGAAAATAATATTTAGTTCTATTTAATTATATTAAATATAGTAGAATGATCAACCGGTATAGACATACCACTTCACCTTTTATATTGTATGCATTGCAAATAATCCCCACATACACCAAATCGGACCTTTAGATGTATAGACATATACATTAGATAGGATATAGTTTTATTTAATTTATTTGTATTGAATAATCAATATAATTTAACTTACTATTATAAAAAATAGATAATAAATAGTTTATAAATTTTTAAAATTAAAATTTAATTTAATTTTATAATTAATTCTAATCTTAAAAAATAATTTGTTGATTTAATTTTTTTTATATGATTAATAATTCTTACCTTAATAATACTTCATTTCACATAGAAATAGAATTCTAGATTTAAATACTTATTTTTGATATATATATACACACACACATTGTGGTGATTTGATTATTAATTTACAAAATGATTGGTTATTCAAATTTAAAGAACAATATACCTAATTGAAATAAAAAATAAAAAAGTAGGCATGCAAACTAATTTTGTATTTTTTGGAAGTTAGAATTTAATGTAATTTAAGAAAATAAAATAATTTGGATGCAAAGAAATTTTTTATTCTAAAATTATAATTAATAATTGTTGAATTATTTTTAAAATAAAATTTAGTTTTAATTTAATTTATTTGTAGTAGATAATTACTATAATTTAAATGATTATTTTCAAAACTAGATAATAAAAACTATATAAATTTTAGAAATTAAAATTTAGTTTAATTTTATAATTAATTCTAAGCTTTACAAATATTGTTGTGACTTGATTAATTATTTTTTATGATTAATATTTTTAAGTCTAATAATACTTCATTTCACATACAAATAAAATTTAGGTTAAAATACTTATTTTTGTTTGTCATATTTTTCACTAATGCTGAATTTATAAACTAATGTTAAGACATTAATAATTATAACCCTAATAGTACTTAATTTCACATATGAATACAAATATATACTAATTTTTCTTTGTTTAATATATTTATCATTATTGTCAAATTTATAAACTAATATCAAGAAATAAATAAGCTTAACCCAAAGATTTATACTAGAACACTAATTGAACCCTAAACCTAACCCTAATTCGACCATAACAATAGGATTTAGTTACGGTTAGGGTTAGAGTGAGAATTTAATTATGGTTAGTGTAAGAGTTAGGATTAGGGATTAATTAGGGTTAGTGTTAGGATTCAATTATGATTATAGTTAGGGTCAAATTTATAAGCTAATATTAAGATATTCACAACTCTAACCTTAACCTAGAACCTTAATCTCCACCCTAGAATGCTAATTAAACCCTAATTGAACCATAACAATAAGGTTCAATGAGAGTTAGGGTTAGGGTTTAAGTAGGTTTATGGTTGGAATTAGGGTTTAGTTACCTAGTTAGGGATAACTTTCAATTAGCGTTATGATTAGGGCCAAGTTCATGTTATAGTTAGGGTTTAGTTAGGCTTATTTTGGTTAATCTTGCAATTGGGATTAAACTAGAATGCTAATTGAACCCTAATTTAACCCCAACAATGAGGTTCAATTAGAGTCAGTGTTCGGGTTCAATTAGGGTTAGGGTTAGCATTCAATTAGTGTTATGATTAGGATCAAGTTCAAATTATAGTTAGGGTTCAATTAGGCTTATTTTCATTAAGTTTACAATTAAAGTTTAATTAGAGTTAGGTTTATGGTTCAATTAGGGTTAGGGTTAGGGTTCATTTAGATTAAATTTCAAATAGGCTTCAATTAAGATTTAATTATGGTTATGATTACTATTTAATTAGGGTTAGGGTTAATGTTAAGTTAGGATTAAAATTATAAATCCATAATAAAACTTGGAGCTAAAGTAAGTCATAGGGTTAGGCTTAAGTTAGGGTTCAATAAAGGGTAGGGTACAATAAGGGTATAATAATATTGGTTACTTTTTAAGTCATGACCATGCTAGATGCCAAATTGGTTTAAAAGACCCCTTTTCGAAGCCCACAAGGCATTTATTTCTATATACCTTATATATTTTTTAGATTTTTTATCATTGTGTTTGACCTCATGAGAATGCTTCAGAATAAAGTACACCTTGCAAATCCACCTACACCTGGAGAACCATTCAATCTCTCAAAATTTAACTTTTATTCTAGAATTATTATCAAATTGGATATGTCTAAAGCCTTTGATAAGTTGACTTGGAAACTTCTTTACTACATATACCTCTTGTCAACTTCAACCAGAGGAGTACTAATTGCATAATAAATTGTCTTTTTTTTCAATTCGATTAATCATCCCCATAGGGTCTTCTTCACCAAGTAGGGGATTAAGTTAAAGAGACCCGTTATCATGTATTTTTTCCATAAAAAATGGCAAAGGCCCTTAGTATAAAACTTATACTAGCCAGTATGTTACAAATGTTTACATGTTTGCCAATTCTAGCAGCATAAGCTAATACATATAGTTTGGAGATGTTACCTGACTTACAAGTTAGATGAGTTTCTAGAGGAGATGCGAATAAAGATGACTTTTCAATTTGTTTCAATGCCCAATGTGGACTATCCATAATTTATTGTTAATTTTGAATCTGATATTGACATATATCATTGAACTAAGATTGATACTATTGTTCTAATTCATTAGCGATAATTATTGGATCTGTGTGTAAAATATGGAGATTTGTGTTTGACTGCAAAGAGTTATCTTTTGTGATTTATTAGTAAATTACTATTTCTATTTGTGGGCTTCTTACATAAGAAAATATATTTATGCATTTCTTCTAGAGTTTATTCCAATTGTTCATAACAAAAAAATTCCAATTTTGAAAAGAATATAACATAGAACCAAATAACAGTGAAAATTACAAGCAAAGATTATCAAGAGTGTATCTCATTTATCTTTTATTTGATCATCCAAATAAAAAATTGATGGATATGTAACACATTTAGTGCACTCATTCCGTAGTTCATCGTATTTGGAAGAGAGCATGCCCATCTAGAGACGGCCTTAGAATTTGGTTATGACAAAATGAGTAAAAGCTGTCACATGAAGAGCAGGTTCTTTAAGGGTTAAACATTTGCAATCCAAAGAGTAGCATCCAAATTTGAGCTATAAAGGATAATTAGTTGTGCCAGACTTTCAACTTACACTTTATTTTTAAGGTAAGGGACAACAACAACAATAATTAAATGTCTTAAAAAAAATTTGTTAGACAAAATGGGTAGATTTGAATTTTCATATATCACTTTTTACATACTCTACAAGAAATATCATAATCTTTATTTTCAACTAAAAAAGGATCTGGAAAAATACATATCTATAAATTTATAAATATAGATGTTTAGTTTATAAATAAATATACATTGATTAAGGGTGGACTGCATTTTCTCTTCTTAAAAAATTATTTGACATGTAAAATATGGGCCACATTCTATTGAATAGCTCTGAAATTTGAAACATAGTAGACAATGTTTACTTAAGTATTAATTTAAAGTTTTAAACCATGTTTCCACAAAAAAATAATGTATACACTAAGTACTCAAAACAAAAATAATTTCCTATAGATTTTACTCATGAAGCAGATATTCTTCTTATTGCAGCATGTGTGTCATATTTGGTTCATAGTGATTGGCTAAAACCTGGTGCAGTACTAATTGATCTTGGCTTTAATGCAGTAGAGGTATGTCGCCTTCTAACTACCTTTTTAAAAAAAAGTATTTAAGTAAAAGATAGTTAATATATAGCAGATTAAAACTAGATTACTTCCACTTTTGTAGGATCCTAGTACTAAAAGAGAATGCCAATTAGTTGGGCATGTTTCCTACACTTTACATTATAAGTTTTATGAGGCTTATAAATGAGTTATCTATTACTAAATGAAATAAAAAGATCATTTTCTATCGTAAGTCATTTTTTGGAGACATTAGGCACCTATAAGAGGACTTAGGAATATATGCTTTCATTTTCATTTGTGCAAAAAACTATAACATTTAAGTAGGTTGGTTATACATGACTCTATGTGCAATGAAAGTTCTAAAGATCTTTTCATTTTTAAAGAGGATTTTTTTATCATATATGCTGAATGGTTAAGGAAATCTTTGAACTCATTAATATTTACATAATGCTGAAAACATGTAAATTGTGCTTTCTTCATGGTCTAAAAGAACAACCAAAGCATCTCAAAATTTTAAAGTAGCAAAATTCTTTTGTTATAAGGGTCATTTTCTAATAGAAGACAAAGTTGACTCTATCAATGATCAAATTCTTAAATTTAGATGACAAGAACTTCGCTGCTCTCCAACTCTTATTTATTTTTATTTTTTTGATACACATTTCAAAATTTAATATTAATAATAATTCTTTATGTTTATGAGGATATCGACTACTTCTGATGTTTTTTGCCTGACTAAATAATACTGAATCTTCATCGTTAGGATCCCTCGAGTTAAATGCCTTTATGCCATACCTATACATATGACATCTTTACGAGTGTGAGCTTGTTAGCATTACATGATTTAAAGAAAAAAATACTAACAAGACAAATTCCATATTTTAGAAAGAGATAGGATTGGATAGAGTTGAATACGGTTAAGAGCTAATATGATGTTAATGTAAACACAAGTATAATAATATTCTTGGTAGGAATTCATGGTAGTAATTTGTCTTAACGTTGGAATCGGGGAAAACTTCTTTGTTAACTGTAAAATTTGGTTATGCCTTGTATCCATAATTATATTTATTTGGTAAGGAGCAATATAACTTCATTTTGTTTTCACTTGCTTAAATTGACATTGAGAATAATAGTGACTTTGGTATTTGATGAAGAGAAACATTAATAAATATCATACATCTTTTAATAAATGAATTGTTTAATTAGTTAAAGTTTAATATCTATTTAATAAAATATATACACTACTGAATTCAAGATAGAATTTAATTATTTAATAAGTAATTGAAGTTGTGATAAATTAGTATTGAAAATTGAATGTTAACATTTCTCTAACACTCTTATAATTTCAATAGTTGGATTAGTTATTTTAAATCAAAAACCTAAATTACATTAACAAAATTGTAAATAAGATTTGAACATTAGCCTTTTATATATCCATATCATAGAGTGTAAGTTGTTTACTTCCTCTTAAGTTTATTTATATAGTTAAATTTTTTTAATTGGTTATAATTATTATTTCTATTGTTATTTTGATGTGGTAAGATGTCTCTTGCACAATATAATATGTAAACTGTCATGAAGATCTTAAAATTTGGTGGTAGTAGAATATTTCAAGTAGTCTTTTATATTTAGTTATTTAGTTGTGTTTAATTAATCCATCTTAGTGTGGGCATTACACAATCATATATCCTTTCTGTCAATATGACACATATATTCATATGTTAAAATGTATGATAAGTTAAGTTCATATCTAATCTAGAGAACATTTTTTGCTTGAGATGAGTCTATGCTTCAGCAACTTAAAATCTCATCACATTATTGCTTTGGTTTTCCATTTTTTTTCTTGAGATGATTCTATGCTTCAGCAACTTAAAATCTCCTCGCATTATTGCTTTGGTTTTTCACAACGTAAAATCCTCTCCTTTAAGATTAGAATATTATGAATAGGTATAGAATCTTGGTCAAGTATAAGATAATATCAGTTAAATAGGTTATAAGAACATGTATCTCTAATACAGTTTTCCACCCTATTATTGAATATCAATATAAACACATTTAAGTGTATACCCTAACCCTAGAGAATAAACTAATCTCCTACTTTCAAGGGTTATAAACAATCAAGAACGTAAGTTCTTCACTGGTGGTTAAACTACCAAGTAAATGTATTAGTAAAATAAAATCATACTCTATATAGTAATGGCATAATACTTCCATTAATATTTCATCCCTTTCATTGCCAAGCAACTTAAATACCATACTCTATTTTAGATATTATTATAATACCCTATTCTAGCTTATCTTTGCTATAATAATGAAGTAATATAATTATGATAACAAAATATCATATCCCTTCAAGCTTATAATTAGTCTAGTTAGCTCCATAAACAATCTAGTTGATTGAACTTGCACACACATATTGTCCAATAGCAATAGTATGCACACAAGTAATAGCTCAAACACTTTTAGACAGTAATAATACTTAATTTTAGAATTAATAAGTTATATAGAGATAGATATCTTATACATGTTTGGTATAAAGATAGATATCTTAAGCATGCTTGGTATAAATTAGCTCCCAATGAATATCTTAAGACTCCTTGCTCAATGCAAATGACTCTACTTGCTACTTCCTCTGTTCTCAACTTTTCTTGTTACTACTAATTAAATATTCTATGCTCTTTAAACCTACAATAAGCTGCTGTCAAACTAACAAATATATTGCACACAAACTAAAAATATGTTGCACATAAATTAAAAAATTCACAACTCTCAAATTCACACAAATACACAGACTAATTTCAGATTGAATGGGCAGCAAAACACTATGTTGATGCTCTCTATTTATATAGAAATGAATAGTAGTTTTCAACTAAAAGTAAGACATTTTTCTTGCCACCTCTCTACTCTCTGATAGTCGTGTTCCTTGCTGGAAAGTACAGTTGCAAAAATGCATTTAAAGAATGCTTCCTCTAAAATTCCATGATCCGGCAGAAAGTTTCAATCTTGTTGTTTGCTATACATTCTCAGTTAAAAGCTCATTCAAAGTGGCCCGTTGAACTCCCAATCCAAAGCAACTTCTATTTCTCATTTCATCGCCCAAGTTGAATGCTGAATAATACCTTTTACTCGTTCAAAATCCTCATCTTAGAGTGGCCGACTAATGTTTTCACATTGCATGGTACGGTGGCACACATTTAAGGCTTACAATAACTATCCAAAAATAGCTGCAAGTATTGCCTTTTGACTTAGTCGAAGTTTGCATTGTATGGCATATTTAATATGCTCAAGAAGGCGACGAATCTTCATGGCTTGTATACTTAACAGCAATGTGTGCTTACTATCCTCTCCTCGCCACCCAATGTGACTGGTAAACATTGATTTTAAAGGTCCATTACTCAGTCAAAACGCCTATATGAATGGTTATTTTAACAGCCATATAATGGCCAATTTACTCAGCCACTATCGTGGCACTTTTACCCTCTATTTATTTGCAAAATATGCACCCAGATCTCATGGTTTGAACAACATTCAAAACAGCTAGTAAACACCAGTTATAGCCTTTTCCTTTTACGTGGCATATCTTCCGCTCTTCTTAATTCCTCGCGTATTTGCTACAACCTTAAAACTGGCTGCAAACCTCACCCATGCCTGGCTAATTTGCCTTCCAACATGGCCGTAGAAATTAGTTGTAATATTATATTTATCAATATATTTATAGTATAATATATAAAGTTTTAAAATATATTCTTTATAATATATACATTAATGAATATATATATTTGCCATTCAATAATAATATTTATATATATATATACATTAGTAACAATCACTCGATAAGGGTCCACTGGAAATGGCTATTCAATGGGAAGTAAGAAACAAGCTTCTTTTTGGAATGCAATGTGAAATATAAATAATGAGCAATATAAGCAATATTTGATTGAGTGGAGAAAGGGAAAACGTGTTAATAAGCCAATATGAAATAACGTGACGTTAGTTTATAGCAGGAGGTGAATCTTATGATATTGGATTTTACCTAGGATAAAATAGGTGGAATAGATCATGTTGGTGTATAACTCACTTGAGTTATTCCAAAAATAACCATAGTTAGACGCTTTTCCCAGATGTGCTTTGACTTCGTCCAAGTAGTTGGTCATTTGGGAGATGTGTCACTCCAATGGACACCTCACCGCTATTGTTATGGGTAGTTGCGCTATTCCTATGGGTTGTTAGTCGCCACCTATCCTTGTTATGTGGAGAGGAAGGATACACTATTTATATCTCGCATTTGTTAATACAATTCATTCATTTTCACTTGCAAACTCGTGCTTGTTGATTCTCCACGATCTTGCAATCTTCTGTTTGATTGCTGCTCCATTATCTTGGTCTTTCACTCTCTCATGGTATCAAAGCATAATCGAACTTGAACCAATGACCCAATCTAATTGTTTACACCTCCTTTCGACAGTAATTCAAATGGCACATGGCCTCAATAGATGAAGAGCAACCTGTGCAGGAAGATCCGTGCGAATTCAACTGAGGTGAATCGACCTGCTCGAGATTTGATACAAGAGTTTTTGTGTGAAGGATTCCCCTCAGCTCCAATCTCTTCCAACATAGCAATAGAGAGATTAATTCCGCACAATAGATTAGAGAGCACTACAAATTCAAACAGCCACGGGTGAGGTCAATTCGCCTAAATGAATTTCAGAAAATACAATAAAAAAGTTCACCTAATGGCTTGCAAAGATCTCCATGTAATGTTCTAATACCATATTAGAATTAGGAATATCTAGGAGATAAGAGAGAAGCACAAGAACAATGCAATATTGTATTTATTTGACCTAACAGATAATGAGTACAAAGCTTTCCTCTATAGCAAATGAGATGAAGGTGGTCATGTGAAACACAATGACTGACTAAGCCTTCATAGATTGAACACTTATTAACTCACATGAAATGTGTTGTAGTGAGTGGCAAGTGATCATGCAAGAGGTGTAGAGGTGTTTCACAAAGTGAGAAGACTTGTCTCAACCACATGAAGTGAGAGAAATTTCAAGATGTCCTCTAAGTGAGCTTAAGTCTAGTGTGAATATGAATATACTAAGTAGGCTAATAGCTAACTAGTTTGACAATGTCTCTTCTCACACTAACACGCCCCCTTAAGCGATACTTAGGGAGTAAGCTGCATTATGAAGATATGAGTCCCAACAACAAGGCCTAATAAGGTACTCATTCACAATGCAATCTCTTACAAATGATGGAGAAAGAAAGAAAACCCAAAGGGAAAAAAACTATCATCCAAAAAGAGAGTTTTTTCATATTTTCGTCTTTTTGTGATTTTGTTGCTCCTTGGATTTCTTTATCCTTAAGTACATTTGGCTCCTTTTTTTTATTTGGCACCATGCTTAGTTGTGATTTTCAATTTTTTAAAAAACTTGAAAGAAATTTGGAGTAGATTTTTAATCACAACTCTTTGACACCCCTCCTTTTTAATATTTTTGATTTCCCACTTAGTTCCACACTTTATTTTAGTGCATATATTTTCATACAAGAATGAAGGTGAAAAAGGGCACTTTATATATTAGTGTGAAATCACCATCATTGAATAGAGTTTGAAAATAAAATTTCACTCTATCAAATTTACACCAATAAAAATTTTATTTACAAAGTTTGAAAAATAAAATATTTTAAGAAGTCAGAGAAAGGAAAATAGATGTAAAAAGTTCCTTTCTTCATGGAGACCTTGAGGAGGAGATCTACATGGAACAACTGCCAGGGTTTGTTCACAATTCATTCTTAGTGTGTATGCTAAGGAAATCTATCTATAGCCTAAAACAAGCACCTAGGGCTTGGTATGGTAAGATGGATTCCTACCTTCTATCTTGAGGATTCACTCAATGTAATTCATATCCTAATGTGTATCTTTTATGACATGATGATTCAGGGATTTTTCTTGCTCAACCTAAGTATACTCTCGATTTACTTCAATGTTTTCACATGACTAATTGTAAACCATCTCCAACTCCCCTCCTATCTGGAGTAAAGCTTGAGACTTGTTGTCCTACACACTTAGTTGATGCTACATTGTATCAAAAACTTGTAGGTAGTCTTATATACCTAGCTCATACTAGGCCTGACATATCATATGTAGTTGGCTTAGTTTCCATATTTATGCAAGAACCTAATGAGTTGCATTGGAAAGTAGCTAAGAGGATTCATCACTACATTCAAGGTAAACTTACATTTGGGATACATTACAGAGTTGGTTCAACTATTGATTTGGTTGGTTTCATAGATTTAGATTGGGCTAGTGATACAGAAAATTGCAAGTCCACTTTCGGGTACAATTTTTCACTTGGTTCAGGTCCTATAAGCTGGTCTAGCAAAACGAAAAATTATATTGCTATATCTTCTATAGAGGCAGAGTTTCGAGGAGTTGTTAACTCAACTAGAAAAGCCATATGGATTCAAGGCATCATTTCCAAATTTGGCATTCCTATCAGATGACCTATAGTTATATATTGTCATAATCAAAGTACTATCCAAATATGCAAGAATTCGATTCAATATCAATAAACCAAACATATTGAGATTCAAATGCATTATATTCATGAGCTTATCCATGATTAGATCATCAACCTAGTATTTTGTCAATCTTCAGAACAAGTTGCCAACATCTTTAGCAAACCCTTTACATAAAGAAAGTTCATCCATCTACGAGCTCTTCTTGGCATACGATCTACATAGGAATCATCATCATTAAGAGGGGCCATCTAAAGTCCTCTCTTTGCTTTATCTCTTTTGGAGGAAATATTTTTCCCAATGGGTTTTCTTTCTTTCTCTCTTTTACGAGAGATATTTTTTGTACATGAGTACCTTAAATGGTGCATATCTAGGACTCATTTTTTCATAAACTCACCTAAGCTATGCTTAAGGGGGGATGTTGGTGTATAAATCACTTGAGTTATTCCTAACATAACCATAGTTAGGCAATTTTATCACATGTGCTTTGACTTCGTCTAAGTAGTTGGTCATTTGGGAGATGTGTCATTCCAATGGATACCTTGCCGCTATTGTTATGGGTAGTTGCGCTATTCCTATGGTTTGTTAGTCTCCACCTATCCTTGCTATGTGGAGAGTCGGGTATCCTTCCTCAAGTATTTATATCTCACATTTATTAATATAATTCATTCATTTTCACTTGCGAAATCATGCTTGTTGATTCTCCACGATCTTGCAATCTTTTGTTTGATTGATGCTCCATGATATTGGTCTTTCTCTCTCTCTCAGATTATAAAGAAGAAAGATATTGGAAAATCAATTTATATATTATTATGGTTAATTAGATGGGTAGATCAAGCATATCGATACATATGTATTATAGTTAAAGCAAACCTATGTGTGCATTGAAAGATATCAATTTGAATCACCTAACTTGAACATATTATAAATCACTTAATTTTGGCGAAGAGATTATTGTAAATGTCTTCATTTAATTGGAGCACTAGAAATCATTTTAAACCTCATATTATAGTCGATTTCTCCATTCTTATCTCACACACAATGCATGCAAGATTAAGAACCATTTGCATAAAATGAAAAAAATGATCTTTGGGTTTCCACATCAAAATTTATTAGTTGTAAATTGATAATGAAAATATAAAATAAAACCATAGGCCATGTTGAACAAATCTTATTATTTGCAATGTATCCATTAATTTTAATTTTAAGTAATTAATTATCAATAACTTTTTTTCTTATTAATATGCAATATTTAATCATTTTAATTACAATAGTTATTTAAAATTGATTTTTATTAATAATCTTAGGAATCCATAGTAAATTAATTTTCAACGAGAAAGAGTTTTTAATAAATTTATTTTAAAAAATTACAATTGGAAAATTAAATAAAATTTAAATTTTTAAATAATTAATTATTTTTAATAATAATAATTTATCTCCAAAATTTATGGTATGATATAATTTTATCTCTATTTTAGTTTTATACTTATTAGACCTAGATGCACATCTATATTTGACCTTTTTGTCTAGGTTAATCAATCAATTGATTGATTATTATTTAATTATCTTAAGATACATATGGATAGAAATACATGGAAAACTTGAAGTTGTGGATTAAATAATATTAATGAAAAGGATATAACATTAAATTATTCTCATTTTTTAAAGAGTTATTAGTCATGCCTTTAATTACTAATATTGAATAAAAATATATTTTTTAAAAAAGTTAGTCCATAACTTTAGGTATGACATATTTGTTGCAATGCTTATGTGGTACTAGATAATTTATTACTTTGATGTTGTTTATGCCAATTATTTTTCATTTGAATATTAGTTATGATGGTCATCACTAATGAATTTTTGAAAAAAGAAAATATTTAATTTTCAATACTTTTTATAAGTAGTATTTAGTCCATAATTCTAGAAAAAAAGCATTATTATGCATGTGATTTATGGGTTAGTAGAAGTAAAATAAAATGGTGAGAAGTAGAAATGATTCAAAAGTAGTCAATTAGAAGGAAATTGAAAATAAAAATATTAGTTTTTTATGAATTGCTTCTAGCAAAAACATGTTCCTTAATTGGTTTATGAAAAAAACTAAAAGGACTTAGATAAAAAAATAATAAATGGATGAAAAAATAGAATAACAACTTGAATTTTTGATCAAATAAAAATAAAATGTAAATTCATTTATTAGGAAGAAAGTGAAAATATTATATTGATAAGTTTTATACCATTTGATGAGCACAAAAAGGATTATATAGGAGAAAATGTAACTTAGAGAGTAAACATGTTCATAGTCCAATCAAAGACTCACTCACACCATATTTGATCCAAAAAAATAAAACAAACCTCACCAAAAGAAGAATGTGATGACACGATAATCATATTTTGCATTGTTAGAATAATTGAATTAAAAGGTACACCTTGTTTTGTGGGAAAACAATCATACATTTGACTTAAAAAAAAATTATACTCTACCCATTGAAATAAAAAAGAAAGCACAAAAAGCGAGTAAATATACATGTGCAAAATCAATATAAATAATGTGAAAGTAAAAATGATTAATAATATTTACAATTGGTTCACCGAATCTATTTGTTGATATGCGAACATTATATAGTTGGGAGTGATGAACATAAGTAAATGTATATGTAGCATGCAATGCGCATAATCATCCTATGAAAAATATGAGGCACACGCATCAAAACACTCTTGCCGTGCAGTGCATGCAATGAGAAATGCTATAAAATTCATGGCAAACAACATGACTTGTAATTTCTTAGCAACTTCTATGAATTTTAAAGTCATGAAAAATGCCACGAATTTTATGGCATTTCCTAGCATTCTCTACATGCCATTTAATAGCTCATCTATTTGTTCATCCTCACAATCTTAAATGCAATACATGTTCTACAAATATTTAACCAATGAACTGCATATCCCATGATTAGAAGTATGCAGATTTTTGTCTACAAAAGCAACATGCTCATCAAGAAAAAAATAATTTGTTGTTTACGAATTACATGGCATGTCATTCACTATGCTCATATGTGTATTTGGAAAGTGAGATTCTTGGGAAAATTAAATTCCAATGCAAAGAAACCGAGAGAAATCAATACTAATATTTATAATTGGTTCACCGAATCTATTTATTGATAGTGAAAAAGTTTTGTACTTACATGTACTATTGATGGTGTTTAATAAGGGCGAGTAACATTGGATCATGAAAAAAATTGAAATAAACAATTTACAATATACAAATTTTATTGAATGTGTATTGTATTTGTGCAACATTATAAATGGAATAATATAGATATACAATAAAAGAGGTTAGCATTATATGTTGTAAATAGAAAGAGATAAAATTGAACATTTTGAATACATGGCATCCTGGTAAATAATTGTGTATAAGCAATGTATTGAAGAAGTTGAAAAGAGAGTTGTGGAAACAATCACAAATACAATGGATAGAATAGAGTATGTTTTTGGTAGACAAGTGAAAATGTGAGAATTTGGGTGTCTATGTATACAAGCAACAACAAATATATGAATATGGAAGGAAAAAGTACTAAACCCACGCTTGTTCTCCTCTCTACCATATTGGCATCATGAACCCTTGCAGACTCTAGCCAAACCCCCGAGCAAGAAAGGCAGGCAAGGTCCATGGAAAATCTCATGGACTCGTTATATATCACACAATAACAAAGTTGAAGAAAAATAGGTGTTCTCAAACATGATCTCTAATACTGTAGTCGTTTTTTTGATGTGACAACTTGATGAAAACAAGTATCCCGATAAATAATTGGCCTCATGGGATTTCAAGATGGCTAGAGAAACATGGACAGATGGAATATATAGAAAACTATAACAGGTCAACCATGACATTGTAATACATATATGCAATCAACAAATTGTTTGTCCTCTTAGAAGCACATGACAATGTTGTGTGGTTGCCCTCCATTATCAGATAAACCATAATTTACAATGGATGTAAAAGGGGAAATCTTAAACGAGATTTTTTTTATGGGAAAACAATCATACATTTGACTTTGAAAAAAATATTCTATTGTACCCACTGCATTTCTGCATGTGTGTATAGTTATCTTTTCAGCCTATCTAAAAGATTATTTACATATAGTTGTTTATCAAGATGGCAATTTCGTAGATGGGTCTGCAGTTCAAATAGATGAGAAAAAAAAAATACCATGAAACATAGTGATACAAGATTTGAGCTAAGTTGTTTGGTAATAAATATTGAAGACAAGTAGAGAAATTGTATAAGAGGTGTTAGAATGATTAATTTATTGTTCATGTATTTTACTCTATGCTTATCGTTCCTTGATATATGTTTGTATATTTAGCATTATAGCCATTTTGGAGACTTCAAAGAGATTATGGCTCTGTATGGATGGAGAAATTTCAATTAAATCTTCTTTATTTCATCAAAAAATATGGTTAGGGTTAGTAATTTTTTCCCTTCGTTTATAGTTTGTAGTTATCTTTGTGCATCTTTGGCGTTATACACATTAATATAAGAGCAAGTGCATATTAACATAGGAGTAGTTGCATATATATATATGCAGAGGGTTAGTATGAAACCATAAAGATATTCAAGATAAAATTAGTTTACTAGATGTTAAGTGTTATTCTAATAACCCTTTTAGAATTTCTCTATTTGTCTATAATATTTAGTGCCAAGTAATGTCGCTCAAATTTTCAATTAAGTCTGTGGTGTTATAGCCATTTTACATAGGTTATTGCAACTGATTGGCTTTACAAGTTCTATTTAACATGGGTTTACTACCAAAGAATTTAGGTCAAATTTTGAATTGACAAGACAACTCTTACATAGTATGCTTCTCTTGTATCAATATGTTTAATGTGGGTTTTTATTATCTATCATTTACTTGTGATTCTTAAGTGTTTTTATAATAGTTCTTCTACAATTTCTCTATTTTGTCTATCATATTTAGTGCCAAATAATGTAGCTTGAATTTTTAATTGAGAAGTCAACTGTTACATAAATTTCTTGTTTTGTATCAATATCGACTTCCCCATAGCACACTATTCATTATTATAGATCACCTATTCTATTGTCCATGCTCTTAAGTTCTATTTAATGTGGGAAGAATAGAAGAGGTGAACTATGAAAATATGTAAACACATTGGTACAAGACAAGCAGTCTATGTAGTAGTTGTAAGAGGTGTTAGAATAACACTTAAGAATAACATGTGAATGATAGATGAATGAAAACCCACATTAAATCAAACTCATAAAGCCAATGGGTAGCAATAATCTGTGCAAAATGGGTATAATTCCATAGACTTAATTGAAAATTAAAGCTACATTACTTGGTACTAAATATTATAGATGTGCATAGAGAAATTGTAGATTGGTATAAACTACAAACATGACATTAACCTGTACCTTTAGATTGCTTTCAATTTTTTTTCTTTGTGTATGTTTTTTGGCCTTTGGTTATGGTCCCTTGTTATCTCTATGCATCTTTGGTGCTATATGCATTTTGTACAACAAAAGCTCTATATAAAAATTTATTCATAGCCATAGTTTACACCTTCTATTCTCCATATGTTAAAGTTCTATTTAAAATGGGTTTTTGATCATCTCTCTTGTGAGAAATTGTAAAAGAGCTATGAGATAAACACTTGATAATCATAGGTAAATGACAGATGATTGAAAACCCACATTAAATAGAACTTTAAGAGAGGTAGGAAACATACACAAATCAAAAAAATTGAAACCAGACCAAAGGTTTCCATTTATCTATCATTTACGTGTGATACTTAAGTGGCATTATAATACCTCTTACAACTGTTACATAGACTACTTGTCTTGTACCAATATGTTTCATGGTATTATTTTTCCTCATCTATTTGAAGCTCCATATAACAAACTATTAATTTTCATGGTTATTTTGTTTGAATTGAACATGTTATATGTCTTGTATCAATATGTTTCTTTATTTTATTTTTCTCTCATCTGTTTGAAGTTCCCGATAACAAACTATTCTTTGAATGATACTCCTTTTTTCAGTTCCCCATAACAAACTATTCATTATCGTAGTTTTCCTCTTCTATATTCCATATTTTAAATTTCTATTTAATGTCGTTTTGTCTATAATATTTAGTAGAAAATAAGTGTTATTCTAATACCTCTTATATAATTTGTCTATTTATCTTCAATATTTACTACCAAAGAATGTAGTTTGAATCTTCTATGAATATGTTTCAAATTTTTCTATCTGTGTTTAAGTTTTATAAAATGGGAAAGGTTTTCTTAACATAAAATTTTTTAGGATCGCATAATATAATTGTTTTCATAACATAAAGAAAAAAGGTATCTTCATAAAGAACTAGGTTTAAAAATTGATTTGGCAAGCTGAAAAGCTAGCTATATAAGCATGGATAAATGAAATCAATATAATACAATATGTTGTGTATTTGTAGCAGTCAATCTATGATGGTGCAAAGAAAAACCATAAAACAAATGCTCGTTCTCCTCCCTACCATATTGGTATCATGAAGCCTCATGGTCTCTATCTAAACCCTTGAGAAAGAAAAGTATGGAAGACCCATTAGAAATTTAATGGAGTCATATCATATATCACACAATGGCGAAGTAGGGAAAATTTGGGTGTTTTCATATATGGTTTCTTATATCAGAGTATTTTGTTTGCTGTAACAACTTTAAAAAGATGGGTATCTTGATAAAGAGTTGCCTATATATATATATTTTCCCATAACCTGAAAAGATAACTGTAGGAACATGGAAAAATGTAATGTGTACAATAGACTATGTTTATTGTAGTCAAGTGCATGTAATAATTTGTGCATGCATTTATATATAACAAAAAACATATGGAGTCTATCTAGCCATGCAATAAGAAAAGGGTTGAATGTATAACTTAGTAAAATATAAATTTATAAAACAAACCTTGTTTATGGTTACAACTATGGTCATATTTTAGGTACCAATTTTCTAACAGAATGGGCTTCATATCTCCTTCTCGATCTATGCTTGCATTGAGCCCAACATGATACTACTGCAAAGAAACATTTTATTTGAATATATCAAAATATATTTCTCTAGTTAGATGTGTATGGAATGACAAAAACCATTGGAAAACAACTTACAACAATAACATGAGGCCAAATGATGTAGATTGTAGAGCACAATACTTGTGAAACCTTGCAATCTTCTATCTAACGTAGATGGATGGCAACATTTTTCAATAGTCTACTATCAAAGCAATATTACAATGGCTCATTTCACAATGCAACCAAAACAATATAGATCCGCACACTGCAATAGTGAATATTGCATTTACTCCCCTCCATGCCATTGTGCATCAACACTAGGATGCATTAACCCTCACATGAGAAAATACTTACGATTATGTTTCCGTTGATCGAAGCAACCAACTCCACCACTACCAACCCACATGGTCAAAAAAATCCACCATCATTGTAAATAGGTCTAGCCAACCTGTCAGAAATTGTATGGAGGCTTATCACATATTAGAAAAAAATGCAATGTAGAGAAGACTATATATTTTTGAATGTAATATACAGGAAGAGATAAATAGTGAAATGCTCATAAGAGGATTATGTAGATCAACATTTTCAAATTATTTTAATCAAATAAAACTAATTGGAAAGATAGCAAGAACACATAAGAATATGTGCAACCAAATAATGAAGGACAAATGAGAAAATTCAAGGTATATAGACACAAAAAATGGAAAGTAGAACATAGTTGTAGAATTTTAAACTTATTAGGGGAGAAGACCTAGTACCTACCAAGGCTAACTTTGCGCAATCATAGAATGTGAACCGTGCATCGAATCGGAAAAAAAATTTATGGGTTTTTTTCACCCATGAGTTAAGAGCTTATAACTAAGCTTTTGGCTTCTGGACAATTCGGTAGAGTGTGGGAGCATTGGATATGCGTACGGAGGTCAAAAAGACACCTTTTAGAGGTGTCGTCCGCTCCCCACCACCTAACGTCCCAGTACTCACCAGCTACAACTACCAATTTTTTTTTTTTCAAAAACACCTAAATATGTCACTATTAACATTTAAATAAAACTATTATATCATTCAAATTCGCTCAAAATTCAATGGGCCTAAATCATGTTGGCACCTTAAAAAAATCATTTTCATGCCCATTACAAATCACTGCTACATATTAATCTCCTTACCCTAGCACCGAACACCAAACACATTACACCCCAATTAATCTTCATTTGGGGTCCTATGTAAGCATATGAGTAATGTTTTTTTCGTTGGGCACCATCATTTTTCCGTGCATGCTCTCTGGAAGGTTCTCACGGCGATGGAAGCAACTGCCGACTGGTCTCCATGCCCATGGAAGCAAACGCCGTCTGATCTCCACAACTCCTCGACAGGTAGCATCAAACATCATTTTCCTTTGAAAATGCAAACAATGGTACTAGTTAATCATTTTCTTCTACATTTTCATGACCCGTGAAGGGTTTATGCAATGATTGAAAAATTATTACTGCTTGTTTATTAAATAAATTATTCCTCTTACACGCATTTCCGCCATGTGCTATTTGATTTTGTTGGCTCATGGTGCTGGTGTTTTACACATGGGTTTTTCTGGGGTTAAATGATTTCCTCTCCATATTTTACTGCGTACTCACGGCCTCGTAAAGTTCATTGTATCATGATTTTGTCTGCAAAAATGATAGGGGAATTTCGTGGGTTTCACCACATGTCTGCAAAAAATGATTACTAGTCTGCATTGACCTTTCTATAAAAAACCCATGTGAATATGAGCATAAATCGGCAAACCCATTTAGCATACACCATTTTTGCAAATACCCTTGCATTGTTTTTCAAAATACGCGTTTTCTTGGGGTTAAATGATTAAATACAACTTGGTAAAGTCGATTGTATCATGATTTTGTATGCAGAAATGGTGAGGAATTTCGTGGGTTTTGACCACATGTCTACAAACAATGATTAATGGTCTGCATCGACCTTTTTATAAAAAACCCATGTGCATACGAGCGTAAATTGACAAACCCATTTAGTATACACCATTTTTTGTGAAAACCCTTGCTTTGTTTTTCCAAATACTGGTTTTTTTGGGGTTAAATGATTAAATACGACCTCCTAAACTCAATTGTCTCAAGATATTGTTTCCAGAAATGATGAGGAATTTCCTGGGTTTGACCAGATGTCTGCAAATTTCTGAAAACCCTAGTGTATTTCTACAAGTGAGGAATTATTATTATGAAACCCTTGGTTAATTTCTTGTGCACATTTCTAAAAAACCAATTGTGTAAACAATCTACTTCTATTAAAATTTATATCCTATTGTTATTGAATATAGCACAACTTCTTTCATTTACTGTACAATATATATATGTGTGTATGTATGTGCACACACACACACACACACATACACACACATATATATATATATATGTCTTTAGGTATGTGCAAACATACATGCATACATATATATATGTATGTTTGTATGTATCTACATCCATACATAAATACATACATATATATATTTATGAATGTATGTATGTCTGTATGTATGCACATACATACATACATATATACATACATATATATTTATGAATGTATGTATGTATGTATGTATGTATGTATGTATGTATGTATGTATGCACATACATTTATATATGCCTTCCATCACCATGAGAACCTTCCAGAGAGAGCACGCGATAAAATGATGGAAGATAATGGGGTACCCAAATAAACATCAAATCCATAATGCAGAATTCACTCATATCATCTCTAAAAACCTACGTAACTGGTATCTACAAATTCATTTTTTCAAACAAATTCAAATTTCAAACTCAACAACCAAATTGAATGCATTCAATTGCCAAATTTGAATTCCTAAATAAGAGGGGGAAAGCAGCCAGTTTCATTTGTTATCTGTGACAACTTGTTCTCTCCATCCTCTACACACTCCTTTGCAATTTCAGTTTGGTACTTTATACACATTCTACTTATAGTTATTTTCATGAACTGTACATTCAACATTTATATTTATGCAGTGTCTTCTTACTTTCATGAACTATTCATTTAACATTTATATTTATGCATTGTCTTTTTACTTTAATTTATAAGTAAATGAGAGGTCTTTTTTGTTGTCTTTACAAGATCTGCAAAACGAATTCTCCTAAGTTTTGCAACAATTATTTTATATCATTTTCTACGTTTCCTTTGCCTATCCAATACAAGAGACTAGCATTTCAATATGTTTCCTTTGGCTGTCCAATACAACAAACTAGCATTTGTTTATATTTTTATACATTCCATTGCACATACAGCAAGCCAGCATACATATATTTGTCATTTTACATTCTGTGTCTCTTGTTCATTCAGCAAATCGATATATATGTGTGTATCATTTGTCTCTCCTTTGGGAATGCAAACAATGGTACTGGTTAATCATTTTCTTCTGCATCTTATTGAACTTGTAAAAGAATGTGTACAATGTTATTTATATATATATACTTGTAAAACACACATTAAGTAGTGTGTTTCAAATTGTAAATTAATCTGTGCAATGTTTTATACATTCATTTACAATTTATGTGTTTGTTGTCTCTTGTTCATTGAGCAGATTGATATATATGTCTATTTCCTTTAACTATCCTTTGAAAATGCAAACAATGGTACTAGTTAATCATTTTCTTCTGCATCTTTCATGACCTATGGAGTGTTTATTCGATGATTGAAAAATTATTACTGCTTGTTTATGAAATAAATCATTCCTCTTACACGCATTCTTGCCGTGTGCTATTTGATTTTGTGGGTCATGGTGCTATTTTTTTCTCCCACATTGCATGTATTTATGTATGTATGTATGTATATATAAAGTTGTCTATCCATGTCGTGAGGTAACAACAAACATCATTCTCCTTTCAAAGTGTATGTATGTATGTATGTATGTATGTATGCGTATGTATGTATGTATGTATTTATGTATGTATGTATGTGCATACATGCATACATACATACACACACACACACACACATATATATATATATGTATGGTATGTATGCACATACATACATATATATATGTATGTATGTATGTATGTATGTACATAAATACATATATATATATATATGAATGTATGTATATATTTATGTATGTATGTATGTATGTATGCATATACATATATATATGCCTTCCATCGCCATGAAAACCTTCCAGAGAGAGCACGCAGTAAAATGATGGAAAATAATGGGGTACCCACCAAAAAAAACATTAGTCATATGCTTAAATTGGACTCCAAATGAAGATTAATTGGGGTGTAATGTGTTTGGTGTCCGATGCTAAATTAAGGAGATTAATATGTAGGAGTGATTTTCAATGGGCACGAAAATGATTTTTTAAGGTGCCAACGTGAATTAGACCCATTGAATTTTGAGCGGATTTCAATGATATAATAGTTTTATTTAAATATTAATAGTGACACATTTAGGTGTTTTTAAAAATTTATTTGCAATGTATATCAGAGATTTTCTGCAATGTATATGTATGTATACGTTTATATGAATACATGCATATATGCTTGTGTTTCTATGAATGTTTAGATGTATGCTTATGTTTGTATGACTGTATGCATGCATACAAACATGCAAAAAATCACAGATATATAAGGCTCCCCAAATAAACATCAAATCTTAATATAATGCAGAATTCAGTGATTAATTATGTGTTGTTGTACATGCATTATTTCAAATGTTGTATGATGTTTGTATGTTACTAGGCTCGGTTGTGACTACCCGTGGTTGTAAATATTTTCTTGCAGGCACGAGAGAACAAGGAGAGGTGGTGCAACAATGTTTAGGTTGGGTAGTTTGATAAATGTGTTTGTCAACACACCAAATAATTAAGGATTTTTTATTCAAATGGCTCTATGTTTCAATTATTTTTCTATATTGTTCACTAACTAGTATGCCTTTTTTATTTATTTCAATAACTATTGTCCATGTTTGTTTGTTCTAGCAGGCATGTAAAATGGCTAGGAGGCTTTAAAGAGCATGCCAAACTGCAAGATTACATTTCAAGTAAAGTCTTTCAGGAATTTACTTTGGCTGTGACCCGGTAGTCATAGTGTTCATTTATAATGCTCATTTTTCATATTCATTGTAAACTTACATTTAAAATTTACAATTAGATTGATTTCCAAGTGTAGGTGTTGAAAAATTTATAATTTTAAATAGATTAATTTTTGGATATGTTGCATATAGATATATAGATATATGTATGCATATACTTAGTTGTGTATACATACGTACATATATGTATGTATGTGTGTATGTATGTACGTATATACATACATACATATATATATTTACATATATGTATGCATGTATATATATGATGTTCATTTCTCTTATTCATTGTAAACTTACACTTATAATTTACAATTAGATTGATTTCCACTTACACTTACAGTTACAATTTTTATATGTGTACATAATTTTTTGAACTTCATTTACATACATTTCTTAGTGTACATTTATTTTTCCCACAATGTTAGCTAGATGAATACAAAAAACACATATCCAAAAAAATGATTGATGAATACAACCAACACAAAATCGATTTTGAATCACAAAAGCATAGATCATTAACTTTAAACATGATTAAGACAAAGTTGGAAAGAAGACAAGGAGTCTTCTGTGCTAGAAAAAAGACACTGGCAGACATCAAAGTATTATAAGTTGACTACAAACTACCATTCAATTCTACAAAATTGGACAGTTGTATCCTTTGGCTATCCAATACAACAGACTACTATCCTTTGGCTATCTGATACAATAGACTAGCATTGAGTTTTACAAAAAACACTCTAGCACACTTCGAGGTCAAAATTTTGACAACAAAAAATCCTAATCAAACATCCATAGATCTAATTAAGAAGTGGTGTTTCCTTGGGGTTCAACTGACTCTGCATCAACTGGAGAAGATGTTAAGGACTGCAGATTGTTTTTGTATGGCACTTGCGATACAAGCAAGCAATGCATGATTTGCCTCTGGAGTGAGTTGTAACTGTGGAGAGTAGCCTTCAGAAGACCCATTTTATATGCTGCTAAGAGTAGCAAAGGCTGGAGCCAAAATGTTAACCATGTCCCTTAAAATTGGATGTTGACTTGGAAGAGGAGTTGTAGGAGTACTCTTACTTCTGTTTCTTTCTGCTCTTTCTGCCTGCTTTTCGTTTTCCTTCAACTATCGAGCAATCTTTGCTTGCTCCCTTTGAAACTCCTTTTGATGTCGCTGCCTCAACTTCTCCTCTACAATTTTCTATTTTTTTGCAGCATGTTCCAATCTGTTTGCCTCCCTCTATGCAAGGATTGCTTCTCTTTCTGTCTTCTTTTCAGCCATTTGCTCCCTTTTCCTTTGCTACAATTCTTGGTTTCTTCATTTTTGTGCCTCTTGTTCATTTAGCAAATTGAAGAAATCATCTGATGTAAAAATTTGAGACTGCCTACTAAGGTGTAAGACCCCATTGCAACCTATATTAGATGATTGGTGCACCCTTTTCATTGGGAGTTGCAAAAAATGCTTCTCCTGCTTGCTAGTTGCTAATCATTGGCTTCTGTGCATGGCACATAGTCAACCTCTTCGTCACTTGAGTCATTACCTTCGAGTCCATCCTCATCACCTTCGAGTCCATGCTCATCATCATTTGCAACCTCCCAATTTCTCCCAGTTGTGAAGTAATGGATGACATCTTCAAGATCAACATCTGGTGGTGATGGCATGGACAACCCTTCATCCACTTGACTGAAATTGAGATGTACCCCTAGGTTCAAAGTTGCATCTTGAAATTCAAATGGAAAATTGAGACTCTCTTCATTTTCAACTGTCTAACTGCATGAATGAACTGCTAGTTCTTGTTCAATTTCTGTTGCTTCAATATTTTTTGGGCAATATCCTTCTTCACTTGTTGGATTGGGGGGTATGCTTGCAGAAAAGGTGTCCACAAACTGTCCAATCTGATCCTCATTCCAACCTGCTATCCTCAAACATGTTTCTGCTGCCATGAACTATGCCTCATCATCAGTTGTATCACCCTTTGTTTCTGCTCCCAATGTGGTTCCTTCTTCTTCAGCCACGGAAGCTTGGCTTGGCCCCATATCGAAGTCAAGTGCATGTCTATTCAATGGCCAAATTCCTATTCTTCGAAAACCACTTGTAATGTTATTAGAGGTCAAAGCTTGTGCAAAAGTTTTGCTGGCAAGTGTTGCCAACTCTACCCTTCCAATGTAAAGTTGAGGATTTTCAGAGAGCCATATACTCCTTTGTTGTTTGAAGTAGTTCTTAAATGGTGAGAAAACACTAACATCAAGGGGCTACAATTTGTGCCTACAATGTGCTGGAAGTGTGAGTAGATCTATTCCCATAGTCTTTGCTTCTTCAATCATTTTGAATGCAACATGGCTGCCATGACCATCAAAGATGATAAGTTGTCTGTTGGATGGTGACACCCCTCCTGGGAGATTTCTTGCAAAGTGTTTTAATCATTCCACAAATACTTCTTTGGTCATCCAAGCATGCTCTTGGATTGCCATGCATGCCCTTGGCTCATAGTTAACAATATAGTTTCTATTGTTCCTTTGGGACTTGAAAAAATAGTAACCAGGTATAGCTTGACCTACTGCACTAACACAAGCTAGAACAATGATCCATTCTCTGCTTTTAGCAATTAATTGTGGAACACATTTCATCCCTATTTTTGCAATACCTCTCATTGCACAGTTTCTACCAACCTGCACACCTGTTTCATCGTAGTTCCATATTTTGTTGGGCCCATAATTATGTTTGTTGTACAACTCCTCCAAGTTATCATAGAATGAAGAAACTATTTCTGGGCGTAGCATTATAGCTCGATCTGTGTCCAGTCCTTCGGGTGTTTGAATTGTTAGATCGAGATGCCTTTGACAAAAGCCAACCCACCATGACCTCTCTGGTATCCCATTTGTGAATGGGTTAGGCCTTGATCCAACCATTTGGGCCACCATTGACTTAAGCTGTTACACTTGAAGGCTATGGCCAATATTAGCCATATCTTTACACCACTGCATAATTTTAGCTTCTTCTTCATCAGTTAGGATTGTTCGAGGCCCCCTTTTTTTTGTGGATGTCACACCATTGAGCCATGCCCACAAACTGCTAGGCGGGATTCCCCATTTGATTGCTGAACCTCTGATTGACATTCGATTATCCTCAACATATGCAATGGATTTTTCCACGTCATCCATAGACCAAGTTTTCATGCACAGATCTGGGATTGTCACATGGTCAGCAGGTGGCAGTTCTATTTCTACCTCAGTATTATGAACAACAGGTTCAAAACAATCATTTTCATTGGTCTATTGTGCATTTTCAGAAATATCTTCCTCATTGGTGTTCACTGCTAGCTCTTCATCAACAACATTTGGAACATTGAATGTCACTCCACGAGGTACTCTAATCATGTGCCTCCTAGTCGATCTCTTCCTCTTTTGGCCTGGTGCCATGATTGTCAGTGATCCTGTACATTGTAAGTCATAAAGAGTCAGAAAACATATATAATTAGACAGATATAATTACAAAGAAAATCACTGATATATAGTGCAAAATAGAAAATGGTGCTAAATGTGTCACTATTAACATTTAAATAAAACTATTATATCATTCAAATCTGCTCAAAAGTCAATAGGTCTAATTCACGTTGGCACCTTAAAAAATCATTTTCTTGCTTATTAAAAATCACTCCTACATATTAATCTCCTTACTTTAGCAGTAGACACCAAACACATTACACCCTAATTAATCTTCATTTGGAGTCCGATTTAAGCATATGAGTAATTTCTTTTTTGGTGGGTACCCCATTATCTTCCATCATTTTACTGCATGCTCTCTTTGGAAGGTTCTCATGGCAATGGAAGGCATATATATATGTATGTGCATACATACATACATACATACATACATTCATAAATATATATGTATCTATATATATATGTATGTATGTGCACACATACAAACATACATACATTCATAAATATATATATGTATGTATTTATGTATGTATGTACATACATACAGACATACATATATATATGTGTGTGTGTGTGTGTGCACATACATACACACATATATATATTGTACAGTAAATGAAAGAAGTTGTGCTATATTCAATAACAATAGGATATAAATTTTAACAGAAGTAGATTGTTTACACACTTGGGTTTTCAGAAATGTGCACAAGAAATTAACCAAGGGTTTCATAATAATAATTCCTCACTTGTAGGAATACACTAGGGTTTTCAGAAATTTGCAGACATCTGGTCATACCCAGGAAATTCCTCATCATTTCTGGAGACAATATCATGAGACAGTCGAGTTTAGCAAGTCATATTTAATCATTTAACCCCAAAAAAACTTGTATTTGGAAAAACAAAGCAAGGGTTTTCACAAAAAATGGTGTATACTAAATGGGTTTTTTATAAAAAGGTCAATGTAGACCATTAATCATTGTTTACAGACATGTGCTCAGACCCACAAAATTCCCCTATTATTTCTGCATACAAAATCATGATACAATGGTCTTTACAAGACCGTGAGTACGCAAAAAAATAGGGAGAGGAAATAATTTAGATATATATGTATGTATGTATGTGCATACATACATACATACATACATAGATACACTTTGAAAGGAGAATGATGTTTGTTGTTACCTCACACCATGGACAGACAACTTTATATATACATACATACATACATATATATATGTATGTCTGTATGTATGTATGTGCATACATACATATATGTATGCATGTATATATGTATGTATGTATATATGTATGTGTATGCATACAAACATACATACATCCATACATGCAATGTGGGAGAAAAAAATAGCACACGGTGAGAATGCGTGTAAGAGGAATGATTTATTTCATAAACAAGCAATAATAATTTTTCAATCATCGAATAAACCCTTCATGGGTCATGAAAGATGCAGAAGAAAATGATTAACCAGTACCATTGTTTGCATTTTCAAAGGATAGTTAAAGGAAATAGACATATATATCATTCTGCTCAATGATAAAGAGACAAAAAACACATAATTTGTAAATGAATGTATAAAACATTGCACAGATTCATTTACAATTTGAAACACACTACTTAATATATGTTTTACAGGTACATATATATAAATAACATTGTACACATTCTTTTACAAATTCAATAAGATGCAGAAGAAAATGATTAACTAGTACCATTGTTTGCATTCCCAAAGGATAGACATATGATACACACATATATATAGATTTGTTGAATGAACAAGAGACACAAAATGTAAAATGACAAATATATGTATGCTGGCCTGCTATATGTGCAATGGAATGTATAAAAATATAAACAAATTATGCTAGTCTGTTGTATTGGACAGCCAAAGGAAACATATTGAAATGCTAGTCTGTTATATTGGACAGCCAAAGAAAATGTATTGAAATGCTAGTCTCTTGTATTGGACAGGCAAAGGAAATGTAGAAAATGATATAAAATAATTGTTGCAAAACTTAGGAGAATTCGTTTTGCAAATCTTGTAAAGACAACAAAAAAGACCTCTCATTTACTTATAAAGTAAAGTAAAAAGATAGTGCATAAATATAAATGTTAAATGAACAGTTCATGAAAGTAAGAAGACACTGCATAAATATAAATGTTGAATGATATACCTATGAATCTAATCAATTCGTTGCCCTCACCTCATGTATTATAATTTTTTTGTAGGGCCTAAATTTAATATTTTTACTTGTTTTCATTGCTGTGTGTCAAAGCCTCATTAAATCGAAAATCACTGACAACCATAGACACTTGCTTAAATCAAAAACCACATATAGTGCTATGGAAAATATTCATCAAATTAATGAGTTAATAAAGCTTGTTGAATCTTCAACTGTAGAAATTTGTATACCTCTATGCAATCTCTATGATATGATGGTTGTGGACTGAATCAATCTAGAATATTTTTGAAACTAGAAGAAAACTATTACATGTTATGACTGAGTTGAAGCCTCATAGAATAGGAATATATATATCCTCTCAAATTTTTCCAAGGCATTTATCATCTGCAATGGAAATGGCATGACAATAATCAATGCAAAGATTATAAAAGAGCTTTGGAAGCAATTCTTTCATGGGCATGACAAACAAACCGACTTGACAACAAACTATTCGACAATAAAGTTACCTACTGCCTGTACCTCAATGGATAGAGAATTTGTTTCCTAAGAAGAAATTCATAGGTTCAATCCCTACCTAGTGTGATCTCGTGTTCCTTTTTTTTCATGTAGTTTGGTTCCCTTTTGAAAATCAAACGCCAAAGCGATGAGCCAACAAAGCACCAAGCGAAATTTACAAAGGATGAGTCCAAGTATGATCACCACTTGCCCTTGTCCTTGACTGTAAGATCCGTAGGATAACTAGAAATATTCATATCTCCAAAATTGATAGAGCGAAGAGTTGGTGACTGCACACTACGCCAAAGTAAAAAATGTGAGCTATTTAAAATATTTAAAATAGTTTATCCTTCCTAGAGAAACCAACGTATGAAATTCGATGAGCGAAGAGTTGGTGACTTAAATGCCTGATTGAAATTCACAGATTTGAAAATATTGTATGCTGATTTCAAAACGTTACTTACTCATACAATTTATTTAAAATATGCAGCTCGACTGGTAGGGATAATTCGCACATTTAAAATTGAAGGCATGAATCAACAAACCGGCAGCATCAAAGGTACAAAGGACATTTTAAGAGGAGGATGACAACATTTATATAGAGAAGCTTTGAGAACATCGAGGCCATTAATGTAGATATTACCGAGAGATTAGATTTTGTTGGAGTTAACATGTAAACTTAAGAAAACACATTTGTAAAGATATTTTTATGAACACGCCATGAAACTACATAAACTAGGAAGGAATAAACGCAATGAACATGATTTTTCAAAAATACTGACCAGAATATCTCATAAAATATTGTTGGTCTTGATAAATGGCACTCAAAGTACATTACAAGACATAGCTCTGAAGCTCGCTAACATTCTTACTGATTCATAATTGTCCATAAGAGGCATCTACAAGCAACAAAATCTTCTATGCAAATACACAAAACCATCGAGACATTGTTTCATAGGCAGATAAAATAATGTACATCTAGAGAGATGTGCTTCAGTTGACAACAACAATAGGTTGAGAGTTGATTAGTATTTGTGGGTGTAAAAACGTAGACAAGGAACTTTAAATTGTTTTTCATAAATCTTCTAAGATATGCACATTAATGCACAACATGCCATTTTCCATATGTGAGACTTTACTTAATGTTAAGGAAGTGAATCTACATGCCTAGAGGATCAACAATAATGGTTTTCTATATTTTCTTAGCGTTTGACATGTTCGGACTCAGAACCTCTATAAATCGGTGCAGAGAAGATATTTTATCAATAAATATCATTTCTTCAAATTGAAGAAGGAAAAGACCCTTATTGCTGAGCATTATGATGTGCAGATCAGAAGATTCAGGTAACTAATCTCAACACTTCTAGTTTTCATTCCTTCTCTTGGTTAATGACTATTCTATCAAAAATAGGGGAGCTTTGTTTGCTAATAATTGTCAGCTCAAGATAATATTGGTAGAGCTTTTGACAATGGCAACCAAACGTTGGTACAGGGTATATGTGTAAAATAAAAAATCCACCCAAAGATACAGATTTGAAAGCGCAAAAAGCTTGAATTTTATATTAGCAAAGACATTACGCTCCCCAACTGGTGCATAAATCAATATTGAATAAAGCACACACATTGAGTGAATACATAAACCATCCAGTCATGGATTGTGTATCTTCTAGCCACCATTGTTTTATTTATTCAAACAACAATAAAGTTTTTGACAGGGAACGTAATGCTTAAAGCTTATTTGAACAAAGACAAAAACTTTGCATGCCTACTTAATCGATCTTATATAAACAGAAACAGAAAAAAATGCATGAACAAAATACAGACTCTATATTTTTATCTAATGCATGAAATAAATGACAGTTCAAAGCCCTCCTTCTAGCACCAGACGTAAACACCTAAATCTGCAAGATAGCTTAAACCTCAACACACATTAGCATAGGTGAGTTTAAACTAAGCAAATCAAATGCTTCTATGAGATAGTGAATCATGTTTCATATGATAAAGAAAATATTAAAATAACAAAAAAAGCTAAGTAAAGCATACAAAAACATGAATTGTACATATCCCATAGTGGATTGGTGCTACATTGATGTGAAAAGTAGCTCTTTCCCAATCCTTGATAAGCTCAACATGATATTGATGCAATGATGCAAGTGATGATAATGAAAATGCTTGAGATTGTATATGGATTGTAGAGTAGAAATGCTTTGCATTTATAGATTCAAGAGTTTAAGAATGGAGAGATGGGAGGAATGTGGCACTAAGCATGATCCAATGACAATGTGCCACTTGTCAACATGCTAGTGGAGGAGGAATAAGAAAATTTTGGAGAATGTGTAAGTAAATTCTATTAGGTGAGTTTGAAATTTGAAAAATAGCTTTAAATGCATATGGTTGAGAGATTTTGGTGGGGAAATTTGTTTGGACAAGAAAGTCAAACAAATGGAGTTAATGAGGGAATATTCCTTGGGAATATGCTTTTGGGGGAAAATAGGGATAATTAGATAATTAGTTAAAATGAATTTCACGTGCAAGTGGGTGGGTTAGTCAAGAGTTTAGGTTTGACCCAGGTTGAGTCAAAACCTAGAGGATGAGTAATTATGATTATGGGTTAATTAATTTAGATTAATTAACTTGAAAGATTTTAGGGGTTTTGATATTTGATTTAAATCATTTTGATTTAGTGAATCAAATAAGAAGACATTATTGACTTAATTAAATAATTTGAATTATTTAGTTAAGTATGATGAAGCTTAGTAAATTAATTAAATAAATTGATTTATTTGATTAATAGAAGAAATGTTGTTAATTAAGCAGTATTATATGCATTGTGTCAGTTGATTATTTTCAGTGTCTACACTTTTTTATTTGATTCTGCAAATCCAAGTTGATATCTCAGTTTCATCTAGACACATTTGCTACTCTTGTGTAATCAGTTGATTGGTTTTTTTTAAACAATTAAACCCCTTTAAATTGATTATAGTAACCTGGAAGTAACATTGGGATCAATAAGAAGAGCTTTGTAGTTGATAAATCAGTCATACTGTCTCCCTAATGGTCTTTTCCCATTATTCAAATTAATATATCAAGGATATAATTAATTTGTCAAAACACATTTTTTGTTCTTGTGTGATTTATTTGACTAGCTCCTTCAAGGAAGGATTAAATTATTTTAAGTAATCACAGTAACTTGGAAGATATCATTTGGATTCATAAGAAGAGTTTTCTAGTTACCTATTTGCACATTTAAACAAGTTATAAACATTCATAGGTGCTAAACAACTAGAATTATAGTCGATATTAGTCATCCATCATAATACTCCATTGACTCCGTATACCCAATAGAACAGTAGTGTTACTCACCTCTTAACTCAATTCATACATCCCACTTTAGGAACTTTAGATATCATTTCATTTCAAAGATACTTTATCATTTAACTGAACATATTTATTTACCTTTATATATTTCTTATACAATTTATATCAAATTAGGCTTGCATTTCTCCACTTTTAATTTCCATTATGGATAGATTGTGCAAGTAGGAATCACATAGTTAATTCTGCATCATTTTCATAGGTATACCCACCTAGGGCTAGCAGAGCCTGAATAGAAAAAGGTTAAAGTACACCATTTGGCCCTGTTTGTTAGCCTAAAACGTACCAAGAGATTGGCATCCTCTTGAGGTTTTCAACCAGTGTTTTTGAGAACTAAAAAATTGGCAACTCAACTGGGGATGAAGCCAAATCAATATTGAATCCAAGCCTTTATTGGCATAGAGTCATAAAAAATTCACATTTTCATTCACCTGATTTCATAGGGGATATCGCTGGGGTAAACCAACAACAATTTCAAAATCCATTTCATTTTATTACTTTTGAGAAAAGTAAGTAGCAACTTGGTAAAAAATTGATAGATAATGCATAGACATTTTGGTACAAAAATACTATTTCCATTCAAAAATAAAAAGTTGCTACAAATTTCTTTTCAAGATGTGAGTGAGAAGGAAACAATTAATAAGAGAGTGTAAATAATTGGACAAACAACTGCTACAATTGGACCAACAACTACTACAAATGGGAGTCAAATGTGTTCCACATGCATCGAAAAATAGGAGATTCTAGAATAAGAATGAATATGTAAATGCAAGTAGACCTTGGACACCACAAGTGTCACATAATACAACTAGGA
>CM021104.1:220389712-220412493 GCA_007115665.2 Sequoiadendron giganteum
GTTGGGCAATTTGACGTAAAACAATGAATAAATAATCTATATTATTTCAAAAATATGTAAGAATAGAATCTATATAAAATTGAATTTAGTTTCTAAACTACTAGATTTTCTTAAAAAAAAAATCTATTTGGTGACAATTTGAAATTTCAATGCAATAGTACTTAAATTTCAAGGAAAAATAAGAAGTAGGTGTTTGTCTGACCACCCTAACTACAATAAAATGATAATACATTTTTATAATATTTTAGATATAAGTAGAGGACTCATGTCCCGATCTGATGCATATTTTTTTGTAATTTGTTTCCAAGCAAATAATTAATTATGAATTTTTTATTACAACTCTTAAAAAATATAAAAACTTGTATGCCTGACCACCTTAACTTGGTCAAAACTTCATGAAATTCATTTTTATAATCCTATAGTATGCAAAGCATAGAATGTGATGCATGTTTTGGATTCAAAAAATGTGATGCCGTTTGAAAGCTATAGATGTTTTTCAATCAACCTATCAATCACGACTTTAGTTGTAATTCAAACAGAAAATGAATAATAATAATTTATTAAATTCAAAGTAAAACATAATTTATATTGGTGGAAAGCTAAGAATGTCCTTTAAAAACCCTTTTTGTTTCATGAATTTTGGGTAAAAATAAAAGTCGTTAGGCACATGGGCCATCATATCACTAACATATCACCACTTTTTGGCCCATCATGATCCTGCACACACCCTTATGGTTTTAAAAATGTAATTTAATTGAGAATTTTCATTCAAATGGTTAAAAAATAGTGAAAAATACCAAACATTGGTTTTTGACAGAAAATGAATACACTGACAAAAGACATTAAAGATGAAAACCTTAACATACTCAAAATATGAAATTGATTATATAGCTAAGAGAGAGTGTAACATTACCTAGATTTTTTTTTACTTGACATTGGAACACATGCAAACTTGACGAGGAGCACACTCGAGATTATGTCAAAATTTTCACAATCTACAAAAACATGTCTTTGGATGTTAGAAATTCACTCCAATAATTTAGGTTGGAAGCCCAAGGAAAATCCAAACCAAAGGATTGGAAATTTCCAAAGAAAGATAAAATATGAGCATATTATAATGCACTCATGTTATGTCAAAGAAAAACATAGTGTGAGTGTGTTATAACATACTCGCATTATGTGATTTGATATAATGCGAGTGTATTATAATGCACTCATGTTATGCTCTATTCAAGTTTTTTACGTATGTGTGTATGTATGTATGTATATGTACCATCATAAATTGTCACCCATGACAATCTCAACTTATGGTTTGTCCCCCCTTAAATTATTGCACCTAATTTAGTGTTTAATTTCTTAAATTATGCATTTTATGGCCCATTTTTAACAATTTCTAATGAATTGCAAGTGGGACACAACTACATTTATCTAAGAAGTTTCCCTCAACACTTAAGATCTTAAAAAAATAGGGCAAGGGAACTCACGCTCTGGGAATGAGTGTCCCCCTATTTTGGCTCCAAATTCAAATATGTTGGTTGTGGTAATTTAATAGTTTCAATTCAGCTATCTAAATTCAACCATCGAGATTTACTTTTTAGGAAATTAAATAAATGCCTATAAATACCTAATTATTGCATCATTTAAAATCTACCTAAGAAAATTATTGGAGAAAGTATTTTAAAGAGCATTCAAGAGCAAGTCAAGAGTAGCATTTTTAGAGCTTTATTGCAGCAATACAAGATCCAATCATCATGTCAAATTCTATGTGAGTTTATGTGTGTTCATGTTATCATTCTTTTGTGAAGGCTAACACTTTTGTAGGTCTGGAAAGCATCCAAGAATTCAAGCCATCAAGCAAGAAATATCTAAGACCTTGAGGTGAAGTGTATGACTTTAGTCCTTCAAGGAAGCCATATAAGGGTGATGAGTTTCAACACTTTGTGATTTCATTATTCCTTCCTATTCATTATCTATTTTATTATTGACATTGCCATTGTGGAAGTGGAAGCACTAACATCGAGTTTGACTGAGGCAAGCCCCTAAAGTAGCCCAACATTTCCTGTCTTTGTGAATGTGAAGATCTCAGGTTTGAAGAGGATTGAAAGGAGTTTTTAAGATAAATTATCCATTGTTACATTTTAAGACCTACATCTTATCAACTCATGGAAACTCAATTGTAGAAATATTCAGTAGTGTTTTGATAGATTTGTAGGTAGGAACCCAAATCTCAAATTTGACATAAGAGGACTACAAAAATAGATCCAAAAAAGTATTACAAGGATACTCATGCCTTGGTCATATGTGTCCTCGATTTTTCACCAATTTTGAATCACAGGTGAAAAGTGTCATGCTTCTCTCATTTCTATTTTCTGAATTTATTTGTGAACTTTTTTGTTATTCGTATTTGCATCAAAATAGTAAATTGCACTATTACCCTAGTTAGATAATTGCATTTCATTCCTAAATTCATCCTAGATTTGGTCAAGGGTTTGTTGACTCATCTTTTATGTTGTAATTAAATCACATACATTGTTCAAATCTAGATCGAGTCCCAACTAACCATCAAATCTCTAATAAATGAATGAAAGGATTTACAAAAAGTGCCTAAATCCTAAGGTCAAATCTTAGGCTTATCCCTTTTCTATGTTTCATTTTGGTGAACCCGAAATGTTAACATTATATACCTTTTGAAATTTGAGTCATTTCATCCTAGATCTAGGTTTTGCGTTGCATTATATTATATTTTTCATTTATGGTTTCATTTTTGCATCATAAAAAGGCATACAAATTTTAAAAATTACATATCATATTGCATTATAGGTTGCAATAGGGTTTGTTTTAGTCATTCTAGCTCAAATTTACATTCAAATTGGATTCATTAGGTCACTAAACTCTCAATTTTTTTCTTGCATTCATTTAAGAATCTTCCATTTAGGTCAAAAAACTGAAAAATTACATAGTTTTGTTTCAAAATTTCATCAAATCATCATTGTTAGAATGTTGCATCCAAAAATTAGACAATATTTTATCTTAGATCTAAAATTTTCTTCAAGATTATTCATAAATTTTAGAAATTATTGCACACTTGCATTTATCAATTCCATAGTCATAAAATCAACAAAATATGGAAAAATATACATTGTCAAACTTATCTAAGAACAAAATTGGGAACCTTAAATAGTAACAAACACAATCAAGCTTTAAATTTCTAGACACCCTATCCATGACACAAATTCCCTAGGTACATTTTTCCTACACTTTTTGGTTGAAATTTAAATCAAATCTCTATTTCTATGTTCTTTGTAGGATTCTACTTTATGATATTTTTTTTTTCATTTTAAAACTATCATTTATTTTCAATAATGTTGCATGTCTGCATTCTTAAGTTCACAAGTGTAAAATCAGAAAAATCTAGAAAATAATTTACTATCAAACTTGTTTGCATATAGAGCTAGGAACCCTAAACAATACCCTAAACAATCAAAGTTTTGAATTTTCTAAAACCCTATCTAGGATACAGATGCCATGGGAACCTTTCTCCTACTATTTTTGGCTAAAATTTTGCTCAGATCTCTATTTTTGTGTTCTTTGTATGCTTCTACTATCTCAATTTTGTTCCTAATCTTTGTTTGTCCTATAATTTTATATTTTTCTAAAAGCATTACTATGTTTATCTATAGGACATAACATCATGTCCTCATTGCAAAAATATTTAGTTGTCATAATTCATGTTCTATTTTAAGATCTTCTTAAGAATTTCAAGGAATTTTTTATACAAGCATGTAAAAATGAGTTTATTTCCCCTTTTGTTGTTTTTCATTGATACCTCTCCCATTATCTCTCCTATGTGTGAGGTTATCTTGATGAAAGAGAATGCAATCATGGAAATTCATGATAATCATGTTTGTTATTCACCTGATATCTCTCATCTTTGTGAAAAGGTATCATGGTGTTAGAAGATCTAGCTGTTGAGAATCATGAGCTTGTTTATATACCCCCACCTCTCCTACTTAGGAATATATTGTTGGAAACAAGGATGATATCATTGATACATTTATGTATTTCATAGATGAAGATGATAAGGTGACACTAGATCCCCCCTTGATAGAAGATCATAAATAAGAAGCTAAATCCATTGAGGTTATGAACACACAATTGTCCATTAGATTTCTCTTAATTATTGGACCTCCTAAAAATCCTTTGGGACATCCTAATATTTCTTTAATTATTGGACCTCCTAACACTTCTTTTGGACCCCCTAAGAGTCCTCTAATTATTGGACCTCTTAACACTTCTTTTGGACCTCCTAAGAGTCCTCTAATTATTGGACCTCCTAAAAGTCCTCTAATTAGTGGATCTACTAACTCACCTCTCATTATATGACATCATAAACATCATTTTCATATCCTAATACTTTTAAAATAACTTACAAGTAATCATGTATCACAACAACCAAGTTATTATATTGTAGCTCACACATACAACACTAAAAACAATAAGCAAGGAAAAAAACTCCAACATCTATTCCATTACATCAAACATACCTCCCATTTGAGCCTAATATCCAATAGAATAGTGGTAAATAATATGATCTTGTTGAGAACCTTCGTAACACTCTTTCTAATATCTCATGGGATTTGATTCAAACATTAATTTCTTATCATGGAATGCTTAAAAATGCTTTGCAAAAAGTTGTTGTCCCTCCTAGTGTGTAACCAAATGAGGTGGAAAATTTTATTAAGAACATAAATTCACCTAATCTAGACTTTTTCTTTCATCAAAATGAATTGCCTCCTTTGAAAGGAAAAAGCAAAATGATTCTTCGATGATATTGGTTGTTATTAACAAGGTTAGAATTAGGCATACCTTTTTTGATAATGGTTTGGGGCTTAATGTTTGTAGTGTGAATATTTTACATATAATTGGGGTGGATAAAGATAAAATTCAACTCTAGTTGATTTGTTTATCCATGGTTTTGATAATGTGGGAAAATAATTTCTTGGTGTGATAACATTACCTATCAAAGTTGGTCACATTATGTTACAAAATCCTATCCATGTCACACCTCATGATATTTTATACAATTTTATCTTGGGTATACCATTGATACATAGGATAAACAATAAAAATAAACAAGTTTCTTTAGATATGATTGAAACTATTGAAAGTGTTATAACCCTACCTTTGCAAGATTAATTAATAGCATTCCTTCCTAAGATAATACCCTCAAAAGGAATCAAAACTCATAATTTTTACATTCTTAGGCTCCTAGACACTTCATCATGCTCTAAAGGTTTCATTCAAACTGTACCTAGCTATGGTTAACTCAAAAAAAATTATTTTCCGCAAATCCTCAAGAACCTAGGGTTTTTGAGAATCCTAACACTAGCGAACACATATATACCTCTATAAATCACACAAATGATTGATTTGTCACTTCACCTTTGTTGGAAACCTACACAAGGAATTGTAGAAATTTTGTACCATATTTCACCAATTTTCAATGACTTAAACAAGATATATGAATTTTTGAAGGTCACTAGAAACCCTAACCCTATCACCAGGTTGTTAGTAGCATTTTGGTAATATCTTGCTCAAAAAATATGAAATCAAACCAAAAACATTATATTTGAATCAGAAAAAAAAAATCTAATTATTCATCCACCTTTAGACCTACCATCTTGCGATACATAGCCATATAAGAGTGTTTTCAGATAGTATTAGTAGGAAAACTATAAAAAATGGACAAGAAATGGGGTATGTCATCAAAAAATCCTTCTTTAGATTCTTTGAGCCTCCTTCCTCATAGTTTTAGCATGACTGAACATTCAAAAGAAATTACTATTAAGATTACATTTCTTTTCCATAAAAACTCTAAAAACCTAATGTCCTTTCTGTACTTAAACTTGCAAAATATGTATTTTTCACCACCTCTAGGATAAAAACAAATAGGAAAGGAGACCTTAAAGTGTCTACATGGTATTTCAATACCTTATTAGGCTGAAAAGCCTAAAAAATAAAGCTGAGGAGCAAACCTTAAACTTGGCACAAGCAAACAATCACCTAGACATTCAAATTTGTATTTTGGAAGGAAAACCAAAATTTGAATTTCTAACCTAACTTAAACAACCTAAAAAATTGAAATGAACCCCATGGAACTCCTAAGACCTACACTGACTCAAAAAATACTCTTAACACCAAAATGAAACATAAAACCATCATGAAATTGATTCTCTTGGATCAACCATGGATTCATGAAATGAGTGGAGCACCTTCAATGCTTCATCGTTCAATGAAATACATATACAACAATAAGGTTTACATGATAAATGCTAATACTAAATTTGAAAATTATTTGCAAACTAAATCTAGAATGAAGAATCCTCTTAGCACATTGAAGACAGCTACAAAAGTGGAACCTTTACAAGTTGAGGATAAAGACGAGTGTCTTTCATCAGTGACAAAGTTGTTAGATGATGACTGGGGTTCATTAGATTTGACACCTACATTCATGGGGGAGTACAAGATTATACAATCAGAATCAAAGAAAGTGAAAAAAGTCATAATGATATCAACACAACCCATAATTGGATCATCTAAAACCTCTACAAAAGAGGAAAACACAAATTACACATCCACTTATGATGAATATAATCATGAAAAGCCACCTTCGAAAGGAAAATATTCAATTTATGGAAGAGGTTATGAAATTTTTAGAAATCTTGGCTATATAATGGAAAAGGATGTGGTGTTAAAGAACAAAGAATTTGTGTTCCCGAAGAGCCTAACATGCAAGAAACAATAAGAATTCTTGGTTATTTTCCTTAAAAATTAATAAAAACATAAAAAATCCTTTCACTTAATCAATAACGTTAGTTGATGCTCCTTGTCATGTGGTAGTTGAAATATCATAGAATTCTCACTACTATGCATCAAGGTTTAAATTTTTCTTTATGAAATGATATTGCAAGGAGGAACATAACAACATACATCTAGGCTCATCTTTGTCCCTATCCTTGGAGGGCAAGGGGATAGGTAGCCTTGTCCTAGGTGCATTCCTTCTAGTAAGGATCCCTTTGTATCTCCTTAAAATATTAGTGTAGCAAGTACACTAACATTTTAAGGGGGGGGGGTGCGATATAGTCCCCCCCTCATTGTTTGTGTAGGAATGGTCCCTTCTTAGGGATGATAGCATATATCTCATAGGAAGTGTGACCTTGTTAATCAAATTTTGGTCTTATTGATTTATGTAAGTGTCTCTTTGGTGTTGATATTATGCTTGATGCCCTCTAAGAGTGTGACTTTTCTTGGCATATGATCTTCTCTTTTATGGTAATACTATGGCTAGGTATTCCTTAAGGTATGATCTTCTTATTCCTTGACTTGTCCTCTCTTAGTAGTGATAGAATGAGTGATATTCTCTAAGGTGTGACCTTTCATGTATTTAGGAAAGCCCATTTGTTACTTGTTTAAATAACCTCTTGTGGTGTTGTTGGTATAACACCTATTGAGTTTTAGAATTATCCTATTGTCATTTATGCACCCCCTGAGGTGAACTTTGTTCATTCTTGTGAGTGTCAAACCTATAATCAACTAACAAGAGACCACAAAAAAGTGTTAATCATGTTAGAAAATAAAATAAGACACTCCCTATGAGATTCCTTAACCAAATCAAAGAGAAAACATGAAAATAAGAGTAAACTAACTAAAGATAACATGGAGTCAAATTGAAGTAGCTAAACCTCCATCCCATAGGAGGAGTGTTTCTCCTTTGATGTGGAAAGAAGCCTTTTCCAATCCCTTTGATAAGATTTGAATATTTAAGATGATTCCAACTGTGGAATTGATGCCAAATGATGAAACTATGCTTGAAAATGATGAAAATGGTGATAACTATGAAGTTAAATGTCTATAGTGATAATTATTGAAGTTGTGGATCCATATTGTGATGACAATGCTTATATTTATAGAACACAAGGGTTGAAGAGTGAGAGGATTTGATGAATGTGGGATAAAATGGGAGCCAATGAGAATGTGACACTTGTCACCATTCCATTAGAGGAAGGTGGAGCACATTTTGGGAAATGTGTTGAGTGAAGGAGGATGTAAGAGAGATAAATGAGAATGGTTGAGGATTTGAAATGTTGTAGGAAGAATTGAATGAATGTGGCTAGAGATTTGAAATGTTGCAAGAGATTTTAAAATCCTTTGGAGGTAAATTGAATGAGAGGTGGTTGAGAGGAATATTCCTTTAAATATACCTTTGTGAGGATAAATAGAAGAATTAGATAATTGAAAGAAATTAATTTCATGTGCAACCTGGTTAGTTTACCATGGGTTGATTTAACTCTTGAGGAGTTAAAATCTAGAGGAATTATTAATGATGATTATAAAGTGATCTAGGATTAATTAATTGGAATGGATTAGATGATTGTGACATTTGATTTGATGTATTTAATCAAATAGGAAGACATAGGAGGATTTAATTAAATATGATGAAAAATTAGTTAGAAGAAGGGTGAATTAATCAATAAATTTAATTATTTGATTAATAGCTGAATTTGTTGAATTTAATTAAATAATGTTGATTATTCAATTAATTGATTAATTTGAAGTGATTTTAGAGGAAATGGTGTAAATTTATCATAATTAGATTCATAGTATCAATCAGGACCTTTTATATGTCTAAATTTTGCCCCTCTTTGAAGGGAGATACCTGCTACATCGGTTCGAAGAATAACACTACCAAGATCAAAATTCAAAAAATTCCTATTTATTTTAGATGCCCCACTACTGCCCTACCAGAAGAAATTACATTGTTATATTGCCCCCTTGAGAGATCAAGCAAAAATTGTATAATTAGGTTGAGATCATGAAAAAGGATTCAACAAGGTTTCAAACACATAAGATAGCACATGGGATGCAAAAAAAGGCTCATGATCATGAAAATGGCTCAAAACGGGCTTTGGTTGGCTTAAAATAGATTAAAGGGATCAAAAACCCTAAAAAAATGCATAAATACAGTTTGAGGGGTCAGTTTCAAATCATTTGTGCAATTGACCTTCTAGAAGCCTTGAATTTTTTCTCTGAGGTGCTGAAAAAATGGTGGCTCGTGAGCTTCCTAGACATCAGATAAATCAGGTTCGTGAGTTCTAGTTGCCTCGGGATATAGGACCCCTAGTACACCTTTCAAAAAATTTCTCATTTTTCATGTTTTTGATGCATTTATTATGGTCCAAATAGGTCAATCAAAAGTGATTCTCTAGGGTGTTAGATTTGTTATGGTCGACGTCACTTTTGTCCATGCCGACCTACATTTGAAACATAGCATTGCACGACGTTGTAGGGTCGTATAGTCACATAAAAAATGTCAACTCACCTTTGCAAGATGGCATCGTGTGGCCTTAGAAGAGTCGAATGTTGCTCTAAAATACCGATTTTTCTTTGCCATGGAGCATCGCTTTTGATTATAGTGTCACTTTTACGAAATGACAAAGTGTGGATTTTGCAAAAGTTGTCTCGTCTTTGCTTTAGGAGGAATCTTTTATTTTGGAAACATGCCAGGTTGGTGAATTTTAACATCATGAGCATTCTAGATGTACGAGGTCCTTCGAGTGCTCAACTCAAAGGATCATAGAGGCTAGATTCTATGCTGAGCGAGGCATCTATCAGATGATGCACTATTTTCCTAGGAGCGATTGGATTCAAGCATGTGGCCTAGATGCCCAGGGTACAGAAACATTTGGCCATGATGGTAGCTTTGGTGGATATATGGCAGAGTGAGACTTCATCATTCCATCTTCTGATTGGAGAGGCCATTGTGACCTTGGAGCATGTATGGCAGATCCTATGAATCCCCATACACGGTGAGCACATTATATACGATGTTGAGGTTAGTGTTGATGCTATCTTTTTTTTTTTGAGCATTGATGAGTATGAGACAAATAGTGGCCAAATTAACCTTTCTTGTTATGAGGGGATTGCCCCTAATTTTACCCTTTTTTTAGTGCATTGATCTCAGGAATCCTTGTTCCCAATCATTGAGTCAATGGCTGCAATGTTGGATGGGGCATTGTTTGGTCTTAGATGATAGAGGAGATGACAGTCTACGCCTAGGGGCTAGTTTTCCTAGCCTCTTTGTATCATGATATGCCCCAAGTTATGTACTCTAGGGCCCACAACATTGGAGCGATAGTTACACTTCTGCATGTTTGGGTATATCAGCACATAAATGTATTAAGGCTAGTAGTAGCTGATGTTTAGATAGACTATGATGATCTTATGATTTAAAGGTATGGGGGATGACCACTATTCATTATTCAAGTATTACAAGCATCTCACACTAGAGGAGGGTGATTGATGATATCATTGTTTTCCGATGGAGGCCCTAGCTTCATGCCCACATATGGCATGACGATGATGAGTAGTTATTTTACTATCGCCAGACTAGATATATGTAAGGCTGAGAGCACCATATGATAGAGTGATACATTCCTAATATGGTTTCTTGTTAATTCAGAGACATGCCGGATGCACTTGATGCTATACATAGAGCCATCTTTGCATGTAGGGCAAGAGAGACAACTTGGGGACAAAGGATCTAGCCTCAAGTGACCATCGATGATTTCAGGTAGTTAGTGATGGAAACTTGGGTATAATTTGATGGTCCCATAGATGCAGGAACTACATAGGCATATGATGCCTATTGGTAGGCCGATACTCTGATCAGATTGACATTACTAGTTGTTCCAATAGGGCGGGTTAAACAACTACAAATTGGATGATCCCATAGTAGCCAGGTCATTAGCCATAGGATGGACAGGGTGTCAGACATGCAAAGCATGATGGAAAATTTCAACCATTAGTGCCACCAATTTGATAGAGGCCTCCATGGTAGCCACATCAACAGAACCCATGGCCATCACCACTAGATCCTGATCCTAGGGATGAATAGATAGCAATGTTGCAAGTGTAGACACATGTGCTGACAAGGTAGCTACAACAAGCGTAGGAATAGATTTTGACCTTGACCCACAAGCGGGCTCAGGCTTGGAAAGAGGTGCATTAGGAGAGCCAAATGAGGTAGGGTTTTGATATGTTATTTTCACAAGAGACAAGTTAGAAGTAGTAGCTAGAGGGTGCAACACAATAGGCACAGGGACAGGCCACAATCCCTACAAAGATGTATTGATGGGTGATGCAAGAGGCATCCTACTACAAGATTTTGTACTATAGAGTACAATGGAATAGGATTGATAGGAGCCAAATTTCTCCCACATCAGCCAGGTCACTCCTAGCAAGACCCCTCAGGTAGTGCCATCAAGGTCACATCACTAGAGTTGTGGCAGCCACCATGGTGATAGAAAAAGTGAGGGTAGCTGAGGGCACTGATGGTACAATAGACAATACTTTTTTTATTGTTCAACTCTATTTATGATGTGTATACATTCATTGAATAAGTTTTGATTACCCTTTTATATATTCAATGATGACACTATATATCTGATTCTGATGTATAATGACATTCAATCTTTCTTGATATATATATGAGATGGTTGTGATGTGATTATATGATGTGATTTTTATTTTACTTTGTGCATTATGGATGCATCTTCTATGGATGGATGCATTAATGATTATGATGTGATGAGATGCTTATAATAATAAATCTATATTATGTTGATGTCAAACTCACACTAAATTAGACATTCAAGACACTTATGTATGTAGTAATTACAAAGATACACAATCATACAACATCAAAGACCAAGAAGATCTAGCCTAGATTGTCCAAGACGATGTGGAACACATATAAGCCATCAATTTGTGCTCATTTTGAGGTAGCAAAACTTTAATGCTTTCGACTAGACATTTGCACCAATAAGGTGGCTTAGTAAGAAAGTCATACCTCTTTGTCTGATTCTCACCCTACAATGAGAAATTGATGCCTCTGTATTAGCTTCTCATTGTAATAACCATACCAAAGTTATCCCTTTGATAAATTCAATAAGGTGACACAATGCTACGAAAGGATCAATAGGAAAGCAAGGCATGTTATGCCAGGTGGCCTTGAAATTAGGGTTTGAGTTTTACAAGGTTAACAAGCTGTGTTATGCCAAACACTTCTGAACATTATATATATAGGTTTTTTTTTAAAAGGATTCTTTATTTTTTCATGTAAGGTCTTCTTCTTAGGGAACATTGTTCCTACTTTTAAAAAGGTTGTTGAGTCCCGAAATTTGTTTTGGGCCACATGATCAAATCTAATCATGTGGCCCAAAACAAATTTCGAGCCTCAACAACCTTTTTAAAAGGTACGTGCAAATAAAGTCATGGAATTCACTTGCAGCCATTCGATTAAAAAGATAATCGATGACAATAAATAATAAAACTATTAAAGGCTAAAATATCCCTAAAATGAAATGGTAAATTATTATTAGTGGCGAATATACCATAAAAATTCATTGTAAGAATATAAAATTACTGGCGAATATAAGTAATATTTGTAATTATAATATAAACTACTGGTGAATCAGATCCGATGATGTGTCATTTAAAAAATAATACATTGGCGAATTAATCGAGACAAAAAATAAAATTGTAAAAACCTGGCGATTCGGCATCCTTTCTAGCCTGTATTATTTGCCATTTTTGGAGGTCCCGATTTCAAATATTCGCCAATTGGTGAAGATTCACCACTAAAGTTATCCCTATCAAGAGAGCCTTGAAATCTCTTTGAAGCATCAAAAGCTTCACCAATATGACCTTGCCAGTCCCTTTGTAGGTGGTTTGGAGGATTTCCAAAGCTTCCTTTGCATACTCAATTGCTTCTATTTTGGGAAAATGGCCTCTATCATGGCTTCTTCTATCAAACTCAATTCCTTAACATATTTCTTCCTATGCTCCTTCAACTGGGTCTTTTGGTTATTTATGAGAGTTGAAAATGCAACTAAGTCAGTAATATCCTTGAGCCCATTTGTCACAAAATCCCACAAATCATTGGCAACCATAATAATCTTCATCTTCTTTGCCCATACATCATAGTTTTGTCAATTAAAGGATGGTGGTTGTTGCTAACTCTTACCTTCATCTCTAGTCATGTCTCCAATAGGAAAACTTGATACCTAGAAAAAACAAATGCCCTGATTTAGGAAGAAATGGGGCCTATGGCTCTGATACGATGTAAGTATCTCTCACAATTCTGATACCATGTAAATAATTTGAAGAGCTAAAAATGCTCTAAAAAACCAACACAGAGATGATGCTATGTTTCCCAATCCACTAGGAATACACAAAATCAAAATATAGAAGCACAAGGAGACATGAAACTTTAATTTTCTATTCAATAATATGGAAATTACAATACTGAATAAAATTAAACTCAGAAAATAAATCTAAGCTAAAGATTACGATCTACTAGGAGCTTTCAGGAGTTGCCCAACTAGTCTTGACAACTTTTAGGACCTACTAGCAGCTCATTGTCAGGAGTTGCGTAGAGCTCTTTCAAGAGAAATCACTGCTCACATACAAATAAAATACAACTTCTATTGTTCAAGAGCTTTCGAGACCTCCCACAAAATATTCTTCACATTAGATGCTACTGCAAAAACATCTTCCAAAAATTGACTGAACAACCTGCCTTCATTCTTTTTGTCTCTTCAACATTCCCTCTCAAAATTCAAAATTACCTACCACCATAAATTGAAAATTCAAAATGAGCTACCACATTTAATTTTGGAGCTGTCAGGAGCTACAGGGATGATCCAAAAAGGAAATGGCTCCTGACAGGTAGGTGAAGATAGTTGGGGGTCTAATATGAGAGTAGGAGGCTTCAGGAGCAATAAATTTCCAACAAAGAATAGCGTCTTCAATCTGAATAGGGGGAATTTCAATAACGACTTTTATGAAAGATTTTGGAGTGCTTTAGGGTGGGATCTTGTGCTTAAAATTCTTCAAACACTTGAAGAGAAGACACTCATTTTAAAGCATGAGTGTAGGTATAGGAAGGCCATGGATGAGGATGTTGATGAAGAGGATCAGGCAGTTCAATACTTTTGTGAATTCTCCATGCATGAGCTGATAAGAGACATGGGTAGATGTATTTTACTAGAGGAATCATGGAATGATCCAACCAAATGTAGTAGAGTTTGGTAGGAGAGGGAAATCATTAGTCTAATGGCTACTAATGCTACCTAGGTACTATTAATTATCTATTCCCAACTTTATGGCAATAAGTTGTTTGTAAGCTTTGCATTTAATATTTGAAATATTAAAGCTAAAGTGATGCATAAATCATGAGTGAAGGCGAAATAATTCCTACTTTCCCCTCAATCTAGAAAAATGGACTTTTTGTTGTTTTGGCTATTTTGTTGTTTTGCAACTATTTTAGTTGTCTAGCTAAGGGTCTCGTATGGAAAATACATTTTAAGAAAAAATCTTATGTGCATATTTATTTTAGTCACTGCAAACTTAGAACTAGAAAAGAAGAGAAAATATTATTGCAAAGTCGTGGCATTAGTAGAAAATAGATCACAATTCACTATTATTTAAAGTAGTTACAGATTTGTAAATCCTTGTTTTTAATCTAAAAATAATAGAAAAATATATAATCCTTTACATGCATTTAACATGCATGGCGTGTGTATTAAATTGGAAGATTATATATATATAGTTGTCTTATTGTGAAGCATGTCTAGACCTATTCATGATATAAGTCTGGTGTTTGAGTGTTGATGTCAATAGATGTAATGAAAATCACAAGAGTAGATGAAATGGGGAGGGGGGATGTCAGAATGGAAGATTTGATTAGGATTGATAAAAGATAGGATTTATATACTTTAGTTTAGAGAATACAAGGGGAAAATTTATTTATGACTTCCAATTATAAAAGTGGAAGATTATAATGAGAATAGATGAATTAAAAGAGATGAATGGAACACTTAAATTCCTCATAAAATTTTAGACTTGTTAAAATTTGTATTCCAAAACTAATATATGTTTTTATATAATATATATTTGTAAATATTTTTTCATTTTATAATAAAATAATAATATATATAACATAATATATAAGATAGTATAAGTAAAAGTATAATATAAATATATATATTATATATACAAATATACAAAAGTAGTGAGCCACTCATTAGCCACTGAAATTCCATATCTACTAGGCTATTGTGTAGAAATTTATAGATGATAAATGCATGCTCTTACTATTCAAAATTCAAATGTGATCCCTCTGTAGATTGACATCCAGAGTGTAAAAATTCTATTGCAGTTACTACTTATTAATCTCCTATCTATATAGATTATTTGACTACTGAAAATTAATTCCCAACAAATATTGAAAATAACACAACTACAATTTCACAAATAAAAATCACAAGAATAGAGAAGAAAACATGCAAAATAATAAACACAATATTTTTGGACAAATTGTCCCTAGAAAAACCTCGAAAGGAAAACCAATTATATAGATGAGGAATTTTATTAAACTTCAACAAATCAAGAGATACAAAAACTTCTTGCCTCTTACTGGCAGAGATCCGACAATATTTCTTCTCTAGAAATTCTTTCCTCAATTTCTCCTATTAAAATTCCACTGATTTTGTCTCCAACACTATCACAATGCCCTTGTTATCAGTGCAAATCTATTTTCTATCATTGCAAATCTTTCTCAAGTGTGTATTCTCCAAATTCTCATTGATCCTCTTTTATAATCATCTCATTGAAAAACCAATGGCCACGATTGAATCTCAATCAATGGCTAAGATTATTTGGAGTCTAACAAACCCTAACTAGCTAGTTTCTAGAAGTATCTAGAGAAATAAATTAATTAATCAATTAATATTCTTGGGTTTGGAGACACATGTCCAAGCCACATAAATTAACACTCCCTCTTAGCAAGGAATGTGTTCTACATGACACCCAACTTATCTATGAAGAAGATGAATTTCACCTTCCGTAATTCCTTCATCAAAATGTCTACTACCTGTTGATCTATAGGTATATAATGTAGTTGAACAATCCTCCACTGTACATAATCCCTGATGAAGTGGTACCTGATGTCTATATACTTCAACCTATCATGAAAGATCAAATTCTCAGACAACTTGATGCAACTCTAATTGTCACAGTGTATCACCATAGTCTCAACCCTCTGACCAAAAAGGGATACAAAAAATTTCAAAGCCATATAGTCCTACATGTCACCATGATAGCTAATATGTATTGTTCTTCTGCAAAAATAAAAACCACAGACTTCTACTTCTTGATGTACCTAGAGAGAACTCCTGATACCAAGCTGAAATAACACCCTAAAGTTCTTTTCCTTTCCACTGTTCTACCTCCCCAATCTATGTTAGTATAGCTTATCAACCTGATACCATCACCTCGAGCATACCTAATCCCATACTTGATTTTACCATGCAAATACCACAACACGTGCTTTGTCACTGTCCAATACACTCTCTTCAGTTCAATCATGAACTGACTAAGAGAGTTTATGACAAATGATATATCTAGCCTGGTGTTGACCAAATACATGAGAGACCCAATTATTTTTTTGTATAAGGTGGGGTCTATATTCTTATTTTTTTATGAGTCTACCTTCTTCCAATTCATGATCATAGGTGTAGACATGACTCTGCAATCCTCCATCTAGAACCTCCTCAAGATTTTGATGCAATAATTCCCTTGTCCAAGGAAAATCTTTCCATCTATCTTCCACACCTCCATGCCTAGAAAGTAGTTCATAAGCCTCAAATCATTCATCTTGAACTCTAAGAGAAGGTTCCTCTTGCACTCCTCTATGAGCCCTAGTGAACCTATTAAAACCAAGTCATCCATATATAGAACAATAATGATAACCTCACCCCCAACCAACAAGTAGTAGAGGTTAGAATTTGCCTCACTCTTCATGAAGCCCATTCCCTACTATTAGATTTTAATGATCAGATAAACAAAAACTAAAAGAAATCAGAAAATGCAACACATAAGACAATGAACACCACAAGATACCCTTTGAAAACCCTCCAGCCTGAGGGAGAAAAACCCAACCAATATATCTCTTATATATTTCTTGAATAAGAGAATAAATCTGATTACAACTCAGACCTAGTGCAAGTCCAAATTTGATACAATGAATAATAGCACCTCTCCTAGATGCAGAGATACAAATGACTATTATTCTCCTTAACTGGACCTATTGCTATAGAATGGAGATCTATTGCTATAGGAAATTGATCTGCTGAAATAGTGAGAAGTCCTTCTCTAGATGCAAATGAAATTGATGATCAAATGAATAATACTCATCCTCTATTTGTATGCAAGGTTCGTGCCTCTTTAAGGAAGTCAACCAAAAAATAGAAAAGACATGTCTTTTTAATTTCTTATCCATGATTAAGGCACCTCCTTAATTAATTTGATTTTATAAAATTTAAATAACCATAGGCCACATTTAAATTTATTATTCTATTTGAATCCTAAAGTAGACTCACGTGGCTACATTTAAACATCAACACTCCATCTCAACTAGGGAGGAATGCTTCCACCTGTGTAAGAAATATCACCTCATAGTGATGTCAATAAACATGGCTACATCCATGTGAGAAAATATCTTATCACCGCATTGTGAAAGCACATCACCTCATTGTGACATCAACCATCATGGCTACCTCCATAGACAGTAAGTACAAGTACTCATCACTCAATGTGATGTTGTAACCTCACCATGACGTTCACCATGGATCTCCCAAAGGGTGAAGCACAAGTACAAGTAAATCATCATAGACTCCCTCACATGATGTTGTCATGGATTCACACACATGAAATCCACCATGGCTCTCCCAAAGGGTGGAAACAAGGGCTTTCACCTCAAATTTCAAAGAGAAATGCATTATCAAGTGCTTGCACCTCAAATATCTCTCAATAGAGAAATGCATTAACAAATGATCACTGATACTAAGACTCCTTCTTATTTAGGGCTTGAATCTCCACCATACTGAGCTTATTTCGAAAGTACACAAACATTATCCTAGAGAGAGGCTCAAGTGAGAATGTCTATTGTCTACTCATCAGTGATGATATACCTCAATTGTATTGCTTTCCTTAATATCATATCTCAGATATAGTGGTATGCTTGGTTCTATCATGAAACATTCGAATGATAGTAAGCTTCTTGAAGCTTTGATTATCACAATGGATGATAGTTGGCTCTACTGATTTTCCAAACAATCTTTCAAGGAGCTTCTGAAGCCACACTACTTCTTGAGCTACCAAAAAAGTTGTAATGTACTTGGCCTTTGCTATACTCAGTGCCATAGAAGACTGCTTCTTGCTGGACTAGGATATCATTGTAGAATTGAAACAACATCTAGAGGTGCTCTTTTGATCAACAACACAACCATCTTATTTAGGTTTAGTAGGCTCCCTCTGAATCTTCAAGCACTTGCATCAACCTCTTGGCCTCATCATCTAAGATTTCCTACAATGTTTTGCCTTAGAGAAATGGTTTTCAATGCACACCTCTATAGAGATTTAGGGTTGTCCTCTTTGACCTCATCCCATATCACTCTATTTTGAATAGGTTTGCAGAGCTACCCATGTTAAATCTAGGTTGATTGACTTGAGCAATTTTGATCGCAACTATCAAAGAGGTCCTTTAAGGATTTAGCATCTGGCCTTGCAACACTGCAACCCTTACTTATTCTTAGTGAGTCATAGAACTCCCTTTGAAGATTAATTCTTCCTCTTCGAAGTGATGAACTCATTCATTGACTCAAACTCATGGCTATAATCAGTGTCTCCATTCTTCAACCTACAGGATGCATCAAGATCTTCTTGAAAGTAGACGCTTATGCTTCTTGATCCATCCTGATAGCATTAAGAAGGGATTACTAATAGTTCATGGACCTCAACTATCTCAAATAGAAGTACCATTTCTAGAAGCATACATGATTGAATTTCTCAATGTTATAGCATGAATTAATAACTACATAACAATTCATGAATATTATTCAACCATGCAATACTTATCTCATTGAAATTAGGATCTCCTGAGTAATCCTAGATAATTAATTCATCATTCATCTTTGTTGATTCTAACATTTCTTTCTTCCATTTTCTTAGAAGAGCTAATATCAGCATAACAAAAGACAATCTATATAGAATCATAGATCATGCATATAGAAAATCAATCATAATCGTAATTTAAGTCCTTTTATTTCAGATTCACACTCAAAAATTTGCACGAAACAACTTGCAATGAATAATTCTCAGTTCTAAGGAGTATTATCCCAATGATCACAATTTACTGGTCACATGTAATCCAATCAAATACTGTCAAATTTGCACAACTCAACAAACTGAATTTTAGCCTAGAAGGGTAATTACAATCAAAACAAAGAATAATTATCTCTTAATATTCTGATGGGTGGACACAGTACAATACACTGCTCTTGTGCTTAGATTAGTACACAACCTTCATGGCTTGAATACATGCCCAATACTTAGAATTGAAATTCCCAAGAGTCATTTTGAGGAGAGGTCTTATCCACATCTGCAAATGAAGCATGTTGATTAGGCCTCATTGAGCAATCCTTTGCATAGTGACTAAACTTGTCACATCTAAAACATTGAACACGAGAGAGGTCCCACTTCTTCTTGAATGCAGGAGCACCATCTGACCCTTTATCTCTATTCCTCTTGAAGTATCTTTTCTTTACTCCTTTTCCTTCCTTCTTCAAGGATTGAGTGGAAAGAACATGAATGCCTTCATTTGTAGGGCTTCGACCAATACCTCTCACAACCAACCTCGACTCTTCTTGAATACAATCTACCCTCAAACTATCAAACTTGGGAATTTTTGATCTCACACTGATTCCTCAAATGTAAGACTCCCAAGATGAAGGAAGACCATTAGTGGTCAAATCATTGTCATCACCAATATGACCAATGGTAGACATCCAATCTCTCAATTTGGAAATCTTCATGAAGTGGGTGATGAAAAATTCTCCTTCCGCCATCTTAACATGATGGATTTGTTGCTTTAAGGCTAAAGCATGACTTGTGTTGTTGATTTCATACATTTTCACCAAATTTTTAAGCATCTCTCTTTCTAAATTCAACTTTGAGACGATAGGAACAATATGTTCCTTCACAGAATCAACTAACATCTTTTTTTCCTTAATATCTTTCTTCCTCCATATAACCTTTTCTTCCTCATCCATAGGCTCGGTAGTTGTTCTCTCCACAAATTCTACCAATTCATTTTCATCCAAGGTGAGCATGATCCTCAATCTCCACAAAGTGAATTTTGATGATCCCTCAAGCCTATCCTTGAACTTAGGACAATTTACCATCTTCAGGGAGAGATAGAGGTAAACAAAGATGAGAAATAAAATAGAGAGTATCACTATAATAATAAATATGTTCAAGATCTTCTTCAAACCCGCTCTGATAACATGTTAGATTTTAATGATCATATAAACTAAAAGAAATCAGAAAATGCAACATATAAGAAAGTGAACACCACAAGATACCCTAGGAAAACCCTCCATCCTGAGGGAGAAAAACCTAGCCAATATATCTCTTATATATTTCTTGAATAAGAGAAAAAATCTACTTATAACTCAGACCAAACACAAGGTCAAATTTGATACAATGAATAATACTCATCCTCTATTTGTATGCAAGGTTTGTGCCTCTTCAAGGAAGTCGGCCAAAAAATAGAAAAGACATGTCCTTTTAATTTTTTACTCATGATTAAGGCACCTCCTTAATTAATTTGATTATATAAAATTTAAATAGCCATAGGCTACATGTAAATTTATTCTTCTATTTGAATCTGGAAGTAGACTCACATGGCTTCACTTAAACATCAACACCTACAAGTATCTATCAATGTGCTCATACCACACCTTGGGAGCATGCTTAAGTCCATACAAATCTCTCTTCAATATGTACATGTTGGTTTTACTACTATGTGCTACAAAGCCCTCTAGTTGGTCTATGTATACCTCCTCTACGATCTAACCATTAAGAAACATCATCTTCACATCCATTTTATGGATATGTCATCCCATCTGTGTTGCAAGAGATATCAGGAATCGTATAGAAGTATACTTGGCCACTAGAGAAAATGTCTCCTCATAGTTTATTCCCTCCTTCTGAGAGAACCCCTTGGCCATGAACCTATCCTTTTATTTCTCCATGCTACCATCTGCACCATACTTGATCTTATAGATCCAACATGATCCCAACACTTCTCTATGTGTCAGTCTAGGCACAACATACCACACGTCATTCTACACTATTGAGGTGTATTCCTCAACCATTGCATCTTGCCACACCTGCTATTATGTGACATCTTAATACCTAGAAGGCTCGCTATCTACCAACTAACTAACTACTGCCATATTAGCATTATACTTGGTTGGTTGTATCTCTTGTCTACTACTCGTCCTAGGGGCTCCCACAAACTCCTGAGTATTCTTATGTGTCTGTTGAACCTCAAAATTCCTATTGACAACTATAGAGGATGAAATATCAACATCCATGTCTTACTAATGCATCTCTTATATTTTCAACATCTATTGCTCCATACTTTGTGAACTCAATACATCTAATACTATGCTTGTACTAGTAATTGTACTCTTGCTTCACTACCTCTAATTAGATTGAATGATCCTTGGAGTTTATGTTGGCTGCTTACTTTGATCATCTGCTAGAAAATCTCTAGACCTCCTAAATTCCTTATCCTCCATGAACTTGACATCATGTTTAACTATAATCCTCCTAGCCCTTGGGACAAATATTTGATATGCTGTTGATATTTCATTGTACCCCACAAAGTACCCTCTTTCTATAGTCTGATCTAACTTGGAATGTATATGCCCTAGAAAGTGACAAAATGCCAAACTCCCAAATATCCTGAAGTGATTGATATTTGGATTCTTTCTTGTGAATGCCTCCTCTTGTGTCATCTTGTCCAATACTTTATGTGGAACCACATTCTATATGTAAAATATCATACTACATGCCTCTACCCATAAGTAACGTGGCATATCTTGGTCATACAACATACCCCTTATTGTCTCTGATATAGAATGATTCTTCTTCTCAGCAATCCCATTCTAATGTGGGTTGCAAGGATGAGTCCATTTTCTCTTGATTCCTTCCCTGGTATAGAACTCTTGTAACTCTTTCCCTTTGTATTCGCCTCCATTATTCGACTAAAGAACCTTTATCTTCCTACTTGTTGAATTCTCTATAAAAGCTTTGAACTCTTGGAAATGACTGAAGACCTCATCCTTGGTCTTCGAGAAGTGTATCCAGGTCTTCCTGGAGAAATCATCAATAAAAGCAACAAAGTACTTGTATCCTCTAAGAGACTTCCTTGAAATTTTTCCACATATATCTGAATGAACTAGATCAAGAACACCCTTGGATCTAGTGTCACTCCTTGAAAAAGTTATTGTCACAAACTTTGCCAATACACATCCGTTATACACATCATCATGCTCTGTGCTCACCTCCCAAACACTTGCCACTATCTCACGAAGTAATTTAAGTGCTCATGATGTAATTACCCATCGTCTTATGCCATAGATCTCCTTGATCTCTAAGATTACTATTGGTCGTGAGCACCTCATGAGTGTCAAAATATAACTCGTAAAGTCGACCACTCCTAACTCCAATAGATATGGGTGATTTCCAATCCTTATGCTTGATTAACACATGCACCCCTCTAAAGAGCACATTGTAGCCTTTATCCTAGA
>CM021104.1:220412593-220601765 GCA_007115665.2 Sequoiadendron giganteum
AGGTTCAGGGTGCTATGGATGTTGGGGAGGACTCTGATAAGGTGGCAAAGCGTTTGGACACTCTAGAAAAAAGATTTCGAGGGCTGACCCACTTCACCATGAAACTGTGTCACTTTTTCATGAGTACTTTGTCAAATGCCATTAAGGAGGAACTAGAGGGGAGTAATAGAAAGGAAAATAAAAAGTGGGTGGGAGATGAGGCGGTGGACCTCCTGATAAAGAACTGGGATGAAGCCAGTTAGTTGCTCCTGTGGCTGGTCGGTTTGTTGTTCCTCTGTTGTTGCTGTGCTACCTTTGGGTTGTCTCTAGTTTTTTCCCTGCTTTTTTAGTTGTTTAAGACTCATCCTTTTTTGGCCCTTGTGGCTCCTTGTGTAGGGTACAGTGCCCTGTAAATGTTTAACTTTTCAAAAACATAGAGAAGAACATGATTTTTATCTTACCTAAATGCATGGTTTTGTTATCATAGTGTTTCTCACATGGGAATTCTTTAATAGATATTGACAACATCATTAATATTTATTCATGAAAAAGGTGATGTACTAGTTTGTGAGGTGTAAGCAAGGGCTCATGGTTATTGAAGATGCATATGCAGTGATTAAAATAAATAATATTATTATTTTCAATATTTAATTATTTAAAATGTAATAAATTTTTAATATTATTTTGATTATGTACATGCACTAGGATTTGGCTAAATCCTCGACAAAAATGCATGAAAATGTACATAACATGAGAAGACATCATATTACAGGGCCCGACAGATGGGGGAAAAAAGTGACGAAACCAATAGATGGGACCAAACGTCAGGGAAATGGTAGTTAGGAGTAATGGTGTTGTCAAGTCAATTTTCTTGCCTCGTGCTGACAAATAAATGAGAAGTCCTGATCATTCCTATGAAGTTTCACTTTCATCCACTTTTTTTTGGTGCGGGAAAATCGGAGGTGGATTGACATGTGCATTTTTGGTTTGAGAAAAAATGTGAAAACACAGTGAGTTGTATCTACTCTACACGTTGAAAGATGAAGATTTGACTGCATTTGGAGGAGTTGGAGGCATTTTGCACATTGTAAGCCAAATTTTGGATTACATGTGGAGGAATTAGAGGATAAACCCGACCAAATCAAGGTGAGTGGTGCTAACCAATTCAATTGTAGAGGGTTTTACAACACCTTATAATTTATAATTTGGGAAACACAATGTGGGATTTTAGTTATTTGAATATCCTTGTTTACATGTATGAATTTCTTCAAAATCACACCATCAATAGTTGTGTTTAAATTTTGGATGATTGAAAAAAAAAACGTACACAAAATACTTGTAATTTGGAAAACATAATGTTGGGTTTCAGTTATTTGAATCTCCTTGTTTAAATGTAAAGGGTTGTCTCATGGTAGGTTGCTTGCTTCTTAACACCTAGGGTTTTGCAAGATGAAATTTTACAAAGCAAAATGAATGTCTTCAAAATAACACATTCCATTCTTGTGTTTAAATATCGGATGATTGAAAAAAAAAGTGCACAAAATAAATGTAATTTGGAAAACTTAATGTTGGGTTTTATTTATTTGAATCTCCTTGTTCAAATATGAATGGTTGTCTCATAGTGGGTTGCTTGCTTCTTAACACCAATGGTTTTGCAACATAGAATGTTACAAAATAGTATGAATGTCTTCAAAATCACACATTCCATTCTTGTGTTTAAATTTTACATGATTGAAAAAGTAAGTGCACAAAATAATTGTAATTTGGAAAATACAATGTTGGGTTTCAATTATTTGAATCTCCTTGTTTAAATGTGAAGGGTTGTCTCATGGTGGGTTGTTTTCTTATTAACAACTATTTTTTTTCAACATGGAATGTTACAAATCAATATGTATGTCTTCAAAATCATGCATTCCATTCTTGTTTTTAAAGTTTGCATGATTGAAAAAAAAGGTACAAAAAATAAATATAATTTGAAAAAAACAATGTTGGGTTCAATTATTTGAATATCCTTATTTAAATGTAAAGGGTTGTCTCATGGTCGGTTTCTTGCTTCTTAACACCTATGGTGTTGCAACATGGAATCTTACAAAAAAGGATGAATTTCTTCACAATCACACATTCCATTTTTGTGTTTAAATTTTGCATGATTGAAACAAAAGTGTGCAAAATAAATGTAATTTGGAAAACACAATGTTGGGTTTCAGTTATGAGAATCTCCTTGTTTAAATGTAAAGGTTTGTCTCATTGTGGGTTGCTTTCTTTTTAACAGCTACGATTTTGCAACATGGAATGTTACAAAATAGTATGAATGTCTTCAAAATTACACATTCTATTCTTGTGTTTAAATTTTGCATGATTGAAAAAAAAGTGCACAAAATAATTGTAATGTGGAAAACACAATGTAGGGTTTCAGTTATTTGAATCTCCTTATTTAAATTTAAAGGGTTGTCTCATGGTTAGTTCCTTGCTTCTTAACACCTACGGTGTTGCAATATAGAATGTTACAAAACAATATGAATTTCTTCAAAATAACACATTTTTTGCATGATTGAACACAAAAAAGTGCAGAAAATAAATGTAATTTGGAAAACACTATGTTGGGTTTCAGTTATTTGAATCTCCCTATTTAAATTTAAAGGGTTCTCTCATGGTGGATTTTTTTATTCCTAACACCTACCGTCTTGCAACATGGAATGTTAAAACCTAGTATGAATTTTTTTAGAATCACACATTCCATTCTTTTGTTTAAATTTTGAATGATTGAAAAAAACGTGCACAAAATAATTGTAATTTCGAAAACAAAATGTAGGGTTTCAGTTATTTAAATCTCGTTGTTTAAATGTAAAGATTTGTCTCATGGTGGGTTGCTTTCTTCTTAACACATAGGGTTTTGCAACATGGAATGTTACAAAATAGTATGAATGTCTTCAAAATCACACATTCCATTCTTGTTTTTAAATTTTGCATGATTAAAAAAAATGTGCACAAAATAATTGTAATTTGGAAAACATAATGTTGGGTTTCAGTTATTTGAATCTCCTTGGTTAAATGTAAAGGTTTGTCTCATGGTGGGTTGCTTTCTTTGTAACTCCTACGGTGTGGCAACATGGAATGTTATAAAATAGTATCACACATTCCATTCTTTTGTTTAAATTTTGCATGATTGAAAAAAGAGTTCTCAAAATAATTGTAATTAGGAGAACACAATGCAAGGTTTTAGTTATTTGAATCTCCCTGTTTAAATGTGAAGGGGTGTCTCATGGTGGGTTGTTTTCTTCTTAACACGTATGGTTTTGCAACATGGAATTTCACAAAATAGTAATATCAATGTCTTCAAAGTCACTTATTTCATTCTTGTGTTTAAATTTTTCATGATTAAAAAAAATAGTGCACAAAATAATTGTAGTGTGGAAAACACAATGTAGGATTTCAGTTATTTGAATATCCTTGTTTAAATATAAAAGGGTTGGCTCATGGTGGGTTACTTTCTTCTTAACACCTATGGTGTTGCAACATGGAATGTTACAAAAATAGTATGAATTTGTTCAAAATCATACATTCCATTCTTGTGTTTAAATTTTCTATAATTGAAAAAATAGTGCACAAACTAAATGTAATTTTTAAAACACAACGTTGGGTTTCTATTTTTTGAATCTCCTTGTTTAAATGTAAAGGGTCGCCTCATGGTGGGTTTCTTGCTTCTTCACACCTATAGTTTTGAAACATGGAATGTTAAAAAATAGTATGAATGTTTTCAAAAATCACACATTCCATTCTTGTGTTTACATTTTGCATAATTGAAGAAAAAGTTAACAAAATAATTATAATTTAGAAAACACGATGTAGGGTTTCACTTATTTGAATTTCCTTGTTTAAATGTAAAGGGTTGTCTCATGGTGGGTTTCTTGCTTCTTAACACTTATGTTATTGTAGCATGGAATGTTACAAAACAGTATGAATGTCTTCAAAATCACACATTCAATTCTTGTTTTTAAATTTTGCATGATTGAAAAAAAAAGTGCACAAAATAATTGTAATTTGGAAAACATAATGATGTGTTTTAGTTATTTAAATCTCCATGTTTAAATGTAAAGCATTTTCTCATGGTGGGTTGCTTGCTTCATAACACCTACAGTGTGGCAACATGGAATGTTACAAAATAGTATGAATTTCTTAAAAATAACACATTTCATTCTTGTGCTTAAATTTTGGATGATTGAAAAAAAAGAGAGCAAAAAATAATTGTAATTTGGAAAACTCAATGTAGAGTTTCAGCTATTTAAATCTCCTTGTTTAAATGTAAAGAGTTTTCTCATGGTGGGTTGCTTGCTTCTTAACACCTACGGTTTTGCAACATCAAATGTTACAAAATAGTATGAATGCCTTAAAAATCACGCATTCCATTGTTGTGTTTAAAATTTGCATGATTGAAAAAAAGAGTGCACAAAATAATTGTAATATGGAAAACACTATGTAGGGTTTTAGTTATTTTAATCTCTTTGTTTAAATATAAAAGGTTGTGTCATGGTGGGTTGCATGCTTCTTAACACCTAAGGTTTTGCAACATGGAATTTTATAAAATGGTATAAATGTCTTCAAAGTCACACGTTCTATTCTTGTGTTTAAATTTTGCATGATTGCAAAAAAAAGTGCACAAAAAAATTGTAATGTGGAAAACACAATGTAGGATTTCAGTTATTTGAATATCCTTGCAGTTTAAATGTAAAGGTTGTCTCATGGTGGGTTTCTTGCTTCTTAATAGCTATGGTGTTGCAACATGGAATTTTACGAAATAGTATTAATTTCTTCAAAATTACACGTTCCATTCTTGTGGTTAAATTTTGCATGATTGAAAAAAAGTGCACAAAATAATTATAATTTGGAAAACACAATGTTGGGTTTCCGTTATTTGAATCTCCTTGTTTAAATGTAAATGGTTATCTCTTGATGGGTTGCTTGATTCTTAACGCCTATAGTATTGCAACATGGAATGTTAAAAAATAGGATGAATGTTTTGAAAATCACACATTCTATTCTTGTGATTAAATTTTGTATGATTAAAAAAAAAAAGTCCACAAAATAATTGTAATTTAGAAAACACAATGTAGGGTTTCAGTTACTTGAATCTCGTTGTTTGAATCTAAAGGGTTGTGTCATGGTGGGTTGCTTGCTTCTTAAAACCTACATTTTTGCAACATGGAATGTTACAAAACAGTATGAATGCCTTCAAAATCACACATTCAATTCTTGTGTTTAAATTTGGCATGATTGAAAAAAAGTGCACAAAATAATTATAATTTGGAAAACATAATGATGGGTTTTAGTTATTTGAATCTCCTTGTTTAAATTTAAAGTATTGTCTCATGGTGGGTTTCTTGCTCTATAACACCTACAGTGTGGAAACATCAAATGTTACAAGATAGTATGAATTTCTTCAAAATCACACATTTCATTCTTGTGTGTAAATTTTGCATGATTGAAAAAAAAAATGCACAAAATAATTGTAATTCGGAAAGCACAATGTAGGGTTTTAGTTACTTGAATCTCCTTATTTAAAAGTAAAGGGTTGTCTCATGGTGAGATGCTTTTTTCTTAACACCTACGGTTTTGCAACATGGAGTTTTACAAAACAGTATGAATGTCTTCAAAATCACACATGCCATTTTTGTGTTTGAATTTGTTATGATTGAAAAAAAAGGTGGAAAAAATAATTGTAATTTGGAAACCACAATGTTGGGTTTCAATTATTTTAATATCCTTGTTTAAATGTAAAGATTTGTCTCATGGTGGGTTGCTTGCTTCTTAAAACCTACTATGTTGCAACATGAAATATTACAAAACAGTATGAATGTCTTCAAAATCACACATTCCATTCTTGTGTTTATTTTTTCAACTTTTTGTCTTTTATATTGCACTTATGTCTCAACAACATTAATTAAACTCCTTTTATTTTGACGATAAGAATTTTTTTTAATCTTTTAATTTTTTTTCCAAGTGGTTAACTGTAGTTTTGATGTTGTTTTACTTCAGTTTAAGTAGTTCCAACTATTGGTTTTGCATTTTCATGTTGACTAGATAGACATTTTTGATCATCCCCATTGTTGTTACGTATGATCACCCCCCTTGCATTCCTTTCCATGAGCTTCTACCTTCTATTTTATCTCTTTTATTTGTAGCTTTTGAGCAGTTGCTTCCTCATCAACATCCATTTTTTTGATAGACTTTTAAATATCTTCAATACTTTTCTGTAGCTTTCCAACCGCTGTTTGTTTAGCTTTGAGAGTTTTTTTTTTATTAGAGAATGGATATGTTTTATTTTTGATAAGTTATTTACAAAACATGTCCACCTTTTCACATAGGGCTTTCATGTCTCCAACCAACTGATTCTCTTTTTTTGCTCTTAGATCTTCTTTTTCCTTTTCATTATCATCTATTTCGAATTGTATTTATTCCATGGAATTCCTAGGTTGAATATTTTAATTTATTTGTTCAACTCCACTTATAGCATCATCTCTCACTTTATTTTCTTGCATAGAAAAATATGGAATACAAAATTTATTGACTTTATCCACTTTTGTCTTGGCATTTTCTCATTCTAGATACTGCACGATGCTCCTTCGTCAAGTTGTCAAGTGCAAGAACAATGTTTCTAGTTGATACATTATCTATCTTATTCACTTTGGTATGCTTCTTTTGAAGTCTTTTTAGAGTATATTTATTTTTGGTTACATAATTTTTACTACTTTATGCTCAAGTTTTGCATTTCCATATGCCCATTGTGGATACTACACATGCACCTTCCAAAAATTATCAACAACACTATGTCTCTTTAATCAATAGAGTATCTATCTCATTCACAATGGTTTGCTTCTTTTAAAGTATTTCTACAATAGATTCCTTTGTCATTTCATACATCCTAGTACGTATTGCATCCAACTTTTCATTGTCATTTTTCCATTGCACATACTTTAAATGCTCCTTCCCTAACTTCTCAAGAGCAAGAAGAAACTATTCATTCAATACATTATATATCTCATATTTTTTGGTTTGCTTCTTTTAAAGTTTTTTTAGAGATGTTTCCTTATTCATTTCATACATTTTAGTACTTGTTTCCTCTTGAAGTTTTAAGAAGATCTCAGGTTCCTCAACCCACAATGCTTTCCAACATTGAATTATCAATAGACAAAATGAGTGTAATGAAAACCTTACACTACCAATGTAAGAAAAGAAACCTTGAAAATTTACTGAAACTATTACCTTATAGTATGAATTGTTTTTGGATTTCATGATATCATTAAAATATACGTAGATAGGAAAATATAGTGGATTGCAAGTTAGTTTGTTGAGCTTGTACAAAGCTAAAGGGTGGAGAATTTAGAGAGGATTTACAACTGGGGGATGCATAAAAGTAACCATATTTAGCTGAGGGTTGATCAACCAATTGTGTTCTTATATATAGAGGTTTTTTCAACACTCTGTGGGTCATAGGTTTCTTAATGCATTGTACTTTCCAATCTCCGATTATACAAAAAATATGATTGCAATGAAAACATTTTCTTGTTTACACAATACAAATTTAATGAAAAGAAAAACTTTAAAATATATAACAAGTCCCAAGTAGACTAAAAATTGTGTTTCAACTTTCTCAAATTAATAAACTATAGGCATGTTTGAAGACACTATGGGTTGTATTTTCTATATTTTTGCTTGTTTTAAGCTATAGGGTGGAATTTTTTCTTTTTTTCTTGATGTTCTTTTGCTGGTCATGTTTAGTTTTATGTTCACAAATGTTTGAATTCCCTAGTTCAAATCTAGTTATAGCGTCATCTTTCATTTTCTCTACTTAGAAAAATCCATATGTAATACCAAATCTCTGAAATTATCCACTTTTGCATTTTCATTTTCCCATTGCACATACTGCATGTGCTCCTTCCTCAACTTCTCAATATTGGTAAGAATCTCAATAATATCTATATTAGTAAGTTTGATTAGCTTGTTTTCAAGTATTTTTAGAGTATATTCATTTTCAATTTCATAAATTATAGAACCTACTGCCTCCAGATTTCCATTGTTTCTTCGCCTTTGCACATACTAAAAATGATTCTTTGTCAATTAATCAAGAAATAAAGAAGCTCTTAAGTCAACATAATATCTATCTCATTCACTATGGTTATCAATGCAATTGAGCTTCACAATTTATTGCAATTGTGGTTTACAGTTAAAATTTCCTTTCAAATTCTTCAAATGTTTCACAAATAAATGCACAAAAAAACATGTTTTAGCCTACATTCATTGAGTCATTTATTTATTAGTAGATGCAATGAACATTTTTTACATTTCTAGCACCCATAGAAGTAATTACATATTATTATTCACATTACACTTATAGGCTACATATAAAGTTGCAGGTTGGACTTCTCATCATGCTGTTCAACATGCAATTTTTTAGTTTATGAATTTTCATATATGCTTTTGTTGGTCATGTTAAATCACCATAAATGGGAGCCTTGATATGACAACATGCCTACTTAGGTAAAACAGGTTTGTACACCACATATACTATGATGTCTTAGTGTTTTTTCATGTGAGGTTATGATTTTACCTGCAGTCTTTATGTCCACTTAGAGGTTCAAGTAGACACTATGTTTTCCAACATGCATTGGCTGAAATTATGGTTGATAGTAAAATTTATATATGTATTCCTTTATTGATTCACTGCATTATTGATTCATGAGTTTTGTGACAAATGCAATTTTTGCTTATTCTTTTGGAATTGTTGGCAACAATGGATGCACATTTATTTACATACAAGGTTATCATAAAAGGTTTTTCTTTCCCTCTAGCCTTTCCTCCACATTAACACATGCACCATAAACAATGTATCTTCCCTAATACATCTATTGTTGCAACTATAGAAGTAATTATAGAGTGTTATGCACATTACACTCATATGCCACATACATAGTTTTAGAGTGTTTATGCATATTACACTCATAACCAATGTATCTTCCCTAATACATGCACCTTCACTTGTTTATTTAATGAATTTACAGATGTTCCTTTACTGCACATGTTAAGTCACCCTAAATGGAAGGTTGAATATCACAACATGCCTCCTCAGGTAAAAGAGGTTTGTACACCCCATATACTTTGAAATCCTAGTTATATTTACATCTGAGGTTGTGAATTTACTTCTGGTCTTTATGTCCACTTGGAGCTTCATCTACACATTGCCTTTTCTAACCTTCATGGTTGATATGACATTTTACATCTTTCTACCTTTCCTCATTCTCTCCATTATTGATTCATCTTTTTTTCAACAAATTCAACAAACATGTTATCATTTTGGAATTCTTGTTAGCAATGGATGCACCTTTTTTTTACATAGAAGGTTGTCATCAAAGGTTTTCATTTCCCTCTAACCCTTCCTCTCCTTTAACACATACACACACACCACAACCAATGTATCTTCCCAAAATAATACATCTATTATTGCAATTATAGAAGTAATTACATGTTGTTATGCACGTTGCATTCCTATGCCACGTACAAAGTTATAGGTTGAGCCACTCATCATGTTGTTCAACCTTCACTTGTTTATTTCATGAATTACTAGATGTTCTTTTTCTCCTCATGTTACATCACACCAAATGGAAGGCTAAATATTACAACATTCCTCCTCAGGTAAAAGAGGTTTGTACACCCCATATACTCTAAAATATTTGTTATATTTACATGTGAGGTTGTGAATTTACTTCTGGTCTTTATGTCTATGTGGAAGTTCATCTACACATTATATTTTCCACCTTTCATTGGCATACATCATGGTTTATAGTTAATTTTATACATTTCTACCTTTCCTCATTCTCTCCATTACTGATACATTTAGTTTTTCAATAAATGCAAGAAACATGTTATCATTTTGGTGTTGCTGGCATCAATGGATGCACATTTTTTTACATACAAGGTTGTCATCAAAGGTTTTGGCTCCCCTATAACCCTTCCTCTCCTTTAATACATACACACACCACAACAAATGTATCTTCCCAAGATAATACATTTGTTGTTGCAATTGTAAAATTAATTACATATTGTTATGCATGTTACACTCCTACACCACATATGAGGTTGTAACTTGAACCACTCATCATGTGGTTCAAGCTTCACTTGTTTATTTCATGAATTCCTATATGTGATTTTCCTCCTCATTTTAACTCATTCCAAACAAAAGGTTGAATATCACAACATGCTTCCTCAGTTAAAAGAGGTTTGTAAACCCAATATACTATAATCTTTGTTATATTTTACATGCGGGGTTGCGAATTTACTTATGATCTTTATGTCACCATAGAGGTTAATCTAAATGCTATGGTTTCCAACCTAAATTGGATTACATCATGGTTGATAGGACATTTTACAGCTTTCCTCATTCTCTCCATTACTAATTCATCTTTTTTTCAATATATGCAACAAACATGTTATCATTTTGGCATTGCTAGCAGCAATGGATGTACTCTTTTTTTAAATACAAGGTTGTCATCAAATGTTTTTGTTGCCCTCCAACCCTTCCTCTCCTTTAAAAAATATAGACACACCACAACCGATGTATCTTGGCATGATAATACATCTGTTGTTGCAATTGTATAAGTAATTACATATTTTTATGCACTTTACACTCCTACACCACATACGAAGTTGTAGGTTGAACAAATCATCGTGTGGCTAAACCTTCACTTGTTTATTTCATGAATTTCTAGATGTGATTTTTCTCCTCATGGTAAGTCATGCCAAATGGAAGGTCAAATATCACAACATGCCTCCTCAGGTAAAAGAGGTTTGTGCACCCCATATACTCTAAAATCTTTGTTATATTTACATGTGAGGTTGTTAAGTTACTTGTTATCTTTATGTGAGTGTGGAGTTTCATCTACACACTATTTTTCCAACCTGCATTGGCTTACATCATGGTTGATAGGAAATTTTACACCTTTCTTCCTTTCCTCATTCTCTCCATCACTGATTAATTTTTTTTCGATAGATGCAAGAAACATGTCATTATTTTGGCGTTGCTGAAAGTAATGGATGAAATTTTTTTAAATAGAAGGTTTTCATCAAAGGTTTTCGTTGTCATTTTATGTTGTTGTTGTCTATGTTTATTTGTACGTTAAGATAGATAGATTGATTTCCATCCCGTGTTTGTGTTATATTTTATACGTAGCTTTATTCAATCTATCACCTTTAATTTTCCTCAGTTGTAGTTGGCAACATCCAATTGATTTTATGTGGGTGACAAAAATACACGCACATTTTATTTACATTTAATGAATGATTTTTTTCTTTTTCTTGACACAATCCACACTAATTTTAAATTTTCATCCAATTCCATCCTTTCCTAGAAAGGGGAGAGGTTTGAAATTGAAGAAGGAAGATGAATTAGAGGTGCAAGATATACATGATGGAGGCTCTCATTTTTCCTCTTCCAATTTGAAATGGACTCCTATTTGCATGAAAAAGGATTGGGTTAGTGACCTTGTTGCAGAAATTCCTCGTACGAGACTTGATGATTTCATTCATGATGAAATATATGTTGAAGGATTTGAAACTAGATTTTTGGACAAGAAAAAAAGACAATCTACCATCACACATCCCTTCAATGAAAAAATTTATGGAAAAATAATTTGGTATCAAAGGTTTGTATCTTTCAACATTCATTTGTATGTTCCATTGATATTTTACTCTCTCTTGCTTCAAGATGATGAGATGATGCCTTTGTCATAGCTACTAATGTCAGTATGATCCTATAGACCTCAAAAACTAGCCTCCATTAGAGAAGAAACAACAAAAGACATTTATACAAATGCGAGGTTGCCGATGCCACTTCATTATAAAGGTTATGCATGGAAGACCCAATGTTGCCTATATTATCTACAATGAAATGTTTCACATTGGTAAAAATGGTGAATTTTTCCATGAAAATAATGACACAAGTGGAGATAGGTGTTTTTTTTTTTCCACTAATCTATCCATAGAGTGAAAAATCTATATTGAAGGCCTTTTTCTCATGGATGTTAGTGTCAATACAATAATGGCTAAACACATCAATGATCCTATCTTATGTGGCATGATGTAAAAGACAAATCGGTTCCTTAGAAGAAAGGATGTAATGAATGTATGGCGAAAGGTATGTTATATTCATCCAAAGAAACAAAGAGTTGATTCAATAATTATCATGATGTGGAATAGACAGGACTTTGAAAACTTCTTCTACTTTCAAGGACCCCATTGGAATTATACACATTTCATTATCAGGGTTCATAATCCACAGATGTTGAATAGGATGGTTAGCCACTCACACAACTTAGTCATCTCGATGGATTCTACATTTTCCACTAACAAATATGAGGTGAGCCCTTACAAACATTGAAAAATAGTTTTTCATCTTTTCAATGATCTTGTTGGCTATAAACTCGACAATGCTCATGCTAAGTTGTTATGTCTATAGTTTCCATTGTATACTTTGCTCATTTTTGAAGAGCTATGGAGTGTTGTGCTCATTGCATGGGTATTCTCAGTACAAAACAAGATTGAGGACATCTCTGCATGGCTATGTGTATTGTGTGCCTATGGAAGAAGAGCCAAACCCAACTGGAGAATCAATGTATTTTTTACCGATAATGCAAGTGCAAAAATGCAAGTCATATAGTATGTGCATCTCTTTCTTTATTTTCATACCTTTCTCATTTTCTATTTATTTTTAATAACACTCTTTCATGCAGATGAGTGGTAAACAATATTGTTTGTATTGTCTTTTAGGGATATCTTTCAATTTCATGTGCTTCTATGCCTTTGGCATGTTAAAAGGGCTTGGCTGAAGAATGTATATAAGTATGTAGCCAAAGAAAGGGAAATTGACATCTTTTGTAGAGTTGGCATGATCATGATGGAAATTGTTGATAGCAAAGATTGCATCACTCAACTATTGAACTCTTTCTTTGAGGAGTTCAATGGTCAACCCCAATTTTTAGAGTACTTCAACAAGACCAAGTGTGAAGGAGAAGGTCAAATTGGTGAGTTGACAATTTATGTCACCTCGTAAGATTCACACCATTCTCATTCTTTTACATTATCTCTAATACATTGTGGTTTACTTGACTATTGGAATTTTTTCGTAGCCATGTGGGAAAAAAATTGTAGACTATTCCCACATGCCAAATAGGATACAAATGTGTCCTTTGAGTCATACCATTGTGGACTCAAAACTTGGTACTTGCGTGACCATTCTAAAAAATGCACTAGGAGAATGGACTATTTGTATTACACACTTGTGAATAAAATGAAACCAAAAGGAAAAGTTGTAACATTAGTTTTTTTATGAACTATAAGTTTTGAAATATGCAATCTATTTTGGAGCAAACCAACACAATTCTGGACGATCATTATGTTCTTGATGAAACACATCCTAGATTGTACTAGGTGAAAAGTCAAAGTAGGTCCGACCACTACCTTGTCTACAAATTTGGGGAGCACATTTTTGTTTGTGAGTTCCCTTGGAGTTTGTATGGGAACACTTGCAAACATGTCTTGAAGTTTGTTGACTTGATTAAAATATCATCTACCATTGAAGGGGTGGTCCATGGTAAGTGAATTTCAATTCGAATTGTATTACTTTATGGGAGTCAATTGTTTTTTTTCTTTTCTATTGCGTAATAAAAGTTTCTTCTATGTGGTCATTTAGATGGGGGAGGTCAACCAATTGATAAAGGGGTAGATTTGAAAGAGACATTGTCATGAGGGGAGTGAAAGAAAACAATCATAATCTTCTCACCCCTACACAAGCTCCTTCTATCAGTCATGTATATGATGAACATTTGCTGAAAATGTGTATTTGGAATGACACAAATGAAACCTGGAACAAAGTGATGTGTACACCACTACAATGTCTACAATGTTGGCAAGAGACACTGCAACTATCATCTAGTGTTATCATTGATGGAAACCCTATGCATTGATAAGGTACGTATATCCTCATTCATGTCCACTGATAGTCAGTTTGTAAATCGACAAGGGAGAACAGGGTATTCGGTAACTCATCATTCATCGATCTATGCATAGATTTCAAGTTACCATTTTGTGTTGCGCATCTCAGGAAATGATTATTGATGTATTCTCTTTGTTGTAGTGGAAACACAGTGGCTCGTACTAATTCACATGAGAGTTAGAAAATCTAGCTGACATATTCTCAATTTTTCTTGTATTCAGGTTGACTTCATAAATATATTAAGTCGTGGATGTATGAGAAATAATTAATTGAATATCTCTATGTTTGTATATCTTTGTTTGGGTCTTAGCCAAGTTGTGGCTGACAATTAAGGGTACGCATTGCATATTTCTCATTATGTGATCTAATAGTTGTAATTTTGTTGAAGCCGACAAAGTATAAACAAATCCTATATTGCAGATATATATGCAATATTGTTCATATAATTTTGTGTGTGGTGCATGTTGTGTAAGTGTTTCATTTGTGAGTTAGATCAGAGAAGAGGTGTGATTAAGTGTAGTTTCACTTATGCATAGAAGATTTGCGTGATGTGTGTGAGAAGAACAAAACAAAGTTACATAATCAATCTACAAGATAGCAGATCTATTATTGTACCTAATCTAGAACTGCAATTAGGCATTTTAGATGCTAACATCTCAGTTAAAATATTTAGATGGTTTTAATATCAATTCTTGAGAATCAAGCCCTATTCTCTTGAGCAATGAGCTCTAGGAAGTGCACCTAAATGCAAGTGCATTCCCCTTTTGTAATCTCCATTTTGAGTATACTCAGAATTATAATTGTGGATTAGCCAAACACCGTGGTTTTTCCTCTAAAAGGGTATCCATGTAAAACTCTTGATGTTATGGTGTTTTGTTTCTTTACTTGTTCATGCTTTATGTTTGATTATTCCTAATTCTTGGAATCCAAAGGTTATTAAAGTTAAATTTTGCACAACACCAATTCACCCCCCCTCTTAGTGTGGCTTGTTTCCAAATATTGGTATTAGAGCTAGTTCCTCTGAAGAAGAAGTCTAACAACTTGGGAGATCTTGGAATAAATTTCAAATGGATTCAAGCAATCTTGAACAATAGCTTATGGTGGGCCTAGATGACCTTGATCAGATAAAAGCTGAAGTCCAAAAACTACAAGAGAATCTCAAGGATGTAGAAAAATTCATTGAGTCTCTAAAAGAAAAAATCAAGAATTCAAGAGAGAAGAGAAAGGAACTTTGTGATCAAATTCAATAGAATGATAACAAGAGCACTAAAGATGATCAATCTAGTAAAACCATGAAAGATAAGATAGAAGAATGTGAAAATATTATCGAAGAGAACATAGTTTTGAAGGCCGAAATGGAATCCATCATGATGAGGATGACCAGAGAGATTGAAGATAGAAAGAAGAATGAAGAAAGCCTAGCACAGTCCCTAAAAGAAAAATCTAAAGTATGTAGCCGGTTGAATGATGAATTGGAAGTATCCAGAAATAGTGAAGAAGCACTTGAAAAATAGTTGGATCATGTTAGAAATGAACTTGCTAATGAAAATGAATACAAGGAAAAGTTCAAAGCTAGCTCACCCATGCTTAATGAACTAATTGATAATCAGAGGACTCATGGTGATAAAAGAGGTTTTGGATTTGAGAAAGGAAAACGCTCAAAATCTGGACAAAAGGATTCTAGACAAAGGACATTCAAGCAGAGAAATCAGATGAAAAATCCTAGCAGGTATCTAGTAAGACAACCCAGTGCCCAAAGATTTAATGGACATTGCTTTAATTGCAACAAGTTTGGACACATGGCCTCTCAGTGCGGAAGAAGAATAAATCAAAGTGGTCCATCTTTCTCAGGTCAGTGTTTGAATTGTCATAAGATTGTTCATAATTCTAATGAATGCAAAACTATGATGAATCAACTCCACAAAACATCAGATGTTATGCTTGCAATAGACTTGGACATGTTTCCAATCAATGTAGATCAAGAGGAAATCAATGGAACAACTAATATAGGAATGTTATATGCTACAATTGCGAAAAAACTAGACACATTGGGACATTCTGTCAGAACAAAAAAGGTCTGGTGAATTAGAGGGAAAATGTGAAGAAGGATGTGAAAGGAAAAGTTAAATTCACTATAGATGAGGTGAGGCAACAAATTTAGAAAAAATGGGTGAAGAAGAGTCCCTTCATTGAAGAAACTGCACCTACACCAGAACCTACCTCTATAATTCCTTTGGGAATTAGGCTCAGGCCTTTCGCCCAAGGGGAGTAGTAAAGAAAATCATCAAACCCTATAACCGATAAGTGACACCGGATGTAAGTACATGTTGGAAATCGACAGATGTTCAAAAAATGTCATCGAACACATCAGAGGAAGTGGTATACTATATAAATATTCCATATAAGAGTTATCAGGTCTCTATACGCAGTAATGGCGCAACCAGATGAATTAGGGAAAGTGCATTTATTGTGACAAAAAATTTAGTTATACTAGTGATAAAAGGTCACTTCTATTTCTCATTTGTCACTTTGCTATCTCAAGTGAAAGAAGTTGGAGAGCTCCAAGTGACCCAAGGCAAATTAAGGTGAAAATCAAGTGTGAAGGTGATTGAGCAATCAATTTCGTATCTGACAGAAAAAGGTATTTATCAAGAACTTCTCAGTTTTTGTGATTTGGGCAAGATGAATGCTCCTTTAGTGCTTGAAGTTAAGGAAAAACCTCATCTTGAATTTAAATTGCATCCCCACAAGTCATTAGAGACTGATCCACTAGGGGCGCTTTGGTTAGTTCTGCATGGAGTCTTGCATACAAAGGATATTAGGGTTTACATTCATGCAAATATTGAGGATCTAGGAAGGAATCAACTTGTGAATTTATACAATCATCATATAGTTGATGAAAATTTCAGTGTAAAATCAAAACACCAAATCTTAGAAACAAAGAAATTCATTTCGATGGTTAAATTTCCCATGTTCATGGAGTTAGAATCGGTCTGCTATGTCTTGATTCGGGTACATGATGAATTCATGTGGCTTACTATTCCCTTCAAAATTACTAAGGAAGCCATTAGTATAGTAATTGGTCTAAATTCCTTTGGTGGTCTACCTGTCTTGAAGTCTATGAAAAATCAAATTGCCACATATGCCATAGGCTCAACATATGATAGGAGAGAAATTTCTATTGACAATATTGCTAATATAAATACCAGATTTGCATCTATGGTAATAGTCTATAAGATTTACCAATCTAGCTAGGAAAACTCTATATTTGGTATGGTAATCTACACCGCCTACCAAATGGTGAAAGAAAACATAGACTATGATCTTTGTAAATTATTAAGGATTCAGTTGATGGAAAACCTTCTGAAGATCAAAAAGGACAAGAAAAATTCATTCAAATATGGCAGTCTGATTTTATTCTTATTTTGCTATTTCATGGAGGAAGTCCTAGGTGTTGGAAAAGTTCAATGGGAAAAGAACATTCTGATAGCTAAATAGGTCCATAATCTATTGTATAATCTTAGAAATATGAAAACCACAAATGCAAATATCTGGGGTTATTTCAAAATCTTTCAAGCTAGCATGCAAGCTAGGGAAATAATTCTCACCAACATTGTGGAGAGATACAAAGTCTCAATTTGCTTCATGGTGAATACTAATCAATCTCTGATGGAAGCAATAGATCTAAGAACTGTTTGGATCATGCATATGGGCTATGAGGTTGAGGAAAATATTTTGGAAATGTATGCTTAGCATCTATTAAGAAAACCTTTAGATTTGACTAAAGAGAGATTTGGTACATATGCAAAAAATAACACTCAAATTCATAATGAGCTCAAGAAACCGACATCAACCAAAGGAATAAGAAAAGAAGTTGAAGTTATTGTAGAATGTCTGGGTGTATCCATGGAGCAACTAAATGAAGTCGGGGAGAAAAGGGCAAGAGATGCAACAATAGGTTATACTGCTAAAGAGGCAACAAAATCTCAATCAGTTGGTCCAGCAGCACCATCTGCTCGAACTAGAACAACTAGAAGCTTGACATCTCACTTAGCTCCTACAACGAAATCTACTCCCATGAAAAGTGAAAGAAAAAGGTCCAGAAAGGAAGCCTAGGGAAAAAAGAGAAAAATAAAAAGAGTCTACATGATTGTTTCTGATGATGAGGAAACATAATTTGATGAAAATTTCAAGGAGATTAAGCAACAATATATTAAAGTAGATTATCTACCAAAACCCTCTGGTGTAGATACTTAGGCAAAGAAGAAGACTAAAGTTGATGCACCTAGTTTGTTTGTTAATCAAATTTAAAAAGCAATAATTTTAGATGGAAATCTTAAACCGCTTTCTCAATGGTATAAATCTTTCTCTAAATATGATAAAAGAATTCTAGAAGAAGCTACAATAAAGTACATGAATATTTTCAACAAACTTTTGGTTGAAATTCTATCTAGCCTCCCAAAAGGTATGTATGACATTTTGGAATCAGGGAGATTAAGTGCCCTAACTAAAGAAGAAAGAATGAGTGAAAGAGTTCTTGGAGAACGATGTCTAGAGATGTCTGTGGAAGACATGAAAACATTTTTTAACAAAGCTAAAAATAAGTTTAGAAGCAAGCCAAGGGTCAATAAAATGATGATTGGCCTAACAGATGAGGTTACTCAAGAAACACATCAAATTATGAAAGAGATGCTACTGAATGACAAAATCAAAATTGTGTTTGAGGAAACTCATATAGATGATGTCTCATCAAATCTGGTCAAAGATACAGAAGAAGAAAATTTGGGTGCCGATGAAAACTTTGAGATTCCACTTTCGGAAAGCAACACAGAAATCCCAATGGAAGTTGATGCAAATGTGAATGTATAAGTTGAATCGACAAAGACTATTGAAGAGAACTCAAAAGATTCAACTGACGAAGCAATAGTTGAGGAAAATAAAAGTGATACAAAAATGAATTCAAGAGACACTCCCGAGATAGTTAAGAAATTCTTGGTGGAACATAAGGAAGAGATTGAGCCAGAACTAATCAGAGGTCCCATTGACCTATCAAATTTGAGCCCAATCTAGATAATGAAGGTGGCCTTGTTTGCTCAAGTAAAAGCTCAAGAGGATTTGCTAAAATCTCACATGAAAGATAGTGAATTGTTGGCACTCACGTTAGGAGTACTTGAGAAGATCATGCCTTCCTTTGTGAAATATCAAACTAAATCTTCATCTAGTGAACTAAAGAGGCTTATGAGCTCAGTGAGTACTCATTTTGAGTCTACTGTAAAGTCTGCATTAGCAAAAGTGTAGAAGGAATTTGATGCAAAAAGGTTCAATGGATTGAAAGTGTTGATTGACCAAGACAAACTTACCTTGGCCACTTGTGTCAAGCACATACAATATGCTCTATCTAAAGGAGGCAATATTTACAAATCTTGTTTGTCTTTTTTAATGTTTATCAAAGCAAATGAAAGGAAATTGAAAGACCTAGAGAATCATCTAGCAACTATCTCTAAGGAATTTGATCCCCTATTCGATAGTGTTGGGAAGATTGAAGGAAAAGTTAGGTCTCTTCTCAACAAGATAAAAAGGGCTGAACCATGAAAATGATAAAGTTGTCTCCAGATCTTGTGAAATTAGGAGCATCATAAGCCCCAAAATTGATGTAATGGGAAGTGCTCTAAAAGAAGAAGAAACTATGGTAGTCAGTGATTTAACCATCCTGGAATCTACAAAGACATTGTCCTATTTGATTTGTGAACACATAACAATAATGGAAAGCCTTAAACGAGTTTTGGATTCAAACCTAGTGTAGTTAAAGAAGGATTTTGTAGACATCTTTCATCTTTTGTAAGGTAAACAAGCACCCTTGTATAGTCAAAATTTTGATTACTTCTTTTTGGTATGTGACCCGTGCCTCTATCATTGATGTAAAAGGGGGAGAAGTGGTGTGAAAAATGCATAATCAGCTCAGGCGGAGAGTAGTTTTTCTTTAAATAGAATTTTTGAAATTTTGGATTGTAGTGAAGTTTATCTTGGTACTGATCCGACACTTAGTCATTTTTCACTAAGTGTTGCCATCAATGCCAAAGGGGCAGATTGTTAGAAAGAAACACTGGAACTGTCATTTGGTGTTGTCATTGATGGGAAACCTATACGTTGATATGGTATGCATATCCTCATTCATGTCCAGCAGTAGTCAGTTTGTAAATCGACAAGGCATAAGAGGGTATTCGGTAACTCAACATTCATCGATCTATGCATACATTTCAGGTTACCATTTTGTGTTGCACATCTTAGGCAATGATTATTGATGTATTATCTCTATTGTAGTGGAAGCGTAGTGGCTCATACCAATTCGCATGAGAGTTAGAAGATCCAGCTGGTGTATTCTTAGTTTCTCTTGTATTAACGCAAACTTCATAAATATACTAAGTCATGGATGTATGAGAACTAATTAATTGAATATTTCTATTTTTGTATATTCTTGTTTGGGTCTTAGCCAAGTTGTGGCTGACCATTAAGGTTATGCATTGCATATTTCTCATTATGTGAGCTGATAATTATAATTTTGTTGAAGCTGACAAAGTATAAACAAATCCTATATTGCCAATATATACACAATATTATCCGTATCATTTTATGTGTGGTACAAGTTGTGTAAGTGTTTGATTTGTGAGTTAGAGTAGAGAAGAGGTGCAATTAAGCATAGTTTCACTTGCACATATAATATATGTGTGATATGTGTGAGCAGAATAGAACAGAGTTACAAAATCAATCTATAAGACAGCAAATCTATTATTGTACTTAATTTGGAATTGTAATCAGACATTTTAGATGCTAACATCTCATTTCACATCTTCATATGGTTTTAATCTGAATTCTTGGGCAGCAAGCCCTATTCTCTTGAGGAGTGAGCTCTAGGAAGTGTGCCTGAATGCAAGTGCATTCCCTTTTTATAATCTCCATTTTGAGTATACTTGGAATTATAATTGTGGATTTGCCATCCACTATGGTTTATCCCCTAACAGGGTTTCCATGTGAAAATATTGGTGTTATGGTCTTGTATTTGTTTACTTGTTCATTATTTATGTTTGATTGTTCCTAATGCTTGGAATTTAAAGGTTATTAAAGTTAATTTTTTGCACAACACTGATTCACCCCCCCTCTCAGTGTGGCTTGTTTCCAACATAAAATAGGTGAAATCATATGCACAGTGTGTCAATAGGTTTCTACGGGACCTACAACAATCAAATACATTTCCATTTGAATTCATTCTTGATTCTAGTGAAGATGCAACTAGCACCATTCACATGCATCCATGGTTTAGTGTAAGAAGGGATTGTCACTGATGTGAAACCCATCATACGAAGTGCGTTACAGAATAGTCAAATCATCGAACTTCTTTGTATGAATCCTTTCCCTTCTTGATGAACAATAGCTTGAATGTGAATGGCAATATTTAATGTGACACTTCAGACATAGCTGCTATGGATGGGGTAGAGGATACAACATCTAATATGGGTGACTATGAGAAAACCCATTTCAATTTCTATATTGTAATAGGAAATGGTATTACAAATTTATTTTTCCAGTATGTGCTTCTACCACATCATAAACTTTCTGATTTCTTTAACTTGGCCTTTTTGTTCGATTCAACATTCCCATCTAGGGAAAGGATTCCTCTTGAGTGACTATCTTTCATGAGTGTAAATCCCATGAAAATTATGGTGCCAATTAAATAACTATGTGTAGGTAAGTCCAATTTTTATTATGACATTATGGAATACCATGCTTCCTTATAAAATTTTGGCTACTGTGATAGGTTGAAGTCAACCAATGTGTCTTCACTCTATTTCTACTTCAAGAGTTACTAAGTATTACACAAGCATACTTCTGTGAACCTCAGTCTGTAGGTAAGGATAGTGCATGTGGTCCTTTCTCAACTCATGAAGAGAAAGAATAATCTATTCAGTCAAAAAATTATCTATCTCTTTCACATTGGTTGCTTCTTTTCAAGTGTTCTCATAGACATTCCCTTCTTCATTTCAAGAATTCTAATACATCCTGCTCCACTTGTTCATTTCCATATGTCCATTGCATAAAAAAATGCTCACATTATTTACAATGTTGGGAAACACATTTTCCCATGTCGGATAGTTCATTCTAAAATGTTTTTTGTATTGTTGTGACCAAGAATGTTATGAATTCCACTTTCAAAATGTTTTGGTACAATCAAAATTCCATTTAACTTTCTTCGGTTTATTGGAACAAATAAAATGCTTGCATTGTTTTCTATTGCAAAACACACAGTCCAAATTTTAGTAAGTTCATTATGAAAAGTGTCGTTTTGTTACGATGAAGACTATAATCAAGTCCGCTTTTAATTTTTTTGAGCAGTTTTTGGTACAGTAAAAAAGAATGTCACATTCTCCATTTGATTGGAACAAACAAAATGGTCATAGTGTTTTCACTACTGGAAAACACACTATCCCATGTCACTTTGTTCCTTATGAATTTTTTTTTTTCATTACCACTAAGAATGTTATGAAGAAAACTTTTAATTTTTTGAACAACTCTTTTCTATAGTGAAAATGGAATTTCATATTCTTCATCTTTTTGGAACAAATAAAGTGGTCACATTGTTTGCACTATTGGAAGACACATTGTCCCTACACAGTTATTTCATTATGAAAAGTTTTGTTTCACTTTGAATTTTTTTAGCAACTATTTCCTACAATCCAAATGCCCTTTCTTTCTTTCTTCATTTGATTACAACAAATAAAATGCTCACATTATTTTACATGTTCAAAAACACACTGTCCCATGTCTGCTATTTCATCATCAAAATGTTAATGTTTCATACACTCCAAGAATGTAATGAGGCCAACATTCAGAGTGTCTCTCTAATTAGATAAATTTGTTGTATCTTAAAAATATTTTGTTGCCTTTCAGTTCAAGCATTTTAGTTCTTGTTGTTTCAATTGTGCATTTCCATATGCCCATTGGAGATGTTGCACATTCTACTTCATTAAGTTCTGAAGAATAGATAGAATCTCTTCAATCAAAACATTATCTATATCTTCCACTTTTCTCACTTCTTTTTCAGTGTTTTCATTGCACATCCCCTTTTCATTTCAGGTTTTGTAGTACATGTCAGTGCACTCCTGCATTGCCATTTTTCAATTGCACAAAAAAAAATGCTCACATTATTTGCACTATTGGAAAATACACTATCCCATATTCTCACTTTATCTACACATATTGCACATGAACAAAATTTCAATACTTTTATGTAGCTTTGTAACTGCTTTTTGGTCATCATTAAGAGTGTCTTTCTAATTGTAGAATGTAGTTGTATCTTTTGAATAAGTTTTTTTCTCTTTAATTTCAAGCATTTTACAACCTACTGAGCTCCAGTCATGCATTTCCATTTCCCCATCGGGCATACTACACATTTTGTTTTCATATGTTTCAAAGAATAGGTATAATCTCTTCAGTCAAAACATTATCTATCTCTTCCACTTTGCTCGCTTCCTTTTCACATTGTTTACACTATCAGAAAACACACTCTCCCATATTGTCACTTTATTTAAACCTATTTCACATGGCTGGAATTTCAATACTATTATGTAGCTTTGTGGGTCTTTTTTAGTTAGCATTGAGAGTGCTTTTCTAATTAGAGAATGCAGTTGTACCTTCTCAAAAAAGTTATTTTGTCTTTCATTTCAGACATTTCACTACCTGCTTCTTCAGTTCTATAGAAGATGTCACATGATTCATGAGCATGGGTGTCTAGTTGGTTGACCAACTACCACCCATATCTTCCATGTAATATTCTTGATCTCATTGAGGAATTGAGTCCACCCTACAAGTTGAGGGAAAACATGTTAAGGAGAATTGATAGAAAAAAGCCAAAGCGCACTGATTTCAACTATCATAATTATGCTCACTTCTTTAATGTCTTTGGTGTGTGAAAAAAAATAGGAATGGAAATTAAATATTAGAATCTAGAAATCAAGATTGTAAATTTATGTGATTGGTCAATGTCTCTTTACCGAGAAATTTGAGACCTTTTCCTAGTAGGATGCATCTAGAAGGTATGCATTCAACCAATAGTGATCATACACAGGAACAACCTTATGAATAAACTAAGCATGAGGTTTATGAGATTCATTAAGGGGGACTAATTAGTAATCACATGGGTCTTGTGGAGGAATACTTGTTGGCCCTGTTCAAATTCAACCACATTATCAAGCTCAAGATCCACCATGTCAGATCATCATTCTAGATGATACGCACATATTATGGGATGCCTACATTGTATGTTGTCAATTCCACCGTGACAATCAGAGTGTGTCAAATCCTTCTAGATTCTGAGAATGCATAAATTATACTTGTTCATAAATGGTTGATGTAGTTGTCAATGTTAGCACTATTAAATGTGTATTGTAATTTTCTTCAGAATCTATAATATTGACTTGAAATTTTTTCACATTTGACTATGTGATGTGAATTTTTTATCTCAGATAAAATATAAAAACATTTCAAAACATTGTTTACCATCCCTTAGTATGTATTAGAACATTTTTTACAATTCCTTGGTTGTTTTGATGTACATGTATTACAACATTACTCAATATAATACTAATCACCTAAACTTTATATATATAAGTGGAAGGCATAGTGTTAAATCTTAATTAGGAGTTCAATAACTATATAATTTCCATGCATGCAAATTTTTTGTGAATATTTTGTTCCAAGAATTGAAAAGTGAGTCACAACCCTGTGTGTTGTCCATCCTGCAAAACTTTTTTGTGCATTTTTTTTTCCAAACATATAATGATATGGGTATGTGTAGGATCATGATGGGCCAAAAAGTGGCAATATGTAAGCGATATGATGGCCCATGTGGCTGATGACTTCTTTTTAACCCAAAATTGATGAAATGAAAAGGGTTTTTAAAGGATATGCTTAGCTTTCCACCAATATAAATAATGTTTTACTTTTAATTTAATAATTAGTATTCATTTTCTATTTGAATTATGACTAAAGTCCCAAATGATAGGCTAATTGAAAAAAATCTATAGCTTTGAAATGGTATCACATTTTTTGGATCTAAAACATGAGTCACATAATATAGGATTAAAAAAAAAACATTGAATTACATGAAGTTTTGACCAAGTTAACGTGGTCAGACATACGATTTTTTATATTTTTTAAAAGTTGTAATAAAAAATTCATAATTAATTATTTACTTGGAAAAAAATTACAAAAAAATGTGCATCACATTAGGACATGAGTCCTCTACTTATATCTGAAATCTTATAAAAAAATATTATCATTTTATTGTGGTTAGGGTGGTTAGATAGACACCTACTTCTTATTTTTTTCCTGAAATTTAAGTACTACTGCATTGAAATTTCAAATTTTCACCAAATAGATTTTTTTATTTTTCTTAAACCTAGTAGTTTAGAAACTACATTCAGTTTGCTCTAAATTCTATTCTTACGGATTTTTGAAATAATACAGATAACTTATTCAAATTTTTATGTCAAGTTGCCTAACTCTAATTTTCTGAATTTTCATTGCCACTTAAGGGCCTATTTTTTCCATGATGATCCTGCACATACCCATATTGAAATGGATTTTTTTCTGGAAGTAAGCATTGTTATAAAATATGAACCTCAAGTTGAGTATTTATGCACTTTACTATTCTTATAAAATATGAAGGTCAAGTTGAATATTTTTGCAATATTGTTATAAAATATGAACATCAATACATGGTGGTTACAATTTGCATGGCACAATGTGTTGTCATTGAACAAAATTTGAGAAGTGAGTGACAACCTTGTGTGTTTTCCATCCTGCAACTTGTGTCTCAAATGTATTATGATATTGAAATGGAATGTTCGCTACAAGTAAGGGCTGTTGTTGTTAGCATATTTTTTTTTTTTGAAAATAACCTTTAAATGGATAAGAATTTAAACTCTTCAATGGGGAATGTGAAAAAATAATGCCAGGGAGCCCATTTTGCATGTCTGATGATGTTAAATATGATTCTTCTATCAAATATTTTTGACTACATCTTGTGAAGGGGATTCTTCATCTTTTGAGGGTTATTGAATGGTTTCTTGTCACTCACAATAAAGAAAGTCACTCGAAATATTGGTGTTATTTTCTCCTATTGTATTTGAGCTTATCATTAGCATAAACTATAACAAACTTCTTTACATATGCTTGTCAATATAGTTGTTCACTAGTTATGAAGATTGTTCTTAAATGTCATGAATTTGAGGACCATTCCCATGAAGCATACAATGCATTTTTTTGGTAAAGAAAGGGAAAATAGAAATTGCTTCAGTTTTGATAATAGATTCACTAGATACTTTTGTTGTTCTTGAGTACTTTCCTCAAAAAAATTTGTTTGTTGACCTGAATCAAAAGAAACTTTTCTTTTGTATAAATTATGGCTATGGAAAAGGTTTCCTTTAATGGAACTGCCTCATAAAATTGGACTGCACACTTAAAGGTAGAGAAAGGGATATTATTTTGTGTGGGGATAGTCAAAATCATAATGCACAAAGTTGGTCAAAGAGATGATAGTCATTTAGGCAAAGCAATAGAGATCTAATAAGTTCAATGCCCTATTTCATAATATATTATTAATCTTTCCAATTCAATAAGATCAATTTTACTTTATAATTGTCCTAAGATCCTTAATATCCTTATTTCAATGTAAGTGTCCTTTATTATTGCAACATAACTGGATCATATAATGTATTCTTCTTAGTATTTAAAGAAATCTTTGTAGAGATAATGTATAAATTTATAGTATAGGTGGATTGGCTAGTTTTTGAGCTAGTGGATCATCTCTACCACATTGGAATTAACCCAACAAAGCATGATTGGTACATTATAATAGGGGACAATGAGTTGGAACAAGGTAGAAATCATGAAAGGTTTTCAAAGAATATGAAAAAGGAAAATGTATCAAGCATGTTTTCAAAGCACAATAGGGGCAGAAAAGAAAACACTCACAAAGGTTGACATGTCAATAACCAAGAGTGAATAGAGCAAAGGCATGTTTTGTGTATTTTTGGATAGTCAATTCTTGGAAATTAGCAAATGAATTTCACAAAATCCATCAACCATGATGGCATTTTAATTATAATGCACATATTCATAGTCTTGAATATCAAATTAAAAGGGAGGACATTGCAAATATGTAGGTCATTTAGACCACAAGATGGTAGGTCTAAAGACTAAAGAGTAGTCTTCTATAATATAATGAAGGCATATATGGAACAAAACTTTGTATACAAAAGAATAATAGTGGGGTAATCCTTCTATGATGTCTTAATGGGATATTTTGTACTCTGTTGACAAGATGCACAATGAGAACAATTGGATTTAGATTCAATTTCTCCTTTGTATCTCATTTAACATATTTATATTAATTTCTTAGTTTTTCTAAACCTTTCCTAATCTTACAATGTCATGTTTCACATAGATTGCATAAAAGAATTTTTTTAATATACAATAGTAATGATAAAGTAGATTGAAATACAACAATATAGAATAAGATCAAATGACAATGACAATCTGGCTAGTGAGGAATGAAGATGTAATGATGAGAAAGATCAAGAGAAACTTCTTTTAAAATATGAAGGTGAACTTCAATACATTGTGTTTTTACAGTTTTTATAACATAGAAATGTTGTCTTTGAACAAGATTTGAGAAGTGAGTGACAACCTTGTGTGTTTTCCATCCTACAACTTTATTATGCATCTTGTGTTCCAAACGTATTACGATTTTGAAATGGAATGTTTGTTGCAAGTAACGGTTGTTATAAAATATGAAGGTGAAATTAAATATATTGTGTTGTTACCATCTACTTAATAGAAAATGTTGTCTTTAAATAAGATTTCGGAAGTGAGTGGAAACCTTGTGTGTTTTCCATCCTGCAACTTTATTCTTCATCTTGTGTTCCAAACGTATTATGAATTTGAAATAGAATGTTTGTTGCAAGTAAGGGTTATTATAAAATATGAAGGTGACCTTCAATACATTGTGTTGTTATAGTGTGCATAATAGAAATTTTTTTCTTTCAAAAAGATTTTAGGAGTGAGTGAAAACCTTATATGTTTTCTATCCTGCAACTTTATTGTTCATCTTGTGTTCCAAATGTATTATGATTTTGAAATGGAATATTTTCTACAAGTAAGGGTTGTTATAAAATATGAAGGTAAAATTCAATACATTGTTTTGTTATAGTCTGCATAACAGAAACTATTGTCTTTGAAGAAGATTTGAGAAGTGAGTGACAGCCTTGTGTGTTTTCCATCCTGCAACTTTATTGTGCATCTTGTGTTCCAAACCTATTATGATTTTTAAATGGAATGTTTTCTACAAGGGTTGTTATAAAATATGAAGGTGAACTTCAATACATTGCGTTGTTATAGTATGCATAACAAAAACTGTTTCCATTGAACAAGATTTCAGAAGTGAGTGACAACCCTGTGTGTTTTCCATCCTACAACTTTATTGTACATCTTATGTTCCAAATCTATTAAAATTTTTAAATGGAATGTTTTCTGCAAGTAAGGGTTTTTATAAAATATGAAGGTGAACTTCAATACATTGTGTTGTTATAGTTTGCATAACATAAAGTTTTGTCATTGAAGAAGATTTCTAAAGTGAGTGATAACCCTGTGTGTTTTCCATCCCTCAACTTTATTATGCATCTTTTGTTCTAAATGTATTACAATTTTGAAATAGAATGTTTTCTACAAGTAAGGGTTGTTATAAAATATGAAGGTGAACTTCAATACATTTTTTATTTTTTTCAATAAAAGGCATGTAGCTGACTTTATATATTTATATTATAATATAGATTACATAACTTCATAAATGGTTGAATATATGTGTCCATCACATTCAACATAGAAATTTGAAGTGCTCCAGATAGAAGATCAAAAAAATTTCCACTAGAAAGGAATAGCTAGTCTATAATAATTTGGAAATGTTTAAAATATCATATATTTTTCACAAAAACATCTGATTGTTTTGAGATAGTAGAATATTTTCATCCATAATTCCTTGTATATATTTACATATATGCAAAAATTTGTTATTGTCGAGCATATGTTAAGGCATTTCCAACTAACGAGCTTTCCTCCTTTCTTTATGCATGACCTAGTGTGCTGGTGGAGTGGAATGAGTTTTCCATGATGTTCATATTAGGTATGTTTGGAAGAGGCTTGAATTGGTGCATTTGAATTTTTCTTTCTTCATCTTGAGACTCTACAGATTCAATCATCTACTTTTGTTTGGTAGGTTGTTTGTTGACATTTTCAGCATGACGACAATGATGTGTAAGGATAAATGACAAAGCATGATATTTGGATTTGAAATTTCTTTCCATGTCATCTCGTACTTCATAATGATGGAATGCAAGAGCTCTATAAAGATGGATGGGTGTGTCATACTCTAGAGATAGTTTCATTGCAATATAAATATTTTTGTAGTATGCCTTGTGATGTAAGTAGTGTCTAGGAAATATCCCACCCATAAATGCTTCGCCTTTCAAAAATTTGTATTTTTGTATCCTCTTGAGAAATGCGTTAACTTGCAAGAACACTTCCTAAATGACAACATTTGCAGTTTTTTCCATATCTTTATAGTTTGGGTTCAAATCCAACACATTTTTAACAAATATTGACACTATATCTGAAGGAAATATCAACCCTTGACTTGATGGGTGTAAGATATCATCTCCAATCAGTGTTTTTAAAGACATAAACATTGGAGAGAAATCAGTTTTGAAAATATTTGCTAACGTTTCCCTTTCCAAGGATTTGAAGAAAGTTCCTATTCAAGTATTGGAAAAGGAGCTCTATGATTTCTGGGCATGAACTCCATTATGTTTTGCACTAAAGAGGGTGATATGGGATTTGCAAAAAAGACTAATACTAGCCTCTATAATGGATGCTAAGAGAATGGAAATTATAGTAAATTGACGTTTAGCAACCTTATGACTTTACTTTCTATAAATTATGATGCTACCATACTGCCATCATTTTGCAACTGAGGAACTGAGAAATAAAACTTGAGAAAATATAATAATGTGCCCTGAAGAATTATATATGCACATACCATGACTAGTTTTCATAACACTAAGAATTTTCGATCTGATAGAAGACTCTCAAAAATCTTGCTTTACTAGATTCCTTCCACAATTTTTGTAATGACCTGGTACCAATTTTGAGTACAGGACCTTTTATTTACTTGCACCCATTTCACACAATGTTATAGCTTTAAATATGCCTTTTAATAACCCTAGACTTTAGATGGATTCAAAAATTGAATAGAAAAATTGAATTCCGACACATGTGAAGATGGATTAGATTTCATTCGAGATCACTTTGTATCCATTTGATGATGCATTTTTCCTAATGTTGGAGCCTCGTTCGCTATCAAAACCTACAAATAGCTGACACTTGTTAGCAAAATTACATACCTTTGCTACGGCTAGATAGAATGAGGATTATTTTTTGCTAATATAATCTCTTTCCATCACATTTGTTCATGTGAGATAAAATCATAAGGATTTTGAGCATGCCACTTGAATATCCATTCTCTCAATTTATAAATCTGCCAAGTACCCATTCAATAAAGTTGTGTATGTTGTATGAATTAACTCTTCTTAGATAAGAACACATATAATTTACACATGCTTTGATGTCGATAATGTGTTATGAAATAGTGATCTGGCAAATGCTATAAACATGCGAGGATCATATTTTAGGAATTTAAATGTGTTGATTAGAAATCTAGCTAACGGTTCCACTATACAATTTAGTTTTCCTCTCAAGTGTTGCCATTCTTAGCAATCTGCTAACTGACAATACCAAATAAAGCATTATTCTTTTTATTGAATTTAGATGAAATAATTCAATATAGTAATTGCAATTTAGAATTGATAATTAAAATTTCCTCTAAATCACATCCGTTTATCAAGTGATTTCTCTTTCTATAATTATGTAAATCTTGTACAAATTTTTCATATTACTATCGTATATCCTCTCAATTTGAATTTGATCACAAGAAATATTTGCCAGTTTATCTGCCACCAAATTTCCCTCTCTATAAATATGTTTACTTTGCATAGACCTAAAATTTTCTAACAATATCCATACCTGCTCCAACACATATCTATTTTTCCAACATGAAATTTTATGTTCCTTACATGCATTCAAAATAATTAGTGAGTCTCCTTCAATTACCAAATATTCAATTTTCATATTATATGCTAGTTGCAATCCATGAAGTAAATATTATTCTTTTGTAACATTATTTGTACCTTTCAGTAATTTAACTGACTTTGTTGAAATTAGAAGTGAGTGACAACCCTATTTGTTTTCAATCTTGCAACTTTATTGGGCATCTTGCATTCCAAAAGTATTACAATATTGAAATGGAATGTAAACTGAAGGTAAGGGTTGTTATAAAATATGTTTAGGTGAACTTCAATACAAAGTTTTTCCTACCATTATTTGATTGCATATAACATTATTTGAGACAATAGTTTTTTCCAACACTACAATAAATACATCTATATTATATATTTTTCTCCATATGTACCTAATGCACCTAACGCATTATCATCCTCATCCATTATATCATCCTGCATAATTCTAGTGCTAATAAAAGTAAGTTTCTCTCTTGACATGAAGTTAATTTGACAACATATATCATTCATCCATTTTAACCATATCTCATATCCCTTTCCTTCATCTATCCTCTTTCTACTAAAATAATGTGTTACGTTAGTTACATTAAATTCTTGTAAGATACCATAATAAAAAAGATAGAACCATGCAATATAGAATCAAACTTTTTTGGAGCCCATGAAATAAATAAATTTCATAAGGAAGTAACTAACATAGGATAGTGTGATTTCCAACACTAAAAATAATGGGAGCATTCTATTTGTTCCAATGAAATGAAAAAAGGAGATGTCATCTTTACTCAATCAACTAGTTGTTATAAAATTTTAAAGTGGACTTCATTACAATTTGGAGCATATAAAATAAATAATTTTTCATAACAAAATAACTAACATGACATAGTGTATTTTCCAACAATGCAAATAATGGTAGTATTTAATTTGTTCCAATTCCTTGGAAAAAGGAAATATGCCATTTTCACTCAACAAACTAGTTTTTCTAAAAATTGAAATTGGACTTCATTACATCATTTCTCGTGATGAAACCATTACTTTTCATAAGAAAATAATTGAAAGGGGACAATTTGTTTTCCAATACTACAAGCAATGCAAGCATTTTATGTGTGTAGACACCTAAATTTGGCCACTTACATTTGGTAAAATTTATCCTTTTTCACCTAAATATTCTCTTATTTGTATTGATTAAGTAATATTACTATTATTTAATTAATACCCCTAAAGTCCTATAAATCCCTAAGGTATTTAATTAAATAATTAAATACCTTAGCCTTTATTCCTTCCCTCCAAGAAATTAAATAAATAATGCATTTATTTAATCCCCTTTATCTCCCATCCCCATAGTTTACACTTAATCATAATCCTCCTCCTAATCCCATCATTAGGGGTGTGCACATTCCTAATCCATGATTAGGATGTGTACATCCCCCAACTTTTGCAAGTTCGCTCCTAATCCTCATTAGCCACTTAACCTTCCTCTAATCCTTCATCAACTAGTCTAATCAACCACTTAGTCAACTCTCACCATTGCGCAAGGAATATTAAATTCCTTTCCTCCTTCCCAAGGAATATTTAATTCCTTTTATCACTCCAATTCACATTAAAAATGATTTTTTAATTCCTTTGGTCAATCTTTGATCTCAAACATTGATCTCTTATCCTCTTTCAATATCCACTAATTATTCTATCTCCCTTGGTTAAATGGGTAACACTTAGCCATTTTGGCTTTCTCTTCGCAATTTTTTCATCCCTAACCATCCCATACAAACTCAATTTCTCACATCCATTGCAAAATCCATAGCCATCATTGCATCCAAATCAAGAAAAAACAAGCCATTATGCTACCAAAATTGATCTAGGAGCACACAAATCGAACAATCTAAAAGGCCAACAAACCAATCAAATTGGACAAGGTATAACACTCTTCTTATATTTGTTTTGTTCAAGTTCAACTAGGCTAATCATTGAGGTTTTGTGTTTCATTTTTCTTTCATTTTTTTCATTTTGCATTCTAGACTAAGGGATTTTCATTCTACACATTTCTAGCATGCCTGATGGGATCCACGTCAAGGGTCTATACTTTTATGTTTTCTATTATTTGATTTTTGTAGGTTCAGACCTTACTTTCAGAGGCAAGACTGCCCTAATGAGCGAACTTGCTCCTTACAAGGATAAATTTGCCTGACTAGACAGGGATATTTGCTGAAAGAGGCAAATTTTCTTGTTCCAGATAGGCTAACTTGCAAACATGGGAAAATTTGCTAACAGGGGTAAATTTTCCTATTCCAGACATGCTAGCTTGCAAACAAAGAAAAATTTGCCTATTCCAGACAAGCTAACTTGCAAACAAAGGGAAATTTGCTAACAGGGGTGAACTTTCCTATTCTAGACAAGCTAACCTGCAAACAGAGGTAAATTTGCTAATAAGGGGAAATTTTCATATTCCGAACATGCTAACTTGCAAACAAAGGAAAATTTGCTAACAGGGGAAAATTTGCCTGTTTTAGACATGCTAACTTGCAAACAATGGAAAATTTACCAATAGGGGAAAATTTTCCTATTCCAGACAGCTTATCTTGCAAACAAAAGCAAATATGCTAACAGGGGAAAATTTTCCTATTCCAAAGAGGCTAACTTGCAAATACAGGAAAATTTGCTATCAGGGGCAAATTTTCCTATTCTAGACAAGATAACTTGTAAACATAGGCCAATTTGCTAGTTTAGGCGAATTTGATCATCAAAACAAGTGAATTTTCTCCTTACAAGGGTAAATTTGATCATCCAAATAGGCGAATTTTCCTCGCACAAAGGCAAATTTGAGGTGAACCCAAGACTTTAATCTTTAGTTTTCAACATCAGTTTTGTTTCAGTTTTATGTACAAACTGCTAACATGTCTCATTGTGCGTATCCCTAGTCTTTGCTAATTTTTTGTGTAACTATTTCTCATTCGTCCAAGGCTGGTGATTTGAAACTACTAACACATTTTATGCAGAATGATCAGTCCAAGACCTTTAGTTAGTTTTCCTATTATTTTTCCATACTAGCTAGGCACACATAGATTAATTAAAGGGTCAATATACACTTGTTTTCCATGCTTGTGAGTGGATTGTTTACATATATAATCCCCTTATGCAACTTGGTGATCTCGGGTGATGAGAAATCATAGTTCACTCTTTTCTAGTCGAGTCTACCTAGGAGGTAATAGTGAGTCTAAGCTCTCCCCTTGCACTATGTGCAAGCCTTGGTTCCAACCAAAATGTCAAGTATCTTCTTCCTTTAGCGGGACCTACTTGGGATTTCATCACCCGGGGGATGATTCCAACCATGTGTTACCAGTGGGGTATATAAAGGGGGGAGAGCCAAAGTTGTACCCCAATCCAATCACGTCATTTTTATCAAAGCGTCGAAGATAGGGTGATACCTAGATAAGATGTGCATTGGTCTGATTTTCTAGTACCTCGTTGGGGCTCCTGACTCACACTTATGGTAGGTTGGTGTTCACAATTCTACCTCACATATCTTGCATATATCGAGGACATACGAGATAGCCTTGTATAGCCTAGATAGAGACCCATATTTTAGTTGTGGCTTGGTGTAGTCCAGGGGATGCAAATGTATCTCGAAGTTGCTCACCATGTACTCCCTTGGGTTGAGATAGAAATCCTAATGGTGGAATACTATAGTCCTTGAGTGAGAGAGTGAAGGTGAGATCATGGAATCCATTGATGATCATGTTCCATTGGAACACTAGCTATTTTCCTTCATGAGAAAGGATGCTCTAGAGAACCACCCTAGTATCACAAAGTATTAACCTTGGGTTGTCTACTCAAGGTAGTGGGCCTACATCGAGTTTGTAAACTCATATTACTAACTTTAGGATCATGCTGCCTAGTGTGTCTTCTTTGTGTGATACCAATGCTTTCATCTTTAGTTGAGTCAATCCAACCTTCTGCTTGTTGTTTATCATTCTTATCATCCTTTTCCATAGTCAGTCCCTACCTATCAGAGGCGAATATTAATAAACATCTCTATCCAGTCCAGGTCCTCCATTTATGTGAATTTTCCTTTGTCAGAGGTGAATTTCCCTCTAGGTTACTTTCTTAGGCGACACTCTTTTCGCTCGTTCCCCGAACAAGCGAATTTTTCCATCCCTTAGGCAAGTCTATCTATCATCAAATTCACTCATTCCCTAAGAATATGCAAATCTACATGATTCTTGGGTGAATTTCCACCTTCATGGGTAGTTTTTCAACCTTCTTGGGTGAATTTTCTTGTTATAGGGGCAACCCTACCTCCTATTCAAGTCTTTTGTCATTCTGAGTCCCCATTCGAGTCTATTTTGGTGTCCGTTTGGCCATTTTATATCCCATTCTACATTTGAGTCCCCTTTCAAATCCGTTTAGGTGAATTTGTTTGTCCATTGGTGGTCCTATCCTTTGTCCTTATCTCCATCTAGATCTGTTTAGGAAAATCAATTATTTTTGTTCGCTATCTTGTTCTCTATTCGAGGCCTTGTTTGGTTCCATTTTGATGTCGATTTGTTTGTTTCATATCCTGATCTTCATCCAAGTCCCCATTCAAATCTGTTTTGGGGAATTTTTCATCCCAGTAGGTGATCCTCACAGTCTCGTCTACTTGTTCTTCAATGTGTTTAGCTATTTGGGCAAATTTTCTTGCTTCTTGGGCGAGTTTGCTTGCTTCTTGGGTGAGTTTTCTTCCTTCTTCAAGGGTGAATTTTCCACCTTCTTCGGTGAGTTTTCTTGTTACAAGGGTGATATTTCCTCCTGTTCAAGTCTTCTATTTGTTTGAGGCCCCATTCGGATAAGTTTTGGTGTCCATTTGGTCATTTTCTATCTTGTTCTCCATTTGAGCCCCTATTTGGATCCATTTAGGAAAATCCATTTTTTCGTTGGTGGTCATATCCTCCATCCAATTCTCCATTTGGATCTATTTAGGTGAATCCATTCTTTCTATTTTTATCCCGTTCTCCATTCAAGGCCTTGTTTGGGTCCGTTTTGGTGTCTGTTTATCCGTTTTCCATCCCATTCTTCATTTGAGTCTCCATTTGATTTTTTTTAGTGTAAATATTCATCCTGCTAGGTGATCCTAATAGTCTCCTCTACTTATTCTTCAGTGTCTTCAACTATTTGGGCAAACTTTCCAACTTCTTGGGCGTGTTTTCTTGCTTCTTGGGAAAATTTTCCACCCTCTTGGGTGAATTTTCTTGTTATAGGGCCAACCCTACCTCTTGTTCAAGTCTTATGTCCGTTTGAGGCCCCGTTAGGGTCTGTTTTGGTGTCTATTTGGTCGATTTATGTCTCGTTCTTTATTTAGGTGCCCATTCAGATCCGTTTAAGAAAATATGTTTGTTTTTTGGGGGTTCTATCCTTCATATGAGTCTCTATCCAAATTTATTTAGGGGAATTCATTCTTTCCATTTGCTATCCCGTTCTCTATTTGAGACCCCGTTCAGGGATATTTTGGTGTCCATTTGGTCATTTTTTATCCCATTATCCATTTGGGTCCCCATTCAGATCCATTTAGGAAAATATCTTTATTTTTTGGTGGTCCTATCCTTCGTCTGATTCTCTATCTAGATCTATTTAGGAAAATCCATTATTTTTGTATATTATCCTTTTCTCGATTCAAGGCCCTATTTGGGTCCCTTTTGATGTATATTTATCCATTTTCCATCCCATTCTTTGTTTGAACCCCTTTTCAAATCTAATTAGGAAAAAATTTCATCCCATTAGAAAATCCTTAATGTCACACATTCCTATTCTTCAGTGGCTTTAGCTTCTTGTGAGAGTTTACTAGGCTCTTGGGCAAGCTTGTCACCTTCTTGGGTGAGTTTGCTAGCTTCTTGTTCTAGTTTTCTAACTTTTTGGGTGAGGTTTTTTTCTTCTTGGCTGAATTTTCTATTGTCTTAGGTGATTTTTCTTCACCAAATAGGTGAATTTTCCATTTTAGGTGAATTTTCCCATTTCCTATGTCACCCAGTATAGGGCAAGTTTGCAACCTTCATACGTGACCTTGCACCCTTCATAGGTGACCAGAAAACCTACATAGGTGACCTTAAAACCTATAGAGGTGACCTTGCTTCCCATACAAATTCCATAACGTGAACCCTTTTGGTCACTACAAGCCTATCATTCTCCAAGTTGTTTGTCGCAATTGATGAATTTTTATCATCATTCATCTTCCAATAATCATCATTTTTCATCCATCTGCATTCTCTAAAGATCATCTTTTTATCAATAAAATCATTTAGAAGTATCGTATAGCATCCTTAGATTATGTATCCATCATTAGTTCATCAATCTGAATTCCCTAGACTTCATTTCTGAGGATTTTAATCCAAAATGATTTAGGTGTCTAATCCTGATTGGTATCATTTGCACCCGCTCAGGGTTGTCATCCATCTTGAGTCAGTTAATCATCATTATGACCCAACAAATATACTTCCATCTTTAGGTAGATTCAGTGTTGTAATCATCTCGTTCGTAATCCAATTCGATCTTCAGCACCTTATGTCACCTAAGTCAAATATCTTAACTAGGTTTAGAATTCCTTTCATCTTCCTATTTGATCAATCATCCAATCTTATCTCATCAAACTTATCACATCCCATCACATCCTAATATGAGATTCAAACAAATCCACGTCTAAGCTTTAATATAATCCTAATCTGAGCTTAACCTAAATCCCAATTTGAGCTTTAATCTAGATCTATATCTAAGATCTTCTGATATTGAAACAAATATTAAGATCTCTTCTTCCATATTCCAATCCATCCTATTTATCCTTTCATCATTTTTTATTTCCTTCTAATCATCTATTCTCATCTTTTCAATTCGCATCTATCCCATCTAACAATATGAATCTGTATCCTTCATCAATAAAACCAAAAATAGTAGTCAAGGGAAATCCCAGCTATGTTGAAGATGATAATGAAAGTATTGTTGATCAAGATGAGTATAAAATAGACCCCCTTGATGCTATCATTTCTAGCAAGCTTTCCCCAACTGTTTTAAAAAATCCAATCACCCCTCTGAGCTATCCTATCAGATATTCATCCACACCTAATAATGATCCTTATTCTACTTTTGACAATGGATATCCAGTATCTTCACCATCCACATATCCATCATATTCTTCATCTACATCTCCTTCTAATCCACCATCCCAATATCCCTACCTTAGTTCCACATCCACATCTTCCCACCTTAATCTAGCATCCATATATTTCTCTCCTAATCCTCCATCCATGTCCTCCTATACTAATCCACCACCCACATCCTCTTATACTAATCCATCCTCCCAATTTTCTCACCCTAATCCAACATCCATATCTTCGTACCTTAATCCATCATCCCAATATTCCCATATTAATTCACCATCCACATCCTCCCCTATCAATCCCCCCTCCATTACATTATCTTTTAATCCTTCCTCCAATTAATAATACCTTAATCTTCCATATAATCTTAATCCACAAATCTCTAATCCTAATCCTCCACCTCTTCTTAGTCCTACATCCAATCCCTAATTCTATTCCTCCACCCATCCTTAATATTTCATCCATTACCATCACTTCATCTCAAACTACCACATCTAAGGACCTCATTCCAGATGTCCTCCAGGGATTCATGATAGAGAAGACATCCCCAAATCCATATCTTGAAGTCATGGACCCATCCCATACCACTCCATCATGTACAATCACTAGTAATGAGACCCTTCTCCATCCCACACCTATCATTATTATTACCACTCCTAGCACCACCCAAACCATTGAAACCATCAAACCTACTAAACCCATTGAATCCCCATCTCCTACTCCTAGCACCACATGATCCATCAAAGACACCCAAGTCCAATTTTCTCCCCCTAGTCCTTCTATCACTGAACCCAATCCCATGACCTTCATGAATCGTCCATTCTCTCCTCTTCCCTAGTTGAGGAGTCCCTCCAACACTCCTCCCTTAGCATGCCTCCCACACTAGATGAGTCATGCCAAGAGCTTGATCCAATGCATACCAACATATCCCCTTCTCTACATCAAAATCCAACCGTCCTATCTACTCCAGCTCAAGAGAATAGTCACCCATCCATTCCATCTGATGATCCCTCTCCTCAACCAAATCATGATCCCACCATCCCATCCACCCCATATCAAGATCAAACTATCCCATCTGCTCCATCCCTTGATACTCTTTGCACTCAAGATCCAATCACTCTACCCCATGATCCCTTATCACCTCCTCCTCAAATTGAAGATATGCACCATCCTTCCTCTTCCACTATCTAGTGGACTCACATCATGCTTCCAAAAGAATAAAAATCCAACCATAGAAGGCATGCTCAAGATCATGAACTATCAAGGAAAAGGTTTAGGCCTTCATGAGCAAGGTATTTTCAAGCCCATCCAAGTTAGAGAGCATCTAGGTGCACAAGGTCTTGGATATATCTCCCAAGACCCACAATCCAAAAATTTTGGTACAACCTTGGTACATCCTCAACAATCCTCTTCTAAAATAATAAGAGGCACTTACCATCGCTCTGCTAGACCACTTGCTTCTATCCCCCCTCCTCGATCATATTACCTCAAAACTTTTGTCCATCTTCCTTCTTCCTCCTCCAAGTCCATCTTGGGTCCTTATGTCCCTATATCCACCATCACTCATCCTCCATCTACAACATCTATTTTGGGTCTTTATGTCCCTCCATTCACCCTCACACATCCTCACACATCCTCCATATACACCATCCATTTTGGGCCCTTATATCCAAAAATTAGCTCCTCCATCTTATCCTCTTCATCCTTCCATCCATCCATCACCTATCCCTAGCACACATCATAAAATCCTAACCTCATAATCCCAAAAAAGGATCAACAAAGGAACCCCTCCATCCATACAACATCATCAAAATCCTACCTCTATCAGTCCATCCACGTCCCTTCTACATAATCCATCACATAAAACCTATCCCATTGCTATTAAAACCACTTTGGATACCAAAGTAAACCTGCATAAATATAAAGATCCACATGAATCCAAAGATCTACATGTCCCCTCAACAAGACAATAAAAAAAATAAAAATAAAATCCAAAATCCAAATCAATCCAAAAGGCTACAAAGCCCCACTAAAGAATAAATCAAAACCATGTGGATCCCAAAGAAAAAAGATGTAATTCCTTCAAATTATAAATTCATAATGACATCGAAATTTTCTAATCCAAAAGCTAAAAATTCACATCCTCCATCTCCTAAATCTATTTTGGGTCCTTATGTCCCAAAATTCACTATCCCAACTCCTCCATTATCCCCACACTCTCCATCTATTCATCCTCCTATCATTTCACATCGACCACCATATGTGTCAGTGTTGGTCCTAAACACATTCCCCCATCACACATCTACCCCATCATTCCATCCATATAGTTTCCAACATCCCATCCATTATCCCACATATCTCCCCCATCCAATCCCTTTAGTCCATTCTCTTGCATAATCGACCCATTCTAATAAGGTTGTACCAACATCAAATAGTCATTTCACACATGGTCTCTTCTTACCTCATATAGAACTTTATTCTTGAGTCATTCATCCATACCCTTATCACGTGTATTCTAAATAAATTTATCCACATCCCTATTCTTATCCACCTCCATCCACAACCTATCCAAAAATAAAAAAAATCCAAAAAAATAAAAAACATAAAAAAAAGTCAAAAAAAAGTAAAGAGAAAAATTTGTCTAATGGTGAAAACTTGGCAAAAAAGCACCTTGGAAAAGTACCATGATGAAACCCTGGAAAAAATGCATCATGCGTACATCCCCATCCATTTTCTTTCCGTAGTTGAGGGCACTTTCATGTTATGCATCCCTTCATCCATCTCCTCTAGCTCACCTATCTTCTACATCCTACCCATCATATCCCATTTAAGTCCAATTCCTCCATCCTCCTTGTGATATTGATAAAGATAGGGGCACCTATTTATACATGCTTTGGACACCTCTTGGCATATATTCCCCTAATCCATTCACTATCCTATTCCTTATCCTCTAAATCCACCTTTCTTGTCCACTCGTCATGCTACTATCAATCTCCCCTCCTTATCTATGCATCCTATCCATGTCCATCTCACTCCCTTATTTTCCCATCCCTCTATCTTCCATCCCTCTTGCCTCATCATACATGACATATCTAGAGTGGAGCATCTCCTTATTTGTGACATAATCCTTGGAGGTATCATTCATCAATCCTATCATCTCTTTCATCTCCCCATCCTTATCTCCTTATCCATCCAAGAGAAAATCCCTTCCATATCCTCATCCTTATCCACCTACCCATCCAAACAATCCCTTTCATCTCCCCATCCTTATCTCTCTATCCATCTAGTAATCCCTTCCATATTTTGAAATCTGTATCCTTCTCTCCATCCATCCTAGCATCTTTCTATCTCTCCATCTTTACCACTCCATCCATTTATCTCTATTTTCATTCCATATCATAATCCCTCATCATTAGTATCTAGCTATAGGCTTTCCCCATACCCTCCAATGCCATCTATATCACTATCATCACTACTATATATTTTCTACATCTTCCCAATCTCCTCTTACTTTTCATCACTGATCTATCCATCATATAGTCATCCCCATTCATCATTTAATGATTTGGATAACTATCCCATCCTTGAGCTTTGTATAATCCACATATTATTCGTATCGACCGCCCCACCCTCATGACCTATCTTGGCTGATCATATCAGCTCCATCATTTTATCTCCATGTCATGGTCATCACATCATCCTTTATCCATTATCTATTGATCATTTGATCCACCCTTATGGAATTAGTCTATCTAATCTATATCGTGTATCATTGTCTCCATTGTCCTCTTTCCACTTGTATCCATGGTCTTTTTATCAAGCTATGAGGGCTCTATGCTTTCACGTAGGAAAGGTTGTTCTTTGATCAACCCCTAAGCGCCTAGGTCTTTAGGTGTGTCAATCTGGTGTCTTGTGTCTTGTGTCATGTCGTCAAGTATATCCCTATCCTAGTTGGTACTTACAAAAAAAGGTCATTAGTATTAGGAGGTTCAATCGGTTTTCGATATCCTACATCATGTCGATCACATAGTTTAGTCTCTATCTTTTGTCTTAACAAGATGCATCCTTCCTAATTAGGCTACATAAATCCCATCCACCCTTTTGATCCTCTGACAAAGGATGTTTGAAATTGATTGTGATATTTTCATGCTTTTGACATTTTGTTTATCATTTGAGCTTCGTATTATACCTCATCAAGGTCACCATGATCCATCATATCATAGAATGCTTTGGCTGGTAAGTATAGGGGCATATCTTGATCTTTTATCTTTTTTTTTTTCTTGGTTGTCCCATGTAGTACCCACCAAGATCCTTGTGGTCTTGTGATATACTAGGAGATCCTTTGTGTTTGCGGTTATCCCAAACATTAGGCCTAACCAAATCCCTTGTGGCTTTGGGATGTTGAACAAACCTTTTTTTTATTGTGTCCATCGGATGCATGTGATATGACATCACCTTGGTTGCTCATACCTTTGTGCATGACCTATCTCATGCTACATAAAATTAAGTGCTCATTACATGGAAGCATAATGCATAACAATTAACTTGCTTGGTTTGGTTCCTATCCATTCATCCTTCATCACTCTCCCTACTCTATCTATCACATCCATTTCCATCCCTCTACTATCTTCATCCTCATCATATCATCATAATTTCAATCTACATAGGATAATATAGATTTTTTATTCTAAGAATCTTTTCAATCTACTTAGGATAATATAGATTTCTTATTCTAAGCATCTTTTCATCTTCATTCTCATCATATCATCATCTTTTAAATATGCTTAGGATAATATAGATTTTTTGTTCTAAGCATCTTTTCATCCACCCTCATCATTTCATCATCCCTTCCATCTTCTTAGGATAATATAGATTTGTTATTATAATCATCTTTTCATCCACCCTCATCATTTCATCATCCCTTCCATCTTCTTAGGATAATATAGATTTTTTATTCTGAGCATCTTTTCATCCACCCTCATCATTTCATCATCCCTTCAACCGGCTTAGGATAATATAGATTTGTTATTCTAAGCCTTTTTTCCTCCCTCATCTCCATTCATTTCAGCAATCTCACATCTCAATCTAATCCTTATCCGTTCAATCTAGCACAAATCATCTAATCACATCCTTGGTCTTCTTCCCAACATTGCTACAAGCCTTGATCCAATCATCATCATCATCATCATCATGATTATCATCATCATCATCATGGGGATGTATCCTTCCCTATCCTTTTGTGTTGTTTTAAGATGTATCCTTCCCTCATCAACAAAACTCTCATCGCCATCACTAGGATGTATCCTTCCCTCTCCTTGTTTTGTTTTGGGATATATCATTCCCTCATCAACAACACTCCATCCATCATCAATCCATCTTTTCTTGTAGCTTGACTGGGGCAACATCATATTTTTCCTTGAATCCATTTGTGTTTTTTTTCCTATCATCTTCTCTTCCCAATCTCTTATTGCTTATCATCCCCTATTTTATCCATACTTTGCATGATCTTCCCCATTTACCCTTGCATCCTCTCATCCATTTTTAGAGTACATCTATGTTCTCTTGACCTGACATGTCCTCTGGAGGGGGCATCCTCAATCCATAATTTTCACCTTCACTTCCACAACCCTTCCTCCTAGTCACTCCTTTGATGACTGGGTCATCTTTCCCAATCTAATAATCTTCTTCCAAGTTCTATGTTTTAATATTCTTTTAAATGATGCTACTTTGTAAAACCATCTCAAAGCGGGGAAAAATGTAGACACCTATATTTGGCCACTTACATTTGGTCATATTTATCCTTTTTCACCTAAATATTCTCTTATCTTTATTGATTAATCAATATTACTATTATTTAATTAATACCCCTAAAGTCCTCTAAATCCCTTAGGTATTTAGTTAAATAATTAAATACCTTACCCTTTATTCCTTTCCTCCAAGAAATTAAAAAAATAATCCATTTATTTAATCCCCTTTATCTCCCATCCCCATAGTTTACACTTAATTCTAATCCTCCTCCTAATCACATCATTTGGGGTGTTCACATTCCTAATCCATGATTAGGATGTGTCACATCCTCCAAAATTTTCAACTTGGTTCCTAATTCTCATTAGTCACCTAACCTTCCTCTAATCCTTCATCAACTAGTCTAACCAACCCCTTAGTAAACTCTATGCATTCCCCAAGGAATATTAAATTCCTTTTCTCCTTCCAAAGGAATATTTAATTCCTTTTATCACTCCAATGCACATTAAAAATGAATTTTTAATTCTTCTGGTCAATCCTTGATCTCAACCATTGATCTCTTGTCCTCTTTCAATCTCCATTGTTTATTCTACCTCTCTTGGTTAAATGGCTAACACTTAGCCATTTTGACTCTCTCTTTGCCATTTTTTCATCCCTAACCATCTCATACACACTCAATGTTTGTCAAAGAAGAATACACAACTGAGAGGGGGTGAATCAGTTGTCAAGAAATTAAGACTTATTCAAACTTTTAACCATTAATCTCATATTTGATGAATAACAATGAAAGCCTAGATTAACAACACATCAGAAACACATGAACACCAAGATTTTATACGTGAAAACCTTATTAGGGGAAAAACCATAGTGGATGTTAGTCCACAAGATTATACCCTAATAAAAATATAATGAAGAATAAATAGGGAATGCACATGCATTTAGGCACACTTCCTAGAGCTTACTGCTCAAAGGAAGATTCACTACCTTCCATAAAATAATTAGATTAAATCCATTTGATGAGGTTGAACTGAGAAATTAGCCTCTACAAAAGCTTGATGATAGTTCCGATTAGGCATAGAAAAACTTCTACATGCTTTTCTCAAAATCCTTCACAATCGTCTCTACACTTGAATGATTTTATCTTTATTCGCACATGTACTTTCACATACATACCCCGAGCATACATTAAAATGAGTAAAACAACTGCTCTTATATATCCGCTACTCATATTTACATCAACAACTATCAGCATTAATACATAAATAAATCTTAATGCGAACAAAAAAAAATCGATCACAACATAGCGAGGACCCAAAACAACACCCTTGAACACACCAAACAATAAAATACTAATCCTCGTGGATTCACAATACACTACCACTATCATGTCGACCAAGAACATGAACAATCGAACACACATCGAAGAAATATTTTCTCATTATTACAACAAACAATGCAGACGTGCAACAAGGATAGAGAACAATCTAGAATCATCCATGAACATTAAAGGAACATACACAACAACTAATATTGTTAAAATTTCATTGGTTTCTTCAAAAAACACCTACTACAGTAATAGAGTGACTATAGAAACATTGAAATGTATAAACTACACAAATATTGATGTGCACCATTGAATATTTTAGGGTATAACCTGGATAGAATTATAAACAAACCCATTTAACTGCAACACCTGAAACTCATCGTACACAACTTATCACCACTTGAACCTTCACAGCATCATAGACTGCCTGTAACATATTTATTCTAATTTTCTCATTATCCTTGACATATATAGCCTTCAGAATCACCAATGCTAATAGTGTTGACATCAATGACAACCACATATCAACAATACAGCCACAACATCCAACAATCTCCCCCTTTAGCAATGATGGCAACACATGATGTGAAAAATACACCATCATCGCAACTCACTCTTCACACAATACTCTTCTCCAATTATGCCCCTTAGATGTTACATTGTTTATCACATTAGACCTCTCCCTTTGACATCAATGGAAAAGGTACACAAGCTCTGAACAACATATTTAGCACATTTGACTACTCCCCTTGAGTATCATCTGCCACAACATCAATTCAGAATATGATTGGTTATGAATTCATAGACTAGTGCGAAGACCTCCATCACTTAGTTCTTATTAGGAGGGGAAATCACCCACAACTTTCCTCTGAGGTACTTAAAAGTATCCTTAGGCAACGACTTAGTAAAGATATATGCAATTTTATCCTTGGTAGGTACATACTCTAGTCTAACTTATTTGTCACTCACTTTATCTCTCAAGAAGTGATATTTGATGGATATATGCTTTGTCTTTGAATGCAACACTAGATTCTTAGAAATGTTTATGGCGCTTGAGTTGTCACAAAATATGGAAATGGGTTCTTCATACTCAATTCTAACATTTCTCAACATCTACTTCATCCACAATACTTGAGTATAGTTGTTTGCAGCAAAAATGTATTCTTCCTTAGCAGTAGATAAGGAAATGAAATTCTACTTTTTTTTTAGCCAAGATACCAACTTATTCCCTAAGAAGAATTCACCACCACTAGTACTCTTCCTATCATCCACATCTCCTACTGAATCTTCATTAGTAAAAGTGCTTACGATTAGATCATCATCCTTAGGATACCAAAGACCAAAGTCAACTATCCCTTTCAGGTATCTGAAGATTATTTTCACAACACTCACATGAGACTCTTTTGGATCAACTAAATATCTAGCAACCATGCATACAACATTCATTATATCTAGCCTGGTATGAGTCAAGTAGAGTAATCCAGCAATCATTGACCTATACCTTGCTTGATTTTCTTTAGGATAATCATCATTCTATGTAAGTTTTCATCTGGTCACCATAGGTGTACCAATTGGCTTTGAGTCTTCCATGCCAAAAAAATTCAGTAACTCTTTTACATATTTGGACTGGGATATAAAGATTCCATCTTCTAAATGAGTGATTTGTAATCCTAAGAATAATTTCAGTTCTCCAATCATTGACATTTCAAACTCACTTTTCATTTCATTAGCAAACTTCATACACAAGTCATCATCACCTTCAAAAATAATGTCATCAACAAAGACTTTAGTGATCAATTCTTTATTCTGATCCAACTTGAAATACAAATTGTTGTTAGTAGTACCCTTACTAAATCCAAGCTTCAATAAATATTTATCCAATCTAGCATACCAATCTCTAGGAGCTTGCTTAATTCTATATAGAGATTTCTTCAATCGGCATACCATGTTTTCTTTGTAAGTCAATTGAAATCCATTTGGTTGTTCAACATAGAATTCTTCTTCTAGCTCACCATTTAGAAATGTTGACTTTACATCCATCTGATAGACTTTGTAATTCTTGAAAGAAGCATAAGCAATAAATAATCTTACAGCTTCAATTCTAGCAATAGGGGCAAAAATTTCTTTCAAAATCAATACCTTCCATCTATGAGTACCCTTTGCAAACCAGCCTTGCTTTGTTTTTGACCACTTCACCTTGTTCATTCAGCTTATTTCGAAAGATCCGTTTGGTTCCAATCACATTTTTGTTCTAAGGTCTAGGAACAAGATCCCATGTATCATTTTTCTCTATCTGCATTAGCTCTTCTTTCATGGCTTCCATCCAATACTCATCTTTGCATGCTTCATTGATATTGCTAGGCTTAGTTTTGGAAATTAGACAATACTCTTCTAAAATTATTCTTCTAGTTTGCACAACTTTGTTCTTATCTCCTATAGTGGGAATTTCTCTAACTTCTGGTTCTTGTGTTCTTTCTTCCGCACTTTTTCTAGTTTTTGCTTCTTGATTCCCTTGGTTCACTAGAAACATTTGAAGTTGATTCTGTGTCTGAACATTCTTTCCATTGTTAGTACTATCATGATGATCATCTTAATTATATCCACTACATTTGGATGGTCTATCAATACCTTCATCAACTTTGACATTTGTGCTTTCAACAATTTTATTCAACCTTTTATTAAAGCACTGGTAAGATTTTCTCTTAGTAGAGTAACCGAGAAATATTCCTTCATCACTTCTAGCATCAAACTTTCCTATATCATCATTTCTCTTGATGTAGTATTTGCTTCCAAACTTTTTGAAATACTTGATAGTAGGCTTATAAAAAAACCATAGCTCAAAAGGGGTCTTACCAGAATTACTGCTGACATTTACCCGGTTGATGGTATACACAACAGTGCTTACATCTTCTCTCCAATAGAAATGAGGAACATTTGCTTCAAGCATCATGGTTCTAGCAGTGTTTAGAATGGTTACGTTCTTTCTTTCAACAACTCCATTTTGTTGAGGGGTCTGAGGGGCAGATAGTTGTCTTTGGATTTCATGATCTTCAAAGAAATAATTGAATTCCCAGGAAGTGAATTTACCACCTCTATCTGACCTTAAGCATTTGATCTTTTGACCTATCTCATTCTTTTCCATAGCTTTGAAGCTTTTGAAATTTTCTAATGCTTCATGTTTTTCTCTTAAGAAAGCAACCCATATCATTCTAGAGTAATCATCAATAAGAAACATAAAGTACCTTTCACCTTGAATACTTTTGATTTTGGAGGGACCACATAGATTAGTATGTATCAATTCCAATACTCCATTAGAGTTATACTATTTTCTCTGGAAATATTTTCTAGTCTTCTTTCCCATCTGAGATTCCTTGCACACACTATTAGTAGGCTCCACTAACTTAAGAAGATCTCTAACTACTTGAGAAGAACTTATTTTGACAATGTTATCAAAGTTCACATGACACAACCTCATATTCCATAACTAGCTTACATCAAATTGAGCAATTAAACAACATTCACTATCAACACTTAAGTTAAAAATATTACCTCTTGTCTTTGTACCTGAAGCAATCCCATTTCTAGAACTTCCCTATATCCTGCACTTACCATCCTTGAACTAAAGATTGTATCCCATATATACCATTTGTCCAACACTCAAAAATTTATTCTTTAAGCCTTTTACATAAAGAACATCATTAGTATTATGTTTACCACCAAAAGAAATAGTGCCTCTGACACGAATCACACTAGAAGTCTTGTCTCCAAATCTTAGTTTTCCAAGCTTACAAACTTACTTTTTTCACAAGTCATATGATGTGAGCATCCGTTGTTAATTACCCACTCATCCTTTTCTTCATTTTTTTTTGCAAGAGCCTTCTCAACATTCATATTACTAGTAGATTTAGTGGACAATTGACCATTTTATTTGATAGCAATAAATACCCATTCATCTTCATTTCTAGATTCTTTATAAGATTCATCATCTGTAACACCTTCTTCAACATAATAGAATTTCTTTTAAAATCTAAACTTATCAGGTTTGTACTTGGACACTCTTTTAAGACACCTTGATGCAAAATGACTTATTTTACTACAAGAAAATAATTTAATAGGTAACTTTCCTTTGTACTTACCATGACCTTTGGCTTCTCTTTTCACAATCAATGCTTCTAGTTCTTCTAATTCTCTTTCTTCATCTTCAAATTGTTTCATCTCATCTTCGTACTTGAATGTCTTTCTAGAACTCTCTCCCAGATCATATCTCTGCTTGTTTTTTCTCTAGATACAGTACCTTTGAATGAAAATTATGTCTTAGGAGTATATTCACCAAATTCACTTAACTCAAAGGCAACAAGTTTTCCAATCAGCATGTCTCTTGTCACATTTTTCACTATCCTAAGTTCATTAATGGAATGAGATTTTTATTTGTAGGAAGCAAGAATAGATATAAGTATTTTAGCCACAATCTCTTCTTCATCCAAGATTCCACTGACACGTCTAATGCTCATCACCAGTGCATTTACCTTTTGAGAGAAAGAAAGGATGTTCTCATCTTCACTCATCTTCATGTCCTCCCACTTGCCTTTTAGACTCTGTAGCTTAGCAAATTTCACTAATGGATCTCCTTCATACAATGTTTCCAACATTTTCTAGATTTCGTGTGCAGTCATAAAACCTATCACATTTGTCATCTCCGAATCTGTCAAAGCACTCAACAATGCTTCAATAGCCTTGGTATTGGTTTCAGCTTCTTTGATTTCCTCAGCAGTAGATGGACCATTCTGAGGGATAGTATATGCATTCTTTGTAATCTTCCAGAAAGGCTCACTAATGCACTTCAAATGACATTCCATTTAGATCTTCCATAGAGAGTAGTTTTCTCCATCGAATCTAGGACTGTCCTTCTTGTAAGATGCCATCTCAGATCACCTCAAGCTGTTAAGCTTTTCCTTCAGAGGAACCTGCTCTGATACCAATTGTTGGTCAAATAAGAATAAACAACTGAGAGGGGGGGTGAATAAGCTGTCAAGGAATTAAGACTTATTCAAGATTTTAACCTTTAATCTCAAATCTGATGAATAAAAATCAAAGAATAGATTAACAACACATCAGAAACACATGAACACCGAGATTTTATATGTGGAAACCCTGTTAGGGGAAAAACCATGGTCGATGTTAGTCCACAAGATTATACCCTCTTTAAAGTACAATGAAGAATAAATAGGGAATGCACATGCATTCAGGAACACTACCTACAACTCACTTCTCAGAGGAAGGATCATTTCCTTACATAAAATAATCAGATTAAATCCATCTCTGGAGGTTGAAGTAAGAAATTAGCTTCTACAAAATCTTCATGACGGTTCTAGTTAGGCATAGAAAAAATTCTACACACTCTGCTCAAACTCCTTCACACTCTTCTCTACACTTGAATTATTTTATATTTATTCACATATGTACTTCGCATACATACCCCAATCATACATCAAACTGAGGAAAAAAACCACTCTTATATATCTTCTACATGAATTTACATCAACAACTCTGTCGGCCAAGAATAAAGAATAAATTAGGACTGTTAGAATTAATACATAAATAAATCTTAATGCAAACCAACACAATTTTATCACAAAAGTGTGAGGACCCAAAACAACACCCTTGAACAGAGCAAAAAATAAAATATTAATCCTCAAGGATCCGCAATACGCTACCACCATCATGTTGGCCAAGAACATGAAAACTCGAGCACACATTAGAGAAATATCTGATCACGATCACACCAAATAATGAAGACATGAATCAAGGATAGAGCAAGATCTATAATCATCCATGAATGTTACAAGAACATGCCTAACAACTGATATTGCTGGAATTTCATCCGCTTCTTCCAAAAACACCTGCTATAGTAACAAAGTGACTATAGAAACACCGAAATGTATAACATGGAAAAATCTTGATGTGTACCATTGAAACTTTTGGGATATAACCTAGATAGAATTAGAAACAAACCGATTTAAGCACAACACCTAAAAATAAATGTGCACAACTTATCACCACTTGAACCTTCACAACATCATAGACTGCCTGTAACATATTTATTCTAATTTTCCCAATATCCTCGACATATACAACCTTCAAAATCACCAAAGCTAATAGTGTTTACATCAATGAAAACCACATATCAGCAATACAACCACAACATACAACACTCAAACTCGCACATAGATAGCCAAATCCATAGCCATCCTTGCATCCAAATCAAGCAAAAAAAAGCTATTATGCTACTAAAATTGATCTAGGAGCACATAAATCAAACGATCTACAAGGCCAACCAACCAATCAACTTGGATAAGGTATAAAAATCTTCTTATATTTTTTTGTTCAAGTGAAACTGGGCTAATCATTGAGGTGTTGTTATGTTTCCTTTGTCTTGCATTCATTTTGTTTTGCATTCTAGACTAGGGGATTTTTACTGCACACAATGTGTTCCAATTAGATGGAAAAAGGGAAATGCCATTTTTAGTATACCAACTAAAAATTGAAAGTGGAATTCATTACATTTGAGGTGGTAAGGAAACAAAAAAACTCATAAGGAAATGATAGACAAGGGATAGTGTATTTTCCAACACTGCAACAAATTTTACTATTTTATCCCTTCCATCCAAAAGGAAAAAGGGAAATGTCATTTTTACTGTACAAGACAATTGTTCTAAAACTTGAAAGTGGAATTCATTAAATTTGTTGAGGTCAAGTGATTTACATGTCAACATATCTTTTTCATTTATTAGAAAGCAACCATAAATAGTAATAGTTCAGCTGGAATTACCTACCATTATTCCACATTTTTGACAATGTAATTATACAGGGTCATGAAAAGTGTGATATCAAATGGATAACAACATAGTGTTCAGGCAAATAAAAATAGTATATCTATACACATAATTTTTTAGTAATAAAATAATTATAGTGGGCCATGAAAGGTCTGATATCAAATGTATAACAATGTAGTGTTCAAACATATTAAAATGGTATATCTATAAATTGTAATTGTTCAATAATCAGATAATGAAACCCATAATGCACAATGATTATTGTGAGCCTCTCTCATCATTTCCTGCGCTGCCTATTCTTTACAATTGAGTTCATGATTGTATAATCTAGGGCACATTTGTTTGGGTTGTTTATTTAGAGAGGGGTGATTCTAATTCCATGAACCCTCATAGATGATGAACATGAAACAACATATTTCTAGAGAGGTTGTGATTTGTCCTTGGAACTTTGAACAACTTCACCCTATAACAAATAATTAATCAAAATTAACATATGGATGGAAATAATATAAGGCAGTATAGTATATACAACAACTATGATTGTTTATATGTACCACAGGAAGAGAATGTTTCATCTTAGAGAGCTTCCATACCATGAAGCCACCCATGCACTCTTGACGGTCTCTGCACAAGGATGCGGAAAAGGCACTAAGCGGTCACTAGCAATGGCCTCAACAATTTTGACTCTCACACAATTTTTTGGGTGCATAAAGTCACGGGTTTTACCATTTCTTTGGAAAATATGTACAATTCCTTTGACAACCTATTTACGTTGCCTCCAAAGATAAACGTGATTCCCTTGAACTATATCATTTGTTCATCAACAAGATTTGGATGCAATGGAAATGCCATTGACGTGAATCATAATTCAAGAAATATTAAATGATTCATAAATAAATAAGAATAGAAGCATGGAAGTGTTTTGGGTCTATTACCAATATAGATGGCAAGCCATTTCTCTCCCAGTCCTCATGTCCATATTTATTTCCATCTCCCCCTTGCAGGCCAGTGCTCTCCTCATCCCCATGTCCATATTTCTTACCCTCTCTCACTTGCAAGCCAGTGCTCTCCCCATCCCCATGTCCATGTTTATTACCCTCTCCCACTTGCAATCCAGTGATCTCCCCATCCCCATGTCAATCTCTATTACTCCATCCAACTTGCAGGTCAGTGCTCTCCCCGTCACCATGTCTATCTCTATTACCCCATCCCACTTTTAGTCCAATGGTCTCCCCACCCCATTTCAATATATGTTACACTATTCAACTTGCAGGATAGTGTTCTCCCAGTCCGGATGTCCATCTCTATTACCTCATACCACTTGCAAGCCAGTGCTCTCCCTGTCCCCATATCCATCTATGTTTCCCTATCCCACTTCCAGGATAATGATCTCCCTATCCCCATGTCCATGATCTCTATTACCATGTACCATTTGTAGGTCAGTGTTCTCCCCCTCCCCATTTCCATCTTATTTCCCTTCTCCACTTGTAGGCCAGTTCTCTCCCCATCCAGATGTTCATCTCTATTAGCCTCTCCTATTTCAATTGCAACCACAAGGCCAATTAGGTCAAGGATAACACTCCATTTTTCATCCTTGCCCTATAATAGCAAGAATTCAAACATCACTTCAAATCCAGCTGCATACAACCAATTCATTAAAATAATAAAAAAAACATTAAATAGAAGAATTGGAATTCACCGTTTCTTCTAGTTTCTCCATGTCAAGGCACCTTCAAACTTTTGATCATGTACACTCCTACTTCTTCTTCTTCTTCTCAATGTTAGGATAGGTTGGGAGGAACAACATCATCTTCCCAATTAACAGTACCTTGTTTGAGGGTAGCACTTCATTGTTTATCATTGCCCTGTAATAGAAGCAATTGAAACGTCACACAAAATTCAGAGGCATGCAACTAGTTCATTGAAATAATGAAAAGAAACATTAAATAAAATATTTTGAAATCACTATTTGTTCTCATTTCTTCTTGAGAGGGTGTGAAGAATCATTAAACTGTATATGCTTGTTCTTCTTCTAATCAATGTTAGATGGTGGGTTGGGAGGACAAACATCATCTTGTTCTTCTATGGCCTCTCCTTTGTCTTCTAAATCAAGAGTACCCTATTCAAGGGTAGGACACCATTGTTCATCATTGTCATGTAATAGTAGGAATTAAAACATCACATCAAATTCAGATGCATACAACCAATTCATTGAAATAATAAAAAAATCTGTTAAATAGAAGATTTCAAAATGAATGTTTCTTCTCATTTCTTCTTATGAGGGCATGAGGAAACTTTAAATTGTATATGCTCCTTCTTCTTCTTCTTCTCAATGTGAGATGATTGGTTGAGAGGAACACCATCTTCTTCTTCTTCCATGGGCACTACTTCATCTTCCAAATTACCAGTCCCTTGTTCAAGGGCAACACTTGATCACTCATTCTTTCCCTATAATAGAAAGAATTGAAATGTAACACTAAACTCACATGCATGCAATGAATTCATTGAAATAATAATAAAAAACATCAAATAGAAGGATTTTGAAATCACTGTTTTCTCTCATTTCTTTTTGGGAGAGAGTGAGGAAAATTTAAACCGTCCACACTTTTACTTATTCTCAATGTTAGACAAGGAGTTGGGAGGAACACCATCATCTTGTGCTTCCATAGGAACTGCTTCATCTTCCAATATAATAATAACCTGCTCGAGGGAAGCACTTCATTGTTCATCCTCATTTTGTAATAGAAGGAATTGAAATGTCACATCAAATTCAGATGTATGCAACCAATTCATTCAACTAATCAAAACAAACATTAAAAAAGAGATTTCAAGATCACTGTTTGTTCTCATTTATTCTTTAGAGGGTGCCTTGAAACTTTTAACCATGTACGATGCTTCTTCTAAATGTTAGAAACTAGGTTGGGAGGAACAACATCATCTTTGCCTTTTGTGGGAACAACTTCCTCTACCAAATGAACACTGCTCTGCTAGGGGCAAAAAATTCTTCTCGACCATCACCCTACCATGTCATATAAGTTAATGTTGATTGAACCTTGTATGCATCAGAAAAAAAAATATGAACCAACCAAAATTCAGATTTAACAGTTTAATTTGACATTACCATTCCTTCCGCTCTCTTTCTCTTCTGTAATTTTTAATATTTTTTGCCTTCTCTGCTCCTTCTCCTCACTATTTTGTAATGCCATTCACTTATTCACATAATCCTTTCCTTGTTGGGGAAGTTGAAGGAAGATATGTTTTCCATACTTTAGACAAAGACTTTTAATAACATGCTTTTGTTGGAGATTCTATTGGGTATGTGTAGGATCATCATGGAAAAAATAGGCCTATAAGTGGCGAAAAATTCAAAAAAATTAGAGTTAGGCAACTTGATGTAAAAATTTGAATAAGTTATTTATATTATTTAAAAAATATGTAAGAATAGAATCTGTAGGAAATTTAATTAAGTTTCTAAACTACTAGGTTTTTTTTTTTTAGAACTATTTGGTGAAAATTTGAAATTTCAATGTAGTAACACTTAAATTTCAGGGAAAAAATAAGAAGTAGGCTTTTTTCTAACCACCCTCACACAATAAAATGGTAGTATTTTTTTATAATATTTTAGATATAAGTAGAGGACTCATGTCCCGATGTGATGCATATTATTTTGTAATTTTTTTCCAAGTAAATAATTATTTATGAATTTTTTATTACAACTTTTAAAAAATTTAAAAACTCGTATGTCTGACCACCTTAACTTGGTCAAATTATCATGAAATTAAATTCTTTTTTTTTAAATCCTGTATTATGTGAAGCATAGAATGTGACGCATATTTTGGATTCAAAAAATGCGATATCGCTTGAATGCTATAGATGTTTTTCAATCAGCCTATCAATCAGGACTTTAATAGTAATTCAAATAGAAAATAAATATAACATAATTTATATTGGTGGAAAGCTGAGAATATCCTTTCAAAACCCTTTTCATTTCATCAATTTTTGGTAAAAAAAAGTCGTCAGCCACATACCCATCATATCGCCAATTTTCGGCCCATCATGATCCCACACATATCCTGTCATAGATTCATCTGGTACTCCATATTTTCCATCATCTTTTGAAGGTACTCTTTTAATTTCTCAGGGGGGGAGGGGGGCATTTTGGTTCCCCACTAACACAGTTCAACCATGCTTTGGTGTTGCAAGAATATGAAGGTGGTGATGCTAAATCCTATGCATGTTGAACAATCTCTAATCATTGTATTTTCTTGTACATTCCTCTACAATATAGTAATATATATGTATCCAGCATTCTCCACTTCTCTTTTGTATTTAACAGCAACCTGCATAGAAAATTTGAAAAAGAAAATCACTTAATATATTTGATACTAAAAATATTTGAATGCACAACATATACACAAAACCAAATGATGCAATAATTGAGTTATTATATCTACCTTCCCATCCACCACATCACCCCATGCTTCGTTGGGTCCCTCCCCATGCTTAGGGTCTCCCTTTGCATGTTCTTCCTCATTGTCATGGACTATGGAAAGAGTGTGATGGTCTCCCTGATTATCATCCTAAATGGAAGGAATGATATACTATCAAAATCATCATATTTGTAATAGACATGATATTTTCTAGCTCAATTTGTAAAGCATTCTAATTGATAAATTGGAAGTAAAGGGAAATTATAAGTTAACAATCAATTACTGAACACGTTGTCACCTCAACGTTCAACATTTTTCTAGAATAAGGGGACTTCCTCTGTACCGTAGTTGTTGCCTCCTGATTAAAACATTTCCACTTTCTAATCAACATCATAACCACTTATGGGAGATTAAAATTGTACATTTGATTGCATCTTCTAACTACCAGATCTTACCTACACATTTGTGGAACATTACCATCCTGAAGAAGATGAGCCACTACATAACCTCTCAGAAGTGCCAACCACCTCAATGACATTCTTCATTGTACGAAGCACTTTCCCTTTTACAACACACATCCTTAGTTTTCTATAAAATATAAAAGAGTTGAAAGTATTATGAATAGTTAAAGTTCCAAAATTTATTGAACCATTTGTAGTAAGCAAGCATATAATTTTTCAATGATAAGAGGAATTGGAAACACATATTATACTCTACCTAAGACTTGTGATAAATTTTGAAGGTGCATTTTATTACATTCTTTCTATCTGAATGAAAAAGGTTTTCAACACATTCCTACTATTAGCAAAATTGTAGGCTAGAAAATAGATGGTGTTATGGAACCTAGAACCAACATAGTGTTGTAAAATGCTATATAAGTAACCCGCTATGTTTTCTAACATGTAATTATTTTATGCATTTTATTTTTTTTCAATCACATGAAGATACTGAATTATAATTTATACCATAACTAGCAATTGTGATTTTTGGATGTGCCTTTTATTACATTAGAACTGTCTAAATAAGAAAATATTTTCAAGACATTCAAACTGTTATGTGAAATTTCAGGTTGGAAACCACTGGGTGTTATAAATCCTGCAACCCACATAGTGTTCTAAAAACCTTTACAAGTAATAACCCTATTGGTTACTTGCCCTCACCTTAATTTGTTATTTTTTTTTATTGTCTTGAGAAAATTTAGATTTCTAGATAGAAATAATGTAATGAAATTGGAAAAAAGAGGGAATTAAGAATCCTATAACTGAATGTATCCCATACCTAAAATTCCTCCTTATCCTCTCAAGTGTTTAGATTTAAACATACAAAATGAAACAACTGACAACCCACGTTGTGTTTTCCAATCTGCTATTATTTTGTGCATTTCTTTGTTTCAATCTATGATGAAATTCAAATACAATTTATATTGTAACTAAGATTTATTATATGTTTTTAAGGTAAAATTCATTAAATTATTATTATGTATGAAACAAAAGGCTTCCAAGTTCACATGAGGTGTGACCAACCAATTGGGTTCCTACTGTGTAAGTAATCAAAACTTTGTCATTACATTCATATTTTCTATGTTTGTTAGTATTGCTATTTCATGAAAATATTGACCTCTTAATACCCGATACAAGCATCGGATAAGATGCATGGTAGATAGTTAAACTATATCATGAATCACACAACACTGGTTGCCATGAAAAGTCTAATTTCAACATAATATGCAACATATTTTCTCCTCTAACCTCTGGAAGTAACCTCTACAAAAACATGACAAGCGAGCAACTTTGAAGCATACCTTTCTCATTTCCAAAACATGCACTTCTCTCCATCATACATCGATGAAACCTTTCAACATCATGGACCTTAGTGGATCAGATTGTGGAAGAGGTGGTGATGTGTGTTGGAGAGAAAATATTTTCTTTTAAATATTAAAATGATGCTCCAAAGATGCCTAGTTGTCATGAAATTTTATCATGTTTCTATAGAAGTATTATCTAATTCTTGTATTAGGCACTGATAGGTCAGCCTCTTCATAAAATAGCAAGGCCAACAATGTGTAATTGCACATTGGAAAACACTCGGTGTTATTAAACATGCAAACCAAATACTGTTTTTAAAACCCTTCACAAGTAACATCTGAATTCCTTACCCCTCAATTGAATTTGCATTATTTTATATATCTCACACCTAGAACTCCACCTCATGCTCTCAAACCTTCAACTTTGAAGGTGCATAATGAAAGAACTCACAACACACAGTGTTTCCCAACCTCCAATTATTTTTGATAATATGATGCCACATCATGTGGTGTATATATTTTTGTATTTTTTAATCCATTTACGTATGTTATGGTGCCTCTAACATGCATTCTTCTACGGAGAATAACCACATCCAATTGTAGGATAGAAGCTAATCTCCCTACAAAATATAGTAAAATCAAGTTGTTGTCCCTGAAAAAACATGTCTTTGACATGATACCATAATCATATATGTCTTATCCCTGAAGAAGGGAAATACATTATCATGTGTAAGCCATGTTGCAAGATCACCTTTTTCAATTGGGAAAAGGCTATTCTCTCTACAAAAACGCATGTCACATGCATCATAACAATCATCATGTTTTAAAAATCATATTTTAGAAGGACAAAAAAGTTGTTGGACAACAATAAAAAGGAGTTCCAGGCATTCGAAGGCCGAAGCAGTATGGACACCCTCCATATGAAAACACATTTGATAGGCATGGGAAGCAAGCTAGCTAGCATGTATGCTTATCCACTAGCAATATATGCCATTTACCCATTCTGCCTAGGGACTCTGAAGAAGTAAATACTATTTTTTATGAAGATGGGTTTTCATTGATGTGAAAACAAAGGGTTTTCCTTGGGAAAAGGGATTTTCATTTGAAATGCAAAGTTGTTTACATATTTTTGCGTTGAGGTTTTATTAATTTTCATTTCCTCACGTCTATTGGTTTTGAAATTTTGTGATTTCCAAATGAAATAACTGACAAACCATTATGGAAATATGAGTGAAATAATCGAATAACGTCTAGAGAAATCAAAAACCATGCAGAATATATAAGAGTTTTTTTCGTTATGCTAAAATAATGTAATGAAGTCTACTTTCAAATTTTTGAACAACTTTGTGCTACATTCCAAATGTCATTTCACTTTCTTCATCTAATTGGAACAAAACACCCAAATGAAAAAGAAGGCCAAACGGATAAATGAAACCTACAAAAATGCTTGACGATCAGATGTTAACTCCGACCTATCATTGTCTATCCCATCACTGTGAAAATGTGTCATCACCTATGGGTTTTAACAATCATATTTCGAAATGGAAAAAAACCCAAAAAAATGTGGCATTCAAATCGATTACTTCCAAATAGAAAAACGAGGTGCCAATAATATAATGAAATTGGAAAATAGTAGGTATTATGAAACCTCCAATGCGCAGTGTTGTTATACATTGTTAGTAGTGTTGGAAAACACATTGTCCCATGTTAGTTAGTTCATTATGACGAGTTTTGTTTCGTTATGCTGCAAGAATGTAATGAAGTCCACTTTCAAATTTTTACACAAATCTTTGCTGAAGTCCAAATGTCATTTCACTTTCTTCATCTGATTGGAACAAATAAAATTCTCACATTATTTACAATGTTGGAAAACATACAATCTCCTCTCAGTTGTAGAGGGTTTTACAACACTATATGCATTGCAGGTTTCTTAACACCTAGGGTTTTCTAACAACCATTTTTACGAAAAAAAAAGAATGTCTTCAAAAGATTTTGTAATATAGACATTCTGAATGTATTGAAAATCCCTTTCAAAATTTATAAGGACTTTTAATTTGGGAAAAAATTGCATTTACATTTCACATGATTGAAAAAAAAGTGCACAAAATAATTGTAATTTGGAAAACACAGTGGTGGTTTTCAATTATTTGAATCTCCTTGTTTAAATTTAAAGGGTTGTCTCATGGTGGGTTGCTTTCTTCTTAGCACCTATGGTTTTTCAAAATGGAATGTTACAAAATAGTATGAATGTGTTCAAAATCACACCTTCCATTGTTGTGTTTAAATTTCAGATGATTGAAAAAGAGAAGTGCACAAAATGGTTGTATTTTGGAAAACATGATGTGGGTTTTTAGTTGTTTGAATCTCTTTGTTTAAATGTAAGGAGTTGTCTAACAACGAATTGATTGCTTCTTAACATGTACATTTTTACAACATGGAATGTTACAAAATAGTATCAATGTCTTTGAAATCACACCTTCCATTGTGGTGTTTAAATTTTAAGTATATAACAAACTATATGCTTCATAATCACAACATACCCAAGCCCTTTTGGTTTTTAAACTTGTATATGTAGGTGTCCATTACAAATAGAAAGAACACCAATTTCTTGTTGTTATTGAAAATAGTGAATAAGCTCGTTGAAAGTGGTGAATGTTGTGTAGTGCATGTTAGAAAATACAATGTGTTTTGAAGCCTACCTTTACTTATACCCAACCTTTGTCTTGAAATGGAGATATACAAACGTATTGATGGTGTTCTATTTTATCAAATAACACATCTCTCACTTAAGAGGGACTCTATTAACCATCAATACATAGTGTGCTTCACAGTAAACACTTCATTCTGTATTGTAACTATTCATGTTGGGAAACCCTAAGTGTTAAGAAACAAGCAACCAGAATAGTGTTGTAAAACCATTTGAAACAATATTCATTAGTACCCCTTGCCTCAATTTGGTTGGTTTTCTCCTCCAAATCCTCCTCGTGCATTCCAAACTTCAGATTTGAATGTGTAGATTGGAAACTCATCATGTTTTCACCCTTCTTTCTCTAAACCAAAAACACACACGAGTCTACCTCGAATTTTCTCACGCCAAAAAAAAGTGAATGAAAGTGATACTTCATGGGAAAGCTAAGGAACCCACATTTATTGGCTGATAGGAGGAGAGAAAACAGATCTAACAATGCCATTAACTCCTCCCTACCATTTCTCAGGTGTTTGGCCTCGTCTTCTAGTTTCGTCACTTTTTGTTTCCATGTATGTTGTTATGTATTTTTTTATCGATGGTTTTATGCTTTTTTGTATGTACATAGGTGCATCCTTTTGGCATAATAATCTACACAATTGATAACACATTTTGTTTCTAAACCTCCAAAATGGCAACAAGAAAAACTCATATAATTTGTAAAGAGGCTTCTACATTGTAAAACACATTGTGTTTTCAAAACTTTTGCATTGTGTTATAGAAAAACAGTTCCATTAAAAAATTTGGGAAGCCTAATTGCCATTTTTATATTATTATGGCCTCACCTTTGTAGATTGCATGGTATATTATACTAAGTAAAAACAATTACAATAATAATGTTCCTTATTCACAACCTTATGAAACCCAACTATGCAACAATGTTATAGAACTAAATAAAGGTGCATGATTTAAAATGAAAATTACTCTAATGTAAATCATAAATATTATGTTCTTTTCAAAATATATCTGATCTAATTACCAAGGATCCAAAGCTTCCTATTCTATTTTGGGAGATAAATGATATCGATGTAGTGTTGCAGAAATCGACCTAAAATTAACACAAATCAATTATGAGAAGGATAATTAAATGGATGTAGTATCACCCTTCACTGATTCTTTAAACATTTCTTGTGCAACACTCACACTTCAATGAGGAAACATGATTCACGTAAAATTTTGGGATATAATACACACACAATAATGTAACATTTATTTTATTTAAATTAAAGCTAAAATTATTTGCATTCCTCACAAAAAGCATCCCATCCATATATAAATCAGAACTTGTAAATAAAAAATAAATTATGGAAATTTAATTGTCCAGTACACTTGACATTCAAGATATGAAAGCTAGAATCACTTGTATTTAGTGTAGAAGCTTCACGTCTCCTTAAGCATCCTTTTGAATCCACCTACCCTTATTTTGTTCAATTTTGTTTCCTCACCTATATCATCCACCTATAAGAAAGAAAAGTGTTAGCAATAGATTAAATTGGAAAATTAAAGATATTTGGTGATACAAAGAATTCACTTCATTCAAAACTTCATTGATGTTGGATTATATGTTGTGCTAACTAATACATGTGATCTTCTACAAACAATAAACAAACATATTAGTCTATACAATGGGAATTTAGTTTCCACTTTAACCTATTGCTAACACTAGTAATATATATCAGTAATTATATTTGTCATTTTCCATTCTACTGGAATTGTGAAGCACTGAACATTTATTCAAATATATCTCTAACTCATCTTTTTTGGCATATAAAAGAGGCAATCACTTTCAAAATCAATAAGGGAAGACAAGACACACAAGAAATATACCACACACCATTGTCAAACTTCTATTTATTTCATTACTTGTACAGATAACTAAAAAAATATAGATTATTGCAAGAAACATTGGTTTTAGAGCATAGTGTGGATCGACTATTTTAAGAATAAAGGTTAAGAAGTCAATGAAAACCTTGGTGATCACCTTGATCGACTAAAAAATGGTAGGTGATCGCATTGGTTAAATATGATAATGCACAAAATAATTACACATTAGATAACAGTCTATGTTTCCATCTCCATGCTCAAACCTAATGGGTGAATAGAACAAGGACGAGTTGCATGTGAGGAATCCAAAATACTTACCAAATTGAGGTGAGGGTGAGTAAGAAATTAGGTTGGTACTTGTAAATGGTTTTAGAATAGTATATGGGTTGCAGCTTGTATTACACCCAATGTTTCCCAACCTGAAATTTTAGAAAATAGTAAGAATGTATTCAAGACCTTTTGTGATCAATGCAGTAACAAGCCAATTTTTTTGAGACCCCTCGGTTTGATTTCATTACACACCCATTCTTTTGCAACATGTAGTTATATATAGATAGTAAAAACCTAATGAAATTTTTTGTTTAGTACACAATAAGAATGTAATGGGATGCAACTAATCTTTGCATAAAACACACCTATGTACATACAAACACACATGAAACCATACATAGAAACATACATAACATGATGATATGTCCTAGTGCGGGGCCCACCAAATGGGGGATAAAAGTTACAAAATTAGAAAATGAGACCAAACGTTTGGGAAATGGTAGGTAGGAGTTAACAGTGTCATCAGGTAAGTTTTCTCGCCTCTTGTTGAATGATAAAACTAGGCCCCATGGCTTTCACAAGAATAGGGAGGAGCTGTGGGTGTGGAATACAATAAACATACCAAATTGAGGTGAGGGGTGACTAAGCCATTGGGTTTCTACTTGTAAAGGGTTTTAGAACAATATACGGGTTCCAGGTTTTATAACACAGTCCATTGTTTTCCATCAAGGAACTTTAGAAAATAGTAAGAATGTAATCAAAACCTTTTCCGATTAATGCAGTAACAACCCAATTAGTTTTTTACCTCTCACCTTAATATGGTTATACACTTAGTGTTTTCCAACATGAAGTTATATATAGATTATGTGAATGCAATGAAAAAGATTTGTTTAGTACACAATAAGAATGTAATGATGATTACCCTCAAAATTTATGCAAAATACATTGAATGAGATAGATAAACAATAATTTGTATTTAGTGAAGAGATTCTCCCTACCATTCAGAAGTTGAGGAAGGTGCATGTTCAATATGTGCAATCAAAAAATGTAAATGCAAAAATTGACCAACAAGTAGTACATAGTATGTAATCGAAAAGGAATTTGCTCTAAAAATAATTGAAAATTAGAAAACCAAAGTGAATGAGATAGATAATGTATTTACTAAAGAGATTTTTCCTCCTTTTCAGAAGTTCACGAATGAGCATATGCACTATGTGAAATGGGAAAATGGCAATGCAGAACCGGAGGCAACAAGTACTAGAATTCATGGAATGAAAAATGAATCTTCTCTAAAAATAGTTGAAAAGAAGTAGAGTGGTATGAATGAGATACATAATGTACTGACTGAAAAGATCCTCCATGCTCTTGAGAGGTCGAGGAAGGTGCACATGAAGTATACGCAAAGGGAAAATTCCAAAGCACAAGTGGAAAAACTGAAGAGGTTTTATAATGCATGACAATTTGTGCAGGCAAAGAAATCATAGATGTTGCTATGGATGGAGTTGGACAAGTAAATTCTATCATGAATAACTTCTACAACATAGTACATTTTCCACTATGAACTGTAATAACTATTTTATTTATTAGTTTTGAAGCTTCATAAGTCTCACTTGCTAGACTAATAAGTTGTAACTTTCCTACGAAATATTGCACAAAATTCTCTTATCCATCAAAACATTTTCTTGAACTTCCCTAACTTATTATCCTTTTCAAAAATAGTAAATAGGAATTCAAATATTCTTGCTCTACAAGTTAATTTTAATGCATTCCACTCAATTATGAACACACATTGGATAACTCCACTTTTCTAATTTCGATTCAATGACATAAAAGAGGAGTTATCAAAACTATGGTCAACATTAATTGGAAGTGCATTAAGATTTGTACTTCAAGAGGAAGATTATTCAAATTATTTTTTTACTCTCTCTAAAAAGGACAATAATGTTAGGGAATTTCTTGAAAAATATTTTATGAACAAGACAACTTAGGTGCTCCATGTCCAAGGAAAATTATAAGTTTTTTGTTTCACATAATTAAATCTAGACAACATTAGTCTAATGAAAAACTTTAGTTTTGTATACATTAAGAATGTAGTGAAGTCCATTGACCTTCACAATTTAAATTTGTTGGACTCAAGGGAACACTGAGAGGGGGGGGGGTGTGAATCAGTGATCTACAAATCTGAATATTATAATTTGATATTTAAACCATTTTAGCATTAAACCAAAGAAAGGTGCAAACATACAAAGTAATCATCCACAACACCATAACACAAGGATTTTTGCATGGAAACCCTATTAGGGGAAAAACCACGGTGGAGGTTAATCTAAAATTTGGGTACTCAAATATAAGTTTTACAAAAAGGAATGCACTTGCATTCAGGCTCACTGCCTAGAGCTCACTGCTCAAAAAGAAGAAGGCTCATTGCCTTATAAAAGTTCAGATTAAGACCATCTAAAGGGTTGAAATAAATTAGTAGCATCTAATTATTCCAGGTTACAATTCTATTTAGGCTCATGCATTAGATTCTGGATCTTCTGTTTGATTCTTCTCTTCGCTCTACTCTGTTCTTGTCTACAATTCGCATTGCAAATCCATACACAAATGTATTCACACCACTATCATTCTGAATTTCACACCACACTTTGATATAATTCACACACTACACATTCTCTATATAAAAATGATACCAATATCATATGTATATCCACTAGCAAGGATTTAATCATTCATATGTAAGCTAACATAAAACATAAAATAATTTTCAACTATCGGCTAAATCAGCCACTAATTATTTATACATATCCTCCAAAGTTCGTTAAGAAATAGAGAGGAACCAAATAAACATGAGCGAACACAAAAAAATTTAACCAATTACTTCTTAAACATCTGCAATCGCTAGTTTTTCCAAGTCGACCTTCTAGATAGTTAGAAAACTAGTGCACCGGATCTCCTAGATCATACACCAGTTAATGCGTAGAAACAAAACTCTAGAATAAGGTATTAGAGATACCCAACGATCTTCCCTGAGATGCACAACTCAAATTGATAAGTAGATAATGCATTTTGATCGACATCTTTACCTTTAATCAGATACCCTATTCTTCATTATGTTATGTCACTATGAACCAATACTAGATTGTGGAATAGATGAATGAATTTAGGTTTCCATCAATGACAACACTAGAAGCCATATGCCAACAATCTCTCCCTTTGGAATTGATGGCAACACTTAGTGAAAATTGACTAAGTGTCAATGAGTACATTGCCAAACTTCAAAATTCCAAAACATTCAAAATATAGCTCCCCCTTAGATTGATAAGGTATTTTTCATTTCTTTCTCTCCCCCTTTGACATGAATGATAAAGCTATGCCAACAATTGAAAAAACATGTGTTGCTTTCTCTCCCCCTTTTAAAAATATGACCAAAACTTCAAAATTGATTCAAAACTTTAAAAAAAGAACAACTGCTACTTAGAAAATTATCTTGTGATTCTCTTTCATCTCTGGGAGGAATTTTTCAAAGAATTTATTGTAATCCCAATGATTATGATCATGTTATTATTTTTAGATGTCCTATTGAAAATCTTAGTGAGGGATTCTGGAATTGTGTTTATATCCTCTAATTTTTCACCTTTGCTCAGTATCTCAGCCATCTATTCCAGTCTACATTCAATTCGGTCCTTCACTTTCCAAAAAGTGTCCACAAGTGTTTTTTTAGTAAACTGAACTTTTTTGTGCTCAGACTATAGTTCTTGAAGTCTCTTCTTGATTGTACCATCTCGATATTGAAACATATCAAAGCTTTTTCCAATCCCATTCAATTTTGTTTCAATTTGCTCCAACTTGTCTTTGTATTTCCCAATTGCATGAGGCCAAAAGATGCAATAGTTGTAGATGTTATTTGTTGCATTTGTACATTTCCTCGACTCATTCATCCACTTTTTCAACTTGGTGAGTGATAGTCTAAACTGTTCCTTCAAATGAGAGATTGCTTATCCTTTTTGTTTTGAAACTTAGAGTCCAAAGTTTTCTTAATGCATTCAATCATTTCTTCAGGTAATATATTTTGAAAATTCTCCAATTTGATCTGACTATTCACAACATGATTACTTAGTACACTTAGAATCATATCTTGATCATATGAGAGTCTAATACACCACAACTGAGCAATTTTTTGCATTCCATCTTCTTTGTGAATAAGCTACTAGAGCTTCTCTTTAGTAAAGTCATCTTATTCTTCACTTGCTTCTACTATTTCCTTTCCTTGTTCTGATTTGCTTGAACCTTTCTCCTTTCCTTGCATGTCCTTAGTTTCCTCATCGGATTCCTCATCTGGTATATCCACAATTTCCTATTCCTTCCCGTTTCCTTCAATTTTGGAATCTTGCATTCCGGAGGAGTACAAACAACAATTTTTTTTCTCTTTTCTTCTCTCTCCATACCATTGGAAGAAGAACCAACTTCAAGTGCTTTTACCGAAAGAGAAATACCAACTGGGCCAAAATTTCTTAGCAAACTCTTAAATAAACTTTCAAATTCTTGATCACAGTTAGCCAAATTCTTAGAGTGTGTGAAGAATTGTTTGCACGTCGGTTCATTTTCTTGCCACACCACATTTTTTCTCATTTGTAAACAATTCAGAAAATACATTACCATACATATGACCATAGTACCAAACCTGAAAGGGTAATCTATCATCTTCATTAATTGCAAATTCTCCATCAATTGATCCTTTAGCAATCCACACAGGTCAAGTTCTTGACCTTCCATTAATATTTTATGTGAGATGTAGAATGCACCAATCGAAGTTTCTCCTTCTCTATTTCTGAAAAATATATTATATGATACTCCATGCACAATATACCTTGTCACAAAAATTTTTATTGTCGAGACTATCGGTGCCCTTTCATCTCCAATAACTCTAGTTAGGGTTTCAACTTCTTTATTCCAGATGGATTTATTTCTTGGTATATCCTGAACATTTCATAACCTAGTTATATTTTCAATTACTTCCTTCAAAATGACGCAGGGTTTATCTAGAACCAAAATTTCATCATTCAATCTACTCAAAATGAATTTAATGAGTTTCATGTTCTCGAAATATGAAAACTCATTCCAAATGTCTAAATTCTTGTTTTTGATTTCTTTCACCCATTTCAATTCATCGGGTGACAAAAAAATTTCTTATGGCTGTAATGTTTTCACTGTTGTATTCATCTGAATTGATTGACCCTTTAATTGGTTCCATTTTTCCTTTAGTATGCATGCACACTAGAATATATGGAATTTATAAAAATAATTGAAATACTTGATTCATTTCAAGATTCGCCACCAAATTAACTTTACTCCTTCAAGATTTTTCTACCGAGTGCTCTCCTTCTTTTCTTATTCAATGCAAAGTAACAAATGATATTTACAAATTATCTTTTATAGCTCACATACTTGTAATAAATGAATTTTCCCTAGGTTTTTCAGATACTCTATTTTCTCAGACAACAAGAGAAAATTCTTCTATGGACGTATGATTTCTTTGAGTTTCCTTGCAAGCATTTTCCAAAGCCTCTGTAGATCATTGATACACCTTTTGACAATCTTCATGTGATCTAGTACCAGCTTATAGATAGGGGGAAAATGATTTTCTTGAAAAACTCCCCCATGCCAATGGCTTGAGATCAATTTTCATAGTAATTATCAGAAGCAGGTTTCAGGGCAAAGCCATTTGCAATATCAGATTCATTCTTCCATATCCATGTCTTCTTCATCTGATATCTTATTTCATCCACAATCATTTTTCCTTTTTATTTATCATTTTTTTGTATATTTTTGTCTTTGTATACTGGACCTCTTTTACCCACATTTATGTTTCTACAAAATCTTACAATGTGACTATATCTGTTCAATTATAACACATAATAGTTCCATGTCTAGACCAGTCATTCTATTGATTTCTTCTTGATCTGCATTGATTATCAATATGCCCAATTCTTCCATAGGTATAACATTCAATATTCCTTCTATTGACATACTAGTTTGACACATTTATGCGTTCAATTGATTTATGACCAAACTTTTTTCAATTGAAACACTAACCAAAGAATGATGTATTACTTGATTTCATTTTAATTCTACACTGACTAGCCATATAATCAAATTTATTGCAAGTAAAATAGTATCCATTAAAATTTTGATCATTAGGTTTTCTTACCAGATGCCTTCCTCCTTTGTTCATCTAATTTCCTTGCCTGAAATTTCTTTTAATGATATCAAATTTCCACAATCCATAATGTAGATTTCAGTATGCTTCTGGATTTGTTGAAATTTCTTTGTTCAGATCTGGAACTTTCTCCTTTCTCATATCCAAGGCCTCACTTGTCTTTAGAATTATTTTGTCCTTGAGTTAGCTCATCAAGCTTAACAGAACTAATCTTAAACTTCTCCTTGTATTCATTTTTCGTAGCAAGTTCATCTGTGAGAATAATAAGTTGTTTTTCAATTTCTTCTTCATTATTTCTAGATTATTGCAATTCACTTTCTAACTAAAAGAATTCTCCATTTACTCTTGTTCATTCATCATATCTTCTTTTAAGGACTAGGCAAGACTCTCCTTATTCTTCTTCCTTTCTAAAATCTCATTAGTCAGCTTCATCACCATAGATTTCATTTCATGCTTTAAGGTAGCATTTTTTTTGGCAAGGTTCTCACATTCTTCAGTTATTTCCTTCAAGGTTTGATTCAAGTGAGCATCATCCATTTTTAAGCTTTATTTCTCCTTAATATGATTACATAGATATTTCCTCTTTTCCTTGGATTTAAGAATTTTATCCTTCAATGAATGAATGAATTTCTCAGCATCCTTAAGATTTTCTTTCAATTCTCGAACTTCTTCTTTAGATTGATCAAGGTCATCAAGTGTCACCAAAAGGTGTTGCTAAAGACTACCAGAGTCCATTACATTCCAAGATCCACCTCAATCTACTAAACTTCTTTAGAGGAACCAGATGCTCTGATACCAATTGTTGGACTCAAGGGAACACTATGAGGGGGGGTGAATCAATGTTCTGCAAATCTGAGCATTATTTGATATTTAAAACAAAGAAATATGCAAACATACAAATTAATCATCCATAACATTATAACAAAAGGATTTTTGCGTGGAAACCCTATTAGGGGAAAAACCATGGTGGAGGTTAATCCATAATTTGAGTATTGAAATATATGTTTTACAAAAGGGAATGCACTTGCATTCAGGCTCACTGCCTAGAGATCACTTCTCAAAAAGAAGAAGGATCACTACCTAACAAAATTTTAGATTAAGACCATTTGAAGGGTTGAAATAAAGTAGTAGCATCTAGTTATGTTAGGCTAAAGTTCTGATTAGGCTCATGCATTCGATTCTGGATCTTCTATCTGATTCTTCTCTTCGCTCTTCTCTACTCTACTCTTCTTTGAAATTCACATTACAAATCAATCACAGATGTATTCGCACCACTATCCTTTTGAATTTTGCACCACACTCTATTATACTTCACACACTACACATTTTATATATAAAAATGATACAACCGATCTCATATATATATCCGCTACCAAGAATTTAATCATTCATATGTCGGCTTACACAAAACATAAAATAATTTTCAATTGTTGGCTAAATTCACCTCTAATTCTTTATGTGTCTCCTCCAAAGTTGGTTAAGACATAGAGAAGACCCAAATAAACATGATCAAACACAAAAAAAATTAACAAATTACTTCTTAAACATCCACAATGGCTAGTTTTTCCAATTCAGCCTTCTAGCATAGATAGTCAAAAAATTAGAGCACCGGATCTCCTAGATTGTACACTAGTTATTTCGTAGCCACACAAATCTAGAATAAGATATTTCAGACATATAATGATCTTCCCTAAGATGCACAACTCAAACTAATAAGCAAATAATGCATGTTGATTGACATCTTTACCTTTAACCAGATAGCTTGTTCTTCATTCTGTTCTACTGGTATGAACCAATACTAGACTATGGACTAGATGAATGACTTTAGGTTGTCATCAATGACAACACTAGAAGCCATATTCCAATAAAAGAAACTCTTACTTACAGTAAAATTTGGATTTCAATTTCCTCATATGATTTTAAAAATAAATCCAAAATATAATTTAGAAAAAATAAAATGCTCACACTAAACTAATTGACATGGGACACTGTGTTTTCCAACAATGCATAGTATATATATATATTCCAAAAAATCCCTGGACAATAATAACTAACACAGGATAGTGAGTTTTCTAAATAATATTTTTCACACAATACAGTGTGATTTCCAACACTCCAAATAATGTGAGCATTTTCTTTGTTCCAATTAGATGAAAAACGGAAATTCCATATTTACGTCACCAAATATTTGTTCTAAAATATGAAGGTGGAATTCAATACATTTTTGGAGTGTACAAATCAAAAAAAAATCATGAGGTAAAAAGTGTGAGGAGATAGTGTGTTTTCCAACACTGCAAACAATGCAAGAATTCAATATGTTCAAATCAAATGGAGAAAGTGAAATGAAATTTGGAATGTAGCAACGAGTTATTCCAAAAATTCAAAGTGGTCTTCATTACGTTTTTTGAGCATAACAAAACAAAAAACTTCATAATGAACTAACTCACATGGGATAGTGTGTTTTCCAACACTGCAAATGATGGGAAAATTTTATTTGTCCCAATCAAATTAAAAAAGGGAAATGCCATATTTACATCACCAAACAATTGTTCTAAAAGATCAAGGTGGAATTTATTATAGTTTTGGAGCATAAAAAACCAACACTTTTAGTAAGGGAATAACTGAGATGAGATAGTGTGTTTTCCAACACTATAAACAATCTGAGCATTTTATTTCTGTTTATTTTTCTGTTTTGATTGGTATGATCAAAATGTGATTTCACTTTCCTCATCTCATTCGACCAAATAAAATTCTTGCATTATTTATAGTTGGAAAACACACACTCTTTGTATAAGGTTTTAAGAAACAAGCAACCCATATACTGTTTTAAAACCCTCTACAACTGTGAGGAGATAGTGTGTTTTCCAACTCTGCAAATAATGCAAGGATTTTATTTGTTCCAATCAAATGAAGAAAGTTAAATGACATCTGGACTCTAGCAAAGATTTGTTAAAAAATTTGAAAGTGGACTTCATTACATTCTTGGAACATAATGAAACAAAACTCTTCATAACGAACTAACTCACATGGGATAGTGTGTTTTCCAACACTGCAAATGATGGGAGAATTTTATTTGTTCTAATTAGATGAAATAAGGGAAAAACCATATTTATGTCACCAAACAATTGTTCTAAAAGATCAAGGTGAACTTCATTACATTTTTGGAGCATATAAAATAGACACTTTTCATGAAGGAATAACTTAGATGAGACAATGTGTTTTCCAACACTGCAAACAATGTGAGCATTTTTTTTTGTTTATTTTTCTTGTATAATTGGTATAGTCAAAATGGAATTTAAATTTCCTCATCTCATTCAACCAAATAAAATGCTCGCATTATTTACAGTTGGAAAACACACTAGATCTCCATATAAGGTGTTACGAAACAAGGAACTCATATAGTGTTATAAAACCCTCTGCAACTAAGAGGAGATAGTGTGTTTTCTAACTCTACAAATAAGTCAAGCATTTTATTTATTCCAATCAAATGAAGAAAGAAAAATGACATTTGGACTATAACAAAGAGTTCAAAAATTTGAAAATGGACTTCATTACATTCTTGGAGCATAATGAAACAAAACTCTTTATAACGAACTAACTGACATGGGATAGTGTGTTTTCCAACATTCAAAACAATGTATAACAACACTGTGCATTGCAAGTTTCATAATACCTACTGTCTTCCAATTTTATTACATTCTTGGCACCTCATTTTCCTATTTACAAATAAAGGTTTCGAATGCCATGTTTTTTGGTTTTTTCTCCATTATGAAATATGATTTTGAAAACCCACCAATGCTGACACATTTTCCTAATTACTTGATAGGCCATGGTAGGTTAGAGTTAACATTTGACAATCAAGTCTTTCCATCGGTTCAATTTGTCCATCCGATCTTCTTTTCCATCAGGGTGTTTTGTTCCAATTGGATGAAGAAAGTGGAATGACATTTGGATTGTAGCAAAGAGTTGTTCAAAATTTGAAAGTGGACTTCATTAGATTCTTCCAGCATAATGAAACAAAACTCTTCATAAAAAACTAGCATGGAACAGTGTGTTTTCCAACACTGCAAACAATGTATAACAATATTGTGCCTTGCAGGTTTCATAATACCTATTGTTTTCTAATTTCATTACATTCTTACTATCTAACTCACAAAATCTTCTCAAGACAATCACAAAACATACCAAATTGATGTTAGGGGTGAGTAACCAATTGGGTTGTTACTTCTAAAGTATTTTAGAACTGTAAGGGTTTTAGAAGATAGTGTGATTTCCAAAATGATAGTGTAGAAAATGGCGAAAAAAATGGGATCTCATATGGGTTTTTTGCTATTTGCAAATTATGATTTTCAATACCACATTTTGGTCTTTTTTGTCCATTCTGAATAAGAATGTGAACTATGGTAATGTTCTGGGCTTTATATGGTTTTAAAAATATATCATTTCATTGTAAAACCCGCGTTGTGTTTTCTAACCTCATAATGAATTCACCATGGTTTCTGATTTCTAAAAAACAAAATCAGTTATTTCACTCATATTTCCACAATGGGTTGTCATTTATTTCACTCGGCAATGAAAAAATTCCAAAACCAGCATATGAGAGGAAACCAAAATTAAAAAACCCTCGACATAAAAAAACATTAACAACCTTCTATTTCAAATAAAAACCCTTTTTCCCAACGAAAACCTTGCAACGTTCAAGTTAAGAATGTGAACAATGGTGACATTCTAGGCTTTATGTGGTTTTCAAAATATATCATTTCATTGCAGAACTCACATTGCATTTTCCAACGACGTAATATATTCTGCATGGTTTCTCATTTTTGTAAATGTTATTTAGTTATTTCACTCATATTTCCACAATGGGTTGTTAGTTATTTCATTCGAGAAGTGCAAAAATTCAAAACCAGAAAATGGGAGGAAACAAAAATTATTTCAAATGAAAACCCCATTTCCCAAAGAAAACCTTTTGCTTTCACATCAATGAAAACCCATCTTTGCAATGAATATATGTTCATTTCTTCATGGTTCCTAGGCAAAATGGCAAAATGGCATATATTTCTAGTGGGTATACATACCCGCTAGCTAGCTGGCTTTCCACACCTGTCAAATCTGTTCTCATTTCGAGGGTGGCCGCACTACTTTGGCCTCCGAATGCAGGCAACTCCTTCCCATTCCTCTCCAGCAAACTGCAAAACATCGCTATCGAAAATGGCGGCGAAAAGGGGACCTCATCTGGGATTTTTGCTATTTGCAAATAATGGTTTCCAATGCCACATTTTTTGGGGTTTTTGCCCATTCCGAAATATGATTTTGAAAACACATTGGCACTGACACATTTTTCCGGCGATGAGACAAGCGATGGCAGGACGAAGTTGACATCCGACCATCAAGTCTTTCTGTCAGTGCGATTTGTCCATCCGACCACCTTTTCTGTCAGGGCCGTTTTGTCCAACATGTTGAATGGGGGATGGGGGGTATGATATCATGTTACATACATAGATCCTTTTTTTTTTTTTTCTACGTTTTAGCTTTCTCCCATACACTAGGAGTACTCTACAGAAAGTATTATAATACTCTCTAAAGAATGAAACGGCCGTAATAAAGAGGTGAAATTCTTTACTTCTGGTTTGTTAACAGCTGTGGAGTTTTGGATGCGATAATATCTACAGACCGCAGGTGCTTAGAAACAATTTAGCTCTTTAAGGACGAAAACAATTCTAGGTTTTCCTTTGTTAACAGCTGTAGAAACGGATAAAAACTCATACTAGAAACGGTTCCTGTGGCTAAGAAAAAACATTTTCAGTCTTTGTTATGGCGATACAATCAAGAAAAGACACGGCAAAGAAACCTACGCTTCCTCTATAAGTACAAACAAATCACAATTCCTTCAGCGGTACATGTAAACATTTAATCTGTCAACTACATTTTTGTGTAACGCTATGGATAAAATTAATGCTTTGAGATTTATGGGAGTATTGCTTGTATGGCTCTTAATTCTAAAGCCATGTGTGGGTAGTTCTTTTAGTATGTGGAATAGGCCTGGGTGTGATGGCCAGGGTGAAAGTTTTAGTGGTTGTGGGTGTTATGGCGCGGGCTACCACGGAGGATATCAATTTGTATACGAAGGACAGCCTGTCTTTCTTTACAATGGTCGTGATTGCCAGGGTGAAATACATACTACACTTGCTGTCAGTACATCCGACTGCACTGCTTTTGGGTGGAATAGCCTCTCCATTTATTGCGGATAATCTATGCTCTACCCGAAATACAGGCTTAGTAACTATTGCTATCCAACGATGATTATTCGTATGAATAAAGGGACTATTGTGTGTGTCTTTCGTTGTGTCTATTATAGGAGGAGTTGAATAAGGATTTTCATCTGGTGTAGTTAGTTAAATTTGGTAAGATTTGTATTTGGTCAATATGGTTGAGATGCATTCTTACAGTTATATCTAGTAGGGTTTGTATCTGGCCTTTTGATTGACCCATAAGTTTTAAGTTAGACGTGTGGAATTTATATCCTGATAGTAAGATTTGTAATTGGTCCATATGATAGGAAGATTTGTATCTGGCCTTTTCATTGAAACGTGTGGAATTTATAAGCGATCTTTGATATCGTATGTATGTCAACTTGCTTTGTTTAGAGGTGTATTTATTCTTTCAAGGGTTGATGTCAATTAGTAATAAACAAAATAAATAATAATGACTCTACTCTTAATCCAGGCAGGCGCATGTCCTTTGAAAGAGTATAAATTATGTGAGCATGCTCGCACTCCCTCTCACACTACACCTTCTCTGCAACGATCCCTCTGAACCTATCATGGACGAGAAAGCACCGACCCCTCATAGCTCTAATGTTTGCTCATCCTCTTTGAGTGTTTGCTCATCCAATGTGGTACTAAAATTAAAATCATTTCTTGGAGAACATGATTATTACATTTTATCCTAAAACAATAATTTAATGTGATATCCCTATTTTTGAAGCCTATAGTACTTTCCAAGAAGATAAAGAATGGTTTGAATTTTTTTTAATCAATTCAATGTTATATATATAATACTTCTTGAATTTTTTAACTATCATTTAGATGGTGTTTTAGAATAACATGATTATGAGTCACTTATTTTGTCTTGTGTTGATAACAAAAATTGAAAGTTGTTGGAAATAATACTTCTTTTCTAAAGTAAATATTAAGTGAAAAACATAAAATTATTAAATGGATTATAATGAAATGATTATTGAATTTATCTTTAGTAATAATGATGATTTTTCTAAACATTATGGTCTTTTAGAATTAGATACAACAATTTATTTTAAATTTGTAATATTTTACAGATCAAATTTTAACACTAACATCTAATAGCTAAATAACATTTCATTTACAAATAAACAAGGATTGGAAAGAAAACTATATAACAATTTAAACCAATACCATGTAGTTGAAATTGTCACCAAAAAACCATAACTTACTACTCATAATAGGTGAAATTACAAAAATAGCTAAAAAAAAGAAATAAAAACCTAAACTTAATGTATTTTCCTCCACCTAGATAACCAAATAAGTAGAAATCCCTCTGAGGTATGGGGAATATTATATGGGCCTTACATCACCACTGATCTTCATAGAATTTTAATTTAATAATGTTAATGTTAGTGTAAATGAGATTATTTCCTAACTAGATATTAGCGAGAATCAATTCACATCCTTAATAAGTTTACTTAGGAGTTAGTTTCCTAGGTGGCATTCTAGAAACTAGTATTTAATGGGACCATATCTCATTATTAGGCATGTAGTTATCTAGGCATTTAATATTTCTCTCATCCACTTATAATTTGTGCATTAGACATTTAATGATTCTAACTAAGGTGGTTATCCAACTACCTCTCTCATTTCCTATATAAGGAAGGATCTTGTACATTTGTGAATCATTCTAGATAAAATAATCATAGATCAACATTTGATCAAGTTGTCTTCTTGCTCCTGTTGCGACACTTCTTTATTCATGTGGATGGTATTCTTCTTCGTAGATCCTTTGAAGTGTGGCCAACTTCATTTGGGTTATTGCTCATATTTCCAACATGGTATCAGAGCTTAGAGCATGGAAGATTCATCTCATATTGAGATGTTGAGATGACGAGATCATTGAATGCTAAAGAGTTTTCTGGGAGGATTGATTGTTCTCATCCAAGAGACAATTTTTTTCTGAGGCACTTTGGGACAGATTTGACTACATTGTTTTGTAAATGGAAAGCTCAAAAACTTGAGGATTGCCTACCCATTCATCGAGATTTAATTTCGTCATCTAAACACCATCAAAGGATTTTTGTTGCAATATTGTGGAAAAAGTATGGATCATGAAAGTGTTGGAGAAAAAAAAACTCCCCCCTATTGCAAAAAAATATATATCCCCCTGATCGGCCTATCTCATTGTAGTTTTTTTTCAAAAAAAATTTATTTTGGATTTTTTTGGCTATAGTTTGGAAAAAAATATCTGTGGGATCATATTAATCATGGTCGGCATCACATATAGTTTTTGTGGAAAAATTTAATATTCCATGGGCTTATTAGTCGATGACTATTATACGTGGGAGAACCCCACCAAGATCTCCTCCAGTCTGATGCTGAAAACCCCACTGAAACCCCACGTGCAGGTACACTATGGTTCTCGCTACTCCCCATGCTATACAATATCGAACACCCCACTCCATCGCATTCACTCCCTCCATGTTGAATAAATGCTTCATTAGTGACCCATTGGGTATGTATTCATACACTAGCAATCTATGCTCACCTTCTATGCAGAATCACATGCGAACAAGGTTGAGATGATGGATTCGCCCTATAATGGTCACCTCAACCAAGAATTATTGTTCTCCATGATGAAGGCCTTCCAATTTCTTCACTTCGATCTGCCTCTAATCTGGCAGAAGGCCCCTGTACACCGTCCCAAGTCCTCCCTTCCCTAGTATATTGCTGAAGTCATTCATAGCTTCTTTCAGCTTTGCTGATGAGAATTTCTTAGGCTCGCGAGGAGGAAGAAGATCCAATGTGAATATTCGAGCTACGTCTCTAAATTGTGAGTACTTCCTCAGAAATGAATTGAAGGCATAAGACCCACACAAAGAGCTCCAAGCAAAAAATAGAGAAGATTATGATGAGATTTCGCGTCGTGTGGTTCAACTGAGTCCTGGGAAAGGGTATTTTTAGACGGATCTGACAAATATTTTCAACTACAGAAATCGAACCATGAAAGAGATTCAGACCTTCTTCCCCACTTGCAGATATCTTCAAATACATGTGTGTTTGTTCTCTTGGAGCCCAATATCCGTTGACCAATTTATCGAATTGATAGACATAGTTTCCTATGTCCAATTTGTGCATGAAGCCCAGACAGCTATTGTTGTTCCTACAAAATTCCATGCAAATTGGTAATCTTGTGGCAGACTCTGGCACATAATTCAATCTGTCAAAATAGGAAAAATTGAGGGGAACAAACGATACATCGGGCGGATTCTTGATATCATTGTGGGGCTTACAGCTTCGATTATTGATAGGGTTCTTGTCAAAGCTAGGAGAACATTCATAAATTGATTCCCAGCGTGAGTTTACCTTACAAACAACATTCTCTCCACAGGCCCCATAGATTTTGCAGTGTTGCGAGACAAATTCTCACACTATTTCCCATGAAGAAGAGGGAGGATATTTTTTCCAACCATACATGTGGAGTTTTTTGCCTCTAACTAAATTCAATCTTCTCAACTGGTCCGTGCCCCGATTGAATGCCATGATCAAGAAATTTTCATTAATGTTGCTTGTATTCAAAAATCCAGACTCATCTAGACTAATTGTTGGAAAGCTATCAGATTGCTAGTACCCTCTGGGTGCCTACCCTTCCTCTTCCTTGGTGTGATAAAATGGATTATGTAATTTGACATCAAACCCCAAATTGCCTCTACCTGCCCTTTGCCCTAAACACTTTCAACATGATGCACTTTTTGTCTGCAATCAACTCCAGACATCCATTTGTAAGCTCATGCAAATAATATTTGAATCTTTGAAGCTCGATGTAGGTTAATAATTCAATGTCCAATGTTTCCCACGTGTGAACGACCAACGAAATGATAACCGCCTTTGTATTTATATAATAAATAAAATAAAATAATTTATATAATAATTTATGTAATAAATAAATAAAAATTATAATTTATATAATAAATTAAATTAAATTAAATAATTTATATAATAAATTAAATAAATAAAATAGTATAATAAATTTTTAATAAAATTAAAATTTGTTCTGTGTTATAAAATCCAAACAATAAACAAATAGAAAAATGAAAGACGAAAGTTGTATAGGAAGTGTTGTTTTTGGAATGAATTGGAGAGGAGGGTAAAGAAGTAGAGGGAAGGATAGAGAAAGAAAGAGAGAGGATGGAAGGATAGAGAAATAGGGAAAGAGATGAGGGAAAAGAAGTAGAGAGGGAAGGATAGAGAAAGAGAGAGAGAGGAGCGTAAAGGGACAGAGGGAGGTAGAGAGGGATAAGTGAGATAGAGATAGGGAGGGAGAGAGAGGGGGGATATGAATAAGTATAGAAGGAAAGAGACAGCCAAATAGAGTGAGAGAGAGAGAGAGGGAGAGAGGGAGAGGTAGAGAGGGATAGGGGAGATATAGAGAATAATAGGGGGAAGGAGAGAGAGGAATAAGTGATAGAGGGATAGAAGAGAGAGGGAAGGAGAGAGTGAGAGAGAAATAGGTGGAATGGAGGGAGGGACAGGTAGAGAGGGATATGTGATATAGAGAGAAATAGAGACGGAATGAGAGAGCAAGAGGGAAAGAGAAGGGGGGGGAAGGGAGGGGGGGTAGAGAGAGGGATGGGTGAGATAGAGAAAGAGAGAGGAGGGTAAAGAATGAGAGATGGAAGGATAGAGAAAGAGAGAGAGAGAGAGAGAGAGAGAGGAGGGTAAAGGGACGGAGCGAGGTAGAGATGGATAAGTGATATAGAGATAGGGAGGGAGAGATAAGTGGGATAGAAAGAAGTAGAGAAGGAAAGAGAGAGCTAGAGAGTGAGAGAGAGAGAGGGAGGGAGGGAGGGAGAGGTAGATAGGGATAGGGGAGTTATAGATAATTAGAGGGGGAAGGAGAGAGGTAGAGAGGAATAAGTGAGAGAGGGAGAGAAGTAGAGAGGAAAGGAGAGAGTGAGAGAAATAGGTGGGATGGAGAGATGGATAGGTAGAGAGGGATATGTGATATAGAGAGAAATAGAGAGGGAAGGAGAGAGCAAGAAGGAGAGAGAAGGGGGGAGGGAGGGAGGCAGGGAGAGGTAGAGAGGGATAGGTGAGATAGATCATTGCTTTCTTCACACCGTCCACTGCTTTTCACAATTGTAAATAATGCGGGCTCAGCCTATCAATGTAATTATTGCACCTTATTGGGGTGCAAGTGCTAGTTTTAATTTTTGGTAGTTCAACTTATAATATTTTTCGGCTTTTATATATTCAATATGGATTTTGTTTAATATTTGGAGGTGGCTTGATTTTTAAATATTGGATGTCATCTTGCAAACTAGGTTTTAAATATAGATTTTGATTTCTCACAAAGTAGCATCAAAATATTCCTTCAATCTAATTCGCCTCACAAGTTGTAGGTACTATTGTTCGGTTTTGCATTACACACAGGATCTTTGCAGGAGTTTTCATTGTTTGCAAAAAACATTTTGTCACCATACGCTTAGAAGTGCATTCAATTGTTTGTAGGAATCAAGGATTTTTTTGTCTGTGATGCAGGCTTTTGTCAGGTTCACATTCATTGCTTCGTTTGTGTTGCAAGCTTCTACTAGGATTACATTTTTTTAATGAAATAAATCAATGATCGTATGGTTTTTTTTTGTTTTGTTCTAACAAACTATTTGTATTTTGAATAAAATCAAATACATGATAAATCTCTCCATAAAAATAAATAATCATAATAATTTTGAAAGAAGTTATAGAAGGATAGGACCTAAGGGTTAGACCTTTGTGTCAAGGGCTCATCTAGTATGACTTTGTAGATAGAATCCAAAAACAAGACTTGATTTTATTACAAACTATGCATTTTTACACTTGTATAATTACAATATTATTTGTCAGAAATGTAATTATTTTTGACATATTGCCAGAAACTATAGAATAAATTTTATAAGTTATCCTATATTGGACCCAAAAGGAAACACTTCAGAATGTTAGAATAATTATGTAGATAAATTCTAGGAGAAGAAACTATAGGAAAAAATAACAAATATTTTCATAAAACCTCTTCCCAAGGAGACCTTTGAGTTTCTCTAGAAAACACTAGGATTTTTTCTGCAATCCTCTTGAATCAAGAGGAATCATGGGTTGAGGGGGACTATTGGGTCATTGCCATAATAAATCTTGGTATTTTTATAGAGTATTTCTAAACCTTGTTAGGGAGTGTTTGAGTGGCATGTCCAAGCATATCCAAATGTGTAAATAGGCCAGGTCCAATACACCACACACTACACTAGAAGATATAACCCATGATTTTATTCTAAATATAGACTTATCTGATCTCAATGGACATCCATATGGTACCTCCAAAGAGTACACACTACAATCCTTTTCCACATTGATCTCGAATATCAACCTTGTTAATTAACCAGCATAGTGACCCTTCTATCACTTGAAACTCTCTTCCTAATGAACATCCATTCTTGAAACTCTAGAGTAAGATAAAACATGTGTAGAGATACTCTCCTTTCAAATCGCAAGACATAACTCATGTCCACAAAGAAATTTAGATCAAAAAATTTTATCAAAATACTCTCACTATCTAGGCAACACAACTCACATTCTAGACCAAACTTCTTGATTACTTCTATAACCATGAATAGACATTGTATGATAATACAAGCATTCCTTGACTTATTTCAAAAGCTAAGAAATGTCAATGTATTATTATAGTATTATTACATTTAATTATGATTGTTCTAGTAATATCATTGTTTTGATATTAGTAAGAACCCTTGACATCAAGGACAATACTCCTTTCACCTTAATGAAAATACATGTTAAAAAATACCCCCCTTTGTCATTGATGAAAAATACCAAAATCCTTCTAGAACATGAAGAAAAATCTAATGTGTAATGATCATGAATTCGCAACACTTGAATCCACATAACATTCAGTTCCACTTTCTCCCCTTAGAGAATTTAGCATTTTGAGTTCCATTTCTACCCCTTTGACATCAATGGTAAAGGTCAACTGCTTACTCCATAATCCAAAAAAATGTTTCTCATATAGACTCCCCTTAAGTCTATACATCAACCAAACCTTTCGAATACTATGCTTCTATAGAACCAAGTTTAGAAACACTTTGCAAGACTTCCAAGATTTATTGTGGAAATGAGTCAACACTCTTCCTCAACCTGTTCTTCCTCTTGATTCAAGAGGATGGTGCAACAAATCCTAAAGTCTCCTAGAGAAACTGAAAGGTCTCCTTGGGAAGAAGTTTTGTGAAAATAATTTATATTTAATCTTTTATTTTCTTCTCCCAAACTTTATCTAGTTCATTATTCTAACATTCTAAATTATTTCCTTTTGGTTCAGATATAGGAGAACTCATAAAACTGCTTCTATAGTTTCTAGCAATATATCCAAAAAAATTTCATTTATGACAAATTATATAGAAATTTTACAAGGGTGAAAATGCATATTTGCTAATAAAATAATCTATCCTTTTTTGGATTCTTACTAGTCCTTGAATAATAGGTTTTAATATTGAGTCTCTAAGAGTATAGTGTAGTGTATCGACATCTATAAAAATCAATTAAGTAACAAAAGGGCATCCATGTCTTATTAATCTCTACATGATCCATTAATTTCAACTTGGGTAGTTACATCTTTCATCAAGTAAGATTTTCAAATGTGAATATTATGTCAAGATTTTACCTATAATATTTTTTTAAGGATTTAAAGCTAATTCAACTATATATCTATAGACACATAAAAATGACCTAGACCTGCAAGCTCTTCTTCTAACCCTAATTAGGACATTTTAATTATGTCTTTGACTCACTTTCAACTATTAATTAGATAATTCATAATTATTTAATTAATTCATATTGATTATTCTTCATGATTATTAAATAAATAATTTTATTTATTTATTTAATTATGTCACTAATTAAGTCCTCTTCTTCCTAAAATTAAATAGATTCTTATTTATTTAATCCACCTTCCACTATAATTAAATAATTATATTTAATTATCTAATTATTCATTAGCCTCTTCTCTCATAAATTAAATAAATTTAATTTATTTAATTTGGTCCACTCTCCTAAACTTTGAATTAAATCTTTATATTTAATTTAAAAATTTCCATTTGCCACATTCCTCTAATAATTAAATAATATCTTTATTATTTAATATTCCACCTAAATTAAATAACTTTTATTATTTAATTTCTTCTAAATCTTATTTATTTAAAATAAGTCCCAGCACCTAGAATAAATTAATTGTATTATTTAATTTCTCCTCTTTTATTGTGCTCATTTTAAATAAATATTATTTATTTAAAATAAGTCCCCCTTTAAATTCCTTCTTTTAGTAAATAATTTAATTTAAATTATTTACTATCGCATGACCCCATCCCTTTTGAATTAAAATAATTTTTAATTCAAAAAGTCAACATCCCCTCTTGAATTAAATAATTTTAAATTATTATTTGATTCCCCCAACAACTCCGTTTTCCATGCCCATAATCTCTTGTCACATGTATTGTTAGCCCTTGATTTGATTTTCTAGAAATCAATCTTGACCTTTCATTTCGAATCTGACCTAATGTTGCCCTAACCCTAATTGTGGGTTGTTATATGGAATCTCGTCCATTGATTCTAGGGCACTTGCTAACTTTCAATCTTTGCCATTCACACAAAATTGCATCTTCTATAAAAGAGAAATTTTCGTCACATCTTGCATCTCTTATATCCTACATTTTTAGATAATCTTACATTTTCATATTTCATCTCTTGCATTTTGATATCTTACATTTTTTCTTCATTTTTGTCATAGAATATCTAGATTTCATTTGATATAACTTAGACATTGTAGATGCTTACTAGTTGCAGTAGGGCATAGTATTGCATGTAGTTATCAAATCCTTCAATATTTGCTTAGGGCTTGTCATTTCTATTGGCTCGCTCTTCTTAAATCTGAGGGAAAACAATTTATTTTCAGCAAATTAAGAAGGTGTAATGGAGGTTAGTCATGGAGGATGAAAACAATCTATGATATTGTTCATCTATTGCTTTGCACTTCATTACCCACTTTGGGTTTTATGTTATGCATATGATATTTGCTAAACCTATGAATTTCCCATTGTTACAATATCTTGTTGTTATAAACAAGATTCATTCTAAAGTGAAGAGTATATGGGAATTTCCTCATTGTATGAATCCATAAACTATCAAGAATATTATATGAAAGAGAATAAAGTGTAACATGAATAGAGGTAGGAAATGTCAAAGGTCCTATCTCAACTTGTAATTCTATTATACCTAATGATTGTTTAACAATATTATCAAAGGCATGAATAGAAGGAGTACCAAGTGTTATGATATATGTGTCTATACCCATCTTATTTAAGATGTCAATGCTACAAATATTAAGAACCGATCGATTATCAATTAGAGTACATTTTCTTCTAGTTCAGTTGATGATGACTAGTACTATTAATGTATCATGTATTTTTTATATGTAAGTAGAAGGTAATTAATCTTGATGAAATACAATATATAAGTTTGTTGCATATATATAACCTACCAGGGTTTCTACATCATTTATTATAATAGAAGGTGCTGCAAATACCCTTCATAAGGGCTCTTTAAATCAATTCCCAAAGTGAGATCTTAGTTGAATTAGTATGAAGTTGTTCAAAAAGATTATATTCTTGACCACTATGCTAAGGAAGATGAGGTGTACAAGCAAGAATATATTAGGGAAATAAAATTGACGTGGGAGCATTTGGTGTTTGTTTAGATTTTTATTATTTGGAGAATTGTATGTGTGAGAAACTACATGATAACATAGTCTCTATGACATATTTTGATTGATATTATTTATTGCAGTGATCTTTTTTATAAAGCTAGGAATGTGACTAGGATGTTTTGGGTGGTTTGGGAATCCCTTAATAGAGATAATAGGTTTAGTTTAGGGTTAGGGGACATTAGGAGGAATATAGAAATGTAGTGTTGGAAAAAGTGTCCCTTTTTCCACACTTAATTTGAAAATAATTAATATTAAAATGAGCTTAATTATGCCTTAATTTAGTTTTGTAATATTGTTTACATATTCATATTAAGTTTAGGGCCCTTTCACACTAAATGGACTTAATTGTTACTTATGGCGAATGGGTCCTCACTTAGTCCTAGGTTTCAATTGAGATTTGGTGAGTTGTTACATATTGTTATTCATTCATCATTCCTTTATGCTTTTATTCATTTCAAGGTTTAATAAAAAAATAGGGTTTGACCAAGAAAAACCCCTATTCCCTATTGAAACCTAGAAAATGTGGTTCTAATATTTTGGGAGATAGAATAACCAATTTTCTATAATTTTAACTCAAGGAAACCCTATAGATCTCAATCAAAGGATGGAATCAGGGAAAGAGACCTACAATAAGGTTTCCTATGGTGTGATTAAAGGTATAAAAGGGGTTCACCACCAAGCTAGGGCTTGGACAGAAAATAAATATAAATGATATGAAAAACTTAAACAAATGACCTAGAAATGAACTCAAATCATAACAATAAACTAAGAAAGTGCAAAGTTGCACCTAGAAACTTAAGAAGCCTGAATGAGATTCTAAAATCCTAGAAATTTTGACTTTAACACTCACTAGGACTCATACATCAATAGGGGTGATTTAGTCTTAGTTTAGGGTTTCAAGCCAAAAAGAGAATCTACAACTACTGAATCAAGATCTAGAGAAAATGCCTAAAAATGTGTATATTGGGAATCTTATGCCATAAATGGTGATTTAGTCCCTATATTAGGGTTTATATGAAACTTTGGAATCCTCTAGTGACGTGTTGTAACTTTCCTCCTATCAAATCTTTGGTTTTGAAACACTGAATTCTACTATGTACGTGACTTTTTGTGATCTTGAAAGTAAGGTGACAACTTTCACAAATTTGCAACTTGACAACTTTTCTCCAATCTTTCTCTTCAATGAATCTTCAGCCTAAATAATTTAGATCTGCAAATCACACATCAAATTTGAGGGAAAAATGTTGTTTTATTAGTGGATAGTAGTTTTCCTTGGTAAAACCCTATTTTGTTAATTAAAACTTGAAATGAATCAAAAAGAATGAAGGAAGGATGAATGAAAAAATAAGCTATGTTGTAACTCACCAAACCCTTGGAATAAAGGTTGCAATCTTGTATGTAATGGCTAGTATTAATGTTGATCTAGACTCTTTGCTTGAATGATATGGATCTCGACTTGAATTTTTGCTTGAATCATAAAACCCTACATCACAAATGTTAGCTCAAAAACAAACATGATGCATGATGACTTTGACATGATCTTTGATTCTTTAATAATACTCCAAGATGCTTTATAATCACTCTTGAATGCTCTTATAATCATAAAATTTCTATAAGAATGCTCTCTTCAACTTTTTATGAGAAAATATCTGAAATAACCTTGTATTTATACTTGTTTATGCCAAATTTATTGAAATTACAACACTACAAGCTCACATTAGATCTAGGAGACCAAAATCCCACCAAGATTTTGACTTTAAATTAGTTCTAAGCTAAGTGGGACTGATACACTAGTTGGGGCATATGAGTCCCATTAGACTAAGCTTGGGACACATTTTTCAACAAATGCTTAGTTTAATGCCAAATTCAGAGATGTAGGCCCTGAAACTTAGGTGGGACCCATATGCCCAAGGTGGTGTATGAGTCCTAGATCACTAAATCTGGGCCATACAATCCAAAATCATTAATTTATGATTGGTCAATTGATATCTGTTGGGATTATCCTCAAAAAGATACATTAAATGGGGCTTGTGTTCACAAAATAGGACCAAATAAGGCATAAAGAAGTCCAATTTTAGCAAGAAGTATCCAAATAAGTGTGAAAATGTAGAGGGATACATTTTTATTCACTACATTTAGCACCCACTTTAGTGAGAAGAGGAACTTGCTTCAAACTCACACTAAAGTAGACAAACTTGCATCAAGAGGAGTCAAGTGTACCAATGCTAGTGAGCTAGGATGACAATGATCAAGAGGGTTGCATAAGACCCTAGGATCAAGATTATATGGAAAACCAACATAGGCACAAAATAACACACATGAAAATAATGTTAGGATTAATAACAAGGAACAAGTATACAACGCCAAAGACAAAAAGAAAAATAAAAAAAGACGGGTCAATCAAGCTTCGACTATTTGTAATGCACGCTATGGATCAAATATAGGTTGTTTGTTGAAGAAATTTTATGCGTGGAACAAGATATCCACTATGCAAACCAAACACATTCTCATAATAGCTAGTGGAACCTCAAGTCGTCCACTAGGTGAGCCCCCAACAAGACACATATGCATGCAATTGATATGCGCTCACACAAACAAGCAAGTGGCTATAGGAAAATCATGCCTAAGTTTGGCTCCCATATGTGCAACCAAACCAAAGCTATACCTCCTGATAAGTTTGACAAGGCACCACACAACAATAAACTTTGAGCTTCATGAGTCAAGAAAAGTTTTGTCTGCTTAAAACCCATGAACAAACAAGATGGCACAATAGGCAAACAAAGTGTGTTATACAAGGTGGCCATATTATAGAAAATTTAAATGAAAACTTAGTGTAAGGTACATTTAAAAGAGTTTTTCTTAGTCCATGTAAGGTCTTAACTTAGGAAACATCGTGCCTAATGTCTCCAAAAGAGGACCAATCGAAGAATAGAATATTTGTGGCTTAAATCATGTCGTGTGTCATATCAAGCCAATAAGAGGATTATAATATGCTAAGAGAGATCACCCTCTTAAAGTAAATCACACCCAATGTCACCACAAAGAAAAAGACACATCGAATAAAGTAAGAAGACTACACAATATTACATGAAATGTAAAAGAATAATGCCACTATATGCCCCCACTTTAAAGAAATTGCTAAATACCATGCTATGAGAAATTAATTTAATGTCGAAAATGATAAATGATTACAATAAAGAGGACATGATAGCTAATTTGGAAAGCCCTATGCCAAATCATATTTTTTCAAATAAAGCTATGTCATGAAAAGGGGTTGCCCCCGCACTAAAATCCCCAAAAATACATTAAGGATCCAATGATTTAGGTTCAGTATGCCTTTCCTACAATGGGGTGAAGCCACAATAATGGTTTACAATTCCAGTGAGGAAGGAAAACATAAAAAATAACCCCATGGCAAAATTTTACATTTTGGGGGTTCAAACAAACTAGATGGTCCGCACGAACCAAAAAAGGGTTCACTCGAACCTTGCATGCACGAACAAAATCTACATGAAAACCCATTTTAGGGAGGGGGTTGAGGTGAACTTGGGTTCTGGACAACCTAGGTTCGGCTAAACCCTTGGGGGGTTTGAGCGAACCCCCTATTTCCCTGATGTTTGAAAAAATTCAGAAAGAAACCTTAAATTTTTGCACTTCGGAGCTTGATTTGAACATGAAAATGGCAGATACTTCACAAGCCCAAATGGAATCAGGTAGTCCTCAAACCGAACTATCCAATGAATATAATTTGATATATTTTGGTTTGATTATGTATTTGTTTCTTTAGTTTTATTAAATTAAGATTTTTCACTGAAAATGAAGGTCTTTGTTCTGCACATGTGGAAAAATAGTAGATTATCAATTTTATTTTTGTTTTTAAATACGAGTAGACTAGATATTGAAGTCCTTGATCCAAAAAAAAATAAATATTGAATTTTAATATATACAAAAAAACTTACATGTTAGACAGTCGCACTATGTCTGAATTGTAATCGGTTTGACTTCAAAATTTGATTAAAGAAAAAATATTCAATGAAAAACTATGTAACCAAGTGGAAGCACTAGATATCGGAGTAAAAAATATAAATTTGAAAGAATTATAATTTTATCCTTCATGGAAAAAAATTTATGCATTATACGGTGTGCATCACTTTTTAAAAATGTTGTTTTCTCAAAAAAATCAGTTTTCGTGGGAGATGGAAAAATAAGTGCAATCTAATTCCAAAAATTTTGAAAAAAATATTTTTAGAATCTACAAACAAAATGTGATAAGAATCTAGTTTTCATCATCTTCAAATTCCTCACGGTTTAGCCGCTATAGGTGCCCAAATGTGAAGATTTAGTTAAAAATAATAATTTTAGTGTCCAGTTTGGCCAAAAATTGTAAACCATTATTGTGGGATAACCCAATGTTATTACAGATCTCAAAACTATCATCATTCCCCAAATACTCATGGAACAAGAATAATGACACAAAGAGAGTGAAAAGAAATAAATTATTTTTGGGTCAACAAGGAAGAGACATGAATGTATCAACGCCTTGCATCATCCCCAAAAGGAAAGCACAAGACAAATGAAAAAGATAAAAGAAAGGATTTTGGGTCAGCATGCAAGAGACATGAATGTCTCAACATCTTGTGTCATCCCCAAAGCGCAAAAAAAATACAAAGAAATTTTTTTATGACATGTAGAGAAGAATGTAGATACAAATAGAGGAGTATCACAAAGAGAGATGTACATAAAAAACACGAGGGATCACATTACACACATGCAATCAGACACATAACATGAGAAATAAAACAATGGAAAAGAAGAAAAACTAGTATGCCACATGCGAGTCAACCTATTAGCACGTCGTCTACATTTCATTCGTGTTCATCATATAGGAATGGTGGAAAACTATCTAAAGTGATAATAGCAAGTGCCAAACTAGGGTCATTGCCAAGTTCAACATTCTCCTTATGAGAATTATCATGTAAGCTCATAGAAGAGGAAAACAATGTATTCAATTCATTATGCACTTCTTCATCAATTTTAGCAGCCCCATCATCATCATGCAAATTAATCACATCAGGAGGTCAAAGGATAATGTCCAAAGAAGGGTTTAGCTCCTATTGCACTATAGGATCTTTTTGTTGCGGCAAAGAGGGAGACTCATTGTGTATTTCTTCAGCAAGTTGGCATGTTGATTTTCATTATTGTTTTCTTCATTTAAGCTTTGAGCAAGATGACAACATCTACACCTATGCGCTCTTGCATTTATTTCTTTTAGTTTGATTTTCAAGTTATCTTTGTGTAAGAGTCTATTTATCAACCATATGTTTCTTTTCTTCCCTAAGGGGAGGAATAGAAGCAACCATGGGAGGTTGTTCAACCACTTTCTCTTTAGCTTTATAAAATTGCTTCATCCTAGGAGGCATGATAGGATTGGTTTTGTTATCTAGTGGTCTTTTGTAGGAGATGGGTAAAGGATCAATCTTAGGTTCTATTGGTTATTTTTATTGCAACCTTCAATCCTATGGAGAAACACAGTGCCTAAACTAGGGGATTAAGTGTTTAGGGAAAGTAATCTACACTATCAAGAGATTGAAGAAAAGGAAAGCCAATGAACAAGGCTTATGAAACCCTTTTGCACTTTGAGCTCCATACGACTTAGGAGGGTGAACCTAATTGTAGGCCTGAATGTATAATAAACTTATGCCAAACAACAAATAACAAACCTATAAAAGTGGATAGTTCTCAGGTATATGAGTGTTGGGTATTGAATATTCTACTTAGTTCAAGCGTAACCCCACTTGCATTGAACATTACTGAGAACAAATAACTTAAATATCTTCATCTCAAACACATAGAGGGTTACTAGGTAAAATTTTGTCAAATTCAGTCTCTATACTCTTTCAAACACCATGGAGATATATGAAACTATAATAACTTAAAAATGAAAGAAAAAGGACCAAAGTAATGGAGATTCAATATGATTTGATTGTTTCTGAAAATGATCTAGGTAATATCATAGATGAGTGCCTAATCATAAGGCATGGAGTCAAATCTATGATCATGAATGCAAGTTTAAACAACAACCTACTTCAAATCAGTGGCCCTTTAACAATTAATGTCTTACATTAAGTGGAACCTCTCATATTACTACATAATCATACTTGAAAATCTATTTCATTTCCTCAAACCCACAGTAATTTTCATACAAAATTTAATTCTTGGCTTAAAGAAACCCATAAACAAATTACACAACTGCAAGAAGATTTGAATGACAAATCAACATATCCTTAACATATTTAATCCATATGCAGTTTGAGAATATAAAATAGAGACAACTTCTGCAATTTTTTTTATCAATATGTTCAAACTAATTGACACTGGTGTAGAAATTTGTACATTCATTCACTGTAAAATAAAATTCCAGCCCAATTAAGAATTCTCTATTTCCTTCGCCTAAACCAAAAGTTCAGAACCTATACAAATGAGAAAAATAAAGAAGATATAGAAGAAGGAGGAACCCTAAAAATACATCTTCAATTGGCATGTGACACCTTTAGCTTTGTTGATCTATAAGTGCCTTTTCCTGCTGAAGAAGTTTCAATCTGCTCCCAGATTCATGCATCTTGCATTTCCTACCCTTCTAACAAAAAAACATTCCTTTCATGTTGATTTTCTTTCATCCATGCCTTGATATTTGAAAATTTTTTCCTGTAAGAATAAAAAATCTCCATGAAAGCGTTGTATTCTCCTTTTATCCCTATGGTGAAAATTTATCTGCTTCATTTTACCTGGGCTACCAATATTCAGGTCCTCTGTAAAACTTGTACTCTAGTCTACATTTTCCCTATAGTGAAAAAATTGGTTTTCTCTCCCGTGAAAATCAATCGCTCTTCCTTTTACCTTACAACATATTACAATTGCATTTTCATTTATGTGCCCAACACATAGTACATTTTTATAAGACTTCACCATGCCCCTTCATTTAATAATGTTGGCATTTTAAAATTTTCATCGGGCTATTAAAAATTCACCTGTATTAAAAGCCTTTTTCTTTTAAAATCCCATAGGCTATTGAAATATTAGTATCACCCTTATATCTACCTCATGTTTAAAGTAAATGTTTTAAATGGTGGAGAGTTAAAAAAATTTACCTTGGATGGGTTTGCACAGGATCATCATGGAAAAAATAGGCCCTTAAGTGGCAATAAAATTCAAAAAATCAAAGTTAGATAGCTTGATGTAAAAATTTGAATAAGTTATCTATATTATTTTAAAAATATGTAAGAATAGAATCTGTAGAAAATTGAATGTAGTTTCTAAAATACTAGGTTAATTTATTTTTTTTAAATCTATTTGGTGAAAATTTGAAATTTCAATGCAGTAGTACTTAAATTTCAGGGAAAAAATAAGACGTAGGTGTCGGTCTGACCATCCTCACCACAATAAAATGATAATGTTTTTTAATAATATTTTAGATATAAGTAGGGGACTCATGTCCCAATGTGATGCATATTTTTTTGTAATTTGTTTCCGAGTAAATAATTAATTATGATTTTTTTATTAAAAAATTTTAAAAATAGAAAAATTCGTATGTCTACCACCTTAACTTGGTCAAAACTCCATGAAATTCATTATTATTTTTTTAATCCTATATTATGCAAAGCATAGAATGTGACGCATGTTTCAGATTCAAAAAATGTGATACCGTTTGAAATTTTTAGATGTTTTTCAATCAACTTATCAATCGGGACTTTAGTCGTAATTAAAATAGAAAATAAATAATAATGATTTATTAAGTTAAAAGTAAAAAATAATTTATATTGGTTGAAATCTTAGAATCTCCTTTAAAAACCCTTTTCATTTAATCAATTTTGGGTAAAAAAAAGTCGTCAGCCACATGGGCCATCATACCACTTAGATATCATCACTTTTTGGCCCATCATGATCCTGCACATACCCGGATATGGAAAAATACTTTATCCATGCAATTCAATTGCCCACCCCTTTATTGTTTTTCTTTTACTATGAGCAAATGTTATTGATAAATTTTCACTAAGCAACACTAATGTTCTAACTTCAAATTTTTATTAGGCCCATCTTAAGCCTCCACCAATCCCCACTATCCATTGCTTTATTGTGATGGTAGCCAAAATTTTCTCAGGCTCATAGGTAAGCCTTAAAACAACAAAATGAAAATATTTTAAAGTTTTAAAATATTGTTTAGAGAAACCAATCCTCATGCCCCCATAGCTCTATGGTGATGTCATCTTCTACCTTCATGGGCTAATGGCTAATTCTTGTTTCTTCTTTGCATCCTTGGCTACCTTCATTAATGAGCTCCAATGGCCTGTGTAGGAATTTCCTTAAATAATTTTGATACATTTTGATGGCAAATGCAAGCTCGGGTCGTTTTTCTTGATGTAGGGGCATTTTTGTGACTGTATGCACCCGAAATTGATTCAAAACATGCTTAAAATATCAGTCTTGGTATTATTAATGATCAATGGATTATTTTAGACCATGAAGTAGTATTTTTGAGCCAAACAAAGCCTCCAAAAATGTGAACAATATTCCACTCTCCAACAATTCTTGCTCAGATCCTACCTGAAGCTGCCCAAAATATATTAGAGACACCTTCATGATGAAGGAAGCACTCAATTCCTCACTGCAATATCCTCCCAACAATCTCCCCAAATGCCTATGAGCTTTTTGTTCAATGGAAACTTTCATTCCACGCGATGGCGGGCATGCACACACTAAAAGGGCTCATACAATATTCTTCTACCATCCAAAGTCTAAGAGAAATTATTAAAAATTTATTTAACATATCTCCATGCTTTATGCTCTCTTCTCCTCTCCCCTTTGTGTTGTGAGGGGAAGCGAGAAAAGCTTGATGTCGTGAGAGAAAATCCATTTTATAAAGTTTAACTTTATAAAATTTTATAATATTTGATTTTCCCTAAAATGCATTTTTTCTCGTGCAATTTAACTTTAGAAATATTTAAAATATGTAAAATATTTTAAACACTAACTTTTGCAACATTAGGAAAATGTTGATTTTTTAATTCCAATTGTAGTCCAAATAGGGAAAATTTACTATGAGCAAACCAGGATACCTAGAGCTATGAAAATTTGTGTATGGACCCTATAATTTATTTAGAAAAAAACCCATTTCCTCAAAACTTACCTCGCCAAAATATTTCAGGTACCTCCTTTGTCAACTGGCCTGTCGAATGCCTTTGTCATGACTGATATACATAAAAATAATGCATCATATGATCTCCAATTTTTATGAAAATGGAGCTGGAGATGTTTCAAGCCAAAAAAAGAAATGGGTTGCCCTTATATTTACAAAATTTTACACTTTCTGGAACACTATTTTTGGCCCTCTTGCGATCATAAAACAATTAAATAACCCATCAACACTTATCCTGAAACTCTGACACTGAGAAGGCATATAGAAATTTGACCCAAGAATGGAAAGATATTCAACATCAAAGTGGCCTACTCAGAATTTTTTGTAATTGTTCCTGTTTAAAACCAATCAAAGCTCACCAGGTTGCCATTTTGAAAAAATCCCAAATCATCTCCTAGGGAAGTACCACTAGACACACTAGCTCATTTGGGTACATTGAATATGTATACAAAATGGCCATCCTTGAATCATAATTATTCACTAGATATTAAGGGTCAAACTTGACCACCTTGAAAAGTTCTCTAAATGCAAGTGTGAAAACAGAGCAAACTGCATTTGCTTTTGGCTTGGTCAAAATAGAAAATCTGATCATGAGGCTTTGAAATTGGACCAAGTATTACAATAATATGGGGAGAATGGAGATTAACAATCCTTTTATATTGAAAATCAACTAGATTCAAATTGTGACCCTCCAAAGTAAGTCACTCATGCATATTCTGCAGGTGCACTTCTAACTGTGTAAAGGAAAAATTTCAATATGGACACTTCAAATTTGTAAAATTTGAAAGTCCCAATAGATTGGTCTTGGTTATCTGGAATTTCTTTAGGTTCAATCATAATTTCATGAAGGATAGAAGGCTCAGTCATAGGTTGAAGCGTGTTTGTAAGGGATAGTTTTTCTATGCATTTTTCCTTGAACTTTTGATAGGATTTGAAAAAGAAGTCTTCTCAAGGTTTAATAGGTCCCATAGGCTTGGGCGAAAAGAAATATAATTAGAAATTCCCATGGGAAGACAAAGGATTAAAGCCACTATGGTGCATAGTAAGGATTTCATTATCAAAGGGAAACTTTAAGAATTTACACAACTAACGGGATGACTTCAATGGAGCATAGCCATGGATAACCAAGCTTCACATGGAATTGATCTGAAATTGAGATGACAGAGAATGAGACATCTAATTTTTTTGGTCCTATTTGTAGAGGAAGGAAGACCGATCCCATCATAGGGAAAGCTAAACCATTATGCATTTTTATCCATTCTTATAGTTTATCATATGTTTCTTGATGGAGTTCATGCATAAGTAAGAATTCCTCAACAATCACATTCTCTCCATAGATTTGATCAATATCCCATTAGTGGGATTTTCATTGATTCGATCGGCTATGTAAAGAGGAACATCAGGTGCATTTGTAATTATATCTTTAGATGAGAAAGCAATGTTAAGAGGATTTTTAGTTCAACCCTAGTTATGATGTTGAGTTTCAATCAATGGAATCAAACCTTTTTTAATATTTTTTGTAAGACCTTGTTCAATAGTATCCATGTTGTCATCATCCCTATCAACATTCCTCACATCATTCTTCTTAGATTCACAAGCTTTGATAAATGAAATGTTATGATTTGGCATAGGGTTGATAAATATTTGCAAGTTCTGGTTGGGAAGGGCAACAAAAAAAATTCCTTGATCATTAAAACCTCCAATTTGAAGTCAACCAAAATCAATCAGGTCTTAGACAAGATGTTTAAGATGCTTACAATGTTTCGTTCCCTGTCCATTTTTTCGATGATAATGAAAATAGTAATTTGATCTAAAGTTTTGAGGTATAGGATTATGAGAATCGGGAGTTTCAATAGGAGGAAAAGTGATCATTCTCGATTCTAGAAGTTGTGACATTGTGCTATGGAGGGTATCAAGTAAGAGAGTGAATTTCCTAGCCAAATCCCAAAATATGAAAGGGCTTGTCTTCTTTATAGCAGCCACTTGGGTATCAATATGTTGGGTTGGTTGAGGGGGGTTAAGTTGAAGGAAGCACTTATTTTGTTTCCTAAAAGTTTGATAATTGTTTTGGTTACGAATTCAGAGTTTTTAGGTCGGCTAGAGGTGGATTTAATGTCACGAATACTAACCGAGTTTTGATAATCACAAAGGGCAGTACACAAGTGTACAAAGGAAGGAGAATTCATAATGGTAAGCTTATCTTGTATCTTGGTTTATAGTTCTCATTGAACATCTATTGAAGGTGAGGATCAAGAATCTTTACATCGATTTGGGAATAAAGCGATTGGTAGTGTGAAATGAAACTATTAGCTTTTGCATCATCTTTTTTCTCACATCTCATCAAATCAACTAATTTCATTTTAGGAATCATGTGCACATGGAAATATTTTATAAATGCCTCAACAAGTTCATTGAATGAACGAATTGAGTTGTTTAGTAATGAGGAAAAGTATTCTAAGGTGGTACCCTTCAAGGACCTAGGGGAAAGCTTATCGAAGAGCTCATCCTCAAGGAAAAATTCACTACATAAGAAGATATAAGTAGAAACATGGTTAGAAGGATATCCCTTCCCCCCATATTTCTAAAAACCTAGGAATCTCTAGACCTTATGGTATTGATTTTTTCAATATCTACAATGATAAGGGATTTATGTTAACATAATATGTAGGTTGGCCATTTTTATTTTGGTTTATGGTAGAAATTTTCTTTTGAAGGGATGAAACGTTTTGTAAAATTTAATTTATAATGGCATCATTGGTTTTATTTTGAGATGGAGGTGAACAGGGTGGATATGTATATTTGTTTGAAGGGGAAGTGAATGGAATGCTCATGGGAGGTAAAGTGGTAGGAGATATGATGTGTGATGCCACAAACGTACTAGGAATTCTAGTGGAAATACCCAAGGTAGAAATGGTGTTACCAAAAGGTTGCATTGTTGTTATAACTTGAGGGTTGATATAGGTAAGAATAGAGGAAATGGTTTTGAGAGGAATTTCGGTTCCTCCTTGAATTTGGAAATTGTTTATAGGTTGAGCACAACTATTGGTTGAGGTAAGATATTTTCCTAAAACTTGAGCTAGGTTATGCACAAGTTCAACTCCTTCTCTTCTTTAAATCATGTGATGTATGTCATCTATGGTAGGGATAACAGTGGTTGAAATATTTTCAATACTCAGTTGATTTTGTACATTTTCTAATTCTTCATGGATTTAAATTATTTTTTCTTGTAAAATACTAGGGTGATCCCACAATAATAGGTTACACTTTTTGGCCAAACTTGACATTGAAATCAACATTTTTCACCAGATCTTCACTTCCGTATGCGTATAGAAGCTAAACCATTAAGAATTTGAAGATGAAGAAAACTAGTGATTTGTGATATTTTGTGTTGAGAATCTAATTATATTTTTTTTTTAAATTAAAAAATGAATTGTGAATTATTTTATGTAGTTTTTATTAACTTAATTTTTTTACTAAACATCATTGTCAAAAACTAATGCTTACTTTCGACTACATAACTTTTTTTATAGAAAGCATACAATTCTAATTTTTTAAATAAAGTGTTTTCAAACCATTATCTAGGGGATGGATATTTTTTCATAATTTTTTGTTGCATATATATTTTTTAATTAATTTTCTAATTCAGAGTAATTATAATTTGGATATATTATACTTTCAGCTGCATAACTTTTTTTGTATTCATTTGAATTAACTTATTCTTTTTTTGTTGGAATTAGGACATCAATAGCTAGTGTACATGGATTTTTAAGAACTTTTTTTCTCTCTTTTCCTATTTTTTCATATGTGTGAAATAAAGACCTCGATGTTCATTGAAAAACCTACATTCACAAGAAATAAAAAATAAATATAATAATAAAATTAAATATATTTAAAATTATAATTTTTGGGAAGCTTATAATAAGGACTACATGTTTACAAAAAAATAATTTTAAATAAATTAATTTGATCCCCTAAATGGTAAATCAAAAGTGGTTTTTTATCAGCATTTTGATAGGTGTAGAGGAGACTCCATTATAGATATAGTTTTAAACTAGCAGCTTTCTATCCAAGGGGGTTTGATATAAATGGGTTTGATCAAACCCTCTTCAATTAAAACCCTTAAAATTGAACCTTTTTAAGGCTTAAATCATTATATTTTCTAAAAATATGTGATTTCAGCAAAAATCAGGATGTCCCAAAAAGTGTAACCCATTATTGTGGAAGCACCCACTAGCAACCATTGTTCAACACTTGTCATAGTACTTGAAACCAAAGAGTTGTTATGGGTATGGTCCATACCTAGTGAGGTAGTGTCAACACTAGTAGTGAAAGAGTTAGATAACCCAAGATCCACGATGATTGTGCTATCATAGGATGGCATGAGTCTCAAACTTTGTCTGACTATAGTATTAGCAATAGGACACCAATTTGTAAAGGTCATGCAAGGGACAATCAATGAAATGCAATTGTAGTGTCAAAAAAAGTAATCCTTTTTCACACATAATTTGAAATAATGGACACATAATTAACATAATTATTCCTTGGAGTTGTGTTGTAAGGTGTTTTACATATTCACACCTCTCTAGGGTCCTTATTTAATTAAAATATATTTAAATTTCACATTTTACAAAAGTGTTGTAAATTTTTGTAACACATTTTCACACTTTTCTAAGGTTTACACTTTTCTAAGGTTTATTCAATAAATTAAGCCTAATGGACCCCTCTTGTACCTAAATTTAACTTTATTTATGGTTTTATAAAAAATTTAAACACACTCTAATATTTATCTATGGTGGTATTAATTAATTGTGGTTAATTGGACTTACTTGGCCCTTTAATTCAAATTCAAGCCCTCTAAATTGTATTTTCTGAGAGATCAATCCCAACACCCATGATTTAAATAATATAAAATTTCATTTGGAAAGTTCTAGGTCCTATAAACTAGAGCCAAGACCCATTCACAAATAATGGCAAACGGTTCCTCCCTTAATAAGAACCCCCTTTCTTTGTATATTCTAACTAGGTTTTCTATACACTTTTCATCCCTTGAAGCAAGGTCCTAGGAAGTTATGCCAAGACCAATTCACCCTAGGTGGTGAATGGGTCCTCCCTTAATGAGGACCCTCTTTTTGAATTTCATCTTGGCAGGATTTAATTAATTTCATTTCTAGATCTGATGTCGGCTTGAATTATTTAAATTTTAGGGTTAATTCTACAATTTAGTATAAATACAAGGTTGTTTTATATAATTTGACAACTAGAAAAGATTACAAGGAAGCAAGAGAAAAATAAATTTCATGATATCAAGCATTCATAGGCAAGAGGCAAGCAAAAGTGAAGTTTGGAGCAACATTTCAAGTTCTTCAAGCTCATCTTGTATCCAATATCAAGCATTATTGAAGGTGTATGATAGATTCCTATGGAGAATCATGAGGGATTCTAGATTTTTGGAGATGCACAAGTCATACAAACAAGCCTAAGGACATGTTTCCTAAGTGATTCCATCTTCTATGATCATCCTATTTGTAGCCTACAAGAGGTATTTTTTAGATTTTTGATTTGTTAAAGAGATTAGAAATCTCCTTTAGTGAGTCTTTCACATTGTTCATATTGCATTCAACTTGGGTTTTATCCTAACACAACTGGGTAGACTTTCCTTTACATTCTCATAGATCTTAGTCTTAGACACACTTAAGATTAGGATCACACAAATTATTGCATGTTTCATTTTTTTATTCATCATCAAGGGTTTAATTACCATCAAGCGGTTTGACTAAGGCAAACCCCTATGCACCAAAAAACAACCAAATTTGTTTGGCAGGTTACTGGTAGATCCAGATTCGAAAATAAGAATTTTGAGGTGAAAAGGAGAAGAGAAGACCTAGAAGTTGAAACCAAAATTCAGAGATCTCCAGGAGAGCCTAACATGACACATTCACCACTAGTGGCGAATGAATCCTTGTTAGGGGCTTAGAGGCAACAGATCACAAACACTACAAGCATTTGTTTTTAGTTCAGAATGTCTAGAATGGCCCTACCAGGACCTACCAGGACCCATTCACCTTTGGTGGTGAATTAGTACCTGTCAGCTTCACAAAAAAAAAAAATTTCACCAGGTGCACAACATCCTTGCCTTCTTATTTTCCCAAGAAAGTTTTGGATTCTTTATTTTTTTGTTTAATTCATGCATTTCATGTGTTAGATCTAGGATTAGAGTTTTTTCATTAGCCTAATTCCTTCTCCTCAAGTTAAAATCTAGCTCACAACCATGTCCTTGTGTGAAGGAAAGATAGTAAGATCCCTTAATCTTGATTTAATTCACCTCTTGGGTTGATCTTTTTTTCAACATTCTTAGATGTCATCTTTTGAATGAAACCCTAATATAGAGAAAGTGGGTTGGAGATATTCTCTTATGCTACCATATCTCTATGTTTCATTTTGGTGAACCTAATCCCTTTTGAAAATATTAGTTTCTAATTTGGACTACAATTAAATGATAGAGCCTTACCTTGCACATTAGGTTTTCATTGCATTTTAGGGTTTTCTTTATTATGCATTAGTGAATATTTCATTCAAAGTAAAATTGCATGTTTGCATGGTTTATATTGATTAAAAATATGAAAAAAGTGTTTAAATCTAATTTAGTTTTCAATTTTGCTCACATTGAGATCATCATTCAAGCATTTAGATTCAAATTGCATCTTAGATTAACTCATTTTAGTCATCAATCAATCATAGAAAAACTTGCATTTAGAGACCTTATTCCTAGAGAATCTATTACAACATTCACTTTCACAGATTTGAGACAACATATACACAAAAAAAATTAGAGAAACTGAAATAAAACATAGAAAAACCTAAAACTAGGACCCATTTGTGTTTAGTGGTGAATGAGTCCCTGTACACCCTAATCAACAAGATTTCTAGGCATGTTTTAGTGTTTTAGGTGCCTTTCTAATCTTTGTAGATACATGCACCAGGACCCATTCCCCTTTACTGGCGAATGAGTGCATGTTAGGGGTTCAAAGGAAATAGATCACAAACACTACAAGATTTTGTTTTCAGTTCAAAATATTTGAAATAGGCCTACCAAGACCCATTCACCTTTGGTGGTGAATGAGTCCTTGTCGGCTAAACAAAAAAGTCTGATTTCACCAGGTGCACAACATCCTTGCCTTCTTATTTTCCTAGAAAAGTTGATTCTTTTTGTTTGTGTTTGATTCATGCAATTCATGTGCTAGATGTAGGATTAGAGTTTGTTCATTAGCCTAATTCCTTCTCCCCAAGTTAAGATCTATCTATATAAAGGAAGATAGAAATATCCCTTAATCTTGATTTAATTCACCTCTTGAGTTGATCGTTGTTTCAAGGTTCTTGGATGTCATGTTTTGAATGAAACCCTAATAAAGAGAAAATGGGTTGGAGGTATTCTCTTATCCTACCATTTCTCTATGTTTCACAATATGCAATGAACACAAGATAAATTATATTCTCTAATTTCAATTCAAAATTAAATTAATCAAGATGCAATGAAATGAATGAAACAAAAATTATGGAAATTGAAACAAATAACTAACAACAAAAAAAAACACAAAAATAGGTTTTTTAATACTATAAAATGTTGTTCAAAATCTAAAACGAGACTAAATCACCTAGAGGGGAATATGAGTCTCAATTAGGGATTTTGAGGGATTCAAATGTTGATATATAGTCAACTTAGAATACCTAGAAATCAAGAAAAATAACTTGTTCAAGGACAAAATCGCCCGAAGGGGCATATGAGTCCCAAATTAGGGTTTTTGCACAAATATCAAGAAATTATGAGTGAATGTAATGTTATCTAGTTTGTATGATTTCTAGACTAAGTGAAATTATAGTTTTTAAATGAAATTTAATGATGCAAGAGGCGAAAAGAAAACCTATATACACTTTCACTAATGCAAGATTTAGAAACTCTACATGCAAATTAACAAATGCAATAACTAAAGAAAAGTTAATGCAAGCTATATCTTAGAGTAGGATGCAATCCAAATAAAAAAAGAATATTCTAAAGGCTAGGATCACAAAAAATGAAACCTAGAAAAAAAGTGGTTCTAATCTTTTGGGAGATAGAATAACCAATTTTCTATAAGTTTCATTCAAGGAAACCCTAGATATCTCAATCCAAGCATTAAATTAGGGAAAGAAATATGCAATGAGGTGTCCTTAGGGTGTTACTAAAGGTATAAAGGGGGTTCACCACCAAGCTAGGGATTGGAAATACAAGAAACATAAATGATATGCAAAACTTAAACAAATGACCTAGAAATGAACTTAAATCAGAATAGTAAACTGAGAAAGTACAACGGTGCACCCGATACTTAAGAAGCTTGAATAAGGGTGTGAAATCTTAGAAATTCCAACTTTAATGCTCACTAGGACTCATACTCTAGTAGGGGTTATTTAGTCTTAGTTTAGGGTTTGGGGCTAAAACCAAAATCTAGAACTGTTGAATCAATATCTACAATAAAGGCTTGAAAATGTGTATACTAGGACTCATATGCCACAAGTGGTGATCTTTTCCTACAATTAAGGTTGATCTAAAACTCTAGAATCCTCTAGTGGGGTGATCCCACAATAGGGTTTACAATTTTTGGCCAAACTAGACACTAAAATTATTATTTTTAACTAAATCTTCACATTCAAGCACCTATAGCGGCTAAACCGTGGGGAATTTGAAGATGGTGCAAACTAGAGTCTTGTCACATTTTCTCTGTAGATTCTAAAATTATTTTTTTCAAAACTTTTGGAATTAGATTGCACTTCTTTTTCCATCTCCTACGAAAATTGGTTTTATTCAGAAAATAGAATGTTTAAAAAGTGATGCACACCTTATAACGCATAACATTTTTTCCATAAAGGATAAATTTATAATTATTTCAAATTTATATTTGTAACTCCTATATCTAGTGCTTCCACTTGGTTATATATTTTTTTATTGAATATTTTTTCTTTAATCAAGTTTCAAAGTCAAACCAATTACAATTGAGACATAGCGCGGCCGTATAATGCGTAATTTTTTTTTGTATATATCAAAATTCAATATTTTTTTTTGTTGGATCAAGGACTTCAATATCTGGTGCACTCATATTTTTCAATTTTTTTTTGATAATCTACTATTTTTGCACTTGTGCAAAACATAGAGCTTGATTTTTGGTGAAAAATCTATTTTTAGTACAAATAAATGAAAAAATACATAATAAAACCAAAACATATTAAAATTATAGTTGTTGGATAGATCATTTTGAGGACTACCTTATTCTAGTTGGGTTTGTGAAGTCTCCTCCATTTTGATCCTCAACTCGAGCTTTGAAGCATAAAAATCTGGACTTTCAAAGTTCCTGAGGGGGAGAATGAGGACAAAAGGGGGTTTGACCGAACCCATAGGGGTTTGCTCGAACCCCTTTTCGAAAGGGGTTTTCAAATTTTTTTGTGTGTGTGCATTAAATTGGTTCGCTCGAACCCAGGTTCGAGCGTTCACCCTTTTTTGGTTCGTTTGAACCCCCAAAATCAATTTTTTTTCCATGGGGTCATTTTTTTTTTAGTTTTCCTTCCTCCATCAAATTGTAAATCACTATTCTGTCTTCACCTAGTGATCTATTGTAACTTTCCTCCCATCAAATCTCTGGTTCTAAAACATTGAACTCTACTCTGTAGGAGACTTTTCATGATCTTGCAAGGAAGGTGACAACTTTGACAAATTTGCAACTTGACAAAAAATTTCCAATATTTCTCTTCAATAAATCTTCAACCTAAATCACTTATATCTACAAATCACACATCAAAGAGAGGGATTTTATTTTATTTTTCTAGTGGATGGGTATGTGCAGGATCATCATGGAAAAAACAGGCCCTTAAGTGGAAATAAAAAGACAAAAAATCAGAGTTAGAAAACTTGACGTAAAAATTTGAATAACTTATCTATATTATTTCAAAAAAATGTAAAAACAGAATTTTTAGCAAATTGAATTTAGTTTCCAAAATACTAAACCTTTATTTTTATTTTTAAAATCTATTTGGTGAAAATTTAAAATTTCAATGTAGTAGTATTTAAATTTCAGGGTAAAAATAAGAAGTAGGTGTTTGTCTGAACCCCCCTAACCACAATAAAGTGATAATATTTTTTTATAAGATTTTATATGTAAGTAGAGGACTCATGTCTCGATGTGATGCATATTTTTTTATAATTTTTTTCTATGTAAATAATTAATTATGAAATTTTTATTACAACTTTTAAAAAATATAAAAGCTCGTCTGTCTAACCACCTTAACTTGGTCAAAAATTCATGAAATTCATTTTTTTTTTTTTAATCCTATATTATGCAAAGCATAGAATGTGACGCGTGTTTTGGATTCAAAAATTGTGATACCATTTGAAAGTTATAGATATTTTTCAATCAGCCTATGAATCAGGACTTTAATCGTAATTCTAATAGAAAATAAATAATAATTATTTATTAAATTAAAAGTAAAGCATAATTTATAGTGGTAGAAAGCAAAGAATCTCCTCTAAAAACCCTTTTCGTTTCATCAATTTTGGGTAAAAAAAAAGTCGTCAGCCACATGGGCCATCATATGGCTTACATATCGCCACTTTTTGGGCCATCATGATCCTGCACATACCCGAATAGTGGTTTTCCTTGGTCAAACCCCATTTTGGTAATCGAATGTGGAACTAAAATGAAATTGAATGAAGGTTGATGAATAAACAAATAAGCTATGTTGTAACTCACAAAACCCTTGGAACAATGGTTTAAATCTTGTATGTAATGGCTAGCATGAATTTGGATCTTGAATCATAAATCCCTACATCACAAATGTTAGCTCAAAAATAAACATGATGCCTGATGAATTTGACATGATACTTGATACTTGAATAATTCTCCAAGATTCTTGATAATCACTCTTGAATGCTCTTGTAATCATAAAATAGCTATAAGAATGCTCTCTTCAAGTTTCTAGGAGAAAATATGTGAAATAACCTTGTATTTATACTTGTTTATACTAAATTTCCTGAAATTACAACACTACAAGCCAACATTAGATCTAGGAGAATAAAATCCCACCAAGCGTTTGAATTTAAAGTAGATCGAAGCTAAGCAGGACTCATACTCCAGTTTGGGCATATGAGTCCCATTAGGCTAAGCTTGAGACATATTTTTCAAGAAATACTTAGTTTAGTGCCAAATTCAAATCTAGGCCCCAAAACTTAGGTAAGAACCATACACCCAAGGTGGCGTATGAGTCCCAGATCACTAAATCTAGGCCATACAATCCAAAATCATTTAATTATGATTGGTCAATTGATACATGTTGGGATTATCCTTGGAAAGATGCATTAAATAGGGCTTGTGGATACAAAATAAGACAAAATAAGGCATAAAGAAGCCCAATTTTAGTAGGGAGGGCCGAAAAAAGTGTGAAAATGAAGATGGATACATTTTTGTATACTAAAATAACATACATAATTTTTCTCTCTTTGATGTGTGATTGAAGGTTAAAGGTTGAAGATCATTTGGAGAGAAAAATTAAAGAAATTTGAAAATTTCTCAAAGTTATTATCATTCTTGCAATTTCACGAAAACTAATCTACATGTTTTACTTTTAGCTTTTCAATAGTGACCCACCAGAATTTGGGAGTGTGGACATTGAAGAAAAAAACCCAAAAATAGATTTTCAAGAGCCCTAGCGAAGACCCATTCACCATAGGACGAATGATTCCTTAGTGAGGTATGAAAAGGAAATTTCTACAATAGGTACACAACATTTGACCCTTTCCAAATCTACCTTTTGATAGCTACTTTGGTTAGATTCAATTTTTTTTACTCATTTGCATATTATAGCACACAAATTGAATGAAACTAGTGAGAAATAGGTGAATCATCATCTTGACATTGGTTTGCCCCAATTTCCCTACATTTCATTTTGGTGAACTCGACCTTTTGAACATTGTAATTTTGTGATATTAGAGTCTATTTTCATCCTTGATTTAGATCTTGCATTCATTTGCATTGAATTAGTTTTAATTTAAGGTGTCTAGTTTGCACTCAACTTTGGGTGATCCCAAAGTAGTGGTTTACAATTTTTGGCCAAACTGGACACTGAGATTATTATTTTTAACTAAATTTTCACATTTGGGCACCTATAGCGGCTAAACCATGAGGAATTTGAAGATGATGAAAACTAGAGTCTCATCACATTTTATTTGTAGATTCTAAAACCATTTTTTTCAAAAATTTTGGAATCAGATTGCACTTCTTTTTCCATCTCCCATGAAAACTGGTTTTTTTATAAAACAAAATTTTTAAAAAGTGGCGCACATCGTATAACACATAATTTTTTTTCCATGAAGGATACAGTTCTAATTATTTCAAATTTAGATTTTTGACTCTGATATCTAGTGCTTCCACTTGGTTAGATAGTTTTTTAGTGAATATTTTTTCTTTAATCAAGTTTCGAAGTCAAACCAATTAAAATTTTAGACACAACGCGACCGTATAATGCATAAAATTTTTTGTATATATCAAAATTCAATTTATTTTTTTGTTGGATCAAGGACCTCAATATCTAGTGCACTCATATTTTCCATTTTTATTATTGATAATCTGCTATTTTTCCACATGTGCAGAACATAGACCTTCATTTTCGGTGAAAAACCTATATTTCATAAAACTAAAAAAAAAAATACATAATAAAACCAAAACATATCAAAATTATATTCATTGGATAGCTCATTCTGAGGACTACCTTATTCCAGTTTGGCTTGTGAATTCTCTTCCATTTTCATGTTCAAATCGAGCTCCGAAGTGCAAAAATTTAGGGTTTTATTCAGAATTTTTTCGAACATCAAGGAAATAGGGGGTTCGCTCGAACCTAGGGGGTTAGAGCAAACCCCCAAGGGTTTGACTAAACCTAGGTTCAATCGAACCTGGGTTCACCCAAACCTAGGGTTGCCGAACCCCCTCCCCAAAAGGGGTTTTCATGTGGATTTTGTCCGTGCATGTAATTAATGGGTTTTCTCAAACCTTGGTTCCTGCGAACCCTTTTTTGGTTCGTTTGAATCATCTAGTTCGTCCAAACCCCAAAAATGTAAATTTTTTCCATGGGGTCAATTTTTGCGAGTTTTCCTTCCTGATTGGAATTGTAAAGCACTAGTGTGGCTTCACCCCTTTGCATTGTATATAGTTTTTTAGGATTCAATATTTTGCATTCTTCAAATCTGAAAAATATAAAAAAATCAGTCATCTTGCATATCATTTTCATCATATTAATTTGTATTTGAAAATTGAAACAAAAATTACATATCAAACTAGATTTTCTAGGATGCCATTTTTTCATAATTTGTGCTTGCATTTCACGTTGCATACATAGAAAATTAAAGCTAAAACTTGCTATAATAAACCTAAATTTGAAAACCATTGGTTCAAAACCCTCATCTAGAACCCATTAAACTTAAGGAGAATGAGTCCCTAATCAATCTTATCATCTTATTTTATTTGAATTAAAATATGAATTTCTACATTTATGTAGGTTGTTTTTGTTGGAGTGACAATACACTGAGAAGGGGGGGGGGTGAATCAATGTTTATAACTTCTTAAACAATTTTAACTGAAACTGGAAAGAACCATACATATGTTCTCATTTATCAATGGCAGTGCCATTCATGTATTCAAATGCAATCATATAAACTAAAATGAGTAGTGTAAGATTGCATTTTAAAGTAGTAAATTATTGAAGCAAATGAATCATAGAGACACAAATAGACACAAGATACACCGAGTGGAAAACCCTCTTGGGGTAGAAAAACAACTCCTTAACCTACTGCCTTTTTCAGGCTTCCATTTCAATAATTTATTTTGACAAAGCCTCAATGGCTGATTTCTGAGCACTGACTCAAGGAGCACCAACCCCTCTGTTTAGAGACACCAATCTCAAGGAGAACCAACCCCTTTCCTGATATTCAATAGAATGTAAAGTAGTACAAAGGATCTCTCTATTTCACTTATTTCTATCAAGTGCCTCTTGACAGACAAAGCGTAGAATTTTCAAGAGTCAAAATTGACTCTTCAGAATTCCATAAATTTTCTAATCTTGATATAGTTGAGGAAAATAAATTAGTTACAGTGACAATATAGTTTTTCATCACAAACTGTATTACATTGATATATCTCTTCTTTCTTTTCTCACCGTTTGATTTTCAACCTTTTCCCATACAGAAACTACAAAAACTAACTACACACTGTGTTCCCCAATTTTCAGCATCAAAAAACATAGAATAGACTTTCGCATATATTTAGTAATGCCCTTGTTTCAACTTTTGGTTTTCTGTCAAGATGGAGCCCTAATATATTTGTTTTTGTCTTTTTACAGAAAACATCATTACATTTTGAAAGTATTACAACTATAGCTTGAATTTCACTTTCCAGGTAAGAAACAGAAGAGACTCTTAGCTTTCAAGATGACCCACAAACTTAAAGACACATTTCAAGAACCTGATATGATAACCTTTTAAAAAAAGTGTTGTCAAGAATTTGAGTAAACGTTTTAGCTTTTTCATTTTTCATTTTCTACTATAGAGAGATAGCATGGCTCGAAATAACCTTGTTTGCAAAGTAATGGATTTGGAGAGCAGTCCAAGGAAAAATACCTGACCAATGAAGTTGTCATCAAAGAATGGATTACTAGATCTACATGTGGATGAAATGGCAAAGACATATTCCAAAACCTAGCCTTCATCTAGTGCTTGGAAGCAAACAAATGGAATGACCATAGTGTTGATCCTCTCATATCCCTCACACGCTATCAAAGATTAGTGATGCAGCAGCAAGAACAGTGAAACGACTAAGAGATACCCAACTCAGTGATGGCGGCCAGGAGGGTTCCAAAAACGTGAATAGTGTGATTCAAAAAACTATTTTCCCTAATCTTCCAAAGCAAGCAAAAATGAATTCCTTTACAAATGAAGATAGCATTTGGAGTCCAAGAGTACAAAAAAGATAATGAAAGAACTCATAATGCTTATTGAAATCCACAGCCATATTAAGGATAGACATGCTAACAAAAACTCAAACTAAATCCTTTACCAATTGCCAAGTAAACTACCGACATAATAATGCCTTCAAAAAATGTTTTGATAAGAACACATTGCTCACACATGTCAAATTCAAAGACTTGATATTTTCCAATGATCAAAGCTTAGTCACATCCAACATGACATAAAACATTAATCAAACATTTTATGCATGTTGTCGGCCTTGAGGCCCGATATAAATGACAACCAATAAAACTAAGTCAAATGCAAATAGAAAACTGAATAGAATGCCTTTACCCAAGTTCTAGTGCCACCTTGATATGTTCAATGCTATATTATGTGCCATTTCCAAATGAAGTCCAAAGACTTATGAGGTAGTGAAGATTGAATTTGCATGATGAATTCACAGTGCCATATGCAAAAGAAAGGACTAAGTGAATCTCAGTTTCAAAGTCCAACAACAAAATAATATCCAATGCCTTAAGAAGAGTAATAAAAGCTAGATATTATTCAAGATTCTAAATGCCATTCTCCCATACCAAATACCATAAATGAATTCGTTAAAGCCAATTTTCCAAGAGATGAAAACTGAGTGCTCAAAATATTAACAAGATTGATCCTCAAACCCATGCCACTGACTGAAGAAAGATAAGTATACCTTGATGAATATCATGATGCTTGTAACTGATCAAGCATAAGTAATCAACTTGTAAAACAATTGATCATGCCAGTCACTTGTAATCAAGTGAAGTACTAAGACACAAATGTTAAACTAGAAATATATCACCTGATCAATGGAGCAAATAACATGTAATCAGAATACCTCAATCGAGATTTGCACATGGACCCAAGATATCAAAGCCACCAAGATAATATAAATAATGAAGTAAATGTGCCAATCGGAAAAGTAGATCAACTGAGAAGATAACCTTCAAGATGCCAGAGAATCACAAAGTGACATCAAGGACAAAATAGCACAAGAGGGATTAAACAATTTTGATATTTATGTTATTATTTCCAAAAATTTGGGTCGATTAATTTCATCATATATATCTTAATTTGATAAATTTACTACATTGTGTGATTTAAAAAATGAATTTACAAGACTTAATTCTCATATTTTTACATAGTGTAATTAGAAAATTACCTTGTTTAGAATCTAAAAATTGCATTTACACACTGCATTCTAGGTCATTGCATTTCACTTTACCTTCTTTCTATTTTGTGTTGGCATTGAGTTTGTGAAACTCATATGAGCTTTACAACTTCATGTCATATTAGCTATACTATTGTGAGACATATTTTGAGACTCATGTCATCCCATGATACACCATTCACCATGAATCTTAGGTTTTCTAACTCTCTTTCCAATACTATTGATAATCAACCCCCTATGGATCATAGCATTTGTACCTCATTTCCAATGACTTCCTTAGCTACAACCAATGTGCATGATGTTTTTAATGTCTTGCATCAAAAACATAAAATAATGGATGAAGGCTTAGAAAAGTTACAAGACTTTGTGCTTACCGAAAACATGGACATTAGTATTGTTTCTACTTTACAAAATCTAAGGAAAATGCTTAAAACTAAAAAAGGAATACACATTTTTTGTACCCTCAGTCGCTTCCTTCATGAGAACTTAAAAAATCAAAAGAAACATAACATACACACCTCAGTCATTTTTATTGAAGCTGGACCTTGTAACGACTCAACCAAAATGCCCCTTGATATTTCTTTCTCACAAAATGACATAATCAAACATGCTTTGGATGGTCCTCTTTACATAGGTAGAAGAATCGTGATGACTTAAGAATTCATATTTGTGCATGAAATTTATCAAGACACATATGAGAAAACAAAATCATGCATTAAAACACGTAATGGTTTTTCTTGTCTTGTGATGTGCTCAATTAATATCCCTTTAAAAGTTCAACCAAAAACATTAAGTGTCTCATTTACTATCATCCCATCATCAAAACAATTTTGTGTGAAGTTAGGCTATCCATGGCTTTGCTCCATGAATTTTGTCTCATCGATCGTGTATAAATGTCTAAATTTTATTTTGGTAAGTCAAATCTTTATTGTGCACCATAGTGGCTTTAATCTCGTACCTTCTCATGGAAAATTTTCATTGGATTTATTTTGGCCTGAGCCTATTTAATCTATTGGACCTTGTGAGGACTAAATTTTCAAAGCATATCAAAATTTTAAGGCAAAGAACATAGAAAAATTATCCGTTAAAAACATGCCTCAACCCATGATTGAGCCAGCTATCATTGATGAACAACTGATTAAACAAAAAGACCTTCCAAAAGCCCAAAATTAGCTTACCATTTCATATAAGAGACCATGAGATAACCAAAATTAATCTTGTTGTGCCTCTTAAAATCAAACACGTTAAAAATCCAAAGAGAAATTGGTTTAACAACTTCCCATGGTTCCTTATGTTCCTCCTAGGGCTAATAGAAGAAATTAAACCTATGGTTGACAAACCTGCTCTTACACAATCACAAATTTACAACATATTGAGAAAACAAGGAAGTGCTAGAGAGAATAGGTGTAGATTTCATGCTATTACTCATATGTTACAAGCTAAAGAAGAAAAGAGCAACATCAAAACTCGAAACTCAAACTTGCCTGAAGCAATGCATGATGACTCTATACCTTTGATGAAACGTAAACAAAAACCTATTGGCATATTGTTTTCACTGCGAGAGTTTTGGCCTGATGAAAGAGGGTCAAAGGTGAGATAAAATTGATCTGGTAAAGGAGGTTGTTGGCATTAATGTAGAAGTGTTATTGATTTCAAAGAAGAGATAAGAAGTGAGATGGGATTGACCCTAAAGGATAGAATGTTGGCACAATGACAAAAAGTTTCATTGTTGTACATGTAGAATAGTGGTGTGCCTGGATGCTATGGAGAGCAGTGTACTTGGTTCTAGAAGAGTTGGTGTAGAATGATGAGGACAAGAAGCATGTTTCTATAAATTTTGCAATATTTTTATACATTGTGACATACTGTTGCAAAGGGTCCTTCTAGATGACATAGTTGAAAATAGGTAGCAAACTTAATGTGGGTTTTCTTAGAGCTTCACAAAGATGTAATTTGCAGGTCTTAATGATGTGTTGATCACTCAAAAAGGCAATTGTAATTTGCAGGTTTTAATAATGTGTTGATCACTCAAAAAGATGTAATTTGCGCTTGTTTATCTCCTTCTTACTGATTTTTGCTTAGTGTGGCCTTGATTTAGTGTTGTAACATGTGGATAACACATTCACATTAGGTATTGGGCCCTTGTGAACTAATGTATTTTAATGATGCCTTGTAAAGGTGTTGTAACAAACTTTCACACTTTTCTATGATTTCTAAGCATAATTAACATTAATTTGTGGTATGAAGCCACATTATTCGGGGTCTGAGGTTTTAAAAAAATAAAATTGGGGGGCCACAGGATTGCAACCAGTGGTATGAAGCCACATTATCTGGGGTTTTTCCAATTTTTGTGGGGGTCCAAAAGTTCAAACCTGTGGTATATGGCCACTTTGTTCCAAAGGATTTGTTTCGGTGAAAATAGTTAAAGGGGGATATAACTGGAGCTTTATTTTTGGTTCTTCCTGCCAGTATGCCCATCGAACCAGTGACTGTAAATATATATAATTAATTAATATAAAATTATAAGTGGCTTACCATTTTTTGAGTAAAAAAAAACATTCTTTTAATCACAATTTATCTTAACCTTGCCTTATTTGGTGTGTTCTAAAGTGTTGTAACACACTTTCACATTCCTCTAGGATTTTCATTAATAATTGGGCTCTCTTATGCTTTAATTGGCCCCTTTTTTCATCCACAAGCCTTATTTGTGTGTATTTTGGGGGATAATCCCAAAAAAAGGCATTTAAAACATCAAAATCTTGAAAACCCACCTCAAATTCCTAAGGTGGCACTCATTCGGCATTCTTGGCAAATGGGTCCCCTTAGGTGGGACCCATTCACCCAAGGTGGTGAATGAGTCCTTTTTAACTCAAAAATCAAATTTGATTTAAATCTTTGGTGGGATTTTATTCTCTAAGATCCAATTTCGGCTTGTAGTGTTGTAATTTTGGGAATTATTGCATGATTGAGTATAAATACAAGATTCTTTCACTCATTTTCACCTAAGAATTTTGTGAGAACATCCTAATAGAAAATTGAGTTCACAAGAGCATTTGAGCAAGAGCATTCAAGGTTTTCAAGGGAAGATTATCAAGCTTTGAAGAGCATTCTTCAAGTGTCAATCATAATATCAAAGATCACATTATTCATGTTTGTTATTGTGCTTACAATTGTGGTGTAGAGTTCATGATCCAAGCAAGCTTTGCATTCAAGATCCATATCATTCAAGAAAGAATCAAGAATCACATCCATTGCAATCATTTCAAGCATAATTGCAACATCATATTTTGTTCATTCATCATTCTCCTTTACATTTTTTTTTATTTCAAGGTTTAATTACCAACAAGGGGTTTGACTAAGGGAAACCCCTATTCTCTAACAACACAACCATTTTTCCTGCTCTTTGCATGTGATTTGTAAGTCTAGGTTGTAGATTTATCAAGGAGAAAGATTGGAAAAGTTGTCACCAAGTTTTAAAAACAAGTCAAACTTGTCAAGATTGTGAACAAGACTTGGAGGAGCTTGGAGAAGACCTACAAATTGAATTTGGTAGTTTCAAACCCATATGTGAATGAGGAATAGAAGAGAAAATTGAGAGCCACAAGATCCAACTTCAAATTTCTAGAAATTTGGAAGTTGACTAATTTTCCGCTATTGGTGAATGAGTCCCACTGCACCTATCTATCAAAGATTTTATAGATCTGAGTACCCATTTGTCTAAAACCTATTCTAGCACAGTTCTCCCAAAATGGGACTGATTTGTTGACCTTAGCATATGAGTCCCAACTAGCTTCAATAGTAGATTTTTTAGGATTTCGGGCGTTGATTCTACTCTCTCTAGTTTCACAGTGCACACTTTAAGTTTTATAGCTTTCTATTTTGTTTCATTTGCATTTCTAGGTTATCTTTGGTACTACACTGTGTTTTCAAACATTTTTTTTCCAAGTTCACACTTGGTGGTGAACCCCTCATTTACATCATTCAATCTTGTAGAACACCCCCTTTGTCAGATTTCAATCTCCTTTGCATTGAAATCTCAAGGATTTGTTCTTGAATGAAATATGGAAGATTGTGGCCCTAGGTCCTAAACCCTAGTAGAGCCCCAAAAAAAAAAAATGTTTCACTTCGGTGATTTCCTATCACAAGTTGCATGCTGCTTATTTTATCACTTAAGCCATTGTGGATGTAGGTTGATTGAATCCTTCATCTTATGTTTATTCACTGATCTAATGTTTTATTATTTTAACATTTCCTAAGTTAAGCGACAAATATTTTGCCCTTTATCGTAGAGACTTCACCACATCGGTAGGAGTCATTTTTGGGTCCCTTCAATGGAATGATGAAGTTGCATCAAGGTGATATGGGTCTCTTCAATGGAATTATGAAGTCACATCAGGGTGATAGGGGAATCTTGGTGAGACAATGATGTAGGTCCCCTCAAAATAGCGATGATGCTTGATCAATAATTGTGATCAAGCCTTGAAGATCAAAAAACTATTACTAAGGTCCCTTGCATCACCAGAAGCTCCTTGAAGTTATCTTGATGTTTACCAATGACATATGGAGGTTAATCAACAACAGTAATCAAAAGACCAGATGGTTCACTCTAGCCCATGACACCTATGGTGGGACCCCATCCATGCCTCATGAGGAAGCGAGGAATGGTGGTAATCAAACAAGGTTTTGATCAGATGATTCACGATGATGGAAAATAGAACTCTGGTGGGTCCAGCAAACATGTGGTGATATATAACTTGATTGCTTCACATCACTGTAGGATGTTTTGGGTGATGAGCGATATGCTTCAAGAGTTAGTGGAAAGTTATGTTCTTATAGCCAGGTGTAAAAATATTGTTGCATCACTGGGTGTTAGTGCATTATACTTACACATCTTTTAGACACAAAGCTTTCAACAATTATTAATGTGTATTGAATGATAGTGGAGAATGATTTCCAAGGTGGACACATGGCATTAGTTCATCAACTTGCAGAGATTTTGTGGGCATGTGCTTTCAGCCAGTGAGATAGTGGGGGAAGGTTTAGATTGAATGAAAGTTGATCCAATGATTATTGTTGATGGAGAAATAAAGGAATATATGCATTTAGCGATGGGTGATGAACGATGGATGATAGTGCAATATGATGCAAGTAGAATATGGGTGGCATGATTTGACTACATCGCTAAGGTTCTATGCATCAAGATAATGAAAGATGGAGACATATGCAATCCAATGATATGCAATAAGATAGTTGAATGATGGGTCAAATTTGAAAGTGAAGTCTACAAATGGCTAAGTCCATGTCTTTCACAAGTAGTATTAGAGATAAAGGTGAGCATCGGTGAGACTAAGATGCTACTCCCTTCAACAGTAGTATGCGATGTTCTAACAGTGATCGTCAGTTAGTCGAGATTGATGGTGCATAATTAAAGGTGACTGATCTGAAAGTGATATTTAAAGCATGTCGAGATGAATGTAGAATAATAGAATCATGGCATGAAAGAGAAAATCGATGGCCCATAGTCAAATATAAATATTTACAATGGCCACGATAGTGTGAATAATGGTTACAATTGGTAACTGACACAAAGGAATTAATTGGTCCAACTGCATCTATGACCAATTTTGGTGAAGATTTAATCTGCTAAGTGGCAACACAAATAGCTATGTCGATGATGATTAGAATTAGATCGAGGGAACAAAAGAAATTATTGAATGCATATTTGATTCTAAGGTTTGGAAAAGAACCGATTTGGGAAAATTCTTTATATCCAAGTGAACTGTTATAAGGCTCGATGCAGATGTTGTGTAAGGAATATTTTTGGAAACCCTAACAAGTGATCAAGATGAAAATATGATCACATATACAAGGGAATGGATTTAATGTATTCTTGGTTTAGGGTTTTGCAAGTTATCTAGTTTTGCAGATTCAACGAATCTGTATAGAGTGAGTGTGTGGATCGATGCATTGGCATATTGTTGGAGACATCAATAGGGAAAGAAAACCATTAAAAACATTTTTATATTATCTGAATGGTGGTGTGCATATCGAGGTATTGATTGTAGATTATGAGAGTCAAGGAAAAGGAGAAGACAATCAGGATATTGTCAAAGTGAATAATCTATTGACTGTGAGCTTAGAGAGAATAGTCTGTAAGGGTAGAGAGTGATGAACAAAGAAATGTATAGCTAAATTTATAGCAAGAGGAGGGTAGAGATATAGATACAAGTGCAAATAGTTAATGCACATATGTGTGTAAGGGTATGTGCAAGATCATCATGGAAAAACTAGGCCCTTAAGTGGCGATGCAAATTCAAAAAATCAGAGTTAGGAAAATTGACATAAAAATTTGAATAACTTCTCTATATTATTTCAAAAATATGTAAGAATAGAATATGGAGAAAACTGAATTTAGTTTCTAAACTACTAGATTTATTTTTATTTTTTAAATCTATTTGGCAAAAATTTGAAATTTCAATGCAGTAGTACTTCAATTTTAGGAAAAAAGAAGAAGTAGGTGTGTATCTGACCACCCTAACAATAATAAAATGGTGATATTTTTGTTTTAATATTTTAGATATAAGTAGAAGACTCATGTCTCGATGTGATGCATATTTTTTTGTAATTTTTTTCAAAGAAAATATAATAATTATGAATTGTTTATTACAACTTTTAGAATATATAAAAACTCGTATGTCTGACCACCTTAACTTGGTCAAAACTTCATGAAGTTCAATTTTTTTTAATCCTATATTATGCGAAGCATAGAATATGATGCATGTTTTAAATTCAAAAAATGTTATAACGTTTGAAAGCTATAGATGTTCTTCAATCAACCTATCAATCAGGAATTTAGTCATAATTCGAATAGAAAATAAATAATTATTATTTATTAAATTCAAAGTAAAGCATAATTTATATTGGTTGAAAGCTGAGAATCTCCTTTGAAAACCCTTTTCGTTTAATTAATTTTGGGTAAAAAAAAGTCACCAGTCACATGAGCCACCATATCACTTACATATCACCACTTTTGGCCCATCATGATCCTGCACATATCCGTAACCTAGACACAACATAGATTACCATCTAGGTTTGCATTTAGAAAAGTGAAGATGTATGAAGCAGTACAGAAAGGAAAAGAGGTGCAAATTATCAAGTTAGAACAAATGATGTTCTAAGTGGACAGGTGAGTGTATAGCTGAGAAAGAAGAAAAGTAGAGTAGAAAGAGAAAAGTAGAGAATGTAGAGAGAGCGGTGAAGAAAGGTGTAGAGGTGTGTGTTGCTAAGAATGCAACTTCAAGAACAAAAATTAAGTTGAAATGTGTGCAACAAAGTATAGAATGTTTTGATGCATTATCAAATTGTGTAGAACCAAGTCTATCCATATTTGAGTTTTTAACATTGTAAGAGGTGGTTGCCTCATTTGTGTTGAGTTGGTGCTCGGTGTAGGGTGTTGGTGCATCCTTGGAGTTGGAGCTCCTAAATTAGGGATTTGGTGCTTCCTTGGGTTGGTTCCCTAAACATTATTGGGGAGTTGGTGCTTCCTTGGGTTGGTGCCCTAAAATATTTAATAAAATATTTCCTTGCGAGGTTGGATTAGGACAGTAGATTCTAACAACATTTCTCACTGTGGTTTTACCCATCTAAGTTTTTTTGTGTATATTTAGTGTTATGGGGTTTTGTGTGAATGTGTTTTTATCTCTTTGTGTGTTTAGTTAATCTCCACATTAAGATCTTAATTAACTATTCTTCATAAAGTACTTAGAGCTAAAATAAGTAATCTGCACAAAATTTTTAAGGGCTAATTTTTTATCTATCTACCGATTGACCCCCCCCCTCTCAATAGATTTTTCTATTCAAAAAATTTGTATTAGAACCCTAGGTTCCCTAGGAGAATCTTAATTAACTTGGGTAAATCTAGGTAAGTGAACACACAATGGCTAAGCAGGAAGGCTCATATGCAAAATAAGTATCTCTCTTTGAAGGATTGGACTATAAATTTGTTGGAGCAACAAAATGAAGGAATATTTCAAATCATTAAGGTCTGATGTGTGGATGTCAATTGAAATGGGATATAAGGTTCCTATTGTACCTCCAAATACTGATACTAAAAAGAATGCTTTTCAAGATAATGCTAAAGCAACGTATGCCAATACGATCAAGTTGTTTGGATTTGTTCTTGAGAAAGTCATGCATTATGAAACTACACACAAAGTTTGGAACAAGCTAAAGAGGATGTATGATAAGGATGATGGTGAGGTGTAGGCTAAGATTCAAATATGTGGAAGAAATTTTGATAGACTAAAGAAAACTGAAGATTAGAAGAATTCAGACACATACATGATAGATATTGCAGCCAGAAGGGGGAATATTGGAGCATCTACATCTAGATATGAGGAGGCCAATGAAGAGAAATTTTATTTCATTAGAAGACTTAGGAGACGCTCCAGAAAATATAGAGGTAAAAATATTTATCTTGCTTTGGAATGCATTCATGATGAATAGTATAATTGTTATCAAGAAAATAATAGTAAGGAAATGGATAAGAAGGAACTTCACATAAGAAGACAAAGTGGGTAATCAGATTTTTTTGGGAGCTCAAATGATCAAGATGAAAGTGTTTGTAAATTTGTCCCATTCATGGATTTTTGAACGACCTTTGATGAAGAGGTTGAGAGGTTTTATAGAGATGAAGAAGATGGAAAATTTGGTAAAGAAGAAGAAGAAGTTGACCTTGAAGGTAAACTCATCTATACTCTAGATGAGGTTGAAAGGTTTAGGAAGAAAAATGGAGAACAAAAAATGCATGCACAAGAGGATATTGATAAGATGACCAAGAGTCTTGAATAATCTAATCAGATGGTGATTATCTTAAAGAATGAGATCGAAAAAGAATGAAGAGAAAGAGATGTAGATTAGAATGAACTACAGTCTAAATCTAGTGAGTGCATGAATTTGGAGGCATAAATAATGGCCTTGAGAAAATATTTTGAAAAGGATAAAGAGAATATTGACGAAGGCCTGAAGCCAAAAGGTGGCTCTGAGATATTAGATGAATTGGTAAAATCACAAAAGCCATCATAACCCAAAGAAAAATTTGGCCTTGGGTTTGAGAAAGGAAAAATTCCCTCTATGAGTTCTTTTACAAAATTGTATGATAGATTCAAAGAAGAAGAAATATGTTGTACCAAGGAAGAGAAAGCTTGCATGAGTTGCTCCATGGAAAATTCATCTGGAGGTGAAAAACTAGTTGACGATTATGTTGCTAAGTTAAAGGATCCTACAACAGATAAGAAGATGGAGAATTTAGTCCCTGTAAATTTGAAAACAAAGAAACATATAAAGGGAGCTGAAATATAAAGATGCATAAGGATGAGACATACCAAGGTGTCAAACCAAAGAAGACCTCCTCATCTTATACAACAAAAAGCTATGACTAGGTATTCTTTAGATTTTTATGGTTATTTTTATACCTATAATAAATTTAGTCATAGGGCTTTTGAACGTATAGCTACACCTAGAAGGAGCATAAAACACGAAAATAGAAATTCATTTTCTCTTGTAGTGAACATGAATGTAATGTGCTTTAACTGCAATAATTTTTCTCACATAGTTAATAAATGTAGATTAAACTATGTAAGACCAATATCACATTATAAGAAGAGAAGGAATACGTTCCCCAAAGTGAACAATGGTTCATATATTCCTAAGAAGAAGGAGATGACAAGACAGAGAAGAAGACCAAGAAGGTGTGGAGAGTAAAAGGTCAGCATGAAGCACCAAATGTGGTTGTTTCTACCTAACATCACTAAGTCTTCGTGATAGTGCATGAATCTAGAGGGAGCTTAATTTCTACCTTATTCATCCCTAGAAATGGAGAGAGAGATCAAGTCAGGTAGAACATGTTTTACAAATTTCTAATCACTTGATGGTTGTAGATTAATGGTCACAATCTTTCTCTTTGAAATTCTTGTCAAAGGGGGAGAACATCTGTAGCTAAAGGAGAAGGTAGTTGTGTAAATGCTTTTCTAAGAGAAATGCTGCTTGAATTCAAGGAGAAGAGATATGTCTCAAGGGGGGTTGTTTTTTAAATTCACTCTCAATTACTTTTAGCAATTGGTATAGAGTGGTTCCAATTGGTGTCAAGAAATTGTGAATTGGTTCAAAATAGTCTAGTTGTTATAGATCCCAAAGTGAAGAAAATGCTCAAGGTGTATAAAAAGAGAGAATGGAGAAAGGTCTAAGGGGGAGCTGATAGTGGTATCAAATTAGTTTCATACTTGGTACAATGCAATTCAGAATGCTAATTGGTATCAAGGCATGATATCAACAATGAGTATCAGGAATTTGATTCAATTGGTATAGAGCATGAATTAGAATATCTTCAATTTGTATAAAATCTAATTGGTTGAGATTGTGAATGGAACTTCAACTAGAATCAAACATTGTTAAATTGTATAGAGAGGTTGGAACATATGGTTTTTCCATTGCAAAAAAATGGTTGAGTGTAGGAATTTGTATGAGAGCATAAGTTTTACTCAATTGGTATCAGTTAAAGGGGGAGAAAAATCCCTTTTCCATTGTTGAGGAGAAGTGAAGTTTGCAACATCATGGTGAGTGTGACCCTTTTCCATTGATGTAAAAGGTAGAGAAAGTTGTGCAAATTTTCAAATAATTGAGCACGGGAGACCCATTTATACAGTTGGTCATAAGTGTGTGCAAAGGAAAAGGTGTGACAAAGGGGGAGAAGATCTCATATGTAATCCATCATTAGTGTTAGACCATTGGTAGTTTCAGCATTTAGTTTTTCCACTAGTGAAAAAGGGAGAGATTATTGGCATATTGTTGTCATTGATGTCAAAAGGAGAAATCATGCAAGGGAGATTGTTGGAATGATAAAATAGGATTAGAGGTGAGATGGAACTAATCTGGTAAAGGAGGTTTTTGGAATTAATATAGGAGTTTCATTGATTCCAAATATGAGATCAGAACTCAGATGGGATTGATACTAAAGGATAGAATGTTGGCATAATGATAAAAGGTGTAATTGTTGTATAGGTAGAATAGTGGTGTGTCTGGATGCTATGGAGAGTAGTGGACTTGGTTCTAGAAGAGGGTGTAGAATGATGAGAACAAGAAGCATGTTTTTGTAAATGTTTCGATATTTTCATACAATGTTACATACTATTGTAGAGGGTCCTTCCAAATGAAATAGGTGAAAATAGGTAGAAAACACAACATGGGTTTTTTGAGAGCTTCACATAGATGTAATTTGAAGGTACTAACAATGTGTTGATCACTCACAAAGGATTTATTTCTGCTCTTATATGTTGTTAGGGTTTATCAATTAAACCCTCATTTTCTATAATCATGGTGATCAAACATATTTCTATTTCTTTGGTGACTATCTATCATAGGTTGAAGGCTACTTAAGTTATAACTTACTCCATCATGGACATATGTTGATCAAACCCTTCATCTTATGTTTATAATTCAAGCTAATGTTTGTAAATTTTAATTTCCTAGGTTGAGCAACAAATATTTGGTCCTTTATTGGAGAGACTTCCCCACATCGATAGGAGTCATTTTTGGGTCTCTTAGACAAAATAATGAAGCCATGTTGAGGTGACAGTGGAATCTTAGTGAGACAATGTTTTATGTGCCCTCGAAATAGTGATGATGATTGATCAACAATGGTGATCAAGCCTTGAAGATCAAATGGCTATTGCTAAGGTCCCTTGAATCACCTAAAGCTCCTTGAAGTCGGGTTGAAGTTTAGCAATGAGCGATGGAGGTTAATCAATGGTGGTGATCAAAATATCTGATGGTACCCACTAGCCCATGGCACCTATGGTGGGACCTTGTCCATGCCTTGAGGGGAGTGGGTAATGGGGTGATCAAACAAGGTTTTGATTAGATAATACATGATGATGGACAACATAACTATGGTGGGTCCAACAAACACGTGGCGACATAGCACCCAATAACTTCACATCATAGTAGGATGTTTTTGGTGATTAGTGATATGCATCAAGAGTTAGTGGAAAGTAAAGTTAGCATAGCTAGGTTTCAAAATATTGTTACATCGTTGGGTGTTAGTGCATCACAATTACACATATTTGAGACAAAAATATTTTAGTGATGAGTGACATGTATTGAGCTATATTGGAAAATGACATCAAAGGTGGATACATAGAATTATCCCATCAACCTACATAGACTTTATGGGACTGTGCTTTCAACCACTAAGATAGCAAGGGACGGTGTAGATTAAATGGTAGTTGATCCAAAAATTATCGCTAATGGAGAAAAAAAGGCATATAATGTGCATTCAATGATGAGAGATGAACGATGGATGCTAGTGGAGTATGATGCAAATAGAAGATAGGTGGCAAGTTTTGACTGCATTACTAAGGTTCTATGGATTGGGATCATCGTTGACCATCAAAGCTTGCGCCACTTCAACGGTCTTATGGGAAATTCAATGAGTGGGGGAATAATATGTGCCTCACTGAATACCTCTGGGATTTTTATAGAAAGACCACTCTTTTCTAAGTTTTGGAAAAGAGTAGAAAGAAATGTAAATGTAAAAACATAAAAGTGGTGATGCACCAACACATTAACAATATTTCAAAACCACAAGTTCCTTTCTATGAGGGACATAATAGACACAAAACACCACATCCCTTCATTGTTGGGAAGAGAATGAGAACTAGAGGCTAGATACAAGTATATTACAGTCATTTAATCCACCCGCAAGAAGTGTGTATTAAGATCTGATCAAATGTAGAAGTTCCAAGAGTTAATAGAAAAATATTGAAAAGCTACATAAAATCTTCCTCTTAATATAACATAACATGAATAAATTACAACCTACAAAGAAAAAAAATAACTCCAATGACATAATCTAGATTCTATAGATTATTTTAGCATGCACACATACAACATGGAAATCGAATAATTATACTCTTCAGATTAAGCAAGACATAGTGGTTTATTTTGGACGAAGATATAAAGAAGAAAATATTGACAAAGGCCATATCATGCATAGTTCTGATTATTTTTCCCAAATAACTCATACTTAAAATATTAAATGAACTTAAAATAGAGGTTGCATTTCAATCTGGTGATAGTTTAAGTATATAAAATATAAAATGTGCCACAGTGAAGTAGTATTCTGTAAATTTTAAAAGAAAATGATCCCATAACTATGAAAGCTAAAGAATTTTTTTTCCAAAAGGAAAACTTTAGGAACCCTTTCTAAATGTTGTCGCTTCCAATTTATAGCCACCAATGAGAGAGAAAGGTTGACTACATTTAGAAGTAATGACTACTAGACGTCTGCACCTAATAAATTGGAATTCTATCCAAGATCTTTTGGTTAGGTTACTGCAATCCTTCTCATCAAATTTCAACTACCACATTAATGTCCTTTAGATATTTTAATAGGATTTCCCCCCATAATCACTAGGATCCTAGGAAAATAGCATAGAAAAGGTCTTGTCAACCAGTCAAGTGGCTATGGCAGAACTGACTCACATTTTTCTCTAGAACAAGGTAAGACACATTCTGATGGACTCCTAATGAAAATTCCCAAGGTACAACTTTTCGGAAGCGAAGAGATGATGCGTTGAGTAGGCAGATAGTCTTAGATTTATGAAAAGTGATTTTAAGAACTCATCTGCCAAGATGACGCATGGTTTGACTCATAACCGAAAGGAAAAAAATCAACAAAACATGCATAGCCACCACATGGAAAATTGTGTGTCTGTCAAAAATACAACTCTTTCACACACAATTCTTCTCGCGCACAAAGGTAAAGCAAAAATAAAAAATAGAATAAGGAAAATTTTTGCTTCACATTTCTGGCAACTCACAAGGGGGATTCACTTGCAAAGGAATGAACCTAGACCTCTGGTCATTCTTGGATTTTGAGGAAAGTGGAGCCCAACATTTCTCAATCTGCATCAGTTGGTCTGGAAAGACTAAAAAAATATTTATATGCATGATCTAGCTCGAAGACTTCTTTGAAAGAAGCGAATCCACACCTTGCTGAAACAACTTTCAGATGATAGTATACATGAGAAATCTGAAGAACTTAACTCTCAACATCATCCATTGTGGCTATTATCCTCAACTCTAGAAGAATTGTACAAGTTTGAACCTTATTCTTGACCTCCTTAGTAATCTTCTCAATTGATAATGCATCCCCATTTGTTGAAAGGAAGGGAGGCAACTCGAAGCTGTACAGGACATGAAAATCCTTCTTGATTTCATTGACCCTTTTGTTTAGTACCACCTAGACATGCATGATTTTTGTCACTATCTTATGAGAGTGGGTGAATTCACTTGCTTTGCTAGAGGTAGGCCTTCAATCTATAATTCTTGCACTTCTTAGACTTAATCCTTTTCCACACATAGCTTTGAAATCAATCTTTGAAACTCGGCCACTCAAGAGGCATACTCTTGGAGAATTTGGTCATCCAACGGGCCAAATCTTACATTTATTTCTCAAGAATCCCTCAAAAATTGTAGGGCCAATTTTAAAATGGTGAGCACAATAATGATTTTATCACAATAGGCAAATACCAACCTTCTCTTTATAGGAAGGGTCACAAAAATTTTTACAACTGCTAACTCTTCATGTAGTTGAGCCTCCTTTTGCTTCATGCTTTGTTACATTTGATCCCTTTTCAAGAGAATTTTCTAGTTCATAAACTAAGTTTCTAACCTCCTAATCACGAGTGTGCAGAGAACACTGAATGACTTGTTTTTCACTTCTTAACTTTTTGGCTTCCCGTCGAGCCTTTTGCAAATTGTCGAAAGCTTGCTGGATCAGACACCATCTAGCTCTTTCTTTATACTCTCTTGAACACGTTGGTGCTCTACACTAGATTGGCACTCAACTACAAGTTCACCTTTCAATCTATCTATTTTTGAATAAATTTGAATCCACTCATCCTAAAGCACCATAAGAGATCTTGAGACTTCCATTTGTTGATCTTGCACATGTATTATGTAGATAATTTCATCATTTCAGGCCCTGAATTTAGACTACAGTCAATTCACCGTTTCTTTGACATTCACCAACTCAACTTTGTGCTTTCTTAACTTCTGATCTGGTTGTTCATAATCAATATATACTACCTTCTAAGTGGTCTTGGCTAGATCTACCTTGTTGCATGGGTGAATTTCAATTTAATCCAAACCCACTGCCCTGATGTCATAATCTTCCATCTGCATCTGTCCTTTGGGTCGAGCTATGAGTGGCTTCATGGTAGTGATCCATAAAGAATTATACTCTTCATTGAAATAGGTTTGAATCTTTTAGGCACCTGGCAGCTCAGCATTCTTCATTCTTCTTTTTTGCTTCTTGGCTTGTCGGGCCAACTTAGTCACATCAAAATTATTTTGAAGAGTCTCTGGATAATCAATTCTCTACACTACAAGAGAAGCACCAAGGGGTAGGCTAAAAAGAGTAACAAAAGGGGAGAATTCAAATGTATGAGCATGTGGGGAGGTGAATGGTAGAGTAATCATTGAAAATGGTGGGATGCCAAATTGAGATTGGGCACTATAAGTACTGGTCAAAGTAAAAAGGGAAGCTGATGGAATGGGAAATTTTTGTTCGAATGTGGATGGACCTGGGGTAACGAGTAGCATGAATGATTTAGACTTTTCAATAGGGTCCCTAGATAGGGTGATCAAAGAGTCAATAATGGTTGAATCAGATGTTGCTTGCTTGGCATGTGGGGGTACATCACTTCATGTGTTGAAAATGGCAGCGGGCTTATTCAAAAATAAAATTTCAAGGTCTATTCATGGAGGATTCTTTTCAATGGGTAGGGGCAAAGGATTGACCAAATATTTTGAAGCTAGGAGAAGAGGGGGCAACAAGACTTACCTAAACTGTGACCATCTGAACATTCTATAGAGCAGACTCTGCTTCTTCATTTTCCAATAGATACATCAGATATGTCCAGGTTTCAGACTCGCCTTATCCTTTTTTGACCCAAACTAGAACATCTTTATCCCTTAGCGGATGATCCCATTGAAGCTTTTCCCTCTTCTTCTAAAATTCAATCTCATGGGGACCACTGAGTTCTCTTCCCCTTACTTCAGACACTGGCGGAGGATGAAACTTGTGAATCCTTTTGATTAGAGATTCTCCCTTTGTCAAACTCTTGTGGTCAATCAGTATGGCGAGGAAGTCTCTCCTTTGTTATCTCATGGATAGACTCTAGGTTGATGTTGTTGTAATTAGCTTCTTGGTCATAAATGTCCTCAAATTATTCATCGTATGGGTAGAATTCTCCAAGCAACTTATGTGTTCCTTCCATCTCTTGTCGGAATCTCCAAAAGTTTGTCATCTTCCTTTCCAACCACCCTTTCCGTGTCATTTAATTGTTGAGAGTTTTACTTATCAGAACATCCCTCTGATATTTTTCCTACGGTGTATAAAATATTAGCCACCTTGGCCTTTTGCTTGGTATGAGGGCCATTTTGACATATATTTTCAGCTTCGCCTAAGTCATATTTTTCTTGGACTCCACATAGTCCCACTTCTCATGTTTCAAGGAAAACAATTTTTTTGGATTTTTGTACCATCTGTCACAGATAAGGACTAATCCTAGGGTGACCAATAGATTTGTAATCTACCTTTGTGCTTCACATTTCTCCAATACCATTCTACTATTTTCAATGCAAACAAGAAGTAGATATAACTTTTTTTTGTTCCTTACCTTGTCATAGGTGTTGTCGGTAAGAGTTGCCTGACGAAATTCCTCCCACATGAAAACCATATCTATCACAAATCTGGGGAGTTGAAAAGTTTCTTTGACGAAACCATCATATCTGATAAATGTAAAATCTTCCTCGAAGAAATAATACACCAGATTCAATGATTTTTTAATCTATTTCTGAACCTCAAGGTACAAACGACCTGTCAGACATGTCAATAGCTCTTGAAGCACCATTCTTAGAAAGTGGTTCACAAAATAGTAATAATTACTTATTTTTGATAGCACATAGGTCCATTCATCGAACCTAGAGACCGATAAATATCTTTCCAGAAAGCCAAAGTTCTGATGCAAAATTAAATGGAACAAGAAAGAAGAATACCTAAATTTAGACTTGATTTGGTAATTCTTTAGCTACATCAACATGTTTGTAGCTACTACATAAGAAAATTCAAAATATCTTTGCCCCCTTTCTTGCTTGAGTACCAAAGCTAAGGCCATTTGGAAAGTGTGGACCTCTTCATCATCATCCAGGTCCAAAAGCCAGGCTAGCATCAAGAAAATATCCTACATGTTATTTTTGAATTTTCTGAATGTCGGAGGAAAAATGAATCGACCTCTCGACAACTTCTCTCATGTCTCATTCTAATAGAAACCGTCTCTTTCATTTTCTTCCTCCCATTATATTTCCATATCATCCTCACTAAATGGCTCAACATGCGAGTTGGGAGGGATACACATCTCTCATATAGCTGTAGCAAAAATCATGACCTTGATCTTATTGCATGGTATGGTTCCTAGTTCTCCATCAAGCCTTTTGATGCATGAGTCCACTAGCTCTAGGCATGGATGTATGGAAGGTAGCATAATCTATGGAACACCACAATTCCAAAGCCCATAGGAAAAACCCTAAGAGGTGCCATATTCTTTCATTCTTCGAAACACTCCCTCTCTAAGTTTTCTAGGGTTTTTTGCCAATTTTGGGTCAAAAATATTGTTGGAAAAATATTGCATTGCCTCTCTTGTAGATTTTTCCACCATGGCTGATTTGAAAGTTAAGAAGAGTTTTTTCACTAAAATAGCCATTTTCTTTTTGCTTCCTTATAAAAATCTACTTTTTAGTGTAATTAATTTCCTTAGAAAGTATGTGTAGTTAAGGCTGCGTCATTACCGCTAGTCCATTAAATGCTACCAACGAGGTGATACAAGTGGTTTGGTGATCCGTATCCCTCAGGAATACAAAAAACTCTACAAGAATGGAATTAGTACATTCCCTTCACCACCTCTCTTCTCAAACAAGCTCATTGTCTTGGGGAGACTCCCTTTAGCTATGTCAATCTTTCTTAAGTGATATGAAGTACTGTTGAAAAGACATGCTCATTAATTTGTCACATATTAGTGTGTTAATCCATTCCTTTTAACTTACACAAGCTAACTGATGTTGATGATGGAAAAGGACACGTGCCAATCATCAACTTATATGGGCATTTACTCCCAACACCCAAAAATTAATTTTTAGACCTTATGTTAGATTTTCTATATGATTTATTCTCCATTCATATGTTGCTTTTATATTTTCCCATTGTCATCTAGCCAAAAATAGACCTTTTGCTATTTGGGTTCACCAACATCTCTTTTCTATAAATAGCTATGCCACCTTAAGGCTATATTCATTTGAAAAGTAAGCCTTTTGATTTTAGCTAGCCTATTCTCCATTTGCATATTTCCCTTTCGCTCTATTGCTTTAGCCATGTCTTTTAGCCTAGGTACTCCTATTCATCTGCTTCTATGAAGGCCAAAATATGCCTTCATTGGGGAGACTACTACTAACAAAATCAAGCACCTGGTGAAGAGGTGCAGCCAACTAGGAGTAATTTCCTTTCGTTGGTTCATCGGTATGGACTTCATTGAGGACAAAAATTAGATGAGGAGCAATTTCAATGTTTTGTCTTGCTTCGTGCCCTCCCTTTTGGACTCGAATATGGTGAAACCTTAGATAGTTGAGTTGTTTCACCAAATGTTCAACGTCTCTCTGCTAGAAGGGCTCGACGGGATCGTGCAATTTTCTATCCCTGGTGTCAAAATTCCTAGTGCAATGGACCTCCATCAGTATGTTGATCGTGGTGTGAACATGCCTTGGCTACCTTTTCTGAGTGAGTTTCTCACCATGGACCTTAAAATCCATCACACTCTATCTCTTCTTATAACCAGCTACTTCCTTTGGGAATATGGCATTGAGGTCATTCCTAGGTTAGACTTCAAGAAGCATTTTGAGCTTCTAGCATACAATCACGAAGACTAGGGTTGAGGTCCATGCGTCATGTGTTGTGTGTTGTGTGTTCCCCACTTTCCTATCAATGAAGAAGAAGAATAAGAAGAAAAGAATCACTATGGGAAACATTCCCACATAACTATGGTTGGAGGTCTATCCTTTTGATGTTTTGTAAAAATGCCTCCATTTTGCTCTTTTTACACTTTTTTCTCATAGACCCTTTCTGGGTTTTGCTCAAGAGAGATTTTCTGTTAAAATTTGAGCCTCAGGGTGCTTTATACTTGTAAATTTTGATGAAAATAGAATATATAATATAGTATTTCCTTACTTCTTCTATCTTATTCATTTTATTTTTGGATTATTATGAAACTTAAAACAACAATTACAAAATTTTACATATGGTACATAACTATGAAATTTGTAAAGAATGATGTACTTTAATGGAATAGTTTTAGAAAAATACCATTTACGGGTATCTCTAAAGCATTTCCTTCCATGTCTTCCAGATTGTATTCATTCTTCTCCGTACATGCGCTAATTCAGAAGGGTCCCTTCCATATTGCTTCAAACTTGGTGTGCTACCCTAGTTTTGCAATGCACTCATCATATTTCAGCACTAGGCTTCCTTCTTAGAAATTAAGGTCAAAAGTCTTCTTGTCAAACCATCATTTGACCGTCTATTGGCAGATAATCATGGATCTAAAGGCCTTTTCTTTGTCCTCCTCCAGTTTGAGGAGTTCTATTATCCATACCTCCATTCCACCACTCTCCTCTATTTCTAGGGCTTTCAGTAATTGTAGAGAAGGAAGATCCAAAGAAATAGGTAAAACTACCTCTTTTCCATACACTAATTCATAGGGAGATGTCTTTAGTATCTACTTCGACATGATATGGTCTACCCATAGAGCAACCCATAGATGCTTGTGCCATTATCTTTCTCGTTCAAACCCGATGCACTTGATTAACCTAATTAAGTTTTTATTTTTTGACTCTGCTAACCCATTTCCTTATGGGTAATAGCTTGATGAATTCTTGAGGTAGATCCAGTTCTTAATACAAAAATCTAACATCCTTGAACCTACAAAGGCCCAAGCATGATTGGATATCACAATCTTGTGTGAACCAAACCTATTCACCAGCTCCTCTAGGAAGTTAACAATACCACCCTTTGTAGCACCTTTTAGGGTGATAGCCTTTGTCCACCTTGTGAAGTAGTTCGTTGCTGTGAGGATCCACCTATGACCAACACTAGAGATGGGATTTATCATTTTTACAAAGTCCAATCCCCATTGAGAAAAAGGCTCTTTAGTTATAATGGGACTTAAAGGAAAAGAAAAAAAAACTCACTTTCCAAAAAAAAATTGACACTGAGTACATTTCTACACCAAATGGTGCACTTCAAAAAATATTAAGGGTCAGAAGTATCCTCCTCACCTGATTTTTAGGGTATTCATTTTAGCAGAAAAATATCCACCCTTAGGACTACTATATAATTTTGGTAGAACCCTCCCTACCTCACTCTTGTCTAAACATCGAAGTAATACTCAGTCATAGTTTCTTTTAAATAAAATCCACCAAGTAATACATACCTAGTGCCTTGTAGTCAGTAACATCTTCATTTGTGGAATGGGAGAACCATCGGGTAGTGTCCCTTTTACATATATAGTGTCTGATATTCTACCCAGGAGTCATCAAACTCAAACTGATTTGAGTAAACTTGATCAATCTCATTGTCAGCATCAGAACCCAACTCTTGTGCAAGATACTCATAGAGGCCTCTTCCTCACACCAAATTGGCTGGTTTGATATGCACATCATACTCCAAGATCTTGGTGATCCAATTGGCACTTTTTCAGTTATTTTTCCTTCAGCAACATATTCCCTTACACTTGGGTGAGCAACCGAGATGGTGATTTTATTGGCTGACACCAAGTGTCAAAACTTCTTAAGGCTCTTGACAATGGAAAATGCCTGCTTTTCTACAAAATTGTATCTGGTTTCATAACCCTTGGGGGTTCTTGAATGAAAATAAGTTGGATGCTCTCCACTATCTTCTTCATCCCTTTGAGTGAGCAAAAAAGCTATGCTATGTTGACCACTATATACGTAAAGAAAGAAATCTTTAGAAAATTTCAAATTGGCCAACAATGAAGCAGTAGAAATAGCCTTCTTTATCTTCTTGAAATCTACCTTGCCTTCGGGGGTCCATTTGAACATCAAGCTTTTCTTGAGAATCAACATGGTGGGTCTAGTGATCCTACAAAGTCTCAAATGAACCGGCTAACAAAATTAATCTTTCCTAAGAAAGACTATAGCCCTTTCTGATTTATCGGAAAGGGTAAATCGATTATAGATTCAGTCTTTCAGGATCTATTTCAATTCCCTCCTTGGATACTACAAAGCCAAGTAGCTTACCTTGAGGTACTCTGAAAAACACATTTTTTGGGGTTTAAAGAAATCTCAAAACTTTTAGCACCTCTGGAAAACTTGTTCTAGATGATCAAAATGACCAACCATTGACTTTGAAAATATTGTCAAGTAATCCAGATAAATCAGAATGACCAAATTGATCAATCCCATGAAAGAAATGTCCATGGCCTACTGAAAAGTTGTAGTATCATTTGAGAGTCTAAAGGGCATCTTTGCATATGCAAACATTCCACACTTGGTGGTAAATGTCATTTTATGTTGTTCACCTTCCTTGAAATATACCTAATTGTATCCTGAGAAACCATCAAGCAATGAGAACATCTCCAACCTGACTATCATCTGTAAGATTTTCTCCATGGATGAAAAAGGGTAGTGATATTTTAGCGAGGCTCTACTCAAGTGTTAAAAATTGACACAAAGCTAGATGTCACTATATTTGTTCTGAACTAGTACCAGATTAGACACCTAAGTTGAGTGTTTAATAGGGTAAATGATTCAGGACTCAATTAATTTAGTGAGCTCTTGGGCCATCAATGCCTCAACTTTTGGGTTAAGAGGCCTCTACTTCTGTCAGACTGGTTTTGACCCTTCTACAAAATCAATAGTATGTTGGATTATACCACGATTTTATCCTCTAATATCATCATAGATCCATGCTATAACTCTATTGTACCTAGAACACAAATCGCTTAACCTTTCTTTATCTTCCCATGGAATATTTCTTTTGACTTTCAGATTTCTGTCATTTCTAACATCCAACTCTTCATAATCCTTTTCGTTTGTTGTAAACCTTTTCTTTCCATTCATCACATCTTCATAGTCAAATATATTGTCAAGGGAAATTAAACCTCGAGGGAGCTTATTTCCTTTTAGTTGAATGACCTACCCCTCAACAAGCTAAACCTCTAGTTGTGAATAGTCAAAAATTCCTTTTGACTTTTAGATGAAAGTGGCTAGCTGGGTGTCATCCTTGAACACTTGCCAATTTTGGTCATTTTTTGAGAATTGATGGTCAGAAAATGATCTACACTAAGTTCTACTTTGAATCGGAAATTGACTCAAATCATGACCTGATTGAAGCCATCCGATCCACTATAATTTTGGGATCGAGGAATGACTTGCACATTCAAAGCTTCAAAATATTTAATTAAATCCCATATCTGATGTCTATAGGATTTTATTCTCATATTTTTAGCAGCTGCTTGCCCTCAAACTAGGCTAACAATCTACTTGGAATCTCTGAATACCTGCAACCTCTTTGCACCCATCTGCTCGGTGAGGAACAAAACTTGGATCAAGGCTTCATATTATGCATCATTGCTAGAGCATGAAAACTAGAATTGATAAGCCTTGAGGGTCTTGGATCTTATTGAAGAGACCAATTGGACCCCTTCTCTAGAACTGGCTTTCCATTTAGTTCCATCAAAGTATAGGATCCATAAATGATTATCCATTGAATTATCATATTTTTCCTAGTCCTTCATCAGTTTTGGATAGACCAGGTCATCATCAAATATTACATATGTGTCAACTTCCGCGACATGGAAATTGTCAAACTAGTTGAGGAGAACTTCTTCCTCACCAGTCTGCTCACTTGTATCTTCTTCATCTTCTAGAATTTCCAGACAATATCCCTCTTGTCTTAAAAAAGAGGTATGCGCTACTTTAGAAAAAAGGACAACATTGTACGCTATACGTTCAAGGTGCAAAGACATTGAGAGAATCTTCATCTTTAGACCCCATGCTTAGTTCTTAATATCAAATGAGACCAGCCCAGTTCCAAGTATCTATCCAACTTTGTGGTGAAATATCTAGAAAGGCATATCTTGAAGACTAGGGGAATATCTATTACCTCTACCTCTTTTGAGACTGTCTAGCTTGGACATGAAAAGAGGGTCAAGGATAGATCTTTTATTCGATCGACTGTCAGAACCTTCTTCCTGTCTAATTGCATGATTACTTTTTCCAGAGGTTCATACTTGAGCATTAAAGCATCATCGACTTCTTTTTGCATGATCGTTGTATTAGCTCCCAAGTCAATCATATTATTGTGCAAAAGTTTATCTTCCACAATTAATGTTATAAAGAAAGGAGTGGGCTTCATCTTGTTTACCTCTTTTTCTTTTTCATCACCTACATCATTTGTATAAGATGTAAATTTTAGAGCTTGAGGATCTGACACGAGCCCTTTATCTTTACTCTAATCACACGGTGAAACTTTGTTTGACTACGATCTTGGTTCCTCATTTTTCAATTCTTCTCAAAGCAATTTCTTTTGCTTGGGGATGGATATAACATCCCATAGAGACACATTTGTAGGTGCCTTCTTCAACTGCTCCACCACATTGAGCATCTTGACTAGTAGGGCCTTTGGTATGTATGATGGAATCTCCCTTAGCTTTGGAGGAAGATGATCTATCATGAATGGATTTGATGTTTTATCTAGCAATTTTTCAGGTGATGGGGGTATCCATTAATTTTGAGTCAGTTAAATAGTCAGTTGTGGAAGTTGTCTTTCTTATGATGGTGGTTGGCAAGGTTGAGGATGAGGTGGAGCTTGTGGAAAATATTCTCCCGTGATCCTCCTCTCGGATCTGGTGTTGTAATCCAACTGTACCTGTCCAGTGCTAGTCATCAGAGCTTCGTTCGTGAATACTCAATCTTCTTCCTCCATCCAGGAAAACAGTACATGGTCAGGTGTGATATCCAACTCTTTCTCTACATGCATCCCTTGCATTTGTGCTCTAAAATGGGCATTCTCCATTTCAAAAGTGCTCCTTTATTTCTTTGCTCTACTATCTTTTGTTGCATGTTTCCCTTTGGGAAAATTTGGGGCATATGACTATCATTTCTAGGAAAGCACCATGCATTTTCATCATCTATCAAGTTGTTTGGACCTAGAATCAAATCTTTGTTTTTGCTATCTTTGACTATTTGTAATGGAATGGTGACCAAAACTTTCTAGTTGGTGGGAGCTGCTTGTTGACCTCCCCAACCCGAAGGTCCTTGGTATGTGCTTTGCTGATAAAATGGCCTTCCTCCCTAGTAGGTTTGAGTGGCTTGCTTCGGAGAAGCCACTTGTTGCCACTTAATGAGAATTAACTCATTAGAAAAATATTTCATTAGACTCTTGATATTATTAATGTCTTCTTTTATAGAGGAAGTAGCCGATATGCTCGGTTGTGCTGCAAGGTATATGTACATAGACTGCAGTGAAAATGAGCCTGTCACTTGTGTCTTAGAAGTTCTTAGAGTAGATTCCTCTCAAGCTAGCGTGCCTGAGATTTCCACAAAAATGGGCATTGGGGGTCATAGAGGTAGCTTCTTGGCATTTATCAAATTATTCTCTGCACATACCCCACCTCATAGGCATTGAGTAAATTATCCCCTCCCATAGAAGTTATCATGACCACAATATCTAAATTAATAGCCTTTAGGTAAAACATGGATGCCATCGTAGCTTGAGGTCAGCAATCACGGGGATCCTTTTCTAGGTTTTCTTAAACTTGGTGTTGAAGTCACTCATAGCCTCTTGCAGATCTCTCTTGATGGTAATCAATTGATGTAGTAGTGAAGAATGATCACCTTTTCTGAAAAACGTTCAAATAGCTTTTCTATGAGGTCCTCCCACAAGCTAATGGAATAGGAATTCAGAGATATGTACCAATCTTCAGCCTTTCCTTTGAAAGCCAAAAATCTTATAGAAACATTCTCCTTCACAATTTTATACACTCTACATACCTCTGCTACATCTTGGAGGTGCTCAAAAGGGGTTTTAAAGTCCTCTCTAGAGAATTTAGGAATAGGCTTGAGGGCGTTAGTGATTGGTAGACCAAACATCAGGGGGAGTAGGTGGCAGTAGTGGACTACCACTATCCCAGGTCACAAAGTTTCTAGGAGTAAGAGGGGGTATGTGAGCCATGGAGAAAAGGTTCTAATGGATTGGGTAAGCTGGTATTCTTATTTGGAAACTTTGACATCTAGGCGGAGTAGATAAGGCTCTAAACTTTGGACTCTTACTCCTTACTCTATTGCTTCTTACAGGTGATACAAAACCTATAAATATTCTTCTCCTATGTACCAAAGAAGGTAGCTAGGAGTACTTGAAGTGACCTTTCGAGGGTGCCCTTATTTGGAGTTTGGGCATGAAACCTCCAATTTCCTTCATTGGTATGATTTAGAAATATATCTAACTTCTAATCAGATGTTCGAAACTTCTCCCATCGAGCATGCTAGAAAAATAACTATTGATCATCAAAGAATACACCTCTCAAAAAATATTATGGGAAATTCAGTGAGTGGGGGAACAATATGTGCCTCACTAAATACCTTCGAGATTTTTATAGAAAGATGACTCTTCTCTAAGTTTGGGAAAAGAGTAGAAAGAAATGTAAATAGAAAAAATAAAAGTGGTGATACACCAATGCTTTTACAACATTTCAAAACCACAAGTTTATTTCTATAAGTGACATGATACACACACAACACCACATCCCTTCATTGTTGGGAAGATAACGAGCAAAAAAGGCTAGATACAAGCATAGTGCAGTCATTCAATCCACCCACAAGAAGTGCATATTAAGATCCGATCAAAGATAGAAATTCCAAGAGTTAATAGAAAAATATTCGAAAGCTACATAAACTCTTCCTCTTAGTATAGCATAACATGAATAAATGATAACCTACAAATAAAAAAAATAAGTACAATGACATGCTCTAGTTTCTACTGATTATAACTTTCTCATGCAAACATACAACATGGAAATCAAATAATCAAACTATTCAGATTAAGCAAGGCACAATGTTCTGTTTTGGATGAAGATATAAAGAAGGGAATATTTTCAGAGGTCATATCATGCACAATTTCAATTATTTCTCCCAAATAACTTGTACTTTAAATATTAAATGAACTTAAAACATAGGTCGGATTCCAATTTGATGATAGTTTGAGTATATAAAAGATATAACAGTCCAAAGTGAAGCAGTCTTCTGTAAAATTTTAAAAGAAAATACTCCTATAACTATGAAAACTTGAGGAACCCTTTCTAGATGTCACTTCAAATTTATAGCCGTTAAGGAGAGATAAATGTTGAATTCATTTAGAAGTAAAAACTACTAGATGTCTACACTTGATAGCTTGGAATCTAATCCTAGATATTTTGGTTAGGTCACTACAATCCTTCTCATCAACTTTGAACTACCACATTAATGCCCTTTAGATATTTTAACTGGATTTCCCCTCATAATCGCCTGGATCCTAGAAACACAACCTAGAAAAGGTTTTGTCAATTGATCAAGTGGCTTTGGCAGCACCAACTCACATCCTTTCTCTAGAACAAGGCAAGACACATTCTAAAAAGATCCACATGAAAATTCCAAAGGTACAGCTTCTAGGCAGTGAAGAGATGATGTGTTGAGTAGGCGGATAGTCTCAAATTTATGAAAAATGATTTTAAGAAATCATCCACCAAGATGAAACATGGTCTAACTCTCAGCCAAAAGGAAAGCGATCAATGAAACACACACATCAACCATATGGCACATTGTGTGCCCATCGAAAATATAACTTTTTCATGCGTGGATCTTCCTGAAGACAACACTAAAGCCGAAAATAAAAAATAGACTAATGAAATTTTTTTCTTTATAATAATGAAATATGGAGACGTATGTAATGCAGTGATATGTTAGAAGATATTTGATCAATGAATCATATTTGAAATTGAAGTCTAAAAATGGTTGTTTGTGTCTTTCACAAGGGTATCGGAGAGAAAGTTAAACATCAGTGAGACTAATATGCTAGTCCCTTCGACAATAGTATGCAATGTTCTAACGATGATTGCATGTCAGTGGAGACTGATGGTACATGATTAAAGGTGACTGATATGATGGTGATTTTTTAAACATGCCAAGATGAATGGAGGATTGTAGGATCATAGCATGAAAGAGAAGATTTATGACCCATATTCAACAATAAAGATCTATAATGACTATGATAGTGTGAATGAGGGTTTTGACTAATAACTGACATAGAAGAAGGAATTAATTGGTCCAATTGCACCTATGACCAATGTCAGTGAAGATTTAATCTACTAATTAGCGACATAGATAACTATGTTGATGAATATCATAATCAGATAGTATGAACAAAAAAATTCATTGAATGTATATCTAATTCTAGGGTTTGAAAAAGACCGGATTTGGGAAAATTCTTTGTATCTAAGTTAAATTTTATGAGCCTCAATGCATATTTTGTGTAAGGAATATTTCTAGAAACCCTAATAGGTGGTTGAGATAAGAATTGGATCACATAGTCAAGGGAATGCATTTAATGTATTCTAGGTTCAGGGTTTTCTAGGTTGTCTAGTTTTATAGATTTAGTGAATCTGTAGAGTGAGTGTGTGGTTCTATGCACTAGCATCTTGCTAGAGATGTCAGCAGGGAAAGAAAACCATAACAAAAAGTTTTGGAATGATTTGAATGGTGGTGTGCATCTTGAGGTATAAGGAAAAGGGGAAGACAATCAGGATATTGTCAAAATTAATAATTTGTTGAGTGTGAGTTTAGAGAGAATAGTCTGCAAGAGTAACGAGTGTTGAAAAGAGACATGTATAGCTGAATTTTCAGCAAGAGGGGAGTAGGTAGATAGCTATAAGTGCAAATAGTGAATGAACATATGTTTGTAACCTAGAAATAATACAAATTATCATCTAGGTTTGCATTTAGGAAAGTGAAGATTTATGAAACACTGTCGGAAGGAAAAGAGGTGTAGAGTAGCAAGTTAGAACAAAGGATGTTCTAGGTGCAGAGGAGAGTGTAGAAAAGAGAAAGAAGAAAAGTGCAAAGAAGAAAGAGGAAAGTAGAAAAGGAAGAGAGAGCATTGAAGAAATGTGTAGACGTGTGTTTTGCTAAGAGTGTGAGATCAACAGCTGAAAGTGAGTTGCAGTGTGTGCAACAAAGTAAAAAATGTATTGATGCATTATTAAGTTGTGTAGAACCAAGTCTATGCATATTTGAAATTTTAACATTGTAAGAGGTGGTTACCTCATTTGTACTGAGTTGGTGCTCAGTTTAGTGTGTTGGTACATCTTTCGAGTTGGAGCTCCTAAATTAGGGAGTTGGTGCTTCATTTGGTTAGTGCCCTAAACATTTTCAGGGAGTTGGTGCTTCCTTGGGTTGGTGCCCTAAACTTTTTAATAGAAGATTTCCATGTGAGGCTTGATTAGAACAGTAGGTCCTAGCAACATTTCTCACCATGGTTTTTCCCATCTTCAATTTTCCACATATATTTGGTGTTAAGAGATTTTGTGTGAATGTGTGTTTATCTCTCTATGTGTTTAGTTAATCTACACATTAAGAGATTAATGAATTATTCTACATAAAGTAATTAGAGCTAAAAGAAGTAATTTACATAAAGGTTTGAAGGGCTAGGTTTTGATATCTATTGATTCACCCCCCTCTCAACAAATTATTGTGTTCAAATAGAACCTTCCATTGAAATTACCATTCAAACTCCTATTGTGATTAATTTAGATGATGATATTTATATTACAAACATTGATGAACAAGTGAATAATGAGTTGAATTCATTGTTCTCTTCTTCAATTAGCTTCAATGAAAAATCTACTAATAAATGTTCACCTTGGTGCTTCCCCTAGTTTGACACTTGTTGTTGTCCCTTTGGCTAGTTTTTTTCCTTCTGTATGTACCGTTCGATATTGGGAAGCACACGACCTGCTATAGGTTGACTCGCATGTGTCTTACTAGTATTTTGCATTGTTTTTTTTTTCATGTGATTGCATGTGTGTACTGTGATCCCCCATACTATTTCATTTGATATATCTATCTATTTTTGTGCATTCCTCTATATGTACCTACATTCTTCTATATGTCATAAATTTTTTTAGCTTTTTTCACTTGTCTTGTGTTTTCCTTTTGGGGATGATGCAAGGCGTTGAGACATTAAGGTCTCTTCCATGTTGACCCAAAGGATTTTTCTTTCTTTTTTCCACTCTCTTTGTGTCATTCTTCTAGTTCTATGATTATTTGTGGAATGATGGCATTTATGAGCTCTATAACAACCTTTTAGCAAATATATGTTGACCCCAAATCCATAGATCCCTTATGTATGTTTTGAGGAAACCCCTCCTTCCTTTTTAGTGACATAGATTTATTTCGAAAACATATGACTTGGCATAGTTCTCTTTGATGAATCTCTCATGTCTTAGGATTGAAAATTGGTTACTTTAAAGTAATTTCTCAAAACAATTGTGTTAGCAACTGCTCTGAAGTGGGGGCATATATTCATAATACATTTTGACATTTTTAATGTTTCATGGTGCGATTTTATTTTTTTCTTGTGATGCATCCTTTTTATTAGTGGTGTCATTGGGTTTGATGTGCTCCAAGAGTGCAATAATTCTTAGCATAGGACTTTTCTCTTAGTGGCAATGCGAGACACTTCATTCCCTAACTTGTGAATCTTTTACTCCTGACTTCTCCTCTCTTGGAGACATTAGGAATGATGTTCCCTACGAAGAAGACCTTACATGAACAAATAAAGATCCCTTTAAATAAAAACCTATATATATAATTTTCATAAATTTTTGGCATAACACAACTTGCTAACCTTGTGAGACTCAAACGCTAATTTCAAGGCCACTTGGAATACAACAGCTTGCTTTCCTATTGAGCCTTTCGTAGCATTGTGGCACCTTATTGAATTTATCAAAGCGATAACTTTGGTATGGTCAGTACAATGAGAATCTAACACAGAGGCATGCATTTCTCATTGTATAGTGAGAATCTGATAGAGAGCTATAACTTTCTTACTAAGCCACCTTATTGGTGGACATGTGTAGTGGAAAGCCTTAACGTTTTGCACCTCAAAGTGAGCACAAATTGATAGATTATATGTGTGGCTGAGGAAGATCTCATGTATTAGGATTCAACATTGGCTACTTTAAAGTAATTTCCCACAACAATGGTGTTAGCAACTTCTTTAAAGTGGGGCATACATTGATAATACATTTTGAAACTTTTAATGTTTCATGGTGCGATTTTATTTTTTCCTTGTGATGCATCTTTTTTCTTAGTGGTGTCACTAGGTTTGATGTCCTCCAAGAGTGCAATAATTCTTAGCATAGGACTTTCCTCTTATCGGTGATGTGATGCACTTTATTCCTTAAGTTCTGAATCTCTTACTCTTTACTTGTCCTCTCTTGGAGATAGGCACGTGCATACAAAGTCACAGAATTCACTAAGTGCATATTAAATCGTTGTATCGGTGAGACATCCCTAACTGTCCCACCAATGATGTTAACTCACACCGATAAGGCTTCCATACTCCACCTGGGGCCCACCAAGGCACAGGTACACCACTTATGTAATTTCGGAGAATCATGAAGGGAATCTACAATATTCACGCGAAGCTCCCGAAAAGACATCCGATCAAATCTCTATATCATTGTATCGGTAGGACATCCCTAAGTGTCCCATTGATGATGTTCACTCATGTCGATATCCCCAGACCCCGTGAGGGGGTGTTGCCCCCTTGACCCCCATAAGGGGGCTCTACCCCCTTGACCCCGCCGGTGGTTGTTGCCCCCAGGCCCCTACTTCAATATTAAAAAATATATATATATATGGGGGAACCATGCCGACCAAGTATGCAAATTTTTAAAGGAGAGATTCGCCATTTTAATGAACCGTTTTAGTGATTATTCACTAGGATTCGCCAGTGTGATAATTTTTTTTTACCAATTATCCATTAAGATTCGCCAGGATTTTACAAATTTTTGAATAATGTGCATAAGATTCGCCAAGGAAAATTAATATATTTTTCAAATAAAAGGAAAGATTCACCAGGATTTTAAACCTTTGTTGAGGGGGGGGGGTTCCTTAAATTTATCCCTGTCTCTTGATGAGGGATAGTGAGTCCATTTTAGACTTCCATACAAGAGTTTGTAATTTGTTGAACTAGTTGAGAACAAATGGTGAAACCATGGAAGAATAGATCATTTTGGAGAATATCCTCAAAAATTCTCCCTCCAAGTATGATGCAATTATCATTTCCATTGAAGAGGAAAAATATCTCTTAGCATTGTCTATTGATGAGTTGATGGGCTCTTTTCAAACCCTTGAGAATCGCCTAAGTAGGTCTGCTAATTATTCCCAAGAGAAAGCTTTTAAAGCTTAATCAAATACAAGAGTTAGGGGGAGAGGTAGAAATGACTCCCAAAGAGGTCATGAAAACTCCAATCAAGGAAATGTTGGAGGAGAATGATCAAGATGAGCAAGCAGACAAGAGGGATCGAGAAGGTCTCAGAAAAACTCCCAAAGGGGCATGAAAGAAAGAAGTTTAAATTAGAGAACTGAAAAAAACAATGTTGAATGCCACTAATGTTATAAATTTGGTCACTATAATAGTGAGTGCTAGAAAAAGCACAATAATCAACCAAAAAAAAATGCAAATGTGGCTGATGTGAATGTGGTTGAAGGTAATCAGTCCACAACCTTCATCATGTACAATATTGGTGACGAAGGTATTGGCACCTTCAAATTTTTAAATTCGAAGTGCCCATATTGAAAATTTTGCCTTTACACACTCAAAAATGCCCTTGACAAATCTATCCAAGTGACTTACTTTGGAGGGTCAACATTTGAAGCCAATTGATTTTCATGTCAAAAAATTTTTTTCCCTCCATTCTATCTACATTCATGTAATACTTGGTCCAATTTCAAAGCATCATGATCATATTTGTTATTTTTACTAGGCCAAAAAAAACTGTAGTTTGCTCTATTTTCACACCTACATTTTCAAAACCTTTCAAAGTGGTCAAGTTTGACCCTTAATATTTGATGAAGAATGATGATTCAAGGAAAGCCCTTTTGCACACATATTTCGTGTACCCAAATGGCCTAGTGAGTTTTAGTGGCAGTTCCTTAGAAGATGATTTAATAGTTTTTCAAAGTGACAACGTGGTGAGAATTAATTAGTTTTACACAGGAATAGTTGCAAAAATGTTTGAGTGAGCTACTTTATCAATTAATATCTTGTGCCTCAAGATATTTTTTCCAAATCCAATTGTTACAATCCATTCTTGGGTCAAATGTCTACATTCCTACTCAATTTCAAAGTTTAGGATAAGTTTTGATGGTTTTTTTAATCATTTTATGATCACGACAGGGCCAAAAATGGTGTTCCAGAAAGTGTAAAATTTTGCAAATCTAATGACAACCCATTTCATCTTTGAGCTTCAAGCATCTCTAGCTCTAGTTTCATCAAATATGGAGGTCGTATGATGCATTATTTTAATGCATTTTAGTTGTGGTAAAGGCGTTCTGAGGGCCAGTGTACAAAGGAGGTACTTAAATATTAAGGGTTGGGTAAAATGTGAGGAAATAGGTTTTATCTAAAGAATTGATTATTTCCTTATGCAATTTTTTGTGGCTTCAAATGTCCTAGTTTGCTCACAATAAACTTTCCTTATTTGGTTGCAACTGCATTAAAAAATCAACATTTTACTAATGTAAGTGGGGAAATAAGAGAAACTTGCAGCAGCTCATGGGGAGCCTGTGGGTGGAGATATAGTGTGTCAAATCATATTATTTAGCATTGTAATGTGTTTCATCATTGTAGGGAGGAGATTTTCATTGTGAAATGGCTGCAAATAATCATTGTAATCACGTTTTTTGCATTTGAGGCAATTTTTTAAAGTGTCTCGAGGTTCTATATGAATGTTTCTTCATCCAAAAAATTTCCCAATCCATTTCTCATGTCTAGGAGACAATTTGGGCAAGGTTTTATGCATTTTTTGGTTGTCGATAGCCATTCAAATGCCTTTGCATCAGAAAAAACCACCCAACAATGAACGAATTGAAGGTTGCTGATTTTTGTTATTTGTCACCTCAAAAGCTAAGAACAATCAAGGAAGAGCTTCGATGGAGGACAGAGCCAGTATGGACTGATTTGCACCATAGCCCGTGAGCCCAAGAAAACTAATTTTTTCATCACTAAACAATAATGGGAAAGTGGAGATTGGTTGTTTCTGAGAAATATTTTAGTTTTTAAAAAATATTTAATCTTCGTGTCTTTTGTTTTCCCATGAGCCCGATTTAAATGCTCAAGCCATGAGAAAATGCAATGGGGGAGCAGGGATTGGGTGAAAGATTTTTAAAAAGTTTTTCTAAACTTTTAAAATGTTGGCTAACTATAATATTTTAAAAGCCCTCATTTTAAAATGTGAAATTTTAAAATGAACTGCAAGGTGAAATCAAACGACACGGGATAAAAGGGCACGATGAAATAAAGTTAAATAATTCTTGTGTTGGGCAAATATTTTAAAGTGTAATGTACAAAAGTAAAAAGGGCACAAGTGATTATTTTATGAATTGAATAATATATTCATTGTATGAGATGTTTTTTGCTAGAAATGAGTTTTTTCATAAACAGAGCTTGTCTTCACGAAGCAAGGTGAAAACTCAAAGAAGCTCGATAAAATCTTTTGCAAACAAAGAATATTTTTCAACTGTAGGTGGAATAAAGGGAATGATGATTATTCAAGTTTGGGAATATTTTTTTGTTGAAGAGAAATAGGTGCATGAAGCATGGATTAGATTGCAAATTAGGGCTTCTCTTCAGGTGGTAGGTAGTTATCGAACAATGATCCTAAATGTGTCAATTATCTTCTTCTGATGTGCATTTAGGGTTTATTTCTCCTTAAGTACAATTTTGAGGATTCATTGTGAGTGAGTTGTTTTTTAATTATTCATAGAAAATACTATAATGTGAATACAAAACATTTCAATGTTTTATTTGAGATTGATTCTATCAATACATTTGTATTTCACATAGCAATATTGGAAAATTAATACAGAATGGTGGAGATTCAGAACCGTTTTCTCTCCTATGTGCTTGTTTTATGAGTTTTGAATAAATATAAACAATATTTTTTTGTTCATCTCCAGTGGTTTCCAATGGGTTTGTGGTTTTGTTCTTTCTCATTAATTCAAGGAATTAATATAAATTTTTGAATTCAAAGTTGTAGATTCATGTGAATTAAGTGCTAGGATTTTGATAAGAAGTTGTGGTTTAGAATACAATGTGGATGTACTATAATGCAGTAATGTCAAAGTTTAGATGATGATGTGTGTAGAAATTTTATCAGGTTGTATAGGTGTTGAGGAAGACTCAGTTCTAAGGATGAGGCACTGACCTAAGTGTGTTATTCATGTTACATTTAGTTGATTAATTTAGCATCAAATCACAAATTTAAATTAATTTACCTATCAATCTCAATGTTTTTGTGTGTTGAGCTCATTTTATTACATCTCTCATGTTTGAATTGAACTCTACCATGAAGGATAGCCAAACCTTTAGGGTGCTATGCTTTTAAAATAATTAGAGGAGAAACATTTGTTTATTGTATATTTGCTACTTTGGCACACAAGAGTATCTATAAGTATATTGTTGGGATTACCCTCCCTGGTTTAATAGAGCCAGAAGTACAAAAGATTTCAGTTGCTTTGACTGAGTCATGTTCCTTGGCCAGATCAAATCTATTTGTCAATATCAGAGAGGGGCTGGGTATGTGCAGGATCATCATGGAAAAAACAGGCCCTTAAGTGGCAATAAAAAGACAAAAAAATCAGAGTTAGACAACTTGACATAAAAATTTGAATAAGTTATCTATATTATTTCAAAAAGATGTAAAAATAGAATCTATAGAAAATTGAAAGTAGTTTCTAAACTACTAGACCTTTATGTTTTTTAAAAAAAATCTATGTGGTGAAAATTTGAAATTTCAATACAATAGTATTTAAATTTCAGGGTAAAAATAAGAAGTACGTTTATGTCTGACCACTCTAACAACAATAAAATGATAATATTTTAGATATAAGTAGAGGACTCATGTCCAGATGTGATGCATATTTTTTTATAATTTTTTTCCAAGTAAATAATTAATTGTGATTTTTTTATTACAACTTTTAAAAAATATAAAAGCTCGTCTATCTAACCACCTTAACTTGGTCAAAAATTCATGAAATTCAATTTTATTTTTTAAAATCTTATAGTATGTGAGTCATAGAATGTGACGCATGTTTTCGATTCAAAAAATGTGATACCATTTGAAATTTATAGATGTTTTTCAATCGGCCTATCAATCAGGACTTTATTCATAATTCTAACAGAAAATGAATAATAATAATTTATTAAATCAAAAGTAAAGCATAATTTATATTGGTGGAAAGCTGAGAATCTCCTCTAAAAACCCTTTTCGTTTCATCAATTTTGGGTAAGAAAAAAGTCGTTAGCCACATGGGTCATCATATAGCTTACATATCGCCACTTTTTGGCCCATCATGATCCTGCACATACCCGGCTACTATTTAGGACTCATTGCATCATTTGATTTGGGAACCAACATAATTGGTGACTCCACTAGGGAGGAACTTGAGAAAATTCTGATAGAAGATACCCTTTCCTTAAGAGTCAAAAGGAATGAATGATTGGTTCAAAAGTTGAAGAAGTTCCAGATTTGCAAATTGATTTGTAGCAGCCCCAAATTCAAAATATTGTAAAGTGACTCTACTGGACGAACTTGGAGAAATTATTGATGAAGATGTCCTTTTTTCGAAGGTTTTCCTCTTTTTGAATAGTTGGCGACTCTCCTCTACAATTTATGTACATGAAGGGTTGTTTGTTATTGTGACCTCAAATTTTTCTATTCAAAGTTGTAGTAGCTAGAGATGTGAAGGTACCTAGTTCTATTCATATTTTCATTTGTTGAACCTGCCATATTGAATACAATTGTTATTCCATTTAAATAATTTGTTTAATTATTCACAAATTTTCTAGTATGGATGGTTAGCATAAATTTGTATATCCTAGGGATTTCTATCCATTTGCATTATCATATGTTTCAAGCCTATGTTTCCACCAAATTAGAAATTATCCTAATGATCATTCATATTTCCATGGTTATAATTATGTACAATTAAGTTAAACCTAGATTTGCATGAATCTATGGATTACAAAAGGGAAATAACCATTCCATTAGATATCTTAATGCATATTGTCAAGAAGCTTCAGGAGTCTAATAATCCTCAAATAGTTGACACTACAAAGTATAGGAATCCAAGTGTGAACAAGCCTAGGTTTAGTCGGGAATGGAAGGTTGTGTTTGAGAAAAAAATTAAAGATAAAAAAAGGCACCTAATGGTTATACAAGATTGGTTAAAAGATAGTCATACTAGGTCTACTAGCTAAATTACTGTGCCTTTTGTCAATTCTTTTGATCCATTGTATGACCAACTAGACTTGTCATGGGTTGATTACAAGGTTAAAAGTATGTCGGGCTGAGTCTATAAGAAGATGCCTAGATTTGATGGATATAATGTATGTGAAAGAGATGCACATGTACAAAGTTTTTATAGCTTCCTAGTGAAACATTCATTTGGAGATCGGGATATGTGAATGATAATTTTTGTCAGATCTCTTGAAGCTAGAGCTAGGGACTAGTATTTCAGTTTTCTTGAGAAGTTCTTTCCTTGCTGGGATGAACTAATGGATTCTTTTAGAAACTAATTTGCAAATGAACCTTCTCACAAGGTTAAAGAAGCTTAAGAAAAAATATGAAGAGCCAAGCACTGCTTTCAGTCAAAAGTTTGATGTTGCTCTTTCACTAATCCCTAAAAATTTCAGACCTAGTACTTCAGATTGCATTCATATGTATTTTGAATCTTTTAAGGAGGGATCTAGTGCACTGTTAAAGGATTTTGGAATATTGAGTATGCTAATGGCTTACACATGTTTAGATATTATGGAAAAAATGAGGAATGAATACGTGCAAGGTCTACTGTCTTCAATTCTAGATAAACATGTTCATGAATTCAGTAGCTATGTAAACTCAAAATGATCAAATATTTTCAGTTTCAAATACAGACAAGTGCATGGTTGAGAAAGAAGAAGTTAAGAATTATGCAATGTCTACCATTAATGATCATGATAGTGAAAAAAATTGTGTATATCCTCAAGAGGATGAGCAACTCAATGATGAAACCCGATCTAATGTTGAAATGCAAAAAAATGTGGATTGCTATTATGACACCCAGTCCATTGATTTTTTAGATTTTGATTATGGTGATAGGTATGTGCAGGATCATCATGGAAAAAATAGGCCCTTGAGTGGCAATAAAATTCAGAAAATCAGAGTTAGGCAACTTGACATAAAAATTTGAATAAGTTATCTATATTATTTCAAAAATATGTAAAACTAGAATCTGTACCAAATTCAATGTAGTTTCTAAACTACTAGGTTTATTTAAAAAAATAAAATTATTTGGTGAAATTTCAATGGAGTAGTACTTAAATTTCAAGGAAAAAATAAGAAGTAAGTATCTGTTTCACCACCCTAACCACAATAAAATGACAATATTTTTTTATAATATTTTAGATATAAGTAGGGGATTCATGTTCCGATGTGATCCATTTTTTTTGTAATTTTTTTCCAAGTAAATAATTAATTATGATTTTTTTATTACAAATTTTAAAAAATATAAAAACTAGTATGTCTAACCACCTTAACTTGGTCAAAACTTCATGAAATTCAATTTTTTTTTTTTAATCCTATAGTATGTGAATAATAGAATGTGATGCATGTTTCAAATTCAAAAAATGTGGTATCGTTTGAAAGTTATAGACGTTTTTCAATCAGCCTATCAATTAGGACTTTAGTCATAATTCAAATAGAAAATGAATAATTATTATTTATTAAATTGAAAGTAAAGCATAATTTATATTAATGGAAAGTTGAGAGTGTCCTTTAAAAACCTTTTTCGTTTCATCAATTTTGGATTAAAAAAAAGTCGTCTGCCACATGAGTCATCATATCACTTAGATATCACCACTTTTTGGCCCACCATGATCCTGCACATACCCTGATATCATAGTATATCCTGATTTACAAGTTGGTAATTCATGTAGTTCTAGTAGAAATCAAGAAGAGGAAGTGGTTGAGAGAATGGATCAAAAAAATGTTCTATTAAGTAGTGAACAAATTTCAAATCTATTGACCACTAAATATAAAAAATATACACATGGGAATGAACCTCAATTGTTGTGTATTCCCCATATTGATTTCAATAGTGACCTTCACTATGCAAAATATGAAACATGTGTATCTGCTCTTCCTTCCAGTTATGAACTAGTTGGTTAGTATGATGATGATGTGGATAAAGAAAAACAACCATTTGATTTTAATGATGCATTGTATGATGAATATGAAAGTGTGTAGGCTAATCCAAGTTCAAAAACATGTTTTGATGAATTAGCAACAGATAACCTTGAGGCGTATGTATGTGATAAGCCAAGTTTTTTATAATGCAAATTTGAACAAGTGTTTGATCTAGGACTTAGATGAGCATGGTTATGAGTCATTTCATGTGGATGAGGAGGTGTTTTTTTTAAGAGAAATCAGATTATCTTTGTAAACCAGAATTGTTCACTTTTGAAAAAGCTTTGGATGATAAAGATGTTGATATGTTATGTTCAAAGGATATCAAAGTGAGCAAGGTTGAAGATAGGTTAGATATTCTTGATGATTCTCTATACCCGCATGTTGGGGCACATAAATAGTGTGTTCCAAAGTATGAGTGTACCTCTTTACATACACTCAGAGATAGTTTGCATGATGTGCCTAATATTTGGATTAGTTCTTTTTACTATTTCACCTTTGACATGCAAACTAACAATCAGATTGAACCTGATGGTACTAGCCACATGGCGGGTAAGTGCAAGAAGTTGAGTACACGAAACGTGGAAGTTTTTGCCTTAGCCAAAAAAATGAAATCAGCATCGCAAAAATGCGAAATCGGCATTGTAAAAATAGGTTCCCGTTTTTAATAAACGGGATCCCATTTAGGTTCGAGATCTCGAGCCTAAAATAAAAAAAGGGGATCCCATTTACTAAAAATTGGGATCCCGTATTTTAAAAATCTGGGATAAAATGGGATCCCGTTTTTTAATAAACGGGATCCCGTTTTTAAAAATTTCCAAAATGGAAATTTCCATTTTTATAACTTTTCAAAACGGATCCCGTTTTGAAAAAGTTTCCATTTTGAAACTGCCCATTTTGAAAAAATTCCATATTTGGAAAATTTTCAAAATGGGATCCCATTTTGAAAAGTTTCCATTTTTGGAAACTTTCCAAAAATGGAAATTTTTCCGTTTTTGGCAATTTACAAAACGAGATCCCATTTTGTAAAGCAGGATCTCGTTTCCCGTTTTGTAAAAGCATAAACAATGATTTTTTAATAAATTTTTAAAATTTCAAATTGGTTTTGCTTTGTGGTCGAGTTTTTGCCTCGAATTTTGGTTCGGGAAAAGCATTGGGAATCTGAACCTAGGCCTTCAACCTGGTTTGACCTACAAGTTGAAGGTTCTAACAATGTCAGAGAAAAATACCGAGTTTGGACATATGCAGGGGTAACTTTAAGAAATCCCCCCCTCGGCAAAGGTGTAAAATCCTTGCGAATGTCTCCTGTTATTTGAAAAAAAATATTAATTTTCCTGGCGAATCTTATGCACAGTATTAAATTTTTTGTAAAATCTTGGAAAATCTTAATAAATAATTGGTAAAAATAATAATCATAGTGGCGAATCCTAGTGAATCTTGGCGTGCTCCTATCACAATACAGGCGGGGTCAAGGGCTAGATCTTCCCCCATTCCTAACAAAATTCAATACCATCAGCCTAACAATGCTTCATCGATTGAACTCCCATCACAATCCTATGGTGCATTGGGGGAACTATGGGCATCGGGGAAACATTATCTGGCGTCCCACTAATAGAACGAAGGACGGTTGCAAGTTCATTCCACACCCTAATACACATGTGCCTTTTTAAAGGCTTGTTGAGGCCCGAAATTTATTTTGGGCCACACGATTAGATTTAATCATGTGGCCCAAAACAAATTTTGGGCCTCAACAAGCCTTTTAAAAGGCACATGTGTATTAGGGCCCGGAATCAACCTACAACCGTTCGATTAAAAAACTAATCTATGGCAATAGATAAAAGAAAATATTCCTCAAATTAAATAGTAATTTATTATTAGTGGTGATATTGCCCCAAAATTAATCAGACGAATATAATATTACTTGCGAATATAATTAAATTTTTTAGTAACTGTATAAAATATTGGCGAATCAGTTTTGATGACGCATCGTTTACATCGCGAATTAATCAAGACAAAATTATTTTTTTGTAAAAACCTGGCAATTTAGTCTTCATTTTAGCTTGTACTATTAGCCATTTTTGAAGCTCCTGATTTCTATTATTAGCCAATTGGCGAATATTCGCCACTAAAGTTTTCCCTGGACATATGGCTGATGACCTTTTTTGTAGAATTTTTTGACGAAATTAAAACCTAGTTTAGATGAGGCAATGTAGATTCCAAATATGTAATTGTTTTTACAATTGGATTATTTTTTCTATTTTTCAAATAATTTCTGATGAAATTGGTTCATAAACTTTAAATATCAGAGTTTTTTACTATTTTAATAACTTTTGATCAACATAACATTTTAACGAACGAATTGCACAAGGGAAAACTTCAGACAATTCTTTTCAATTTAAAAAAAAAAATTGCAAAAAATGATAACTTTAGGTCATCTTATGCGTGTTGTACATGAAATTTTTTCTAAACGACAAATATGCCTGATAAAAAATTAACAAAAAAAAATAATTCAATAAAAAATTACAAAAAACTATCCAGGGCAAGCTTCAGTGAGTCACAAATCTTTTCCCAAAAGGATTTACAAAAATATGATAATTTAAGTCAAAATATGGATGTCGTACACGTGCATGGTATGGTAGAAAAAATGACTTTTAAACAGTAGTTTTTACAAATGCCTATTAAAACTCAATTTGTACAATCTGGGTATTGAAATAAATTACATATTTGGAAACTAGACTCCGAATACTACATTTTATGGTTAGTGACTTTTTCCAAGATTCCATCTTTAAGTGCTTCAAATTTTAAGGTCAAAGTGTCAAATTTTGAAAATCAGAGAAAACACTTCCACTTTTTGGCCAAAAAGTGGACTCAACTTCTTGCCAGCACCCTGGCAGGATATGAGTTGTTATTTTCAACTAGATGAAGTTTTAATAAAGTGTGAGAATGTTTGAAATGATAAATATTATAAGTTTTTGCTACATGAAAAATCGGTATTTTAAGGGTATGCATGATTTTCAAATGCTTGGTATTTGTAAATTTGTTGATAATGTTGTATATAATGGGTTGTTAGGAGATGCCAACATGTGTAATCATATAGATTGTTGTGATATTTTTAGATTGGTTTCAGTAAATTGTGATGAGAGCTTTGTCTATGATAGAGGTAAGAAGAGGCCTTAATTTTTGGTGCCCTTGGGCCATCAGATATGGTTTGACTTGTCAAACCAAAGTAGTAGGGGACATAGATGATCTCATGACTCTTTCACCCAATGATTTTTGCATGTGGTCTACTTCTCCAGATGATCTAAAATCTTGCTATACCGATAAGAGACATACATCCCTAGTTGGGGACACTATTGTCATCTTCAAATTTTCAAATTTAAAGTGCCCATATTGAAAAAAAATTCTTTGCACACTCGGAAGTGCCGCTGAAAAAGCTGTTCAAGTGACCTACTTTGGAGGGTCACCATTTAAAGCCAATTTATTTTCATGTCAAATAGATTATTGATTTCCATTCTCTTTATTTTCATGTACTCCTTGGTCAGATTTCAAGGCATCATGATTAGATTTGCTATTTTTACCAAGCCAAAAGAAAATGCAGTTTGCTATGTTTTCATAGCTACATTTTTAGAACTTTTCAGGGTGGTCAAGTTTGACCCTCAGTATCTGGTGAAGAATGATAATTCAATGAAAGAGCTTTTGTGCACATATTAAGTGTACCTAAATGACCTAGTGAGTTCAATGGATGTTCCTCAGAAGATGGTTTGATATTTTTTCAATGTGACAACTTGGTGAGCTTTAATTAGTTTTAAACAGGAATAGTTGTAGAAAAGTTTGAGTGAGCTACTTTGTTGATTAATATAATGTGCCTCAGGATATGATTTTCAAAGAAAATTATTGCACTCCATTCCTGGGTCAAATTTCTACATGCCTGATCAGTTTTAGAGTCTTAGGATAAGTACTAATGATTTTTTAAATCATTTTCTGATTACGACAGGACCAAAAATGGTGTTCCAAAAAGTATCAATTTTTCTAAATATAAGGACAACCTATTTTATTTTTTGGCTTGAAACATCTCCAGCTCAATTTTCATCAAATACAGAGGTCGTATGATGCATTATTTGAATGCATTTTAGTTGCTGCAAAGGTGTTCCAAGAGCTAGTTTACACATGAGGTACTTAAATTTTAAGGGTTGTGAAAAATTTGAGGAAATGGGTTTTCTCTAAACAATTGATTGTGTCCTTATGTAAATTTTTGCGGCTTCAAGTGTCCTGGTTCGTCCATAATAAAATTTTCCTTATTTAGTCCAGTCAGAATTAAAAAATTAACATTTTCCTAATGTTGCAAAAGCTAATGTTTAAAATATTTTGCATATTTTAAATATTGGTAAAGTGAATTTGCACATGAAAAGAGGTGAATTAGGGAAAATTAAATATTTCAAAGTTCTATAAAGTTAAACTTTAAAAAAATTATTTTCCTATGTATGATAGTCACTCCCGTCCTATTCGAAGGAAAGCTCATAACAACAGAATTGGAACGAAAGGAGGAGGCACTAAAATATCCACAAAATAATTTCATAGAGGAGGGCAATTTTAATATTGAAAAACATTATAAAATTTGTTTTGAAACTTTAGTAGAAGGCTCTCTTGATAGCCCGTGAGGAAATGGGAGAAGCTTGCAGTAGCTCATGGGGAGTCTTGGGGTGGAGATATGGTGTGTAAAATCATATTATTTAGTATTGCAATATCTTTCATCATTGCATGGAGGATATTTTCACTTGTAGATAATGGTTGTAATCACGTTTTTTGCATTTGAGGAAATTTTTCAAAATGTCTAGAAGCTCTATATGAATGTTTCTTCATCCAAAAACTTTCCCAATCCATTTCTCATTTCTAGGAGACAATCTAGGCAAGGTTTTATTCATTTTTTGGCTATCGCCAACCATTAAAATGCCTTTGCATCGGAAAAAATGACCCAACAATGAATGAATTGGGAAAAGCTGAATTGAAGGTTGTTGATTCTTGTTATTCATCATCTCAAAAGCTAAGAGCAATCAAGGAAGAGCTTCGATGGAGGACAAAGCTAGTATGGATTCATCTGCACCATAACCTGTGACCCTTAGCAAACAAATGTTGCCGTCACCAAACAATAAAGGGAAAAATTAGAGATTGGTTGTTTCTCATAAATATTTTAGGTTTTAAAATATATTTAATCTTTTTGTCTTTTGTTTTCCCGTGAGCTCAAGTTAAATGTTGAAACCATTAGAAAATGCAACAGGGAAGCAGGGATTGGGTGAAAGGCCATGGTGGGCCCAGGTGAAAGATTTTTGAAAAGTTTTTCTAAAATTTTAAAATGTTAGCCGAGTATAATATTTTAAAAGCCCTCATTTTAAAGTGTGAAATTTTAAAATAAACTACAAGGTGAAATCAAAACAGCATGTAGGGTAAAATATTTTGCATGTGAGAAGTATGGCATGAGTTAATTCTTTTTTTAAAAAGGGCTCAATGAAATAAAGTTAGATAATTGTTGTGTTGTACAAATATTTTAAAGTGTAATGTACAAAAGTAAAAGGGGTACAGGTGATTATTTTATGAAGTGAATAATATATTTACTGTATGAGATGATTTTTGCTGGAAATGAGTTTTTTCACAGAGAGAGCCTATTTTCATGCAGTAGGGTGAAAAATAAAAGAAGAGATTAAATCTTTTGCAAACAAAGAATATTTTTCTATTGAAGAGTAGTAGGTGCATGAAGCATGAATCAGATTGTAAATTAGGCCTTCTCTTCAGGCAGTGTGCACCTATCCATTAATGATCTTGAATGTGCCAAGTTTCTTCTTTTCATGTGCATTTAGGGTTCCTTTCTCCTTAAGTGCAATTTGGGGATTCATTTTGAGTGAGCTATTTTATAATTATTCACAAAAAATATTGTAATGTGAATACACCACATTTCAAGGTTTTTTTAATGGTTGGAATCTATCAATACACTTATATTTTTTATAGCAATACTGGAATATTTATACAAAATAGTGGAGATTCAAAACCATTTTCTCTCCTATGTGGTTATTTTATGAGTTATGAATAAATATAATGAATGATTGTTTTGTTCATCTCCAGTGGTTTCAAGTGGGTGTTTGGTTTTGTTCTTACTCATTAATTCAAGGAATTAATAGAAATGCTTGAATGAAGCTATAAATTCATGTGAATTAAGTGCTAGGATTCTGATACAAAGTTGTGGTTAAGAATAAAATGTTGACATACTATAATAAAGTAATGCCAAAGCTTAGATGATGTTGTGTGTTGAGATTTTATTAGGTTATATAGGTGTTGAGGTTGAATCTATTCTAAGGATGAGGCATTTATCTAAGTGTGTTATTCATGTTCCATTTAGTTGATTAATTCAACAAAAAATCAAAAAATCAAATCAATTTACATATCAATCTCATTTTGTTTATGTCTTGAGCTCATTTTATCATATATCTCATGTTTGAATTGAATACTACCATGAAGGAAAGCCAAACCTTTAGAGTTATGTGTTTTTCAAAAAATTAGAGAAACATCTATTTATAGTATATTTGATACTTTGGCACACAAGAGTATCTATAAGTATACTATTGGGATTACCCTCCCTAGTTTAATAGAGCTAGAAGTGCAAAAGATTTCAATCTCTTTGACTAAATCTTGTTCGTTGGACAAATCCAATTTCTGAGTCTGAATATGAGAGAGTGGCTCCTCTTGAGGACTCATTGCATTTGTTGATTTAGGAACCAACAAAATTGGTGACTCCACTAGGGAGGAACTTGAGAAAATTATTATAGAAGATCACCTTGCCTTAAAAGTCAAAAGGAATGAATGATTGGTTCAAAATTTGAAGAAGTTCCAAATCTAGAAATTGATTTGTAGCAGCCCCAAATTCGAAATACTATGAAGTGACTCTACTGGAAAAAATCAGAGAAATTATTGATGAAGATGTCCTTCCTTCAAAGGTTTTCCTCTTTTTGGAGAGGTGGCGAATCTCCTCTATAATTTGTGTACATGAAGGGTTGTTGTTTGTTATTGTGACCTCAAATTTCTCCATTCAAAGTTGCAACAGTTGGAGATGTGAAGGTAAATGGTTCTCTACATATTTTCATTTGTTGAACTTGTCATATTGAATATAATTGTTGTTCCATTTAAATAATTTGTCTAAGTATTGACAAATTTTCTAGTATGGATGGTTAGCATAAATTTTTATAGCCTAGGGATTTCTATCCATTTGCATTATCATATATTTCAAGCCTAAATTTCAACCATAATAGAAATTATCCTAATGATCCTTTATATTGTGATGGTTATAATTAATCACAATTAAGTTAAACCAAGATTTGCATGTATCTATGGATTACAAAAGGGAAATAACCATGCCATTAGATACCTTAATGCATATTATCAAGAAGCTTTGGGAGTCTCATAATTCTCAAATAGTTGACACCACAAAGTACAAGAACCCACGTGTGAACAAGCCTAGGTTTAGCCGAGAATGGAAGGCTGTGTTGGAGAAGAAAATTAACTATAACAAAAGGAACCTGATGGCTATACAAGCTCAGTTAAGAGATAATCATACTAGGTCTACTAGCCAAATTACTATGCATGTTGTTAGTTTTTTTGATCCATTGTATGACCAACAAGACTTTCCATGGGTTGATTACAAGGTTAAAAGTATACCAGGCTGAATCTATAAGGAGATTCCTAGATTTGATGGATACAATGTATGTGAAGGAGATGCACATGTCAAAAGTTTTTATAGCTTCATGGTGAAACATTGATTTGGAGATCAAGAAATGTGGATGAGAGTTTTTATCAAATATCTTGAAGCTAGATCTAGGGAGTGGTAGTTAACTTTTTCTAAGAAGTCCTTTCCTTGTTGGGATGAACTAATGGATGCTAATAGAAATGAATTTGGAAAAGAACCTTCTAACTTCTCACAAGGCTAAAGAAAATAAAGAAATAAGATGAAGAATCAAGTATTTCTTTTAATCAGAGGTTTGTTATTTTCCTTTAATTAATCCCTATAAAATTTAGACCTAGTACTTCAGATTGCATTCATATTTATTTTGAATCTCTTGAGGAGGGATCTAGTGCACTGTTAAAGGACTTAAGAATATTAAGTATGTAGATGGATTACACATGTTTAGATAATAGTGAAAAAATGAGGAATGAATATGGGCAATGTCTATTATCTTCAATTTTGGATAAAAATGTTGACAAAGTCAACAACTGTGTAAGATAAAATGATCAGATGTTTTCATTTTTAAATATAGACAAGTGCATGGTTGAGAAAGAAGAAGTTAAGAATGATGCAATGTCTACCATTAATGATCATGATAGTAAAAATGTTTGTGTCTATCCTCAAGATAATGAGCATCAATGATGACACCCAGTCCAATGTTGAAATGAAAAAATATGTGGATTGCTGTTATGACACCCAATCCATTAAGTTATCAGATTTTGATGATGGTGATATCATAGTATATCCTGATTTACAGTTGGGTAATGCATGTAGTTCTAGTGGAAGTCAAGAAGAAGAAGTGGTTGAAATAATTGATCAGAACAATGGTCTATAAAGTAGTGAACAAATTTAAAATCTATTGACCACTGAATATCAGAAATATACACATGGGAATGAACCTCAATTGTTTTGTATTGCCCATATTGATTTTCATAGTGATCTTCACTATGCAAGATATGAAAAATGTGTATTGGCTCTTCCTTCTAGTTATGAACTAGTTGGTCAGTATGATGATGTGGATAAAGACAAGGAGCCATTTGATTTTAATGATGCATTGTATGATGCATGTGAAAGTGTGCAGGGTAATGCAAGTTTAGAAACTTGTTTCGATAAGTTAGCAACAACAGATAACCACAAGGCTTATGTATCTGATAAGCCAAGTTTTGAGAATTATAATGCAGATTTGAAGAAGTGTTTAATCCAGGACTTACATGAGCATGGTTATGAGTCATTTCATGTGGATGAGGAGGTTATTTTCAAAGAGAAATCAGATTATCTTTGTGAACCAGAATTTCTCACTTTTGAACAAGCTTTGGATGCTATAGATGTTGATATGTTATGTTTAGAGGATATCAAAGTGAGAAAGGTTAAATATAGGTTAGAGATTCTAGATGATTCTCTATACCAGCATGTTGGGGCACATAAATAGTGTGTCCCAATGTATGAGTGCACCTCTTTAGATACACTTAGAGATAGTTTACATGATATGCCTAATATTTTGATTAGTTCCTATAACTATTTCACCTTTGACATACAAACTAACAATTAGATTGAACTTGTGGTATCAGCCATGTGGTAGAATATGAGTGCTACTATTTTTTGTTGGATTAAGTTTTAATAAAGTGTGACAATGTTTTAAATGATAAACATTATAAGTTATTGCCACATGAAAATTTGTATTTTAAGGGTATGCATGATTTTCAAATGCTTAGTATTTGTAAATTTGTTGATAATGTTGTATATAATGGGTTGTTGGGAGATGTCAGCATGCTTAATCACACAAATTGTTGTGATATTTTCAGATTGGTTTCAGTGAAGTGTGATGAGAACATTGTCTATGAGATAGGTAAGAAGAGGCCTATATTTTTTGTTGCCTTGGGCAATCAGATATGGTTTGACTTGTCAAACTAGAGTAGTAGGGCGCATAGATGATCTTTTGACTCTTTCACCCAATGATTTTGGCACCTGGTCTACTTCTCTAGAGGATCTAAACTCTTGCTATGCCAACAACGGGCAGACATCCCTAGTTGGAGCCATATTGATTTTTTTTTACTTTGCACACTCAAAAGTGCCCCTAAAAAAATTGTTGAAGTGAACTACTTTGGAGGGTCACCATTTGGAGCCAACTGATTTTCATGTCAAACATATTGTTTCTCTCCATTCTCTCCACATTCATTTACTCCTTGGTCTAATTTCGAAGCATCATGATCAGATTTTCTATTTTTACCAAGCCAAAAGAAAATGTTGTTTGCTTTGTTTTCACACCTACATTTTCAAAACTTTCAAGGTTTTCAAGTTTGACCCTCAATATCTAGTGAAGAATGAGGATTCATTGAAAACCCTTTTGCACACATATTCAGTGTACCCAAATGACCTAGTGAGTTCAGTAGAAGTTCCTTAGAAGATGATTTGATATTTTTCAAAGTGACAATTTGGTGAGCTTTAATTAGTTTTAAACAAGAACAATTGCAAAAAAGTCTGAGTGAGCTACTTTTTTTATTAATATCTTGTGCCTCAGGATATATTTTCCAAAGTTGATTGTTGCACTTCATTCTTGGGTCAAATGTCAACATTCCTACTCAATTTGAGAGTCTCAAGATAAGTTCTAGTGGTTTTTTAATCATTTTTTGATCGCGCCATGGCTAAAAATGGTGTATTTTGGCTCGAAACATCTCTAGCTCCATTTTCATCAAATACAAAGGTCGTATGATGTATTATTTTAATGAATTCTAGTTGTGGGAAAGGTGTTCCAAGGGCTAGTTTACTAAGGAGGTACTTAAATTTTAAGGGCTAGAAAAAATCTAAGGAAATTGGTTTTCTCTAAACTATTGATTATGTCCTTATGCAAATTTTTGCAGCTTCAAGTGTCTTGGTTTTCCCTCAAAAAAGTTTCCTTATTTGGTTGTAGTTGGAATTAAAAAATCAACATTTTCCTAATGTTGCAAAAGCTAATGTTTAAAATATTTTACATATTTTAAATATCAATAATGTGAATTTGCACATGAAAAGAGGGGAATAAAGTTTTTTAAAGTTAAACTTTATAAAATTTTATTTTCTTGTGCATGGAGTCACTCCCACCAACCCGTTGGAAGGAAAGCTCACGACAACTGGTACTCACATGGGGAAGTGGGGATTGCCTCAGGACGCATTAAAATATCCATGGAAGAATTTCATTGAGGGAAATTTTAATATTGCAAAACATTATAAAATTTGTTTTGAAACTTTAGTAGAAGGCTCTGCCCACAGCCCATGAAAGTTTTTGCTACTGTAGAAAATCCAAGTGGGGAAATGGGAGAAGCTTGCAGCAGCTCATGCGGAGCCTGTGGTTGGAGATATGGTGTGTAAATCATATTATTTAGCATTAAAATGTGTTTCATCATTGCAGGGAGGATATTTTCACTATGAAATGGCTACAGATAATGGATGTAATCACGTTTTTTACATTTGAGGCAATTTTTCAAAGTGTCTGGAAGTTCTATATGAATGTTTCTTCGTCCAAAAACCTTCCCAATCCATTTCTCATGTCCAAAAGACAATTTGGGCAAGGTTTTATGCACGTTTTGGTTGCCAAAACCCATTAAAATGCCTCTGCATCAGAAAAAATGCCTCAACAATGAATGAATTGGGAAAAAATGAATTGAAGGTTGTTGATTCTTGTTATTTGTCATCTAAAAAGCTAAGATGAATCAAGGAAGAGCTTCAATGGAGGAAAAAGCCAGTATGGATGCATCTGCACCAAACCCCATTCGCTGAAGCAAACAAATGCTACTGTCACCAAACAATAACGAGAAACTAGGGATTGGTTGTTTCTTAGAAATATTTTAGGTTTTAAAAACTATTTAATCTTCTTGTCTTTTGTTTTCCCATGAGCCCAAGTTAAATGTTGAAGCCATGAGAAAATTCAACGGGGAAGCGGGGATTGGATGAAAGGCCATGGTGGACCTAGTTGAAAGATTTTACATATTTTTTCTAAACTTTTAAAACATTGGCCAAGTATAATATTTTAAAAGTCCTCATTTTAAAATGTGAAATTTTAAAATAAACTGCAAGGTGAAATCAAACAGCGTAGGGTTAAATATTTTGCATCTGAGAAGTATGGTGCGGGTTAAACATTTTTAAGAATGGGCTTTATGAAATAAAGTTAAATAATTGTTGTGCTGGACAAATATTTTAAAGTGTAATGTGCAAAAGTAAAAAGGGCACAGGTGATTATTTTGATGAAGTGAATAATATATTCACTGTATGAGATGTTTTTTGTTGGAAATGAGTTTTTTCACAAAGAGAGCTTGTTTTCATGCAACAAGGTGAAAACTAAAAAAAGAGATAAAATCTTTTGGAAAAAAATAATATTTTCCAATTGTGGGTGGAGTAAATGGAATGCTGATTATTCAAGTTGGGGAATATTTTTCTATTGAAGAGTAGCAGGTGCATGAAGCATGAATCAGATTGCAAATTAGGGCTTCTCTTCAAGTAGTGGGGAGTTATCCATCAGTGATCTTGAATGTGCCAAGTGTCTTCTTTTGATTTGCATTTAGGGTTTCTTTCTCCTTAAGTCTAATTTCGGGGATTCATTGTGAGTGAGTTGTTTTGTAATTATTCATGGAAAATATTGTAATGTGAATACATAACATTTTAAGGTTTTGTTTGAGGTTGGATTCTTTCAATACATTTGTATTTGTGATAGCAATACTGACAAATTAATACAAAATGGTGGAGATTCAAAGCCATTTTCTCTCCTATGTGCTTGTTTTATGAGTTATGAATAAATATAATCAATGATTTTTTTGTACATCTCCAGTGGTTTCTAGTGGGTCTGTTGTTTTTTTCTTGATCATTAATTCAAGGAATTAATAGAAATTCTTGAATGAAGCTATAGATTCATGTGAATTAAGTGCTAGGATTCAAATAAGAAGTTGTGGTTGAGAATAAAATGTTGATGTATTGTAATGTAGTAATGTCAAAGCTCAGATGATGTTGTGTGTTGAAATGTTATCAGGTTGTATATGTGTTGAGGTTGACTCTGTTCTAAGGATGAGGAACTGATCTAAGTGTGCTATTCATGTTACATTTAGTTGATTAATTCAGTAGAAAATAAAAAATTTAAATCAATTTACCTATCAATCTTAGTTTGTGTGTGTGTTGAGCTCATTTTATTACATCTCTCATGTTTGAATTGAACACTACCATGAAGGATAACCAAACATTTAGGGTGTTGTTTTGTTCAAACAATTAGAGGAGAAAAATTTATTTATAGTATATTTGATACTTTGGTACACAAGAGTATCTATAAGTATACTATTGGCATTACCCTCCTTGGTTAAATAGAGCTAGAAGTCCAGAAGATTTAAGTCTCTTTGACTAAATCTTGTTTGTTGGCCAAATCAAATCTCTAATTTTGAATATGAGAGAGTGTCTACTCTTTAGGACTCATTGCATCTATTGATTTGGGAACCAATAGAAGGCAACCCAAAACTCTAGTATTTGGACATCAGCTGCACCAACCACATGAGTGGTAATGAATTTTTTTTTTCTTCCATTGATAAGAATGAGGAACAATGGATTAGTTTCAATTGTGGGTGAATGATCTATCATAATCTGCACCCAAGAAGGTTAAAAGGAGATACAAAATGTATGTTTGTCTCCAGGGTTAAATCATAACCTCATGAGTGTTGGACAACTGATCCAAAATGGATATAAAGTATTGATGGAGAAGGGTCAGTCCATCATTTATGATCAGGGTGAGAAGATGAAAGTGCTTGAAGCAATTCAAATGACGATGAACTATATGTTTCCTTTGAGGATTGAGATGTGTTTCTCATCTCAATCCGTAGCTGCACCTATCATGAATGGAAAATGTACAGTAGTAAAAAAACCCTCATGAGCTCCATTCAAGACCCCTCCAAGCTATGGAATATTAGGTATGGACACTTATGCTTTACTGGTTTGAGTCTTTCATCCAAGAAAAAAATGGTTGATGGTTTGTCAAGAATAGTAGAGCCTAATGTTAGGTGTGAGGTTTGCATTTTGGGAAAAAAACATAGGCAACCATTTCAATCAAGAAAATCTATAAGGGAAAGAGCACCATTGGAGCTGGTGCACACAGATTTGGTAGGCCATATGCAAACCACATCTATTGATAAAATCTAATATTTTAGGACCTTCATTGATTATTTCAGCTGTAGGACATGGGTCTATTTTTTGTAGCATAAATCTGAAGCATTTGATAAGTTTTTGGGGTTTAAAGCCTAGGCTAAAAAAGAGAGTCGACATGTGATCAAGGTCCTAAGGTTAGACCGAGGAGGAGAGTATACCTTCAATCATTTTGTGAATTTTTGTTGGAAAAATGGTATCAAGAAGGAGCTAGCAACCAGTTACACTCTGTAGCAAAATGGAGTGGCTAAGAGAAAGAATAGGACCATCATGGAGATGACAAGGAGCATGGTGAAAGAAAAGGGACTCCTAGATGTATATTGGGGAGAGGTTGTAGTAGCAGCTATATATTTGATAAATATAAGTCCAACAAAGGTAGACAAAATCCCACAAGAGGCATGGAAAAAAAGCAAGTGGATGGTTGAGCACTTGAGAGTATTTGGATGTGTGGCATACACACTTGTGCCAAAGGAAAAGAGGAAAAAGTTGGATGACAAGGATGAGAACTATATTTTCACGTCTTACAGTGAAGAGTCCAAATTCTATAGGTTGTATAACCAAGTCACCAAGAAGATCATCATTAGTAGAGATGTGGAGTTCTTAGAGGATGAGTCATGGGATGGCTTGACAGATCTTGGAAGCTCCTAATAGATCCTAAAAGGTCAAGGTGATGAAGAAGATGAATAGGAAGATCAACAAGATCCTGTAATAGCAGAAACAGTTAGCTCCTAACAACTTTTGAGAGCTCTTGAACCAAACAAGTAAATGAATACTTTTTCAAAACTCATTAGGAGAGAGTTCCAATTAGCTTCTCATAGCTCCTAAAGTTGGTAGACAATCAAGAAGATAGTCATAGGAAACCAGAGGATTGTGTCCTAAGAGCTCCCAAAAGCTCTTGAAAGCTCCTGAAGTGAGAAGACAGAAAGGAAAGTAGCCACAGATAGCCAGAAGATTGGTTCTTCAGAGCTCCTAATAGCTCGTCAACCAACATGTTCAATAGAGCAGCAGAAGTAGTGTAATGCCCAAAACCTACAAAACCAACCCCAAATTACACTCACAAAACAAGACACACACACACAATTTTTTTATTTCAAACCAGTACAGGGAACCTAAGGGCCTAGACCTAATTCCTTGGGGACTCATTTTAGACAGTCTTGCCTATGTAACACTTACACAAAGGAATTGTAGTTCGACACTTGGACCTCAACTATCACACCCATGGTGGGCTAACAAAAAGGTAAAATCCCAAGGTTCAAGAGTTGACATGTCCTTAATTTAAAACATAATCCTCTAACACTCCACCATACTAGAAATAGCCAATAAAAGCATGAGATGACACTTATGATGATAACAATTTCATCGAAGAACTCTTTATCAATGGGATCCTAACTATAGGCTTAATCATAAATGATTTTTTTTCAAATTGTCTCACTGTAATGGATCATTTCTTATCCATACCTTAAATGATATTTTATAATAGAAAACCTCAAGGGAATTTTAAAGTGCATACCAACCGCATAATACTAATCAAAGCAATTCACAACAAGTCTACTAACACTTTTGACTAATACATGCAATGGTCTATTACAAAGGATCTCCTCACTTAAAAAAATAGAACTAGTATAGTTGAAGTAAAAGTACTATGAACCATACCTATAAAACTAGTCACCTTCTACAAGTATCATTTTTAATCAATCATGCCCTAGATTCATATCCATGTATCAAGAAAATAACAAACCATAATAACAAAATTACTTTACAATTCTAGCTTGCTGATTTTAGTAGAACATGGCGGTGTTTGAACAGTAATAACTTTTATGCATCTTAATGAAAACTAAAACTTCACTATGTTTGGGAAAGGGAAAAACACAAGAAATAAAACCCATAAAGCTTTTAAAAGAGTTCTAAAGCACATAAGAACAGTTTTAACTATAGCTTAACTCATTATAAACCTATCAAAAATAATTGTTGACAATCTATTCACATTTTTGTTTTTCTATTTATTTTTTTAAATCACTATAGACATTTAAAAAAAAATCTACCTCATAATACAAATATATATCTAATTTCTACTTGTTTCATATGATGGTTTAACTTTCTAACCATAACTTACATTTGAAATAAGAAAAGCTTAAATATCTCCTATTCATTTATATTAGACTGCTCATAATTTCCACCAAAATCTACCAAGTCAAGAAAGCTTTATTCCATTCAAATTTAATGAAGGTAATATCCAAATTTTGAATTTCAAGTTGTATAAAGTCACTGGCATAATTTCTTGTTTTATGGCAGTCACTCCCCATTTGTTGCTGGAGTGAAATTAATTGATTTTTCTTTACCTTTTCAATGGAATTTAAAAAATCAGAAAACTTTAAAAAAGAAAACAATGTTAAATCCAACCCTTCAATTCAAATAAAATTCTTTACTACAAATTTTCATTAAAATACTTATACTTTTTTCTGGTTGATCTCACCTTTGCATAGTCTCCTAGCTTTCTCTTCTAAGTGAATATCACTAAATTTTCCCACGATAATTATCTCACTGCATGTGTTCTTTTTTTTTTTTGTCCAGAAATTAGAAATAAAAATAAAAATCTATTCAAGCATTTCTTTTTCAAAATAATTGAAGGGAAAGTAAAGATAGAAAAATACTGTCCATTTCTGCCAATGGTTCGTGGAAAGACATCAAAAAGTGTTTAAAAAATACGTAGCTTTAGAATGATCTTAATTCAAAGAAAAAAAAAAGACTTAACGGCTGTAGATTTCCTTTGTGACCAATAAATCTAGTTGTAAACTAAAGAAGTAAAGTAAAAGATAGAAAGAGAAGTATGTTCCAATCAAGCAGCCTTATCATTAGGGTATTAGAAACTTAATTTCATTTTTTCAGTAACAACTAAAAACTGCAGAACCAATGCTTTTTCATAAATTAAAAAACAAAAATAAACAAAAGAAAACTCAATGAGACCATGGCCAGTGACTTACCTCAAGTTTCTGCTCAAATTGTATCATGCAACACTAATACACACCATCTTCCCTTTCTTCATTGCTTCTGTCCCTTTTGTCCTCTTTTCCAGCATCCTCCCCGCCTATTCTAAAATGGGCCATTTTGGAAGAGGGTGTGTGCATCAATTAAAAGCACACAAATTTCCATCGATTTGTATGATCTGTGTGCATGCCCCCCTCTAAATTCTAATTTTTACCTTCCTATCAGAAAGCGATACACTACCAACAAAGCACTGTCCATACAAAGATGTGGGAGATCACCCCTTTTGAATCGAAACCCAAAACAAAACTATTTCTTCTAGCACCTGAATTCTTGAAATATTTAAGAGTTATAGCGTAGAAAGGCTTGGCTTGTTGAATCATTCCATAATATTGTTCTTAGCCTCTCTGCCTTGTCCAATCCAATTATGTTTTTTATTGTTATTTAATCGCTCTCCCCAAACAACCTCATTGAAGCTCTTATAAATAACCAAGAAGAAGCATCTAAAAAGAACCCAACTAAACATGCACCGAACATGCTTTATTCGTTGTTCTGGAAAATTGCCAGTGCACTCATCTTAAGAAAAAAAAAAAAACTATGTTTAAAACTAAAAGTTTAAATCTATGATTTTACTTGGTAGTTTCTAAAATGTTGATTTAAAGCTTAACAAAATAAAAGCATGGAAACAACAGATTTTGCACCAATTGGAATAAAATGAAGATCTTTAAATTTATGCCCTCAACCTTACATGCTTCTTTTTTAAGCCTTTTTTATTTATTTGAACTATATTTATAATAAAAGTTTGTTTATTGATGAAATACTCTTATCTTTTATAAAATACAAGTCATAATTTTTTAATGTACTCATCAACTTGATACTTTTCTTAATCAATAATGATACTATTTGATATTCAATACCATGTTAATTTTAGTCAATAGCTACATTTGTTCTTTTATTTTCTATTCAATCATTATCAATATCAAATGCTAATCTTAATTTATTCAAAACTACTAACAATATTTTTTTATCATCCATTAAATATTAAATATATAAAGACAATAAATAAGGAGGCAAGATTCTAATGTATATTATATACAAATAAATCAATTACATGAAAGTAAATATTATAATCATAAAAATTGGGTGAGGTGAAGTCAAGTGAATCCATACCTCTCATTTTGCATCCATCTATTAATCAAAACTTATATATTTTATGAAGCTTGTTTTTCGACCTTCTTGATTCCATCAAGACTATACTTGGATCACACTCAACCACCAAAATTAGTAAAACAAAAATCTAATCATCCTCTACATAAGGAAAAGTAGTTGTAAATTTCCTTAACCATTAAACTCATTCTCAACTTGATCAATTTTCATTAATTTATAAAAAAAAATTAACAAAATTACTTTGTCAAGAATACAAAGTGATCCTTAGATGTATTATGGGGAGTTGGCCAACTTGCCTTACAAGAAGTGAAAGTTTAGACCCCACTCTCACCTCCCTAATTCCAAAGAATACCAAGAGTCTAAGGTAGATCTACCAAGAGGAAAGGTATGATGAAGAGTTTGATGAGAAAATGAATTTTGCATTGTTTTCTCATAGTGATCTGATTTATTTTGAGGATGATGTGAAAGAGGAGAAATGGTGTGAGGCGATGGATGAGGAAACAGATGCAATAGAGTGGAACATCACATGGGAGCTAACTGATTTTCCTCCCAACAAGCGAGTTATTGGGGTGAAATGGGTCTACAAGACCAAGTGCAACATTTAAGGAAGGATAGAGCAGCACAAGGCACGATTGGTGGTTAAAGGGTACAAATAATAGTTTGGGAGAGACTATGATGAGATGTATGCCCTTGTTACCAGGATGGAGACCATGCAGAGAGTCATAGCTATTGCAACCCAACACAAATGGAAGGTATTGTAAATGGATGTAAAGTCCAGCTTCCTAAATAGAGTGTTCAAAGAGGAATTTTATGTGGAGTAGTCTTTTGGATATGAATTTCCAGGTCAAGAACATAAAGTGTATATGTTCTTTTAAGCTCTACAAACATGGTACAAGAGGACTAACTCATATTTGATGAACAATGGCTTTAGCAAAAGCAATGGTGAGCCCACTCTTTACATCAAGGTAACAAATGGTAAGATTTTGATTATTGTATTGTATGTAGATGATTTAGTTTTTATTGAGAATGATGATTTCCTCATTGCTAATTTTAAAGAGGCCATGAAAAGAGAGTTTGAAATGACAAATTTAGGTCTCTTAAGATATTTTCTAGGTATAGAAGTAAAACAAATGCATGATGGTATATTCATCTCTCAAGAAAAATATGGAAATGAAATCTTGAAGATATGTAGGATGTTTGAAAGCAAGCCTACCCCAACACCAACAACTGTAGGTCCAAAGTTGAGCAAAGAAGATTACAAAAGCAATGTGGATCCAACTTTGTATAAAATTTTGGTTGGAAGTTTGATGTGTTTAACTGCAACTAGGCTTGATATAATGCATGGACTGAGTCTTATTTATAGATTTATGGAGACTCCAAGAGACACCCATTGGCAAGTTGGTAAAAGAATCTTGAGGTATGTGAATGGAACCAAAGGATATGGCATTTTGTACATAGCAGAAAGTGAGTTTGGGTTGGTTGGTTACATAGATAGTGATTGGGTAGTAAGTTTGGATGATAGGAAGAGCACATCGGATTATGTGTTTAATTTGGGTTCGGGAACTACCTCATGGGCTACTAAGAAACAACCCATAGTTTCCCTATCAATAGTAGAGGCTGAGTATATAGCAAAAAATGTAGCAGCATGTCAAGCTATTTGGCTAAGAAGAATCTTGGAAGATTTGAGAGAAGAACAAGAGGATGGAACAACAATTATTTGTGACAATGCTTCATAAATAGCCTTGATGAAAATTCCTGTGTTTCATGGAAGAAGCAAGAAAATTGAAATCATGTATTAATTTATTAGAGAGTTGGTTGAAAATGGTGAAATTAAAATAGAATTTTGCAGGTTTGAGCAACAACTAGCAAACATATTCACCAATCCTTTGAGCAAGGACAATTTTGAATGCCTAAGGAGTAGATTGTGAATTATTGATTTGGATCAGGATTGATCTTGTTTCGTAAGATCAAGACCAAGGGGGAGTGTTGGAAATTTATTGCTCCTGAAGCCTCCTACTCTCACATCAAATCCCCAACTGTCTTCACTTACTAGTCAAGAGCCATTTCTTTTTGGGATCATCCTTGTAGCTCTTGATAGCTCCAAAATTAAATATGGTAGCTCATTTTGGATTTGCAATTTATGGTGGTAGGTAATTTTGAATTTTGAGAGGGAGTGTTGACAAGACAAAAATAATGAAGATAGTTAGTTTGGCCAGTTTTTGGAAGAATTTTTAGTAGCAACAGTCTATATGAAGAATATTTTGTCTAAGATCCCAAAATCTCATGAATAGTAGCAGTTGTATGTTATTTGTATGTGAGCAGTGATTTCTCCTGAAAGAGCTCTGTGTACTAGAGCTCCTAACAATGAGCTCCCAGTAGCTCTTGAAATTTGTCAAGTCTGGTTGAGCAGCTCCTACAAGCTCCCAATAGATTGTAATCTTTAGCTTAGGTTTGGTTTTTGAGTTTAAGTTTATTTTGTATTGTCATTTCCATCTTTTCGAATAGAAAATGAAAGTTGCATCTCTTCTTGTGCTTCCACATTTTGATTTTTTGTATTCCCAGTGGATTGGGAAATAGAGCAACAACTCTGTGTTGTTTGTTTAGAAAAATTTAATGTCTTCAAATTCTTTACATGGTATCAGAGTTGTGAGAGATATTTACATTCTTAAGGTTGAGGAAGAAGTAGACTATGTCTAAGAAGATATGTTTTTCTACTAGAGTTCAAGAAACATAACTAATTTTGAGTATTTCAAAGACAAAATCTTGGGCTAGATTTTCAAGACTGCATAAAACCTCTATCCAAAATATTGCATTTCTATTATATAGGTTTGTTCCTATAATATCCAAGGATAGAGGTAGACTTGAACAAGCTTTCACAATAATCCATTTCATTACATCATAACCTTTGTATGGGCGGGTGTTGATAAAGGCATGCCAACCATATAACTCCACACCTTCAGCAAGCTAAGTCCCCTCATTGTGTAAATCACATCAACTTGTTTCACCTCCAAGATACATTTATTTTGGGTTGTAATGATGATTTTTCTACCTTCTCAAAGACAATCACCTATCAGAGCATCCAACTATTGCACTTTGAAAATATCATCTAGAACCATTGGTGGTTTTAAGGAACCCAAATGATTTCTTATTACAATTTTTCCATTATATTTATCATTTGGATTTACTTTGTTTTCAATAGATCTAATTTAAGGATTTCTTGTTGTAATTTTCTAAGGCCCTCATTGGTCTCCCCTGAATTTACATTAGATACAAAAGAAGATGCTTCAAAGAAGTGATGTATCTTGTTATCAAGGGCTTTTGATAGGGTGGTTTTACCCAGACCCCCCATTCCCCAAATATTAAGAGTGAGCCTATTACTAGTGTTATCACCCACTTTCAACAACTATATCACCTATTTAGTGCAAGCTACAACTCTCATAGGTCGTTTGGCCACATCTAACATTCCAAATTCTAATAACTTGAGAACATCCTTTACCACTTGCTTCACAAGCTTTCCTTTATACCTGTGACATTCAAGATATTGACACATCAATTTTATCATTTATCATATAGAAGGAATATGGGGCACACCTGAATCGATAAGCTTATTAAAAGTCCCAAATACAAAGAGGCTTAATTGAGAATACCTTAACACAAAATGTATTCAAATTCAAATCTTAGCGGATCCATGAAAAATAACAAAAAATGTAATGGAAAACAAGTACTCGAAGAATGCTTCTTTGAGATACCACCCAGATAAACAAGAGACTCAGTGTAGCACATTCAACCATACTTGGACCTCCTCTTGGAAATGCCTACCTTTTGTCTGATGTTTCTGGAAAGCCTTGTAGTATGCACCTCTATTGTTAGAATATCTGACATGAGATGGTTCCATGTTATAGAAACAGTATATCATCATTCTAGTGTATGTGCTAGTGGATTTCTTGTTATCAGGTAAATTCATGTGCTACTGAAAAATCAATGAGACCATGGCCAGTGACTTACCTCAATTTTCTGCTCAAATTGTATCATGCAACACTAATACACACCATCTTCCCTTTCTTCATTGCTTCTATCCCTTTTGTCCTCTTTTCCAGCATCCTCCCTACCTATTCCAAAATGGGTCTTTTTGGAAGAGGGTGTGGGCATCAATTAAAAGAACACAAATTCCCATTGATTTGTATGATATGTGTGCATGCCCCCCTCTAAATTCTCTTTTTTACCTTCCTATCAAAAAGAAATAAGCTACCAATAAAGCACTGTCCATACAAAGATGTGGGAGATCACCCCTTTTGAATCGAAACCCAAAACAAAACTATTTCTTCTAGCACTTGAATTGTTGAAATATTTAAGAGTTATAGCGTAGAAAGGCTTGGCTTGTTGAATCATTCCATAATATTGTTCTTAGCCTCTCTGCCTTGTCCAACCCAATTCTATGTTTTATTGTTATTTAATTGCTCTCCCCAAACAACTTCATTGAAGCTCTTATAAATAACCAAGAAGAAGCATCTAAAAAGAACCCAACTAAACATTCACCAAACATGCTTTATTCATTGTTCTGGAAAATTGCCAGTGTACTCATCTTAGAAAAAAAAAAAAAACAAACAAAAACTATGTTTACAACTAAAATTTTAAATCTATGATTTTACATGGTAGTTTCTTAAATGTTGATTTAAAGCTTAGCAAAATAAAAGCACGGAAACAACAGATTTTGCACCAATTGGAATAAAATGAAGATCTTTAAATTTATGCCCTCAACCTTACATGTTTCTTTTGTAAGCCTTTTCGATTTATTTGAACTATATTTATAATAAAAGTTTCTTTATTGACGAAATACTCTTATCTTTTATAAAGTACAAAATTAGCAATAGTATTTTAATGTATTCATCAACTTGATACTTTTTTAATCAATGATGATACTATTTGATATTGAATACCATGCTAATTTTAGTCAATAGCTACCTTTCTTCTTTTATTTTCTATTCAATCATTATCAATATCAAATTCTAATCTTAAATTATTCAAAACTACTAACAATATTTTTTTATAATCCATTAAATATAATATATATATTAAAGACAATAAATAAGGAGGTGGGATTCTAATGTATATCATGTACACATAAATCAATCACATGAAAGTAAATATTATAATCATAAAAATTGGGTGAGGCGAAGTCAGGTGAATCCATACCTCTTATTTTGCATCCATCTATTAATCAAAACTTATATATTTTATGAAGCTTGTTTTTCCACCTTGATTCCCTCAAGACTATACTTGGATCACACTCAACCACCAAAATTAGTAAAACACAAATCTAATTATCCTCTGTACATAAGGAAAAGTAGTTGTAAATTTCCTTAACCATTAAACTCATTCACAACTTGATCAATTTTCATTAATTTATAATTTTCTTTTAACAAAATTACTTTGTCAAGAATACAAAGTGATCCTTAGATGTATTATGGCGAGTTGGCCAAGTGGCCTTACAAGTAGTGAAAGTTTAGACCCCACTCTCACCTCCCTAATGCCAAAAAAAACAAATAGTTCAAGGGAGATCTTCCAAGATGAAAGGTATGATGAAGAGTTTGATGAGAACATGAATTTTGCATTGTTTTCTTATAGTGATCCGATTTATTTTGAGGATGTTGTGAAAGAGGAGAAATTGTGTGAGGCGATGGATGAGGAGATAGATGCAATAGAGTGAAACATAACATGGGAGCTAACTGATTTGCCTCCCAACAAGCAAGCTATTGGGGTGAAATGGGTCTATAAGACCAAGTGCAATATCGAAGGATAGATAGAGCAACATGAGGCACAATTGGTGGTTAAGGGGTACAAATAACAGTTTGGGAGAGACTATGATGAGATGTATTCCCTTGTTGTAAGGATGGAGACCATGTGGAGAGTCATAGCTATTGAAACCCAACACAAATGGAAGGTATTGCAAATGGACATGAAGTCCACCTTCCTAAATGGAGTGTTGAAAGATGAATTTTATGTGAAGTCTTTTGGATATGAAGTTCTAGGTCAAGAAAAAAAAGTGTATAGACTGAAGAAAGCTTTGCATGGGCTGAAGAAAGCTCTTCATGGGCTGAAGCAAGCCACATGGGCATGGTACAAAAGGATTGACTCATATTTGATGAACAATGGCTTTAGCAAAAGCGATGGTGAGCTCACTCTTTACATCAAGGTAGCAAATGGTAAGATTTTGATTATTATCTTGTATGTAGATAATTTATTTTTTATTGAGAATGATGATTTCCTCATTGCTAATTTTAAAGAGGCCATGAAAAGAGAGTTTGAAATGACAAATTTAGGTCTCTTGATAGATTTTCTAGGCATAGAAGTAAAACAAATGCATGATGATATATTCATCTCTCAAGAAAATTATGCAAATGAAATCTTGAAGAGATGTAGGATATTTGAAAATAATCCTACCCCCACACCAACAACCATAGGTCCAAAGTTGAGAAAAGAAGATTGCAAAAGCAATGTGGATCCGACCTTGCATTAGAGTTTGGTTGGAAGTTTGATGTATTGACTGCAACTAGGCTTGATATAATGTATGGAGTAAGTCTTATTTACAGATTTATGGAGACTCCAAGAGACACCCATTAGCAAGCTGGTAAAATAATTTTGAGGTATGTGAATGGAACCAAAGGATATGGCATTTTGTACATAGCAGCAAATTATTTTGGGTTTGTTGGATACACAGGTAGTTATTAGGCAGTAAGTTTGGATGATAGAAAGTGCACATTGGGTTATGTGTTTCATTTGGGTTTGGGAGCTACCTCATGGGATTGTAAGAAACAACCCATAATTTCCTTATCAATAGTAGAGGCTGAGTATATAGCAACAAATGTAGAAGCATGTCAATCTATTTGGCTGAGAAGAATCTTGGAAGATATGAGAGAAGAACAAGAGGATGAAACAACAATTGTTTGTGACAATGTTTTATCAATAGCCTCGATGAAAATTCATGTGTTTCATGGAAGAAGAAAGCACATTGAAATCATGTATCACTTTAGTAGAGAATTGATTGAAAATGGTGAAATTAAAATGAAATTTTGTATGTTTGAGCAACAACTACAAAACATATTCACCAAGCCTTTGAGCAAGGATAGTTTTGAATGCCTAAGGAGTGGATTGAGAATTGTTGATTTAGATCAGGATTGATCTTGTTTCGTCACCTCGGGACCAAGGGGGAGTGTTGGAAATTTATTGCTCCTAAAGCCTCCTACTCTCACATCAGACCCCCAACTGTCTTCACCTACCAGTCAAGAGCCATTTCTTTTTGGGATCATCCCTGCAGCTCCTGATAGCTCTAGAATTAAATGTGGTAGCTCATTTTTAATTTTAAATTTATGGTGGTAGGTAATTTCGAATTTTGAGAGGGAATGTTGAAGAGACAAAAAGAATGAAGGCAGTTAGTTTGCCAGTTTTTGGAAGAAGTTTTAGCAGTAGTAGTCTATGTGAAGAATATTTTGTGTGAGCTCCCAAAAGCTCCTAAATAGCAGTGATTGTATGCTATTTGTATGTGAGTAGTGATTTCTCTTGAAAGAGCTTTGTGTAGCTCCTTACAATGAGCTCCTAGTAGCTCTTGAAAGTTGTCAAGTCTGGTTGAATAGCTCATAAAAGCTCCTAATAAATTGTAATATTTAGCTTAGGTTTATTTTTTGAGTTTAAGTTTATTTTGTATTTTCATTCCCAGCTTATTGAATAGAAAATGAAAGTTGCATGTCTCCTTGTGCTTCCACATTTTTATTTTTTATGTTCCGAATGGACTGGGAAATAGAGCAACAACTCTGTGTTGTTTGTTTAGAGCATTTTTATCTCTTCAAATCCTTTACATGGTATTAGAGTTGTGAGAGATGTTTACATTCTTGAGGTTGAGGAAGAAGCAAGCTATGTCTAAGAAGATATTTTTTTCTACTAGAGTTGAAGAAACATAACTAATTTTGAGTATTTCAAAGACAAAATCCGAGGCTATATTTTCAAGATTGCGTAAAACCTCTATCCAAAATATTGTATCTCTATTAAATAGGTCTATACCTATAATCTCCAAGGAGAGAGATAGACCTAAACAAGCTTTTACAATAATCTATGTCATTACATCATAACCTCTATATGGGCAGGCACTGAGAAAGGCATGCCAACCGAATAAATCTGCTCCTTCAGCAAGTTAAGTCCCCTCATCAGGTAAACCACATCAATTTGTTTCACCTCCATGACACATTTATTTTGGGTTGTAATGATGATTTTTCTACCTTCTCAAAGACAGTCACCTATCAAAGCATCCAAATATTGCACTTTGTAAATATCATCTAGAACCATAGGTGCTTTTAAGGAACCCAAATGATTTCTCATTAGAATTTTTCCATGATCTTTATCATTTGGCTTTATCTTTATTTTCAATAGATATAATTTAAGGATTCATTGTTTTAATTTTCTGAGGCCCTCATTGGGCTCCCCTAATTTTACATTAGATACAAAAGAAGACAGTTCAAAGAAGTGATGTATCTTGTTATAAAGGGCTTTTGATAGGGTGCTTTTACCCAGAACCCCCATTCCCCAAATACCAAGAGTGGGCCTATTACTAGTGTTATCACCCAATTTCAATAAATGTATCACCTCCTTAGTGCAAGCTACAAGTCTCGTAGGTCATTTGGCCACATCTAACATTCCAAAGTTTAATAACTTGAGAACATCCTTTACCACTTGCTTCACAAGCTTCCCTTTATACCTGCGACATTCAAGACATTGACACATCAATTTTATCATTTATGATATAGAAGGAATATGGGGCACACCGGAATTGATAAGCTTATAAAAAGTCCCAAATACAAAGAGGCTTAGTTGAGAATTCCTTAACACAATATGTATTCAAATTCAAATCTTAGTGGATCCATGAAAAATAACAAAAACATGTAAATGAAAATAAGTACTTGAAGGACATTTCTTTGAGATACCACCTAGATAAAAAAGAGACTCGGTGTAGCACATTCAACCATAATTGGAGCTCCTCTTGGAAATTCTTACCTTTTGTTTGATATTTTTTGAAAGCCTTGTAGTATGCACCCCTATTATCAGAATATCTAACATGAGATGGTTCCATGTTATAGAAAAGGTATATCATCACTCTCGTGCATGTGCTAGTGGATTTCATGTTATTAGGTAAATTCATTGTAAGCAATTTACCATAAAAAAATTCACCCCAATAATTCACTGCAAGAAAATTCACTGCCATGAAAAATTCATTGCAAGGAAAATTCACCACTAATAATTCATCGCCACAAAAAATTCTGAATTTTCCTTGCAGTGAATTTTCTTGCGATGAATTGTTGATGGTGAATTTTCACACAGCCAAATTTTATATTCCACATGAGGGAGACCTCCTTGAGGAACAATACTCAAGTCATGTAATTAGAAGAAAATATGGGTATATAGATGGTAGAGTTTTGAATGGATTTCTCTAGACACACACTCTTGGAGTGGAGAGAGCTTGGTAGAGATGATCCACCAATGTTTTTCTCACATTGGGACCTTGAAAGCTCAAAAAAAAATCATATTGTTTCCTCATGAATTGAAAATTGTGATGACTATGGTTTGTAATGCCTAGACCCCTTCATTTTTAGGACATGAATAATCACCCATCCATGGTGGTGTTTACCTAGCTAGGGCTCGGGTTTTGGATCACATGATTAGTCATAGATCTAGGTGGTGGCAATGTCTACCCACAAATCAAACTACACATTCAATCATGTTTATTAATTAACTAAAAAATAAAAATCTGTTGTATTCTAATTTTAAATTAATTATCAAATATAGTCAAATGTCAAGTCAGATGATTGGATAGACAATATATGGATCCACTACCTATCTTATCTAACATAACTCCATTTATGATTACTAATAAAGGTCTTGTTGAGTGATGGGACTTTTCAAGTTCAAAGGGGGGAGGCTTGGGTTTCAAGGTTTTATATTACCCATGGTAATATAAATTGTCAACTTTTGAAACCCTTACGTTATATTTCAACGGTGACTTGCTACCGAAGGTAACCGGTCACTTAAGTGATCTAGTTGAGCCTTTCCTTCGTGCTCTTACTGGCCCCTTTCACCCAACCGTTGGTCTCTTTTTTCCATCTAGGCTTAAACATTTATACCACCGAAGATTGTACTGGCCAGTCCCACCTAAATATTCTACATTGTCCTATATGTAGTTTGGCTAACTGTCCGATCACGGGTTTTGATCTGGACCATTTCAAGCAAACCTCATAGGTTTTCCTGTTGATGTCACTAAAGTAGTGCAAGATCTATGAGATGCCACTATCTGGCATGTACAGAGGAGTGGGGTCTTTTCCCGAGGCACCTGTAGTGACATGTGGCCATATTTTCACCCACGAAGGGATTTAACGATGGGTTTAATAATAATTGTCCCTCGCAGACCTCGCACGATTAGAGTAAATATTCCTAAAGTACTACAAGGTCTATGAAGAGGCGACACATGGCCTTGTTCTTGAAGTGATAGGGCTAAGTGAGACCTACTATCCGGTTGTGACCTCCTATTTTCATGGGTTATGATTGGTTGTGTTCTTTCCTAGGAACTGATTGACTCGATTTCAGTCGTCCGATTTGCCAGGTCTATTCTGTATCAGTGTTCCAATTCAAAGGGGGGTGTTGTTCATCTGTGTGATGATTTATTGCACTATGTAACTTATTTCATTAATGGCATGGATTTTTGTAGAGGTTCTTCCCCTATTTTTTCTTACGTACGAACGATGCCCTCCTATTAAGTGCGATGATGGGTTGTACGCCATTTCTTCATGAGCCTGGAATACTCTTATGGTGGCTACGTCAGCCACTAATCGCTCAAATGCTTGTATTGCATTTAAGCAATTAATATCCCTCACACCAATTCACTCTATAAATGCTTGCTAAGTTACTATTATCATTGCATTTTTGAGTTGTTTTGTTTGTAGGTGGTGGTTTTTCTCCTATATTCTGCAAGCTATTTTTCTTCAATGGAAAAATTTGTAGGGCGCAGGAGTGCCAGAGTAAAGGCTAGGAGGTCGCTGCTCGAGAAGGAGCAACCTGCTCCCAGAACACCCAAAGTTGCTACTCAAAGTGCTGGCAAAAGGCCTGAGCGTTGTGCATCCCCTGTTCTCATTTCATCAGATTCTAATGGCAATGGGTCTAAAACAGACTCAGATTATTGATGTTACCTGGAGACCTTGATTGAGCTCATGGGTGTAAATGAAGAGGTCCTTGGAGTCGAACCAATAACTGTAGTGGCACCATGCTAGGTTGTTGGGTGTTGTGTTGATGTGGCTGGAGGGAAGAAGGTGTTTATGCTTCTTACTGAGGTGAGAACTCGAAGCGATCGCTTGTACTAGGGCTGTGGGTTGACCTAATGTTGGTTAGTGTGTGTTTCTTTCTCGTCCATTGGTTTTTGATGATATGGACGTGTGCAATCCTGGCATGCTCTTTTGTTTTTCTCTCCGACAGTTTGATGTGTAACCATTTTTTTTTATTCCTCGAATGATGCACTTTTCTCTCCATTGATGAGGAATGTGAATTCGAATTTCATTCTAAATGAAATTCAATTTTGAAATTAACAATGTAGCCTAATGATTTGTTGCTCTCCTGTCCTATAAAGAAGATTTCATGACTCATTGTTAGGGGTCATATTTTGGATCTAGGAGGTTCTAAATATATGTACAATCAGTTCATTTACTGTATTTTTCTTGGAGGTTTCAGTTAATATCTTTTATGGTCAAGTTTTCTATGAAGCAAGCAAGTTATGCTGATGAAATTACCAATATTCAAGCAATAAATGATAATCATTTTGAAACAATTGCTCTCCTAATTGTGTGTCATAAGTTGTGAATGAGCCTATTAATGATATTTTCATTCACTTTCAATGGTATATTTAAATGTGTTCTTCATTTCCCTACTTTAACTCAATGAGTTAATGAAATTGCTTGAAAATGAATTACAAATTTATGATTATACATTCAGGATTGCTAAGGAATGTTGTTTTAAAAATTAAAATTCACATGATATAAAGCATTATTGTGATATGTCCATAATATTTGGATTACGTTTTGTATGACTCTTGCCCAATGGATGAGGCATTGGCTATTTTCTTCAAGATTACTATGGGGCTGTAATTCTAAACATGACAGTCTAAGAGCTGAAAAAAACAAAATATTAAACCCTATCTCTCTACGAGAGGCAAATCTTACATTGAAGTCTTCAATCCTGTTGCTCTAAGATACATGTTATTATTCTTTGGTCTACCAATACCGAGAGTAATTACTATCTCATTACATGTGTAGGGACTGTACTTTGTAAGAAGAAGTGTTCTTACCAATCATAGAACATTCTTGGGTATGTGCAGGATCATCATGGAAAAAATAGGCCCTTAAGTGGCAATAAAAAGACAAAAAATCAGAGTTAGACAACTTGACATAAATATTTGAATAAGTTATTTATATTATTTACAAAAAATGTCAAAATAAAATCTATAGAAAATTGAATGTAGTTTCTAAACAACTAGACCTTTATTTTTAAAAAGAAATTCTATTTGGTGAAAATTTGAAATTTCAATGTAGTAGTATTTAAATTTCAAGATAAAAATAAGAAGTAGGTGTCTGTCTGACCACCCTAACCACAATAAAATGATAATATTTTTTTATAATCTTTAAGATATAAGTAGAGGACTCATGTCCCGATTTGATGCATATTTTTTTATAAATTTTTTTCAAGTAAATAATTAATTATGAATTTTTTATTACAACCTCTAATAAATATAAAATCCCGTCTATCTAACCACCTTAACTTGGTCAAAAATTCATGATTTTTTATTTATTTTTAATCCTATACTATGCAAAGCATAGAATGTGGCGCATGTTTCAGATACAAAAAATGTGATACCATTTGAAAGTTATAGATGTTTTTCAATCAGCCTATCAATCAGGACTTTATTCGTAATTCTAATAGAAAATGAATAATAATTATTTATTAAATTCAAAGTAACACATAATTTATATTTTTGGAAAGTTGAGAATCTCCTCTAAAAACCTTTTTCGTTTCATCAATTTTGGGTAAAACAAAAGTCACCAGCCACATGGGCCATCATATGGCTTACATATCGCCACTTTTTGGCCCATCATGATCCTGCACATACCCATTATGAACACACTTAGGTTTACCCACCTTGGTTTCACAGAGCCAAAAGTGTAGGAGATGTCAGTTTTGGACTAAACCTCATTATTTGGCCACTAGTCTTTATAGTTATTTACTATAGAGGTTGGCTACCTCTTAGAGAATTACAAATCCTATCTAGAAAAAAAACCAATATTGAGGATAAAGATAGGTATAGTTCAGTCAACAATTAGGTAATTCATGTCATCCTGAATGTGAAATAGGTAGATGGAAGAGGTCTAAAGAAGAATAAGAGGAAATAATTTGTATCTTTTATATGACTAGAAAAATTGAATTAGAAAAAAAAAATTATTCTAGACTGAAGCTTCAAATAACATTTAGAACAAATATGAAGGTACATTATTCACCACTTCATTATGAGATTTGGTTGAAAAGGAGAATTCTAGAAAAATAGGGGAGTTCATGAAGCTTACCTATAGAATGTCACATTAGAAAACTAAAATGAAAAAATCAATTACTTTATAGGTTATCTTTAATCCTCTAGATGTTAAATTTTTATATTGTATTCTATCTATAAATAATTAATGAGTATGCATGTATGCCCCATGTTTGGTGGGAAATTTATTGGATTATGGATAGCTAAATGAAGAATTTTAATATCTTGCATAAAATTAATTGATATCTAAAATAAAAAATAGTGGTTGATTTAGTTTTTGTTTTCTTTTGAGGGCATGGTGGACCTATTTTTCACTATTTTATTAGGAAATGAGATCCAAACAAAGAATTGACTTGCAACCCTTAGGTGAGTCAATTGAATGATGGAATCTAATGATTTCCTTATGATTGAGGATGACGCTTTCAACTTGAATAACACTTTTGGGAGAAAAACTAAAAATAGTAAATCGATTCAATTATGCTCATTCAAACTTGAAACCACAATTTAGAACTCAATATTAATCTAGGGGAGAAGACCTAGTTACTGTCACCCATTGAATTACCACCACCTCCATGCTCACTCCACCTCGCAAAAAAAAATCACTTTGATCCATTAAAAAAATATATTTTATCAAATAAAAAATTGCAACAACACTAATGGTTGCTCATAACACAATGTGTAATTGACCAATCATAATAGACAACTAAACATGCATTTGTATTTATAAAAAAGACAACTTACACATAAAAACGCTCATTTACAATTAATTTAAACTTTAATTGTTAGAAATACCCCCACTTGCAAATGTGTATCCCTCATTACATATTATCTTAGCAAATACATATGCACACTTAATAGTGCTTTACATGACATAATCACAATCTCCTATTAACTCTATGGGATTTGAAATGCATAGTATTCCACATAGTCCCTGGAAGATACATGTACTTACTTCATTTCCTATAGGTACCTACACAATTAAATACTGGTGTAAGGCTCCTTAAATAAACATCACATCCAAATATAATGCAGAATTTAGTCATACCATCTTTAAAAACCTACGCAACTGGAAACTACAAATTCAAATGCTCAAAAAAAATTCAAATTTGAAACACAACAACCAAATTGAATGCATTAAGTTGTCAGATTTGAATTCCTAAATAAGAGGGGGGAAATAGCCATTGTCATTCACAATTGTTATTTGTGAACAAATATTCTTTGCGAAATTTAGAGCATTGACAAGAATTCTCTACAAAATTCAGAGCATCATCAAGCATCCTCTGAACATTCCTCTACCCATTCCTCCAATATCCCAAATTCAGGTTGGTACTTTATACATTTTACTTATAGTTATTTTCATGAACTATGCATTTAACATTTATATTTATGCAATGTCTTTTTACTTTTCTTTATAAGTAAATGAAAGGTCTTTTTTGGTGACAGGGTTTTCCTTACAAACCCCATTTACAAATTCAATAATCTATGTATTCATTTTCTATTTTTATTTATTTATCAGGGTTTATATTTGTCATTTATTTGTGCATATACATGTCTTTATATTTGTCTATTTTTGGTCATTTATTAGGGTTTGGTCATTTCTCACTATTTATTTATATGTATATACCTTCTACTTGTGAATATCCCTTACACACAAGCCTTGCTTTATTTCTGACCACTTCTCCATTCTCATTCAACGTGTTTCTGAACACCCATTTTGATACAATTTTGTTTTGATTTTTTGTTCTAGGAACCGATTCTCAAGTTTAATTCTTCTCAATCTACATAAGTTCTTCTCTCATAGCTTTCATCCAATGCTCATATTCAAATGCTTCACTTATGGTCTTTGGTTCAACCTTACAAAGTAAACAAAGATTTATCTCACTAGTAGAAGCTTTATTTCTTGTTAATACTCATTTCCTCTTGTTTCCAACGATTTGATCTTCTAAATGATTTTTTGTCACATATTTAGGTGTCTTTGGGGACACCACTAGAGATTCTTCTTTTTCACTATTATTTTTCTATTCTTGCACAACTTCTTCATCTTCTATAAAATTAGGTTCATCAAATACATATCCACCAACTTCAATTGAATTCTTCACTACTTCATCAAACTTGACATTTGTGCTTTATACAATTTTTCTTAGTTTTATATTGAAACATCTATAAACTTTTCTTTTAGTAGAATATCCAAGGAAGATACATTAATCACATATAACATCAATTTTTTGTAAACTTTCTTCATCCCTTTTGATATAACATTTTCTTCCAAATACCTTGAAATAATCAATAGTAGGAACTCTTCCACACCATAGCTCATAGGGGGTCTTAGTACTACTAGATTTTTCTTGAACTTGATTGAAAACATAAATAGTAGTGTGAATAGATTCTCTCCAGTAAACTTTTTGTAGACTAGCTTTATCAATCATTGATCTAGCACATTCTTTAATCATTCTATTCTTTCTTTCAACAAATCCATTTTGTTGAGCAGTTCTAGGAGTATATAACTATCTTTTTATTCAATGGACTTCAAAAAACATGTTAAACTAATTCAAAGTGAATTCACCACCTTTTTCAAACCTCAAGAATTTTATTCTCAAATTTACTTCATTTTCTACCATAGCCTTAAATGCCTTGAATCTATCTATTGCATCAAATTTCTCTCTAGGAAAAATAACTCATGTATATCTAGAGTAATCATCAATCAAAATCATAAAATACCTGTCATATTGTAAACTTTCAACTTTTGTAGAACCATAAATATTTTAATGAATCAAGTCTTGTAGTCTGATAGTAGATTGTTCCTTTGATCTAAATATATTTCTCTCTTGCTTTCCAAACTATCAATCTTTGCAAATAGAAAATGTTAACAAGCTTTATAATCCTTGGTAAATCTCTTATGGCTTGTACTGCACTGATCCTCACCAAGTTGTCAAAACTCATATTACACATCCTCTAGTGCCATAACTAGATGTCATTAATCTGAGACATAAAGCGCTATCCATTAGCACCATTAAGTTGATATATATTTCCTTCAGACTTCTTTCTTATAGTAGTAACTATTTTGGATCCTTTCCTGATTTCACATCTCTCATCCTCAAGTACAAGTTTATATTCTCTACTACACATCTTTCCAACACTCAAGAGATTATTCCTTAAAAGCTTAACATAAAAAGCATCATCAGTATTATTCTTTCCATCATCAGACCTTTCACAAACATTTATACCATCTTGAACTTTGAAACTCATCCAAAGTCAACCATACACTAGTTGTATTTACAGATTCAAATTAGGTCAGCACCAAAACATTCTACAGTGGAATTTGAGTGAGGGTGACCTAAAAACACTTGATCAAGACCCAAATAAGTCCCAACACACCTGAAAACATTTCCATAAGCTTCAAAAGTAGTGTTAAACACAAGGTCAACCAATACCCATGCAAAAAACCTAAACAATTAAGCACATGCAACCTTAACACTATGCAATCTTTCCAAATAACAAAATTAACTTTGACATGATCTCTTCAACTTATCATGAAAATAACAAGACATAAAACTTTAACAAGAAGAAATCCAGAGCAACAAAATTTCTCCCAAACCTAAACCAGATACACAAAAAGACATAGTTCACAATTGGTGAATATAACTCTCACTTTACAATAATCCAAAAACCTAATACCTTGATATAGAAGCTTCCCACAGTCATGAAAAATATCTTATATCCTTACTAGCATAGCAACACATTTCGAAGAAAAACTAAAATAAAACACAAAATACCTACAACCTTCCTTTATTATAATTTTCTCAATATCCTTGACATATGCAATCAATAATCATTATCCATGGAATCAATGACAACAACAACTAGTTGAAAACTAGTTAACCATCTGACATCAATTATGACACATTCATACTTTATTCATACTTTGAACAAGGATAAGCACATGTTTGTTTTGAACTTGAGGTTTTTGTGAAGGAGGGTAAATGATAAGTTGTAGTGTGATTGTGTTAATAGATGATGATGATAATATTTTTGACAATATGAATAATAGATGATTGTGAATAATACATACTAATATTAATATTTTTGAAAATGAATCAAAAAAAGGATTGGGAATGATAGATCCCTAATGATAATTTGAGTAAAATAGGTTAAGGTTTGCAATGATACTCGGACCATTTGAAAATTTTTATTGGTTGGATGATGCACTATATTGGTTAATAATATTGTATTGATTGTGAATGCATCCATATGGATTTTTTTTAGGGTTCTCAATTTCTCAGAGCTAAAGATAAGGGAAAACCAAGTCGATGGAAAGAGGATGAAGTGATAGATGGATTGTTTAGATAGGGAATGGGATGGATTATGGGACAATGTATTAGGAATATTGGAAGGATTTTTGAGATGTTATCTCTAAGGACTATGGCAGATAGGAATACTATGTCCCATAGTATATCTAGTGTTATGGGTATACAAAGTTGTAAGAGGGAGGGTTAGTAGAGAAATTAAGGATTCTAGTGTCCAAAATATGTTTAGATATTATTTCCTTATCCATTTAAATACTAAAGTATAAAAGGAAGATGGATTGGATATGATGAGATAGGTATGGATGGGGATCATGGATAAAGAGGATGAATTAGATAATATGGAGCTTGATATGATGGAAGAATATCCAACCCCGCATATTGGATGTAAGAAGATGGGGGGTTTACACATTACACCTTTTCAAACCAAGTTTCATCATGGAACTTATCAAAGGTGACATACTAATTGTTTTCACCATTGAATGGTGATTTCTATTTATTTTATTATTTTTATTTGTTCAAGTAATTTCTAGTTTCTAGATGAAGGAGAATTATTTGAATAAATTTTAGTGCACGGGGTTAGGGATATTGATGAAGGACTCAAAAATTTATTTCCATGATATTATCCCTTTCAAAATCAGTACTTTGATAGTCATTTTATACATGTATGTTACTAGAAATAGAGGTATGTATGCTTCTTCAAAATTTAAATAGTGTGCCAACATAGAGCTCTAATATTAAAGGATTCTACAAAAAGAGATGGAGTGAATGACAAGATAAAAAATGGGTAATTAGTTATTTAAAATATTGAATTACAAAGATGTGACAGTGGATGTATGTTGGATAATGGATATGGAGTTGAAATATGATTGGATGAAAGGATGGGATGTTAGTAACATGAGAAAATTTCATCAGACCAAGGGGAACTAGGACTAAAATTGTCAACAATAAGTTGGAGGCTAAATCTTTGATTTAGGATGTGATTTTGGATGTTGGTAGTTAGATGAGATAATTAGGATTGTAGATTATGGGATGTAAGGGACCAAAATGGATTTAGGATGTTAAGGAGGGGAATTTTGGATTTTTTATTTTGGGGATAGGGACCCAAAATGTATGTAGGATGATTAGATGGGGATGTATGGAGAAATGTGGGATTAGAATGAAGGATATGGATATTTGGAATTATGGAAAGAAGGAACCTTTGGAGGAGTGGATGGAGATGCAAATTTTGATGGTCCTTTCTGATTTATTTCTTTTCATTAAGGATCCATATTATTTTTGTGCATTATTTTTTATTGGTGGACCTAGGTGACCTTCTCAACCAGTTTTAATATTGGATCAAATCTTACATTGATATTGTATGGTGACATGTTATGATGTGGTTATCCTTGTATTTTTTGGATTGTTTAATATTTATATGCACTTCCAAATAAGATGGTATAGTCTAATGGTGAGAAATTTTCTTGGAATCACATTGATTGTATGATGGCTTCATCATGTAGGAATATGTCCAATGATGTGTGCATAAATTTTGGTCTTGGTTGAGGATTACATGGGATGGATGGTTATAGATGCAGTTGATGAAATGATTAGTGGGAGATGATGGGGATAATAGGGGTAATGTGTTTTATGAAATTATTGGTTGAACTAATATCTATTTTTATGTTGGCAGAAGTTCCCTTTACCTTAAATTGGAGAAGTGAAATATGTACTTGTCATGAGATACATAATTGAGGCCCTAAAATCTTGTATTTTGGGTATGTGCAGGATCATCATGGAAAAAATAGGTCCTTAAATGGCAATGAAAATTTAGAAAATTAGAGTTGGGCAACTTGACATAAAAATTTGAATAAGTTATCTATATTAATTCAAAAATATGTAAGAATAGAATCTGTGGAAAATTGAATGTAGTTTCTAAACTACTAGGTTAATTTTTGCTAAAAAAAAATCTATTTGGTTAAAATTTGAAATTTCAATGCAGTAGTACTAAAATTTCAGGGAAAAAAGAAGAAGTAGGTGTTTGTCTAACCCCCCTAACCACAATAAAATGATAATATTTTTTAATAATATTTTATATATAGTTAGAGGACTCATGTCCCGATGTGATGCATGTTTTTTTGTATTTATTTTCCAAGTAAATAATTAATTATGAATTTTTTATTACAACTTTCAAAAAATATAAAAACTCGTATGTCTCACCACCTTAGCTTGGTCAAAATTTCATGAAATTCAATTTTTTTTTTAATACTATAGTATGCAAAGCATAGAATGTGACACATGTTTCTCATTCAAAAAACGTGATATGGTTTGAAAGATATAGATTATTTTCAATCAACCTATCAATCAAGACTTTAGTCATAATTCAAATAGAAAATGAATAATAATTATTTATTAAATTCAAAATAAAGAATAATTTATATTGGTAGAAAGCTGAGAATATCCTTTAAAAACCCTTTTCGTTTCATCAATTTAGGGTAGAAAAAAATTGTCAGTCACATAGGCGAAGTCTAGAAAAACAAGGTAAGTTGTTAAACACGTTTTTTGTGTTGACTTCTTAGGATTAGCATGTCCCAGCCAAATTTTGAAGCAAACCCCAAGGCTAATCCCTAGGTAGTAGGTTTTGTGTCAGACATATCGGATATCCGATCCAAATCGGATATCCAATTTGAATCGGATATCCGATTTTTTTTATATATAATTTAAAAAAATATAATATAGTTTTTAATATATGATTTAAAAAATTGAAATTTTCAAATCAGATATCCTATTTATTTTATATACAATTTTAAAACATCTAATATAGTTTTTAATATATCATTTAAAAAATTACAATAAATAATTTATAGTTTATTTTAATATATCTAGTTGAGAATATACAATATAGTTTATAATTCAATATATAATTTATAATTTATGATAATCTCTTATGGAATTATGTATAATATATAATATATTATACTATTATGTATAATATTTATATATTATTTATATATTCTAGTTAATGTATAAATATTTATATATATATGTATTAAGATAATATAAAAAATATTATATAACTAATTAATATTACTAACATATTAAATATTTAAATATTCTGTCTTTCCCTCTCTCTCTCTCTTCCCCTCCTCCCCTCCTTCCCCTCTCCCTTCTACCTCCAAATTCTCTCTCTCTCTCTCTCCTAATTCTCTCTCTCTATCCCTTTCCATCTCTCTTTCCCACTCTTTATCTCTCCCTCTCTCCCTCTATCTCCCCTTCTTCCCCTCTTCCCTCCTCCCTTCCCCCTCCTCTCTCTCTCTTCCTCTACCTTCCCCCTCCTAATTATCTCTCTCTATCTCTCCCTTTCCCTATATCTTTCCCTCTCTCTATCTCTCTCTCTCTATCTCTCCCTCTCTTCATCTCTATCCCCTTCTTCCACTCTTCCCCTCTCCCTTCTCCTTCCTAATTCTCTCTCTCTCTCTCTCTATCCTCTTCTTCTTGTCTTCCCCTCTCCCT
>CM021104.1:220601865-220634674 GCA_007115665.2 Sequoiadendron giganteum
CTTCCCCTTTCTTCTTCTCTCCCTCTCTCTCTCTCTCTCTCCCTTTCCCTCTCTCTCTCTCTCTATCTCTTGTCCACCCTACACCTCCTAATTACTCTTGGGTCTATGTGTGCTACAAATCAGATATCCATTTCAAATTGGATATCAGATTTTTGAAGCCAAAATTTTACCACCATAATACATTTTTAAATGTTTTCAAATATCGGATATCTGATTTTTTTAACTTTTAAAAAGAGGATATCCGATTTGTAAAACTTAGGCTTGGGAATTGCTATGGAGCAATGTACTAACACGCAACCCAAAATAAAGTCAACTCGGGATTTCCATGTTTTTTGGCGAGTGAAAAACACTACTTTTTCCTATTGCCACTTTTTGGCCCATCATGATCCTGCACATGCCCTTTTATTCTATTTTTATGGGTTATAAGATTCCTTGCTCATGAAAGCCTATTATTTTCCTTGATAATGCATGTCTTGAAAAATTTAATTGTTGATGGAGTAAGTTTGTTACTTTGGAAAAGATAAAAAATTTAATTTTAGACATGAGTAAGGAATATTGGTAGTTGTAGTTTTCTAAAAAATAGGATTATTGGATTGAATAAAGATATAGGAAGCAAGATGATAGGATTGTCATCCATGAATTGATTTAATAGCTTGATTATTTGACCTTGAGATGGTAAACAATTATGGAAGGGATTAGTTGGGACACTTGGATTTTGAATTGGATGTGTACATGTGTGGGAGTTCTTGGAGAAATCACTTGATATTGATCGATTGATTTTTTTAACTTTTAAAAAGAGGATATCCGATTTGTAAAACTTAGGCTTGGGAATTGCTATGGAGCAATGTACTAACACGCAACCCAAAATAAAGTCAACTCGGGATTTCCATGTTTTTTGGCGAGTGAAAAACACTACTTTTTCCTATTGCCACTTTTTGGCCCATCATGATCCTGCACATGCCCTTTTATTCTATTTTTATGGGTTATAAGATTCCTTGCTCATGAAAGCCTATTATTTTCCTTGATAATGCATGTCTTGAAAAATTTAATTGTTGATGGAGTAAGTTTGTTACTTTGGAAAAGATAAAAAATTTAATTTTAGACATGAGTAAGGAATATTGGTAGTTGTAGTTTTCTAAAAAATAGGATTATTGGATTGAATAAAGATATAGGAAGCAAGATGATAGGATTGTCATCCATGAATTGATTTAATAGCTTGATTATTTGACCTTGAGATGGTAAACAATTATGGAAGGGATTAGTTGGGACACTTGGATTTTGAATTGAATGTGTACATGTGTGGGAGTTCTTGGAGAAATCACTTGATATTTTTTTAATTTTCTACCTTAAAGAAATTTCTCATAGCATGGTGTTTCTCAATTTCTTTAAGGTAGGAGCATATATTGGCATTATTTTCTTCACTTTTTTCACATGCGATATACTTAGTGGTGCATTTTCACTAACATTATTTCCTTCACCTTTTTTACATGCTTTAGAATTAGTGGTGCATTGATATTGGCATTATTTTCTTCACTTTGTTGACATGCATTGGACTTAGTGGTGCATTAGCACTAGCATTTTGGCTTCACTTTGTTCATAGGAATTGAACTTAGTAATGCATTGGCATAGAAACTTAATAATTTTGTAGCACCTTATTAGAGTTATTAGGGAGTATAACACTGGGTATAGTTGATATGGGTGAACACCTAATGAATATTGGACTTCACTAAATCTATTGTGTTTCTCATTTTACTACTTTGTTATGGGTACACACCTAGTGAATATTGGACTTCACTAGACCTAATATGTTTGTCATTTTTCTACATTGTCATGCATATGTGCACCTAGTGAATATCGAACTTCACTATACCTAGTGTATTTCTCATTTTTCTTGGTAGATCACCAAGTGAATATTGGACTTCACTAGCCCATGGTACCTTCTATTTATGATTCACAAATAAAATACTATGCTTTACTATGTTGTGAGTCATGAATGTCTTTGGTGTGGATCCTAGCATAACATAACTTTCTAGCCCATGCCTATCCATACCCTCTTTTGCATTTTATTTTGGTATTGTGTATGTTTGTGTATGTTTCCTTGTTGTATTTCATACATGTGTGTTCCTTTGTGCTTATAATGGTGTGTCATAGAATCTTGGATCTTGGGGGATTTTTCACCCCTTTAATCCTTAGTCATCATATATTTTAAATATGTGTACATGTGCAAACCCCTCTTGACATATTAGTGTGAGTTTGATTGTATGTTCATACTCTCACTAAAGCGGGGGATAAATGTTGCATCATAAATTGTCATCCTTGAAAATTTCACACTATGTTTTTCTCCCCTTATTTTTTTGGACATGATTAAACTCCTAATTTGTTAAATTATGAATTTTATTGCCTATTTTTATCAATTTCCAAGAAATTGCAAGCATTGAACAAATACATTTATTTAATGTGTTTTTCCTATGACACCTAGAATCCTAGAAAATAGGGGTAGGAATGGAACACCCTTGGTTGTCTGAATCCCTCTCTTTCACTAAGATCCAAATTTAAATATTTCAATTTCAAAATCTTACAATTTCAAATTCAATTTAAAAATTTCATTTATCTAGAAAAATACCTAAATAATCATTTATTTTAAATGTCAATTTCAAAATCTTACAATTTCAAAATTTCAAAATATTACAATAAATTAATATAAATACCTAGTTATTGCATCATTTAAAATTATCTAGAAAAATATTGGTAAACATATGATCAAGATCACTATCAAGAAACTCAAGAACAAAATATAGATCTCGAGTGCAAAAATTCAAGGTCCAAGAATCATGTAAAATCCTATGTGAGTTTGTGAATGTTCATGTTATCACTATTTGTGAAGGAAAAACTTTGTTGTAGGTCTCGAAGAAATTCAAGCATTCAAGTAAGCAAGATCAAAAACCTTGAAGTGGTGCGCATGACTTTAGTCCTTCAAGGAATTCGTTGAAGGGTGGTGAGTTGTAGCATTTTTGTTGATTCATCATTCCTTCCTATAATTTACCTTTTGTATTATTTACATTTCCATTATGGAAGTGCAAACACTAAAATAGGGGTTGACTAAGGCAATCTCATAAATGACACAACATTTTTTCTCTCTTAGAATGTGAAAATTTAAGGTTTTAAGAGGATTGAAGGAAGATTGAAGATAATTTATTCATTATTGCATTCAAAACCCTACACCTTGTCAACTCATGGAAACTCATCTACACAATTATCTGACACTAATTTGACTAGTCTACAAGTAAAAACAAGGAAATCAATTATGACATTAAAGGAATACAAAAAATTAGAGTAGGAAACTCGTACGAGGACTCACACACCCTTGTGCGACCCTATCCTCATATTTAGGCAAACATCAAACTCCCAAGACAAGTACACATCACTCATCCTTTCCTAGATTTGCTTGCAGTTCCCTATTTTAGTCTATCAATTGTTTGAAGCTTTCATTTTTCATATTAGGGCACATATTCTAGGTAGGTTAAGTAATTTAACTCAATTTCAATCTATTAAATCTATTCCAAGGCTCTAAAAGATGTATATGTCTAATTAGCTCACTTTCATGGATAAAAGTCAATCTAAACATCTTTTTGATCTCCATTTTAATTAAACAATTAGAAAAGAACACTCCCACACCAAAAAAATTGAATCCTAGGGTTACACACTTAACCTTGGGTTCTATTTTTATTTTCTTTAGTAAAAGATGTGATCTTTCATGGCATTGAATTACCAAGTTGGACCTGATTTGAATGTATGGTGCACTTTCTTAAATTAGCATCTCTAGCAAATATTTTTGGGATGTGCCATCCATTGATTATTTTTTGTGATCAAATGGCCATTCTATATTTTATTTCCTCTTTATATATTAAGTGAAGCTTTTTATTTTATTAGCATTACAAACTTATTAAATCCACATACTTTTTTAAACTAGTATATTTTAATTAAAGTTGTTTTCCACACCTAGACATAGGATTAAAAAGTACCAATTGCACACTTATCCATACTATAATTTATATGTTTCACAAAGGAACCATGTCATTGAGCCACATCATTGTTTTTTAACTCAAGAGAGAGACCAATAGTGAAATTTTTCACTTGGCCAATTTTAATTACTCCCATATAGAGAATAAATGGTTGGATATGCCTCTAATATTATGTTTAATATGTTGTTTGGTGTCATGTGGTTTATCCCTTATACTTGTTATTTCAAAACACTACTCGATATTTAACTCCATAACATAGATTGTTGGCCAGCCTTAGGGTTTTGGAGACAAAATCTCACTAGAAAATTGTTTTAATTTTGAATTTTATGCCAAAAGGGACTAGCTCGCCTAAGGTGGCAACTTATTCCACCCAAGAAATTTTGAGTGGTTGTCGGGAATTAAGATGTGATTAGTGTTGCTTTTCAGGATTGTCCTCTGAAACACACTAAAGTAGGACCTATAAGTGCATTAAGGGGTCATTTTAGCATCATAAAGGGTTGATTTAGTGATGATAGGCCTAGGAAAATGTGAAAATGTTTTACAATACCTTACAACAATTTGGAACAAGGCTTGGAAGGGGGTAAAAAGAGGTCCAAAATCCATAGAAAAGGGCCCAAATGAGTGAAAAGTGTCAAGGCTACACCTTTTGGCGATATATTTAGTCCCCACTTTAGTGAGAGGGTGAACTTGCTTCAAACTCACATTAAATTATCCCAATGGAGATGGTGAAGAATGATGAAGATGATCTTGTAACACCGTAATATCTTCTTCACTGTTAGGAGAGATATTAGGAGAGGGAGAAAGTTGATTGTGGATGATTGCATGCTTTTCCTCTAAGGTTTCATTCTCTTGTTCCATAGTATCTATCCTAGGAGGAAAGCTTTGTGGAAAGTGACACAATAGGTTCATCACATGTCATTATTATATTTGGTAAACTAGCTGCATCACTCATAGGAGAGGTATTAACAGAAGGATAACTAGGAATTAGATGGCTACCAATGATTGGTATATTTTGTTCAAATAGACCCTTACAAATGTGAGGAATATTAGGAAGGAGAGAAATAATGCTATAACTCTCAATAATTGGATTGCTTGATACCAACATATCCTTATTTATTAAATCATGATAACAAATAGGGGAGGTGTTGGGAGATGATTGAAGACTAGGTAAGGTAGTAACCATGATTTTATCTTTGAATGTGAGAAGGTATTTGCAAGGGTGAGGAGGATGAAGACAAGAAAGACATTCATGTTCTTCAATGATTGTGTCTCCTTGCTGGAAGATACCTTTGTCACCAATGGGAGTGATATCAACAAAATAACAATTATGATTATCATGATTATTGATGCTTGCATCCTCTTGTGTCAAGTATTTATTGGATGATCTAAGTGAGATGAAGTCATCAAAGGCTTCATCTAACATGTAAAAGTCATCGCTACTAAAGGGTTGAAGGATTTTGTGAGTGGGTGCTTGTGATGTTGTTAATGTTTTGTTTTCATTTTCTAAAGGATTTGATTGAAATGATCTAGGAACTAATGCAGAAAATGAAAATTGCAAAAGTTTAATACTATCCACAAGTGCCATGAATGTTATGTCTAATAAATGAAATGTATGAGGAGCTATGGATGTAATGTAAAGACATAAGATGAAATGCGATTTTTCAGATTTCAAAGAAGGTAATTTATGGATTATGCTATGCAATGATCTAAAATGAAATGTTGGGAAAGCAAAATTGAAACTAATAAATGCATGAAATGAGCTAATTGAGGCTAGATATCATGAAATTCATATTATAGAAACACAACCAATTGATAGAGATAGTTACTAGCACAAAACAAAAGCTTAAAAATAGGGTTTCCAGCTATGTAAAGGATAGTTCTAGGGGCCTAAATTGACAAAGTCACCTAGGGTGGCGACTAAGTCCACTTGGTGATTTTTTTGAGAATTTGCAGATTGTTTTGATAGGTTTCAATGATTTATGTGTTGGGTGATGCAATCCTAAGATAAAAATGAAAAATTTCAAAAATGTTTTAATAAGTTAAGATGCAAAAATGCAACCTATATGCACTTTCACTAATGCAAAAATTTGAAACCTTTGAATGCAATTTACATGATGCAAAAGGAAATGCAATGCAAACCTAGGATGATAAAGAACTCTAAATTAGATAAAAGGGGGTAGGAATGTTAGGTTCACCAAAATGTAACATAGATTTTGGCATCATAAGACTCTCTAACACTTCTAAGGTTTTTCACCTAAAATGAGAGAGGTAAGCCAAAATGCTAAAGTTAACATTCAAATATTAGGGGTTTGGAATAGGTGTGATGTGTGTGGAATGCCCTAAATGTTGGAAATGGATAAAGGAAAATAACTATGAATGTAAAACCTAGAGAATACAATTATATTTGAAAACACAATGCTGTATGCTAAATGATCTAGAAATGTAAACTAAACTAAGCAAAAAACTATAAAAAAAATGTGTGCACCTTATAATGAGTTGCAGACTAGATTGGAGGATGGAAAGGTCGCTGATGCTAAAATTTTGGCCTATTGGGACACTTACACCATTATGGGCAACTTACTCCCAGATCTAGAAAACTTCATTGAAGCTCCTTTCTGCCAAATGGGTATCCAAATCTACAAAAATCTCTAAAAAGAAGGTTTAGTGTGACTAGGTCACCATTGTTGACAACTTAATCCACCTCTAAATTTTTTAAGATCAAAGAGTGTAAGTGGAAGCCCTTGGTCTGCACTTTGGTTCTCCATAGATGTCTAGTTTTGAAAGTCTAGTTTATGACACTGTAAAAGACTTTTTGTGCATGTTTTTTCCTAGCCAACAAGGAGGTTTCTTCAAAAAGATTTCAATCCATTCTTCAATGATTTCCAAACCTACAAAATACTCAGGTCTGCAAACACACAAGGAAAGAAGGAGAAAATGTTGAATGTTAGGGATTGGGGATTTGCCTTGGTCAAACCCCTTTTGAGTAATTAAACCAAATGAAGATAGAAATGTAATAAAAAATGAAATGATTGAGCTAGTACCTTGACATGATGGTTGATTTTGAGTTACAACAATGGAGGATTCATCCCTTGAGTGCTTCAACAAGATGTCTCAATAACTTAGAATACTCAAATCCTAGCTTGGTTGAGAAGTGTACTGAATGAGTGATGAGTGAACAAACTACTTAGGGTTTAGAATGAGTAGAATAGGGTGAAAAAGATGAGAAAAAACCTTACTTATACATGTGATTCCAAAATTTCTTGAAAATACAACCTCACAAGCTAACCTTAGGGTTTTGATGACAAAATCCTGCTAGAAAATTATTTTAATTTTGAATTTTATGACAAAAGGGACTAGGTCACCCAAGGTGGTGACTTAGTCCACCACCGAAATTTGGAGTGATTGTTAGTAATTAAGATGTGATTAGTGTTTCTTATCAAGATTTTCCTTCAAAACACACTAAAGTAGGACCTATAAGTGCATTAAGGGGTCATTTTAGCATTAGAAAGGGTTAATTTAGTGATGACAAGCCAAGGAAAATGTGAAAATGTTTTACAAAACCTTACAATAGTTTAGCAAAAGGCTTGGAAAGGGGTAAAAGGAGGTCGATAATGCATAGGAAAGGGCCCAAATGAGTGAAAAGTGTCGAGGCTACACTTTTTGGCAAAATAAGCTCTTGTGCCACTATGAGTGACTACACAATTGTTTGATGATATGCCATGATCATCAGAGTTCACTATTCTCTCTATGGTACTATGCTATTTATTTTCTCACTAGATTATGCCCTTCTTTCATTTTCTATACTTTTTCTTAGATCTTCAATTTGTTTTCTTATTATATTTATTTTGTTTCTCATACATGTGATTGGTGGCACACAATATTTTCTTATTTGTGGCATATATTACTTAATTACTTGTTGTGTTTATTTCCATAGGTGCACCATTTTGAAGGTGTATGCTATATTTCATTATTTTATTGCCATTAATTTCTTGACAGAGTTTGAACTACAATTTATGATCTTTCATGTGCATTTATCAAGGGGACTCTCTTTGAATAGTCAAAATATTAGTTGTAACTCTAATGTAGATATGATACAACCATACATCAGTCGATGAATGAAAATATAAACAAATACATAATGAGTGATAAAGGTGGAAGCTCACATGAATCCTAAATTTTGTACATGCAATTCTTATTATAGTATGGACATATGAGTTTACATAATAAAGTTTCTATAGTACATGGTGTCTCTCAAGGGAAGTGTGCTTTTGTGTTTTGAACCCATATGTAGAAATACCTTTTCCATTAGGAATAGAGTCAATGTGTTCAACAAATGATGAAAAAATTGAGCCTATCAAGAATGAACCTTGATTCTATAGATATCAATGAAAAAATTAGCAGAAATATTTTTATTGAATATATAAAAAGTTATAGTTAAGATGAATGTATATAAAACTAATATAAAATACCTACCACTATCATTATTCTGAATTTTTTTTCTACCACTACCTATACTTACTGAAAAGAAAATAAATGCTACCATTGCAAACTATACCTTATTCCCTTCCAATTGAAATAAAAATAATTATATAAATTGTAAATGTGGATATTCCTATTTGCAAGAGTTTCCAAATAACTCCTTCTCCTCATGATTTTGTTTCATGTCGTCAATTCTTAAATATAGAGGGATTGAATAAATTTTATAAAGAAATAAAGAAATAATTTATACCTCTTTATTTCTCTATTCTTTTGTATATCCTTTGAACACTAATTCAAGAACACAAATGATAAATAAATTTTGTAATATGTCATAGTTTAAATTTCCTTCATGGACATGTAAGAAAACTATGGAAAATAGAGACAAGTTATACAAGTTGTTCGATAGAATTTCCTAAAGACTTGATTGTGTAGCTTAGTATGAAAATATAACATAGATAATATATTTTTTATGTTCTTAGAAACCTTCAAGAAAATGAAAATTGTATGAATGAAGTTAGTCTCAACAACCTTTACTTATTATGAAGCATGTGTAGATCTAGTCATAATTTAAGTATTGTGTGTGTAGATATTTTCTCATGACAAATACAAGCCTTAGGAGGTAAACTATACAATAATTGTATTTGTAGTGATGGATGTCAATACAGGTGATGAAGCTCATAAAAATAGATCCAATGGAAAGGGAGGGATGAAAAAATGGAAGGTAAGATTATCAATGATAATCGATGCGATTTTAATAATATAATTTAGAGAGGAAAAAGGAAAACATATATTTACATTAATATGAGAAAATGAAGAAGAATGTGTTAGTGTGAGCCTAAGATCACCAACTCCAACAAAAATGTCCACGAGATAGAGAGAGGCAACACAAGGCCATTTCACCAAATAAGGAGTGAATAACATTGAGATGAATAATTTACATATCATAAAACCTTTTAAAGGGAAGCAAATATATCATGGGTGGGAAAACTATCCTACGGGAAAAAACCACCTAAGAGAAATAAATACAAAGCTAATAAACTATTCTGCCTAAGTAAACTTAAGTAGGTAAATGGTGAAAATAATTTACTCTAACGCCCCCCTTAAATGCAACTTAGGGATAATTTTAATGCATAATAGAAGATGCAATATGGGTCTTGACTACACAACCATGTTAGGTACCCATTTACAACTACAAAAATAAAATCTCTCACAACAAGAGAAAAGGAGAAAAACCTTGTGGGATAAAACCCCTCTCCAAAAGAGAGAAAATTAAACCAAAATGATGCATGGATGGAGCAATCTATCACAACCCCCAAGGACTGCATACATCATATGTATACAATCGATGGCCCTCCCATAAGAAGGAAAGATAGAGACTATATAGCCCTCCCACAATGGGCAATCACCTACAAAAATAGGAAGTTCTTAAAGAAAAAACATGATCCAGTATCGATAAAAAACTTGTCTCCCTTATGGAAGAAATAAAACAAAATACAAATGCACGTATGCTTCCCATTCTCGATATGAATGAACAAGTTAAATACAAATGTAGCATGCAAATATCTCTAAAATCTACTCATGTGTTTTCTTGACCTTGGAAGATAAAATTACGAACCAATCAGGAATATGCCCAATGACAACAAAAGGTGAAAAATAAGGTACCATTGGAAACTGATTCTAAACACTCTTTAGATACTAAGATGGACTAAAAATAGTTGTACCACAACTATCATCAAATAGGAGGGATATACCCTCAAATATGTCTTCCAACTTAGAAATATGAGATTCTACGAAGAATGGACCGATATCCAACAAATAAGAATCCCAATTAGGAAGACAATGAGATAGTGGTTGTGATGAATCATTGGATGTGCTCAATGAATCATCAACACAAGATGAATGGTCCAGTTGAACATGAATAATAGGAGCCTCAATCAATGACTCTACACAATGAATCATTGAAGGTGAAACTACATCAATTATACCTAATGGAGAAGAAGGAGCTTTTGAAGAAACCTCATCATCCTCATCATCAAGATGTGTAAGTTGTTCAAAAGAAGCAAACTCATATAGTGTATTATAGTCGTATGGTATATTATCTGAATCATCAAGAGGTATAAGACAATCTAAAGCAGGATCATTTAGGAAGGTGGAGTATTAGGATCTCCATATAACTCAAAAAAAATTGTCCATAGAGCACGAGGACACTCAATGCCATCAATAAAAATCAATGTTTTATCATCAACATGAAGAGCAATCACTTTGAAAACATGATATATTTTGGAACGCTAATTTTTTTTTTTCTCCAAGACGTACCAATTTGAGGAACAAGACCATATAGGTATAGTAAAAGATGAAGCCATAAAAAATGCTTCAAAATACCATCTCTCCATTGTGTATAGTTCCCCCTTTTCAAGATGATTAGAGAAGGGTGAAATGAAAAACCCGTAATCAACTATGACAAATCTCCAAGAATATAAAGGAATTAACCTCCCAAAATAATTAGAAACTCCCAAATAGTGTAAATGAAGCCTTCCAAAAATACATCAAGAAACAATATTACAAAAAAGGAGAGTTGAGAATCAAGCAACTCCAAGGGGCACAACAACACCAATATTCAACTTCAATGGATTAAAAGCACCACGAAACAACAAAATATGAGAGAAATTACTCAACCACTGCAAAGGTGATGAAAATACCTCTTCGTTGTTATGTGGTTTGAGAAGATCGTCCTTCGTTTGTAAAAGATATACAAAAATGAAAAAAGGCCTATAGATGCACTTTGGAAGCATGAGCAAGCACCTGGTCCCACCATGTGACCATGTTCATCCTTGGCAGCAAAAAAAATTGGTCCAACAAGTCATGCCTTGCCAAGCCACCAACAAACCAAGCACCACCCAAAGCGTGTAAAAATTGTCCATGCAAGATATACTCTTCACACGCTCGTGAGACTAGCTACCAATAAAGGGTGCAGTTAAGAGGTTATTTCACTAGCAAATTACTAGATGCACCTCCAATGTGGAATAAATATTCTTCTGAAGATAAAGATACCTACACGATGGACCCACCCCAAGCAAACCCTAATAAATATTTGATGAAAAATTTAGAGTGTATAAAATTTGATCAAAAAACCCTTCGCACTTCCAATTGGGGCTCTAAAAAAAACAACTTGATCGAGCCTTAAGAACTTCTATCATTCTCTGTTCATCTTGGAGTTCAATGTAGGTCTATGGAAGCTTGTATTGTTATTAAGATTAGAAGGATAAATCAAAACCCCCAAAATTTAAGAGTCTCTTGAAACATATTTTGATCACTATATTAAAACCCTTGCTTCAGCACTATAAATAGTAAATCATACTTTTCAAATCCCAAAATTCATAACCTAGCTGTAACTAAATGTGATAATGTGTCTATGCCACAATCTTTTGGTTCTTTTAATCTTAATTTTATGCTGTCTAACTATGGATGTCATGAATAAATGACTTTGAGGATGGGTGGTGTCACAACCACATTATTTGGAACCTTATTGTTTGAAATCTACTCTTGATCACTCTTCATACCAGTTAGAGTTCATTAAAAAAACTCTCATTTAAACATTCATTGCTCTACTTAATTAACCATAATAGCTAATATATTTGTAATCAAGAAATTGGTATAAGAAAAGGGTCATTAGCTGCTGCCTAAAACCATTCATACATTTATTAGCATTAGAAGTAAGAAATAAAGTAATAGAAACAAGATGCCCCGCCAAACTGTCTAGAATGAGTCTGCACCTTGCTTATGTTGTATAAAATGCCTCCACAACAATGATCAAAATGGTTTCAAATCAAATCACACTCAGCAATCAAGAGCACAACACACAGGGCGCCACAAAATAGAGAAATCGCGCCTTTTTCGGGGCCTCCAAACAGCAAGCCGAGGCCAGCCTTCAATACAAACTGAAAATAACGGCTCATGGTCTCCGAAAAGAAGAAAAATGCCCCACACAAAGTATGACCACCAGATAAAAAAATCCTTCACCTAGGTCTTCGAGTAAAATCATGCCCACATAACATAGAATCGGGCAGAATGCCTTCTCAACAGATGAATTGCTTCTTCTACAGCAAAAACGGGCCCTTAAAGAGAATCGCGCCAGAATGATGTCACGCCCAAACTGAAAATTATTGTAATGGGCTTCAAACAAAAAAACGCCTCCAATCAATGATAGTCATCTCAAACAAGAAATCATTCCCTCTTGGAAGTCAATGCTCACAAAAGAAAATCATGCCTCACTTTCCATCAAATCGCAACTGTAGAAAAAACGAACGGCCCTCCAACATCACCAAGAACAAAAACGCCTCAACCACAGAACAGGAAGAATGCTCAGCAATAGAAATTTATAACATGGGAATTCAAATACAAATTCGCAGCCAACAAATACCCTTCAACAGGAAAATCCAAAATAATCGGAAATAGGCAATCTTAAAATCTGACAAATATCAAATGCTCGAAAACATAATCTCACACTCCGATGAAAACTCTCAGACAAAATTCGCAGACCCAGGCTCTGATACCATGTTGGTGTGAACCCAAGATCATCAACTGCAACAAAAATGTCCTTCAAGAGATAGGGAGAGGCAACATAAGATCATTTCACCAAATAAGAAATGAATAACATTGAGATGAATAATTTACATATCATATAGTCTTTTAAAAGCAAGAAAATATTTGATGGGTGAGAAAACTACCCTAAGAGAAAAAATCATTTGAAAGAAATAAATGCAAAACTAATAAACTATTCTCCTAAATAAACTTAAACAGGTAAATGGTGAAAATCATTTACTCTAACAAATGAAACACTCAAATTCTTCATAAAATAGTGAACTTGTTAGATTTTGTTTACCAAAACCATACATGCTCGTGTATCATATATATTCATAAAGTTGATTTATTTCATACTAAAAAATTCATATATTCATATTATATATAAATAGAATATATAATATAATATACTATATTATGAGCTATTCATTATCCACTGAAATTCCATATCCGCCAGGCAATCATGCAAAACCGCATGCTCTGACTGTGCACAATTTGAACGCGACTTCTTGCATACTGACATGCGTAAAAGCCCGTCTTTTTTTCTTATCCAGAAGCCTAATTTTCTTACTCCATCGCAATGTTTGTCACATAGGATTTCTTAATGTTGAAGACAGATGTTTCTGGTGCAACAAATATACACAAAGGAGCCTCTCGTGCCTAGTGGAGATGCATATGAAGCCATGAAAATAAATATTATTATTATTTTAAAATCCATTATATTTGTAATATTTTCTGAACACAACTGGAATCACATTGTCGATAAATCATTTTAAAATATTTTCGATTAAATTTTTAAATCTGAATTTTTTAATAAATGAAAAATATTTACTTTGTATAAAAAATTCTAGTTTTTAATTTGTTCAAAGCTGTTATATTTTTTTGGACGGAATAATATCTCCCGAAGCTAGAAGAAACAATTTAGATCGCTAACTAGGAGAACAAACAACACTTTAGTTTGAAACGACGCCCCCAAAAAATCAGTGGCAGGCCTTGGAAACGCAGGAACGACCCATACTAGAGACGTTTCCTTTAGCGAAGCAAAAACACATCGAATATTTATACAGACGATACAAATGACAAAAGACACGCTATTGAAACCTACTCTTCCTCTATAAATACTAATCACCATTCATTCAACGGTACATGTAAACATTTGATCTGTCAACTACATTGTTTCGTAACGTAATGGATAAAATTAATGTTTTGAGATTTATGGGCGTATTGCTGGCCGGGCTTAACCGGCACACTCTAAGCGCTGACAGCTTAGGTGGTCGGGCCATTGTGGGGCCTCCTTAACCCAGCCTTTAGTTTTCTGTAGCATTTTTTAAACTCTTTTCAAATCTTCCTTTCCGTAGCTTTTCACTGCTGCAGTTCACATTTGACCGTTTCCATAGCATTTCACTACTGCAGTTCACATTTGGCGTTCTTGTTCTCGTTCCGTAGCTATTCGCGTTTTCTGTTTCAACAATTCACATTTTTCTGTTGCAGCGAGAATCACAAACACTCGATCAACTCCGGGAAAGGATGCAGTGACTTAGGCATTTTCATTCCTAGCGTTTTCAGCACCACCCGCGTATTCTCGTTCTTTATAGCCCATTCTCTGTGTTTCATCATGGTTTGGCGTCACACATTGGACTGGGTTTTTTTATTTTAATCCCACATTCGTTGCATTGCATAGATTCAGACGATTGTAGCTTTTATATAAGAATGCGGGTTCACTTTCTAAGCATTCAAAATTAGAAATATTTTTGTTTTTTATTCTATTGACATGTATTATTTAATAATATTTTTATTAAAAGATTTGTAATCTTAAAAATACAATTATATAATATTCATAATCTTAGTGTTTTCTAATGAATATTTTTTTATTAAAAGATTGATATCTTAAAATTTTAATGATTATAAAGTAAATATTTAATAATGTTTTTAATGATTATAAAAATATATATTTAATAATGTTATTATATTTAATTATTTATTGTAATGAAGAAAAATGTTGTTTATTAAGTTTTATTTTTAAAAAATTAAGTAAATTTTATAACGGATTAAGATTTATAAGAGGATTGATATTAAAATTAAATAAAATTGAATGTGATGTTTATCTTAAAATTAATTGATACAAATATGTTATTCGAGTTGTAGATGCTGATTATTTCAATCTTTTTATAAAAATATTTTCTTTGATGAAGATAACAATGTGGACTATAAAAGAGCCTAAGATCATTGTAGACGAGTCATCCTTAGGAAAATCAAAGAGGAAGACAGTGATTGGTTTGCTAGAGATATCTCTAAGGATGAGATTGTAAAGGATATTGTAACATTTCAAAATGATAAATAGTTAGCATAATTTTTTTCTAGATTCCAATTAGAAATATGGTTCACATAGGGAAAAAGAAAAAAATGGCGGTAGATCAAAAGGGTAGCGAGAATATTTTATCTCATACAAATAAATTAGTAGTAGTCTATGACAAGGATAACAATACACAAATCCTAATAAAATTGGTAGTAAATCTAACCATACATAAATCATACTTAAGGTTTAAATCTAGAAAATCTATAGAAGGTATTTGTGATGTGAAGTGAATCAAGTCGATATTAATTCCTATCTAACAAATTGAATATCTTCACTTATTAAGAATACCAACCACATTCTCATTTGATCAATACAAAAACATATATAGAATACAAATCATGTGAAACATAATAAAGGTTGTATAGTGTTGACAAATCTACCCCCTATGATAGGATGCAAATTATTTAGTATTGATAGTATATTATTATTAATATGATGGATGAGTGTGGACAAGTTTAATGGAAGCCTAATATATCTAATAAAATGCATTAACATTGCCAACATTCTTAAATTATAATTTATAGCTTAATGTTTGAATTCACCCTTTCCTCAAGTTCCCTTTGTAGCCATATTCAAATAATTTACTTTGTACTAGGGATAAATCTCATCTTCATATAAATTGATCACTAGTCTCTTGACCTAGTTGTTAATCAATCATGAGACCAAATGTTCATAAAAAAGATGGAATTGTTTGGGACATAATATTTTTTTGTTGATACTCACTTGTATTCACACTTAAGTAGTATCCTTTTGGAGTCTAGTTTGAAGTAGATGTAATTGATCCTTTGATTATTAGCACCCATCACTCTATACAATGAAATAAATTTATTTAGAAAATTGTAGTTTCGTTATGGCTAGAACAAAAATAACAAAAATTTGAATATGTTCATGTGTTCATATGTGCATATGTAAATTAATTATTAAATATTTTAGTGAAAAAGGAGGTTGCATTTTCATATAACAACACTCACATGTTTTGCAGACTCAACACAAAAGCATGAAAACTCTATGTGAATTAATGTGCAACATCGTTATTTATTGATAAACTACATAAATGTTCAAAAGAAAAAATAACCACTAGAGAATAAAGAGAATGAAGGTTTGGTCACTTTGGTGTTTTCCTTTGTTATGAAGAAAACTAATAAATAATTAATATTTTTTTTTATCTTATTGCAAGAAAATTGATAACACATTAGACTTGCAAGAACTTAAATAATAATATCAAAAATTTAGATACATAAGATAGGATTCCTTTATGCCATATATGATTTTTTATGAATTATTGAGAGTAATTATTTATAAATAAATCACAAACTTGATGATTGTTGGGTGTAAGTAGTTTAAAGGTGATTCAGTACTTAAACATTTGAATCTATTGGGCTTATTAATGTAGGGAGTGTCATATTTTTATCTATAATTATAAGTTTAAGAATTTTAAACTTTAATAATTAAAAAAGATTAAGTGTAATATATTGGAATATATAGTATATTTTTACTTCATGTTTTTATTGTATGTAACTCTTTTTTTTTTTATAGTATGATTGTGTTTTCTTCTCTGAGATGTTTTCGTTTATATCTTAGTATGTTTAGCTTTCTCAAATTTGTGCAAAGCTTATTATTTTTTATAAAATTTGTTATATACAATTATGATTTATATTACATGTAAAATTTGATTCATTTATGTCACATTTAAATATGTTCAGCTTTCTCAAACTTGTGCAAACCTTACTATTTTTTATAGAATTTTTAATTTATAATTATGATTTCATATAATAATTATAAATAACAAATTTTATAAAGAATAATAATCTTTGCACAATTTTTTTGAATTGATTATATATTACCAAAGAAAAAGTAGGTTGCATATTACATATTTCACTCAAAAAGAGCATAACAAGTCTAGGAGACTACAAACCAACATAGATACAAAAAAAGTGTTACATAGATGAACATTTTTTAGTGCTCAAAGCCAGAACGACCTAGATATTCTAGCTTTTACTATATATGCTCATATCATAGAACCTAATGGGTTGATTGATCTCTAAGATGGAATAAATTGAGATCTATCTCATTTGGGAGAAGCTTGGTGATTCCTCTATTAAAATTTCTTCCCAAGGACCCTTTGATAATAGCTTCATAATAAACCTAGAAGAGATCTTCACCAATCTAGTTAACTAGATTCTTTTCAAATTTAGTAGGAAGCCCATATATGCCTAGAGATTTATCATTTTTAAATGTTCTTATATCCTTTACAATCTCGTAAGACAAACACTATCTTTCTCTTTGTTTTTCCTATGGATGACTTGTCTACGATGAATTAGGATCTTTTATAGCCCACATTATTATCTTCATCAAAGAATATTTTTATAAAAAGTTTGAAATTCATTTATAACCCAAGAAAGATCATTTATATGTTGATTATCCAATCATATTGAGCCAATGTCTTCCTTAACCTTTTTCTCCTTTATATAATTAAAGAATAAATTAGAACCTTTATCTCCATTTTTGAGCCAATTCATTTTAGCCCTAACTTTTAGACCTTGAATCTTCTTAGTTTGCAATTTTCTCAAATTATGCTTGACTCTCACCAACACCTCATTCAAGGACTCATTATTGTAGCTGAGATTCATTAGAGAGAAGATCTTATTGAATAAATTATCAAATCTCCTTCCATTAAAGGCTCTTTTTTCTCCACAACTTAGAATAGAGACCTCTAGTTGCTAACATTGGTATCATTTTTGTCAATAAGAGAAATTTTTTAACAAGATCCTATTAATTTCTCTTAATGGGAAAATACCATTATTACAATCTTCAATGTTAAGTAGGTCAGTATTAAGCTTAAAATTTAATGATATATCGATGCCCTTTTCCATTAATTTTTTGACACAATTTGACTAGATTGTCCTTTATGCAATAAAAAGTCTACAAGTGGAATATTCTTGTGTGAATTCATCTCATGACATTTCCCTATCCTGGATAAGATCTACTAGTGCAAACTTGACCTAATAATTTTGAACCCTACACTTTCAAAATTTAAATTCAATTTAAATTTTGACAACACCCTCCCACTAGTCATTGTGAGCTTAACTTATGCATGTTCATATTGATTTGAATGCTATATTTTATTTAAAGACATTCACTCAAGAATTTAAAATTATCAAATATTACTATGACAACTAGGATTTATCAAAAGAGCATTTTCATTGAGAGAAATATAATCGTATTTTCTCATAACATATGTCATGTATTTAATCATTCTTCTTGAGTTGTGTAATTGGTTTGATTATGGGTCTAATGGAGGAGAAAATAACCCTCACAATTTAGCACATTCCTTAAAAAAATTACTAAACACTATCAATCTATATTGAGGGTCAGATATTACAATATCAAGGAAACTAAATTCTAAGCATCAATTTTTTCCTAGTTGATTCTTATAGGTATAGGTTTATATTTGCACACTAGTTCATTTTCTTAGACATGCATATGAACCAAAGGATATTTTTGAGACATTTATTCATCATCTAAGAATCTAAATGAGGATAAGAGGAGCCTCACAATTTAGTAGATTTTGTAATGGTGTTTCTAGACATTGCCAATCCATATTGATGTGTATATGTTAGAAGATAAAAGTGATTGAATTCCAAGAATTAATATTTTGTTAGTTGATTTTTGAAACTATAGGTTTAGTTTTGTACACCAGTTCTATTTTGTTGACACATCTAAACCAATGGAAAGACCATTTAGCTTTTGTATTTTAAGACATTTATTGAATCAAGTCCAAAATCTCCAACACTTGAAATAATCATCTACAATTATGTTATAAAATTTACTTAATCTTTTTAAATAAAACATAATAAACAACTTTTTTTTATTAAAATAAATAATTAAATATAATAACATTATTAAACATATATTTTTATAATCATTAAAAATAGTATTAAATATATACTTTATAATGATTAAAAATATTAAATATAAATAATATTGATTAGAAAAAATATTAATTTTATAATCATTAAAAATAGTATTAAATATATACTTTATAATCATTAAAAATCTTAAATATAAATAATATTGATTAGAAAACATTAAAATTATTAAAATTATAAATATTGGATAATTTTAATTTTAAGATATAAATTTTCTAATAAAAATATTATTAAATAAAATATGTTATTTCTTTTTTCTAGTGCTTAGAAAGCTAACCCACTCGTTCTGATATAAGAGCTACAATCACCCCATTCTATGTAATGCAATGAATGTGGTATTAAAACAAAAAATCCCAGTCTAATGTGTGACGCTAGATCATGATGAAACACAGAGAATGGGTCATAAAGAACGAGAATACGCGAGTGGTGCTGAAAACACAAGGAATGGAAATGCCTAAGTCACTGCATCCTTCCCTGGAGTTGATCCAGTGTTTGTTGTTCTCGCTGCAACAGAAAAATGTGAATTGTTGAAACGGAAAACCGAATAGCTACGGGAACGGGAACAGTAACACCAAATGTAAACTACAGCAGTGAAATGCTACAGAAACAGTCAAATGTGAACTGCAACAGTGAAAAGCTATGGAGATTTGAAATGAGTTTAAAAAAATGCTACGAAAAAACTAAAGGTTGGGTAAGGAGGTTCCACATGGGCCCGACCACCTAAGCTGTCAGTGCTTAGAGTGTGCCGGTTAAGCCCAACCCGTATTGCTTATATGGCTCTTGATTCTAAAGCCTTGTATGGGTAGTTCTTTTGCAGTGTGGGAAGGGCCTGGGTGTGATGGCGAGGATGCCACTTGGAGTGGTTGTGGGTGTGTTGGCATAGCCCACCACGAAGGATATCAATATGTTAACGAAGGACAACCTGTGTTTCTTTATAATGGTGACAATTGCCAGGGTGGAGTACATACCAAACTTGACGTCAGTACAACCGACTGCACTGGTTTTGGGTGGAATAGCGTCTCCATTTATTGCAGATAATGTATGCTTTATCCAAAATACAGGCTTAACAACTATTTCTATCCAACGATGATAATTGGTATGAATAAAGAGAAGGATTTGTGTGTCTTTCGTTGTGTCTATTAGAAGAGGAGTTGAGTCAGGATTTTCATCTGGTGTAGTTTGGTAAATTTAGTAAGATTTGTATTTGGTCCATAAGATTGAGATGCATTATTTAGGATTTGTATTTGGTCTGATGATTGACCTTTCATATCGTATGTATGTCATCTTTATGAGGTATTGTCTATGCAGGCAACAGATTCTACCATTAACTGATTTGACTATATTTATTAATTAATTGAAAATAAAAAGTGCATTCAATTAATTAATAAATATAGTAAAATCACTTAATAGTAGAATATGTTGCTTGCATAGACAATACCTCATAAAGATGGCATACATACGATATGAAAGGTCAATCATCAAGCCAGATACAAATCCTAAAAGATTTGACTGTAATAATGCATCTCAATCTTATGGACCAAATACAAATCTTACTAAATTTACCAAACTACACCAAATGAAAATCTTGACTCAACTCCTCTTCTAATAGACACAACGAAAGACACACAAAGCCTTCTCTTTATTCATACCAATTATCATCGTTGGATAGCAATAGATGTTAAGCCTGTATTTTGGATAAAGCATACATTATCCACAATAAATGGAGATGCTATTCCACCCAAAACCAGTGCAATCGATTGTACTAACATCAATTTTGGTATGTACTTCACTTTTTATTTTCAATTAATTAATAAATACAGTCAAATCAGAAATATGTTGCCTGCATATACAATACCCCTTTATGATTGAAGGCTTCGTTTAGAGGCAGTTTTAATGTTTAAAGTATTGAGTTTATTATTTAACTTCATAAATGTGTGTTGACTAGGCTATTAAAAAAATAAAAATAAAAAGCTAAACAAATCAAACACGACAAACAAAAGTCTACTATTCCTTATATTGAGACCAAAAAATTATTTTGTAAAATAATTCAATATTTGAGAAATATTTCTTCATTTGCACCATTGAATACTCTCTAACACTAGACTATTTGAGCCTTATTTATAGACGACAATAAGCATTAGGATACAATCAAGGATAATGATGCTATAATTAATCCAATGAAAAACACTATATTGAAAGGCATGCTTGGTCTCAAGTAATAATTTGATATGAACAATTATTAGAATGATAAACTCATTAATTTCTATGGAAGAATCAATAGAGCCATGTAACCTTACAAACATGTGAGATTCTAAGAATGTTTTCTTACGAAGGCAATGTTTTGAGGACGAGAAGCAAGGGATATGTTTAAGCATTCAAATAACTTCATGATTCTATACCATTAAAAAATTAAGAGCTCAAGGTCTATAATGCCTCTATAAATCAAAAAGTGGTTGAAATATAAACCAAAACATCATGAGTTTTTTAGCAATATTCCTTCAAGTATGAATTCTGTTTTCTCTTCGTTAATAGGTTTATTATGAAGCAAGAGTTGGTTAGAGAAAGTGTCTTTGAGTGGTCACATGTACAAATGCGGTGACTCTTATTTTTGGGTCAAGTTTACAATATATTTTAAACTTTATAGAAATTATGAAAATATTCATATTGAACTATTCAAATGAAAAATATAATATCATGCAACATAAGTCATAATTTTTTAAAATAGTGATGTTGATTTTAAGTTTAGAATACATTGTATCATAGTGTTTTTCCTTTTTTTTTGCAATGGATGTAGTTATGGTTGAAACTAACACACCATTTTCTTACATGGGTAATTTCATGCATATTTAATATTTTTATGAGGTTTTTTGAATCACTATTTTCACATCTAGGTTTTAGAGCCTAGGCGTCAAAATTAATGTTGAAAGACTCATCACAATATGGAGGAACACTCACATCTATAAATAGATTCTCACTTACAGTATAGATTTCTATATAGATAGTTATGGTACGAGTACATGGCTTTTCCTTTTTAGTATAGTTTTAGGTATAAAATTTTACTCTTTATTTGATGTTTTATTTCATTATGTTTAGTGTCAACTTTGTTATTTTTACATTTATTTTCCACTTTCTTGCAATTCATGTAGATTATAAATTTTCTAGGAGGTAATTCTACATTTTTGTAGAAATTCTTTGTGATCTCTTTACAATTGGTGTCCCTTTGATATCCTGTTTTATCTTTATATTGTGATAAGTGAAACCCAACAAGGATGTTGATCATTTTTTTGGGAAATGAAATAAAAAAAAAAGGACTATTGTATTATTAGAGACATGCTTTATTCTCATTCAATGTGTTACTTATAATATTATCAAGCCAATACAACACTTGATGTACAAATTGAAATGACATGCTCATTAATTTATTAAGTGAATAAATAGCTACTAGGAGAATGTGTACAGAATTCGACATAAGCTAACTAATGCTTGGAGATTATAGAACCATGTTGTAGAGTAACAAGGTGTAGTGTAGGAAATTATATACCCTTTAACTTTTCACACTTTGTTATGGTCCCTTAAATTATTCAACCTAATTAAGTATTTAATTTACAATATTATGCTTTCCAAAGCCTTATTTATCTAGTTTTTTGAACAAGAAACCAATATTTAATTAATGAAATCAATATTTCAATCAACTTGAATAATGTGTTTCCTAAAATTTTATGCTAGGACCCATTCGTCCAAGGGGAATGGGTCCCCTTTAAGTCATATGACCCATATTTAAATATTTTTTTAGCTATCTTTTAATGATTCAAATTCAATTTGCAATTGCTAGCTTTTGGAATATAATTTTTAGAAAATTAGATAAAAACCTATAAATACAATTATTTTATCATTTGAAATCATCTAGAAAGACATGAACATTGAAGAGAAAATATTATTGTCAAGAGCATTCAAGAGTAGAGTTATTATTCATTTACAAAAGTAATCAAGATCCTAACTAAGAATGGTGAATCTATACCTGCACAAACACAAGAGAACAAACATATAATTAGCTCATTCTACAAGTTAGATCAACATTCCCCATGAAATTAGTTTGAAGCATGAAAACAAGAAATAAAATGAAGAACACAACAACAACGCTGTCAAATCTTATTCTAATGAACAAAATCTCAATCCCATGGAAAAATTGGTGCCATTTTGATGTGGAAATTGGCCCTTTCCCAATTCCTTGATGTAAAGTGATGATATTTGGTGATGATTGTGCTCCCTTGATAAAATTTGCCAATAACTTGGCTAAATTTATTGCGAAATATGGAATTCTATGAACTAAAATGCTAAATGTCTATAGTGATTGAGCTCTAAGTTGATGGATCCTAGATTCAAATGAGAGCCTCCTATAAATAGAATAGAATGATGGAGGAAGAGGAAAAATGGATGAATGTGGGACAAAAGACCAACCAATGAGAGAAGGGAATTTGTCCACATGTGATTGGAGGAGGAATGAGCACATTTTGATGAATGTGCAAATAAATATGGTTAGGTGGAATTTGAAATTTGTGAAATGAAAAATTAGAGGGAGAGAAGAATGGAGTACATACCACTTGGCTCAAGGCAAAGAACATGTAAGAGGCCTTTAATGCCTTGTTGGATGTACTCATCCCTTTTGGAGGGATTTTTGAATTTGAGGAATATTCCCTCATTGATGCCAAGTTGAGAGAAAATAGAAGAATTAATAAATCAAATAAAATGATTTATTGTGCAAGTTGTAAAATCCAGAGGACTTGATGGATTAGGATTAAGATTAATTAGGATTTGATTAATTTAGAATGGGATTAGTTGATTTAACAATTTGATTTCGATTTTAGGATTTAAATAAATCAAAATGAGATGAATAATCGATTTAGATTAAAGATTGCTTTACTTAACTAAGGAAAGTGGTAGTTTTTAAATCAAATAAAGATTAATTTATTTAATTTAACAAAGATGAATTTAGAAATTAATTAAATAAAGTGAATTATTTAATTAAAAGGAGGAACTAAATAAAATGACTTATTTAATTAATAGAAGAAGATGACTTAATAAGATAAATTTGATTCATTTAATTAAGAGAGGAAATATGGTGAATTTAATCAAATAAGGATTATTCAATTAAATTGATTAGTAAAGGAGATGATTTAGGGTGAACTGGTGTTAGTAAGATTAGGATCAAGTGTATAGGATCAAACTGTATATTTTTCATGTGTACATTTTGCCCCTCTTTGAAGCAATGCACCTATTGCATTGGTTCAAAGAATATACTGCCAAGATCAAAATTCAATTTTTTTTTTAGATGCCCCACTGCTACCCCACTGAGAAGGATTACATTGGTATGCTACCCCCTCAAGAGATCGGATGAAAATTTGGAATTTTAGGTGATCTCGTGAAAAAAGAGTACAAGCTGCTTGATGGGTCTAGAAAAGGTCTAGAATGCCAAAAACATGCCAAAATGTGAAAAAATGATGTAAAACAACCCTCGATTAGGAAAAAATGGGATCGAGGGCCCGAAGCCCTAGTTGGATGGCTAAACAAGGTAAAAAACCCCTAACTTTCAAGCTTAAAAAGGCCTCAAGGGGTCACTTTCAATTCATTTGCACACCTAGCCTTTAAGAGATTCTTGCATTCTATGCTCTGAGCATTGTTCAAGATGGCAAAATGATTGCTTCCATGACACATTTTGGATCAAGTGCGAGTGTACCAATGGCCAGCCGGCGTAGGACAACCAATATGTGACCCTTACCCACCTTTTTTTTTAATTTTCATGTGCATTTAATTGGGTCAAAGAGTCAAAATAGTCAAATGACACTAATTAGCACTGCTGAAAGTGAAAATCAGTGCTGCATTTGCAAACTAGGATGTTGTGGCTCAGCTTAGAAATTAGGGTTAGTGGTCAAAGTCAGGCGTGTTTGCAAACTACACCACTGCAGTTCAATTTAGAATTTAGGTTTAGGAGCACGGTCAAACTTTGATGTAGTGACACAGTTTGGAGTTTAGGAGGGTGCTAACAGTGCAGTTAAGAATTTCCAAACAACACTGCATTTTTTGTTTCAATTGCAAAAACCCAGGGTGAGATCTTGATTTTTTACGAAACTTGACACTTTGGCTTTTCTTGCATAGGAGGACCTAGGGATACATCATTCATGGGAGAATAGGTCCCTAGTTCTTAGCAGATTTGTTGGTATGCATGAGCTACTCTAGGAGAATGTTGGGGCGATAGGGTTGTGGTATGTTGTGTACGTAGCCCCATCTTGACACACTTGGGCATGATGACTGCCCTGACAAAGCGATGACATAGTAAGACGTCATCATTTCACCTACCCATAGGACAGGCTACAGTTACCCTGGAGGATGTTTGGTGCATCCTTTGATTTCCCATCCATGAAGAGAGAGTGATCTATGATGTGGATGCTGGGACAGATGCATGTTTTGAGGTCATGGAGTTTGATGAGATCATCTTCGCTGAAGGAGTAGATAGAGATTGAGCAATAGAGGGGCACAATGCCCAATTTTAGATTGATTATAGTTGCTATTATCTTAGGCCTTGTGGCACCAGATAGGTGAGGCCAATATTTTAGCCTAGGATGGGGTCTCGCTTGGCAGCAGATGCTTTGACAGTGAGAGTGCTTTGTATGGGGGCCAATGTTGTTGGCCTCTTTTTACCACGATTTATATGAGTCTGCTTACTTAGACAATAGGGCCATTGGAGCCGGAGTTACTCTTATGCATGTTTGGGTCTAGGAACACATAATAGTGCTTCACCCATAGGTTACAATGGTCGCCCTAGAGCTAGATGATCCCATAGTTTAGTGGTATGGAGGGGCATTGACCACTTTCACTCACACAGGGGCACGCGACTTCCCTCACTAGAGGAGGGTCATAGACGAGATGACAGTGTTCACATGGAGGCCCTAGCTTAGCATGCCCGCATGGTACGATGATGTATGGTAACTCTTCTATGCAAGGCAGGATAAGCTCATGTAGGGGATGGAGCATACCATGATAGAGAGGTATCTCCCAGACAGAGCTGGCAAGCAGTTTGGGGATAGGCATGACCGTCTCAATGACTAGTACATGACGATCTTTGCATGTACTACAAGGGAGATAGCATGGGGCAAGCCGATGAGGTAGTGACTTCATTCAAACATCCGGTGGCCAGGTCGTGGCCTTATGATCGGGGATAGGGGATGCAGGGGTCATAGAAGCATATACAACATGGTTTAGACTGCCCCTGTAGTTGACAGATCTAGGTGCAACACCCCTATGATGGAGGCCCAGAGGTAGATTAATAAGGTGAGGGTGGGGGTGGGGAGGTAGAGAGGATGGAGATGGGGATGGGGGAAACGCTGAGATGGACCACCTCCAAGACATAGAGATTAGGTGCCTAGGGATGGGGAGCAGTAGAGAGATGGGGACAAGCAGCCCCAAGATGGGAAACAACAGACAAATGGGGCCCCGAGAGACCACCAACAATAGCCTCTAAGGGATCATAATCAACAAACTCTGCCACTGCCACCACCACCACAGCCAAATCAAAGGGATGCCTTGAGACAATAGCTACAAGCACAAGTACAGGGATTGCAAGTGTAGGTAGAGATACCGATTGCCGAGAGGGACCAAGCCAGGTCCGAGAGAGATCAAGAGCTAGGTTAGAGATGGCAACTGGAGAGTATGGCCTCTACTTTGCAGGGTAGGACAATCTTGGAAAGGATGTACTGCGAGGTTATCTAAGAAGCAAAGTATTATAGGTTGCATTATAGGCAAGGCATATCAGCAGGGGCCCAAGTACCAAAGTACTCACAACAAACAGGCATGAGACAACCTAAGGATCATGTGGAGAGACAGGTGGGAGAGGGTAGTAGCCAGTAGGGGCCACCATGATATATTTTTGATTGACACTATTCTTTGAGATCCATGGGCTCTATTTTTTATACCACGGATTGTATTGTATATGTGATTCATACACACATTTTGATCCGGATCTCTATACCATGATAGTTAAGGGTATGTGCAGGATCATGATGGGCCAAAAAGTGGCGATATGTAAGTGATATGATGGCCCATGTGGCTGAGAACTTTTTTTTTACCCAAAATTGATGAAATGAAAAGGGTTTTTCAAGGAGATTATTAGCTTTCCACCAATATAAATTATGCTTTACTTTAAATTTAATAAATGATTATTATTCATTTTCTATTTGAATTATGACTAAAGTCTTGATTGATAGGTTGATTGAAAAACATCTATAGATTTCAAAGGGTATCACATTTTTTGAATCTAAAACATGTGTCACATTCTATGCTTCACATACTATAGGATTAAAAAAAAAGAATTGAATTTCATGAAGTTTTAACCAAGTTAAGGTGGTTAGACATACAAGTTTTTATATTTTTTTAAAGTTGTAATAAAAAAATCATAATTAATTATTTACTTGGAAAAAAATTACAAAAAAATATGCATCACATCGGGACACGAATCTTCTACTTACATCTAAAATCTTATAAAAAAATATTATCAGTTGGTTGTGGTTAGGGTGGTCAGATAGACACCTACTTCTAAGTTTTTCCCTGAAATTTAAGTACTTCTGCATTGAAATTTCAAATTTTCACCAAATAGATTTTTTAAAAATAAAAATAAACCTAGTAGTTTAGAAACTACATTCAATTTTCAATAGAGTCTATTCTTACATATTTTTGAAATAATATACTTAACTTATTCAAATTTTTATGTCAAGTTGTCTAACTCTATTTTTTCTGAATTTTATTGCCACTTAAGGGCCTATTTTTTCCATGATGACCCTGCACATGCCCTTACGTTTTTTATGATATTTATGATATGTTTCCTATTTTACTTATGCATGATGGATAGATGTATTTAATTTCCTAAATGCAATGCTATGATTCATGATATGCAAATTGATGCTCATGATTATGGATGCATTTCATTTTTGTATATTTTCTTATGCATTTGATGAAAATGTGATGATGTATATTGTGATATGATGATGCAAATGTATGCTTATGAGATGCTTAATAAACCTATATGATATATGTAAATACTTTTGATATGAAATTATTATGATGATATACGATATGAAATCACCTATGAGATGCAATAGTTTAATGAAATGCAATGATTCATGATTATGCATTGTGGTTTATGAATGTAATTGTAAAAATGCAATGATAAAAGGATGTGATATGTAATGCCAATGATTATGAGATGATGATGTTGTGAGATGATTATGCTTTATACTATGTGATATGATATGCCTATCTTGTGAATGCAATATTATGAGATGAAATGATGTTTTATGATATGCGATGCTTTTTAATGATATGATAACATGAGATGATTATGACATGATTTATGAAATGCAAATGATTATGATACGTAACGAGATTATTATGATGTGATATTCCTATGACATGAATACATAATGATTTATTATGTATGATGATGATGCCTATGATATGATATTTGATTATGTAATGGATGATTTAATAATGCTTATGTGATAATACCATTATAAAATGAATGCCAATTTATGATGTTTATGAGATGATTTTAGAATAATGAATCTATATTAATGACCTATATGATATGATATGCATTATGATGATGCAAGGTGGATGCATTTATTTTTACTATACGATATGATATGCATTATGTCAATGCAGAGTGGATGCATTTAGCAATGTTTTTGATTAACTGCCATGGTGCCATGTTAGTATGGAGAAAAGATAGAAGAAATATGATAATGAAAAGATGATCCAACAAGACTATATTATTAATGATGATGATGATGAGTTGCTTACCAGGAATTGCGATTTTAAAAGGGTCATTTACATTATGTTTGATAATACACATAGGTATGATGCATCAAGGTATAAAGAACCAGGATGGCATTGTACCTAGTGTGATGGACTTTGACTCAACAATCAAATAGGAGTATTCCTATTCACACCGGAAATACAAAACCTTATTCAAAATGTAATTTAGATAGTCTAAATATCTTAGACCAAAACATAGAAAAGAAAGCCTTCCCATGTGGTTGGCAAGACATCTACAAACTCTCCCTACAAACCAAACAAAGCACACATGACAAAGTTATATTAGAAGAATATCCAAAAAGCACAATATATAAAAAGATAACAATCATTTCTCCATTCCTTTCTCTCTAAATTGTTTTGATTAGGAATCATCGAGTGGTCATTGGAATGAGCGAAAAATAAGATAATTCAAAAAGATAAAGATAAAGTAAACAAAAAAGCTATTTTTTTTCATACCGCTAGCCAAGACTAAACTACAGTGATGCCTGATGTTGATGTCCATTGTAGGAAGGATGCATCCTAGGACATGTTGTTATTAGCTGATTTGGGATTTCAATAGATGATAAGCTATTGATACTCTGAGTTGAATAACTTGCTTACCTACTGAACTAGACTTGAGAATTTGATGATTGGGCTTTAACTTTTAAACTTCCTAGACTTGTTTTCGATTGTTTTACCAAAGGATGAAAGCGATCATGATTTATTATGAATGAGATTATTTCGAGTGAACACGAGATGAGACAGATGGATTTTTTTCAAATATTTAGATGTTTTTGGTTTTTTAAAATGTTTTGAGGCTGTTTTCAAATTTTTGGGATGTTTTACAGATGTTTTGATTTTTGGATTTTCCAATTTTTTGGGTTTTTCTAAGATTTTGACGAAGAACTTCATCTAAGGACCTGTCCTAGGCATCTTGGGAGCTAATCAATAGATTAAAATTATCTACGTTATACACACAGAGACCACGTAGTTTGACTGACACAAACTTGATTATTGATGACATATGAACAAATGGATCGCCAGTTTATTGGGATGGACTCCTACAGGATTAACCTAGGGTGTCTCGGGGGATGATCAAATATCAACCTTGCCTATGTTCAATCTCAAAGATGACATAGTTCGATAAGATGAATCTACTTTTGATTTTTTAGATTTTTGATTTTCTAATGTTTTTGGATTTTTGAAAGATTTTATGATTTTTTGGATTCTTGAGATTTTAGGGAAGACTTCAAGGATATACACGAATCTGATATTATGCACCAATGTGCCCCTAGTGTGACGTGATAGACTACTTTTATATAGGCAATACAAACTAACCTTAGGAACGTGCCAAGTAGTACTAGGGTAGAATCATGATACAAACACAAGATCAAGCTATGATATGGATGCAGATGGATAATGGAATGTGATGGATGAATGGTAAGTGCAGAATAAGCCATGAAAATACTGGTGGTTGGAGGGTGGTTGATTTACACAAGGTGCCTATTTTCCAATTTTTCACTAAGGTACTTGCCCAAGGTGCTTTTTTGTTTTGTTTTGTTTTTTTGTGGTTTTACCCTTAGAATATTAGGCATGAAACTTTTTGAGATGAGAGTTGTTCATGGGTTCCTGTAGGGGCTCCTCTTCAGGTGCTGATAGCTTGTATGCTCCTAATTTGTAGCTCACAATAATGATGAATGGACTGAACTAGTTGGGTTCAAACTTGCCCTTGTTGTCTCAATTTGGAAAAATTTTCTGATTCTCATTTAGTACTAGCTCACTAACTTGGAAGGTCTGACTCCTGATTTTCTTGTTGTAGCTTTGTTTGAGACGGTTCTGGTAGACTTGCAACTGGTTTAAGACATCCATATGCCGCTCATCTAGTAGTTCCATCTCATTCAATCGTGAGACCCAATATTCTTCATCTATTATGAGATTCTACAATGATATTCTAAGGGATGGGAGCTCAATCTCAATGGGGAGTACGACTTCTGATCCGTAGACCAGGGAGAAGAGGGTGGCACCTATTGGTGTGTGAATGATTATAAGGTAGGCCCCTAAGGCTAGATTTAGCTGTAGATGTCAGTCACGACCAACATCATTGATTATTTTCTTGAGGATCTTTAGAATGTTCTTATTGGTAGCTTCTGCTTGGCCATTTCCTTTGGGATAATATAGAGTGGAAAAGCGATGTTGGATATTGAATTTTTGGCATAGGTTGCGAACATCCTAATTTTTGAATGGCGTCCCATTATCTAAGATAATGGCTTGAGCGACACCGTATCAGAAAATAAGGTAGTTCAAGATGAACTTGGATATCTACTTTCCTATAATGTAGGTCATGAGAATGGCTTCCACCCACTTCGTAAAGTACTATGTGGCAGTGATGATAAACTTATGCCCAGTAGATGAGGTGGGGGTGATTTTACCAATGAGATCGAGCCCCCATTTTGAAAAGTGTTGAGGTGTGATAATTGGGTTGAGCTCTTCAGCTAGTGCATGGATGAGGTCCCCATACTAGTGACAGTGCAAACACATTTTGACATAGTCATGTGCTTCTCTTTCCATTGTAGGCCAATAATACCCCGTCCTTAGTAGTTTCTTGGCCAAAGACATACCACTTGAGTGTGAACCACAAATGTTGTTATGTACCTGAGTTAAAAAATTCAAGGCTTCCTCAGTGTTTAGGCAATGCAAATGGGTCCCTTCAATGCTCCTATGGTATAGGGTATCTCCTAGGATGATGAAATGGGATGAATTTTTGACAAAGGCTCTTTTGAGGTTTGTGGTTATGTTGGCAGGAAGAACTCCTATTCTCAGGTAAGTGTAAATATCATAGTACCAAGGATCATTGGGACCAACGATTTCACACACCAATTCCAACTTTGGTACCTTGAATGCTGGTACGAGAAGCTACTTTATGAGGAATTATTGCTTCAGTATGTTGTGTGGGATATCTAGGAGTGATCCAATCATAGCCATTGCATTCGTTGCTCTGTTATTTTCTCTAGGTAGTTGTTTAAATGTGATATCAATGAAGGAATCCTTAAGGATTTCCACCAACTTATTGTATGGAGTCAACTTATCATCCTTTGTTTGATATTCATTATTTACCTGGTTGATTATGAGCTATAAATCTTCGTAGACCTTAAGTGCCATGATATACCACTATACTGCAATTCTCAGCCCTATGACAAGAGCCTCATATTCCATGATGTTGTTTGTGCACGAGAATGACAACTTGTATGATTTAGGTATGTAGTCTCCTTGTGGAGTGATGAAGAAGATTCCCAATCCTGACCCATGTTGTGCATAAGATCCATCAAAGTACATTTTCTAGTGATCCGCTACACTAAGGTTGAAGATTGATTCATCAGGGAACTCTAAAACAAGTGGATTCTTTGCATATATAGGTGCTTCTACTAGTTGATCTGTGATTGCTTGTCCTTTGATAGCCTTGCGTTCTACATACTCAATGTCATGATCCGTCAGAATCATAACCCATGTAGTCATTCGTCCTATGAGAGTTTCTTTGGAAATTAGGTACTTGAGCGGGTCTATATTTGCAATGAGCTTGATCTAATGTGCTAGCATGTAAT
>CM021104.1:220634774-220905108 GCA_007115665.2 Sequoiadendron giganteum
TCTAGTGTCATTGCAATGACATTCAACAAACACTATTTCGTGTATGGCATCCCACGTACGACCTCCCATGGATGACAACCCATGGGTAACAACTTGTGGATGACATCCTACAACAATTTTTTTGCAAAGTGCTAAAACTTAATAAATTTGAGATTTTTCAATTTTAGCATGTGGGAAAATGGATAGAAAGAGTTCCTAGACATATTTCCTTAAGACTTGACTCATTTTGAAAAATATAGAAATTTGGAATATGGAAGTCAAATGGTCTGACACTATCGCAATGACATTTTGTACATGACATCCCACAGACATCCCATGGATAGCTTCCCATAGTGAAATTTTTGAAATATCTAAACACTTAGAAAATTTGACCTGAACCTCTTTGGGCATGTGGAAACATTCATTTTATACACTAAATGTTGAAAACTTAAATTTTGCACCCCTTTTTGAAATGGGGAAATTTGGAATGTGGAAGTTAGGGGGTTTGATTTCATTGTAATGACATTCTATACATGACATTCTACACACAACTTCCCACATATGATAATTCATGCATGGCAACTCGTGGATGGCTTCCTGCAACGAAATTTTTGCAACTCCTCCAAACTTAATGAAACCTTGGAAGTTCATTTAGGCATTATGGAAACACCCCAAATCCAAAGCAAAACGATCCCCAAAGTCAAAAAAATGATGGCAAAATCAAAAAAGAGGGGCTCCCTACTTTCAGTGGGCTGTGTGTATGAAAAATGCACAACAATTAGGGATTCTTCTAGGAAAATGGTCCAGAGAATTTTGATGACAAACTAGAATCATGAACCTAGAATCTTTGGTTTTAACCTTCATGTTAGGCCTAAAAAATTGAACAACTTGACCAAAGGATCAAAACCATCAGTTAATCCAACCTTCTATATGCTAAAAATATAATTGTGTGCAAATGTATTCATTCCCCTCCTTAAGTCACTATAGGATCCTAAGCTACGTCAAGTTAAGCTACATAGATTATTTTACTTCAAAAGAATCCTAGAAATTGCCTTGTTTCTAGTTAGACATCCATAGCCCCAACAAGGTTGCCATTGTGAGTCTCCCAGACATTGCTCTACTGCCAACCAGGTGTTGATAGACCTGATAGAGTTATTCAGACCCTCCTGAAAGTTAGATTTATTTTTCTTTCTATTTTCATTCTTTTTTTCTTTCTTTCATTTTTTTTCTTTTGATCTTTTCATTCTTTTGGTTCATTTCAACCTGCAAGCAGCGAAGCTTACATTTAGGTTTGAGAATCATATTGACGCTGAAATAGAATTTAAATTTTTTTACTTTACAAAACTTCACAAATGAACCCACAACAACTTCAAGATTCTTAGAATATGTGAGAGATATAAGATTTTAGAATATATCAAAATCAGATTTAACCAGTAACTTATCCTCTTTGAGTGAAACATCTAGACTGCTTGACACAAATATAAGGCCATCACCATCAATTCCAAAAACATGATTGGGGTTTCTAAAGGAAATACTTAGAACAACCCCAAGTAATCAAATGGTTATCGTGCTTGCAAACATTCCCGATAAAAAATAAGGGAAGCCCAAACTAGGGAAGCAAAGCAAAAACTAACCTAAAATAAATCACCTACACTAACCAAAGCGGGAAAGTAAAACAAAATAAATAATACATTACTAAAAATAGACTATGTACAAGGAGACCAAAGATTAACAATGTCTAGACAAGGAAAACTAGCACCCAACCCTAGATACAATTCCCTAATGGATGTACATGCAACAGGGTGATATTAATAGTCCAAAGCCATGCAAATTCTTTATATTCAACAAGATAAAACTGAATGTGACAACATTCAAATTGATAAATATAATCAAGAAAAATTAATAACTAAGGTGATTCGTGAAGCCCATGGTCAACCCATAAAAATGTTATGTTTCTTGCATCATCATAAGAAAAATAATAAGCATAGCTACGAATAGGAAAGAGGAAATACAACTTGGATGTCCTCGTGCATGGGCAGTAGTACTCAAGTGATTGTTCAAAAATTTCATGGTGTCATCCAAACATGCATCAAAAGCTTCAAGAGGATGCAATTGATGGTGCAAAATTCCTCTCACCTTGTAGATCTGCAAATCATAATAAGATTTATTAGGTAGTATACCATGTAGGGGGTCAAAAGCATCATATTCAGGGGATATTTCACCTAATGTTGTAGTTGAATAAGGATAAGGAAACAAATCAGCTAACACTTATTCAAGACTATCCTCGTGTTCAATAAGCTCTGTTAACTCCCTCTCAAGAAGATTCAAACTATCATTTTGATCATCTATAGTCCTTGTGTCCAATGGGTTGTTGTCCTCAAAAGGAAACACATTGTCCCCCTTAATTTCCTTCATGTTGGTTTCAATTTGATGATGCTCCTAGTCATAAAAACATGATATGGACAAATCTGTTCTACCAAAATAGGTAGAATGTGAAAGGAGATCAGGGTCAGACAAGGTGGAAAAACTTCCCGTTGTAGCCTGCAATTGGTATGGTATATCACTCTTGATGGCATCCTCCAAGGATTCCTTGCTTTGGTCTTCTTCTCCTTGTGATTCATGTGTGAACACTTGATATGGTTGATTAGTTAAATCACTGATATCCTCAGGTTTCTACACATCGAAATATTCATCCATTTCCTCGTATTCACTATTACTATATGCTGGAATGGTATCATTTTCCTCATCTAGGACCTTTACTGCTTCATCATCAAGAGGTTTAGGAAATATGTTATAATCACCACTACATTCTGAAACATACCCTTTCTTAGTGTCATTATAAATCTTTATCCTAGCTCGAAGTTAGAAGAAATCAACGAATGAATCTACTATGTGAAGAGGACTCAAGGCTACTCTATAATATTCTTCTAAGGGGGTGTTGCAACAATAATGGGTTACACTTTCTAGGACATCCTAATTTTTTCCTGAAATCACATATTTTTGGAAAATATAATGATTTAAGCCTTTAAAGGTTCCATTTAAATGATTTTAGTTAAAGAGGGTTTGATCAAACCCCCTTAGATCAAATGTTTTGTAAGTATGTAGCCCTTATTATAAGCTTCCCACAAAGTATAATTTTAAATATATTTAATTTCATTATTATATTTATTTTTGTTTCTTGTTAATGTAGGTTTTTCAATGAACATCAAGCTAGATTTATTTCATGCATATAAAAAAAATAGGAAAATAGAGAAAAAAAATCTAAAAGATACATGTGCACTAGGTATTGATGTCCTTATAGCAACTAAAAAAAATTAGTTAATTCCAATGCATACAGAAAAGTTATGCGGTCTGAGGTACACCTTTGCCTAAATTATAATTACTCTAACCTAGATAATTAATTAGAAAAAATAGGTAACAAAAAGTTATGAAAAAATATCCATGCACTAGATAAACTGGTATGAAAAATTTAGAATTATATCATTTCTATAAAAAAAAATTATGTGGTCTGATGTAAACATCAGTTTAAAAAATGTTGTTTAGTAGAAAAAATAAGTTATTAAAAATTTCATAAAAGGATTCACAATTTTTTAATTTTTTTTTTTTTAACTATAATTAGAATCTACAACAAAATCTCACAAATCACTAGTTTGATTAATCTTTAAATTATTAATGGTTCAACTACTATATCTGCAAGAAAGTGAAGATATGGTGAAAAATGTTGATTTCGATGTCAAGTTTTACTAGAATGTGTAACCCATTATTTTGGGTTCACTGAAGGATTGATCATGAAGTTGGTCATAAATTATATGTAAATCATCTGACAAAGGGGAGGACTTTTGATTTACAAATGATGGCTCAAAACTTAGATATGTTGTATCATTATTGGGGTTGTATTTCTCCTCTTTTGTTGGTGTCCCAAAATCTACTTGTGAACTACACTTAGATGAGCTGTCACCTAGTTCAGGTTCTTCTACTTCTAATACATTTCTTGAAGTAACAATAGGATGCTTTTCATTGGGCGGCTCCATTTGTTATTTGACACAATTCACACGTGAACTCCGAATCTGATAAATCATGTAGCCTGCACCAACTTGGTAGTAGAAACTCCTCCAAATCTATTTGGTATTGTAATTCTGTCCTATCCTTCATGAGCCTTGAAATGCGTTTGTCACATCTCTCCAATACCAAATCTTCATCAACGCTTGTCGAGGAATTTCTATTGTTAACTGCCTCATCTTCTGGTTGATCCAACTCATTTAGATCTTCATTGTTAGGTGCTTGTTATCTTCATCCATAGAGACAACATCTTTGAATCCCATTTTTTTCAAGTAGTGGTCATTGTTCTCTGTTGTCCAAAGGATTTCAGCTTCTTCCCTCTTATCTTCAACATGTGTGTTGGTTCTTTCAGCATATAATACTGTAGATTTATAGATTTAGCTTTTGTTTGTTTCCTTTCAACTACAACTTGTTCTTTTGCTTCAATAGATTATTGCACTTTGTTGTTGGTAATTTGCTCTATATGGTCCAAACAACTCTTAGCTTGATTAATGATGTTTGCACATAAAGAGCAAGTGAGATATGAATGGGGTGCATTATGTACCCTACACCAATTAGACAACATTACTTCCTCTAGGTTTAACGTATTCTCACTGCTCGATTGTTCCTTGACCAACTCCTCGAAGGTTTTGGCTGCAACATCAACAAGTTCTTCTTCTTAATCCACCAAGGCTAAAGGTTTATGCACATCCCAGAAGAATATTTCTCCCTGCAACACCATTTCAATTCTGCCCAAGAAGGTCAAACATTCAAACTCATTTTTCCTGTAACTGCTATGAATTTTGCATTTATTTGACAATGCTAAGTGGCGCAATGGCTTCTTCAATATTATACTCAAATCTTATTGAAGCTGAGTAATATTGATATGAAATTGTTGCTTCATCTTAGTTCATATTTTATTTTTTAAAATTCTCTGCATATAATGAAATCTAGCATATCTCTGATTTTCACATAAATGCTCATCCAACTTCCAGCTTTGTAGCTTTATGCTCTGCCTTCCTTCTAGCACCAATTTTGTTCATGGGTTTTTTGCACTTCTCAACACATAAAAAACACAAATGTTATGTCTCTCTTGAAAGGTAATAATCTGCAACCAAGTTTCTAGAAAATCACCCCAAGGTATCTTAGATGTTAGGTCATGATAGTACATAAACAACTCAATTGTTGATGTGTGATTTGTTGGTAATCACAAGGGGCCTTTATGACTCACAAATAATTGAAGTTATGGGTTAGTAATTAAGGGTTTAGAATAGTAGAAATAATTAATAGTAGTAGCCAATTTATAACATCAACCTAAAACTCATTGTGTTCATTAGATTTGGCTTTACTCTGATGCTAGAATTGTCTATTTAATTTAGAATTAAAAGAAAATTCAAAAGGATGTAAGGTTTAGAAGGTATCCTAATTCTAAAACTATGAACAAAAAAAACAATGGAAGATATCAAGTAGTAGACAAACATCCAAAAACCAAGTTTTTCTTAACCAAGAGTAATCTACAGTGTCACAAAACCAGTGCAATCATCTAAGGTTCTTTCCATATTTTCAGACTTTAACATGAATACCTAAAGCATACACATACACAGTTGAACTTAGGTGCAACAAATGAATAAGCTTGGACTATATTTATAAAGTGATCTATAATTAATAAACCACAAAAGGAATGAGCTAGAAGTGCATCAAATACTACAATACATAGTCACAATAAAACTATTCACTAACTACAAGTTGGAAATGAAACTTAAACTGTAAATAAGAAGATCATGAATGAAATATGGAGGTTGAATCATGCACACATAAAAAGAAACATAAAGAAACCATCAAATTTTAATTCTTTTCTTATATATTACTATAGAATGTCTTTTACAACCACTCATCTCCCTTTGTAAATGAGGGGGAAGCCCCTATTTATAGTTTTGAGAAACCCAAATGAATGGCTAGGATTGGTTTACAATGTTTCACCTATATTTAATGTTGCAAATATCTATGTGTTTGGTGGTGTTTTCATTAATTTTGGCATTGATGTCAACACTGTATAGGTTGAGTAAGTTGGTTTTTGCCAAGTGCTTTTGAGAAAATTTAAAATATAATGAAAGTTGTGTTGAAGTGTGTTTTGAGCATGCTCCGGTATTTTGGTCCACATTTCTTATGTGTTGAACCAATTTATATGCAAATTTATAGGTGTGTTCATAAGCTTAAATGGATTATATATTTGGAGTTTCAGCTTCTAGTTCAATGAAGAGAAAAAGTTTTGTTCATTGGTATGTGAACTAGTTTGTAAGAGTTATTTGGTTATTGACTGGGAGAAATGTTTCCACTCCGCAGTCTTTTGATATCAGGCCTCAGATATTGCGAATTTGGGAGATCACTCTTTCTGATTATATCTATGTTATGATAAAGTTTCTTATGGTTTGGCACTCTAGAAGACCTTCTTCGGAGTCTCTATATTTTGTTGGTTGTCTCAGTTGAATTGGTGAAGTGTTCTCTGCAAATGAAGTTTGTTGAAGTTGTTGTGGATGTATCTAAGTTGTCCTTAGAGATGGTAAAATGACTGGTGAAGCATTTTGATCAATCCATTAGTGTTTATTTTGCTAGTGATGCATGTACTTCAAATTTCATTGGTGTTTTCACAAGATTTGGCTGACCTGGTGTCTACATGTTACATTTGGCTTCTGTATCAAATTGAGGAAGCATATGTGTGATCCAAGATTTTGTTTGATTCCTTAATTAAATATTTATTTGGTCCCATCACATTCTTATCCACTGTGGGAATGATGATTAGCTGACCTAGTTTAAATTTGTAAAATGAAATTGTATAGCCGATGTTGGAGAATGTTCTTCAGGTTGAAAATGGTATAAATAGAAGTTAAGTTGTATAAAATTTCATATCCATCCATCATTCGATTCGAGCAAGAGAAGAGTGTGCAAAATAATGTGAAAAAAAGAGTGTGGAAGAGCGAATTGTGGCAACAGTACTTCATTGTATTCATAATCTTCTAATTAAGTTGTGAAGTGTGTGAAACTCCTAGTGGTGGATTTGTTGGTGTTTTTTAATGTAAACCAGGTTTATCTCCTTATCTACCTATGGAAATGCCAATTCCAATCAAAGGAAGCTCGAAGGACCTAGACCAACTGACAAGGATTTGAAAAGACCTCCTACACTTTGGGCTCTACAAGACCTAGGAGGGTGATCCCCTTAATGTTTTTACAACCTCTACAACAAAATCATAAACAACATTAACCATAACATATAATCTCACTTAATAGCTCAACAAAACGGGATAAAACTGAAAAGAATTGGTTGTTCATTAGTAATATCAACCATTTAGAGCATGAGATAATTACAACACAAATTCATGGTGAAAGATAATCATTAGTTTTAAAATTGTAGCAAGCTCTAGGTGAACACAAACAAACACAAACAAACCTTGAATCACAAAGAACAAATGCAAATCAGACCAATGCCATACTTCCATTGGAGGAGTCAAATTCACCAAAACTTAATGGTTCATAACAAATTCAAAACATAGCATATAATATCTCTGATTATATTGCCTTACAATATCACCAATTTGTACCTCAACTCAATACTACATACCAAATCCTTGTATAGAACATATCAATCTACAATCTCATTTAAGCAGTTTAATTAACTCCTTGAATTAAAGCTAAAACTAGAATTGCACACACCACAACAGTGAGATGAATAGAATAACCCTTGATTAATTCATTCAAAATTCAAATACATTTGCACATAGTAGGGACATGAGCCTGGATTTATTAGTTAAACTCAAATTCCAGTACTGTTATGAAACACTAAATCTAAATAAACTTAAATCCTATAATAAAAAGAATCAGAATCCAGCTTGCATTTTCTTTGTCACTATAAATTTTACAATTTTCTATGCAGCTCCACTCCATATTTTGACTTGCTAACCCATTACAATGAGAAAAGAAAAGAATGCATAGAGGAGAAGAAATTCCAAAAGAAACCCTAAAATCGATCAGGAAAATCCATCTCGAAACATCTCCACCATTGAACAGTAATCAACAAAATCTCCTTCTCTCCTTGTAACAAACTTTATTTTGTTTCCAAAACAGCATTTGTCCAAGCTATTCTCTAACATAAAAATTCCCATGTGTATATATTCCCCACTCTTTATTCTATAGCTGAAAGAAAAATCTCCACCCTCGTGAAAATCCATTTATCTCTGTTTCTACCCTTTTTAAAACATGTTGCATACTTAATAATGTTGCACTACTGTATTTTATTTTCACTTAACTTATTATCCCATGCAAAATATTTTAAAATACTTTACCTAGCAATTGCATTATATTGGGTTCCTGTTGAAATTACCGAGCAGCACAAATTATTCACCATTTGATTTTTCACTTTTCACATTAAAAAATACTGCACCCCCGTCTAAATGGAAAACCCACTTTACATTACCAATTAAAATGTTTTACCATTTTAATTCGAATAGGCCCCTCATTTTACTTTAAAAATCCAATTTATCACTTGAGAGAAAATAAAACGGGCCCCACCCTTCCATTTAAAAATCACTGACAAAAACGAGCAAAACATTTAATTTTAAATTTTTTTTACTCATCTCTTAATACACCGGGCTCCCTTCAAGCCTTTTAAATTCATGGGGCCCACCATATTTCACCCTTCCCGCAATCAACCAATCAGTAATTTATGCGCACCTTTGGATTGCAAAATGGCGCGGGCCGGTCCAGATCATGCTGTATTTTAATTTCATTTTGGGCCATCGATCTTCCTCCTCCATTTTGCATTTTCCTAATCCCCCGTGTGCTTTCTTGAGTATTCTCTACTTCTCATCTACCTCTGCATCCTTGGCCACCATTTTTTTCCTCTCCTTTACGCATCTATAATCACGATGCTTCTTGGGATCACATTTATTAAATTCCCCTAAGCAAACAAGTCGCACGCCCCTACCCATTTACTTTCCATTTCCTTATGCTTTGATGGATGCATGTACACCCTCTCTTCCCTGTGCTATGCGAGCCTCCTTTCAGGTGTTGGCTATTCCCTCTTCTAAATACCATGGTACCCTAATCATGGCTTGATGGATATCCATACCTGATACAAAACCACACTCGTCTTCACCATGGCATGAGCCTCTCATTCCTTCATGCGCATTGGTTGCCCTTCATTTCTCTTATTTTATGTTCTTTAAATGTCATGGGACCTCCATATCCACATGCTGCACTGTGTTTCTTGCAATTTATTAAATTTTTCTACTGCCTTTTCAATTGACCCATTTTATGCATCTAATTCCATTGCATTTTGTGAGACCACGCTATTTGGAACATTGTCAAATAGTTCATAAGCCTTCTCCCCAGGCCACACCCCTCTCAACAAACTTGAGTATTTCTTTGCAAGAAGAAAGGTGAGCCTCATTCGCATCTCAATGGAGACCCCCCATCCCATGGATTCATGGCCTCATAGCCTAGTGTGATCACAAAAGGTCTCCATTCATAGCATTAAGGTTTTCCATGTCCATGTTTTGTAGCAAATCACATAATATTTTATGATTTTTCTATCCCTCTTGTGTGCACTTGTTTTAAAGTTTCTAGTCTCATTTAACAATTCATTTTTTGTGCATATCATGCAAACATGGAACCCCGTGAGACCACATTTGTTGAGGAATCATCAAACAGTTCATACGCTCTCCATGCTACTTTCCATCAGGCTCTAGTGCATATTCTACAGCTAATGGTGTTTGGTGAGATCACACTGATCTGGGAATTTCACTCATAAAAATTTCACACACCTTCTTCAAATGGTGCAAAAACAATTGCACTCGACATGGACCCCATCAATCAAAATGATGGCTACCGCCATTAGCAACACACATTTCCATTTCCATGTGAGAAACATCACATTCAACCATCATAGTCGCAACAAGTCTATTCAACAAATCCATCTTAGGCACATTCAACAACTGCCTTCCATCCCTTTGGCGCAGGCCTTCAACTGAGAGTTGAACTCGCTTAAGAGTTTTAACGCCTTCTTAAATAGAATTTTCTCAAACAATTTTGATTCATTTTTCAGCTGATACAAATTGTGCCCCTGCATTCCAATGTTGGAGCATTTTAAACAAATCCATTATGTCTATATACTGCAATCTCCATGATGTCCTAGATCAAATCCATATTAAGATGGATCTCACTTTAGACCTTTCAGAAATTGAGTCATTTTACCAAGTGATTAATTCATCATATTATCATTGACACCCTCATACTTGTACAACATTGTTCAATATCCTTGTCCTCATGATGACATGATTTTTTCAACTCCACATTTGAAAGTTGAATCTCATTTTAAAAACTAAAACTTGTAATAAATTATACTTTCATTCTCATCCACCTGCTGACCAACACTGAACAATTCACTTGATGTGGACCCATACAAAATTCATGACAATACAAATCATGTCGGGTCCCATTATGGGCCCGGATAATTTTTTTTTTGTTTTCAAACAAATTTTGCCTGAATTGATCAAAGGCAGCCCCTGAATGATTTTGAAGTGGGAAGATAAACTGGGTTAGCATTAAAAAATGATTTTTGACATATTTGAAAAATGAGAAAAACTAGCCCAGTCGGCTCTTGAATCAGTTTGGAAAACTAGGCGAATGTCCTTCGAGAGACGTAAAAACTTGCAGGCATGTAACCATTCAATCCAAAAATGTAGTGCAACAAACGACTCAAAAAAAAATTTCAAAAGGTGAAAAATATTAATCGGCAAAGTTGCTCAGCTGAACTTTTCTAAAACAACTGTTCTGAAACAATTAAAACTCACTCAACTGCCAATTTGTAAAAATAGTGAAAGAAATCCCGGTGAGCTACCATCAGAGACATGAGTTCATTAAGGTACTCTGAGCACGTGTGCAAAATGAATTTTCTTGAATCATCACTAATCAAAAGTTATTAACGATCAAAGTTGACCACTCAGAAAGGCTGTCATGAAAATGAACAAACTGCATTAGGTTTCAACTTGTTAAAAATAACAAACCAGATCATAAGGCTCCGAAAATTGACACCCGATATGATTTAGATATGGAGAATACAAAACAACACTCATTTTGACATGATAGTTAACTGGTTGTGAAAACCAATCTCAAATAGAAAGCTACTTTGCAAAACTGACAGTTTGCAAACAACGGGAAAGTGCAAAAACCCTCCAGCTTCACTTTTCAAAACCTTGACAAAACTTATCATGGGAAGCTTAAAATTGACACACATTTTAACATATGTCAATCAAATATGTCTGCACATGGGTTTTTCTTGAAAATCAATAGGTCTCAAATTATGACTTTTCAAAGTGGGTCACTCAAACTGACCCCTCAAATGCACTTCTGAAAGTGCAGAGGCAAAATTCTCGAAATGGGCACCTCAAATTTGTAAAAATTGATAGTGCCATCAGTGGCTCCATTTGGGGATGTATTCCCCCTATTGGCATAGCAAGATTCTAGATCTCTATGGAGTAGACCAAATTCTGAATCTATTGGGTGTCCTCACACCACTCCTTTATTCAACTTTGTTTTCAACTTCATCTGATGAACCCAGTTCACCAAATGAAAAATGAGAATGAACATTTACCTCTATCAAATACAATTTTGTGAAAAGAGTTGATCCCCCTTAACTCATTCTTGCACTTATCAAACCACAGCAACATGAACAACTACACCTTTGCAAACACAAGTGTCAAGCTACCATTGGGCAAGTATAAACTTGCTCTCTATTCAACTTCATTATATGGAAACCAAATCAAATAAGTCACACCAATGTTAATTTCTTCGTTTTTTGATTTTATATCAAGTGACATGATTTGAAAATAGCGATCAAGACCATATGAAAGCACAGTTTGATCACAACCATCTTCCTATTTAAACATGTTAGTACCTCCTAACAAGAAATCATTCACAACATTATCAACATGTTCACAACCATTGTGCATCTGAAAGTCAGGCATACTTTCAAAATGTTGATTATCATGTGGCAACAACTTATCACATTCATCACATGGGTCATTCTCAAGCTGAAAACAACATGCCTCAATATCTTGCACATTGCCACATTCTATGAAAACTCCTTCCAGCTGACAAAAATAGCACTCACATTCTGCTACATGGCTGGAACTATTAATCTCATTTTGATTACCAATTCGCACATGAAAATCAACTTGCAAATCAAATTGAAAGTTGTCATAAAAAATTTGGTGTGTTCCATGCAAATCATCTTGGCATACGTCAAAGATAAAAGATGCACACTCAGGAGCATCCTTGTACTGATCACTGCAACCTAGGCCCATCTTTTGACAATTCAGTTCAAGTACATAAGAACAAATCTTGGTATCATGGAAATGGGAATCACATGCATCATTAACATCTAAGGAATGAGTAGATACATTCATCTCAAGTTTTAGAAAATGTTCTGATTCATTTTTCACATCATCATTCCTTTCAAAACCAAATACCTCAAGCGGAGGCTCAAATAAATCATCATCAACAAGGACATCAACAAGACAACCCTGTGAACCAGTAACTTCATGTACAACACTAGTAGGTATGTTGCTGATCCAAAAGTGAAAGACTCATTGCTAACCAAAATTTCCTCATTAACAATGAAACTAAAATCATTAGTTTCTTTCACATCAATGCTTCTCACATGCGGTGGAAACATATCCATGTGCACATTCTAAAAATTAGGAGCATCAAACAAAAGGTAATTACACTTAACTTCACATTCATCAACATGAGATTCACCATTATTTTCACTGCTCGGCTGCTCCACACATGGATTGATAAAATTTGCCATATCAACACAATCTGGAACTTTATTGTCATATGAATCACCAAAATCTTCCATATCATCACTGTGTAATGACCCTGATTCAATATCCATATACATACTTGAAAAATCCATTATTTTATCATCATGCTCATCATGCATCATAAAATTTTCCAACTTTGCTTCATTCAAACAAACATGAAGAGAAGGAGCATAAGCACACTCATTAACACCTTCATCATATTCAACATTATGTTTTGAATCAACATACTGATCACACACATGTTTGTCTTCAAATTCCGCATCACTATCACAATGAACATGCTCTTTTGATTTTGAACCTAAATTACATTCGGTATATTCATCCCATGTTCCTTGTTCTTTCACTTGTGGATAAATGACTTCATGAACATTTATATCGTTGCATTCTTTAAGTGAGGAAAATGCTTCAACATCATTTTCAGAAAAGCAATCACAATCTTCAGAGAAGCAATCAGAACCATCAGCCCCATCATGATTTTCATCACAAGAAGAATCCTCATTACACAAACCATGTTCAAAATCTTTAGAACAACGTCTTGAGGCTGCACCTTCACAACCATAGTCATTATTTTCTAATGAAATATCAACAATACATGCCTTGTAATTGTTGGTTACAACATGACATGAAGTAGCACCATGTATCTCATTTACTCCTTCCTCACTTGAATCATCGCAAGAGAAGCACTTTTTCATTTCTACTCCACTATCATCCCATGTGACATTATCTTTCTTATTTTTGCAAGGATCAACAGATGTGTTGATTGTGAGCTGATCACAATACTCATCCTCTAACATACGTTTTTCACTTATTTACATTGTTGTCTGATTTTCCTCAAGAGGGTAGCTAATGTCTCCATTTTGAGAATCCACACTTTTTACATGACCACACTTAGCTAATTCTATACTCCTTATCCAATCAGGTATTTGATCAAAGCTATGGGGCTTCAATTCCTTTGGAAAAGTACTCAGCCCAAGTCCAAAAATTTCACAAAAAAAATCAATGCACATGGAATCCTCAAGTCTAAAATCTTTGGGAACTTTTATCAAAGCATCCAAAAATCTCAAAAAATATCTTGAATGATGATTCCCATTCCTATCTTCTCATTTCATACAACTCTTGGAAAAAAGACTTTTTATCAATAATGCCCAAATTTTGTTGACATTCAACTTGGAACTCACTATGATCTTCATATTTTGATGATGGAGAAATCATAACAGCAAAAGCATTATCATCTTGAAAATCATTTCCATTATCCAATCCTTGACTTCCACAAGCATGAGTTGTGCTTGGGTAATCAACACTTGCAGCTAGACACGCTTTCACCATAGAGTATTTTAAATTTTTCTGAATGTCCATGGCAGTTTGACATGCCTGAAGTAAAGTTGCAGGCTCTTTATCCCTTAACAAGAATCCCAACTTACTATCAAATGCACCAAGATACATAGCCAACCATTCAAAATCATTCAGTCTTATGTACTCTGGGATCTCTCTTATTTCCTTTGCAAATCGAAGATTAAAAATAGGGACCAACTCATTTTCACTTATATGGATCTAAATTTTTTTTTTCTCACCTCCCTTGGGTTCACCCTTTCGCCAAATTTCTCAAAAAAGGTTGTCATAAACTGATTCCAAGAGGCTATAGAAAATGATGGTAAATATGCGAACCAATCCTTGTCATCATCCTTCAAGGATCGAGCAAATAGTTTCATAACAACATCCTCATGATTTAGCTCATAGTCCCCCATCGCATCCATGAATTTTTGTAGATGCTTAGAGGTTGATTCTAAACTTGTCCCTATGAATATGGGCAAATTATTTCTAACATATTTAGGGATTAGGTTTAGGAAACCTCTAATACACTGAAAACCAATGGCATGTACCTTTTAATAGAAAAATCCCTTTGAGGGCTTGGGATAACTTGTTTTCCTTGCATACTTTTACTTTCCATTTCACAGGGAAACCCTCTTGTATAAAAATTCAATCACTATCAACTTCATACATGGTTATCAATTACATCATTTACAAAATCAACCATGATTCTAAACCATTGATTGAATACATATGCCTTAAGCTTTCTCAAAGACAAAACTCAAAACACACATACTTCTCTACTCATGTTGCATATTATATTCTAGAAGTATGGAAAGAAATACTGTTGTTGTTGTTCCCTTTCATAATGCGAATTCATCTAATAGGGAACCGGATTTTTCCTAAAACGTTCACATATGGTTTCCATACACAATTTCTTGAAAACCAAGAAAGAAAAATGCCTGGAATTATTGCAGCAGCTGCAAATGGTTCTTCTGATTGGAAATATTTGTAAATCTGGAACCGTATTCACCTTTTCATCAAGTTCTTTGGTAGAGTCACCACCTCTTTGCAAAGGACAAAAATCTAACCAACTGGAATTTCTTCGCAGGTGAAATTTCTTTAAGAACCAGCACAAACACTACAACACCTTCTTATCCAACAATATTACATCATATGGATTCCTTCCTCAAACTTGTAAGGGTACTTCATCACAAGAGCTCAAATCTACTTCATCTCTATTGCAAATCTATTGGTTCTTTCCTAGTTTTTCTCAAATAATGCACAGTAGTGCATAGATCACGAAGTCACCACTCACAATTTGTGAGGTATGATAAAATAATCATGAAGTATGGACAAATCTAGATAGACATACATTGAAAGATGAAATATAACACTCTCTGGCAACATTCATGAGAATTGACTGAGCTGACAAGGAGATTGGACCTATCAAGCTCATGACTCTATAAGGCAGAATGATCTTCAACAATGGTCTATCTCCTAATCTACATATGAATATGAATACGTCTCAAATTCTGACTTTCCAAAGTGGGTCACTCAAACTAACCCCTCAAATGCACTTTTGAAAGTGCAAAGGCAAAATTCTCAAAATGGGCACCTCAAATTTACAAACTTTGAGAGTGCTATCAAGATCATTATCTATTTCTTTGTATTTTCTATAGGTAGTGAGCGTCTCTTTCTAGAGAGTGTCTCCTAAGGCAGTGAGCCCTTGATCTGGGTAGTGAGCCTTTGTATTTGGGAAGTGAGCCTTTTGTATCTAGTATTGCATTACTACTATAATGTGAGTTAATCTATATTGTGGTTTTTCCCTCATCAGGTTTTTCACAAATATTTGGTGTCTCTGGTGTTGTGTTTCTATTATTTACATTTTTATGTTCATACTTAATAAAAGATTGAAGAATTGATTAAGTTAAGAAGTAAATAATTTGATACAACTGAATCACCCCTGCTTCTCAGTTGTCTTGTGCATTTCATCCATTGGTATTAGGGCTCTGGTTCTTTGATGAAAATATTAATCACTTTAGGTAGATCAGATGGTGGAAAAGTTGCAGCTTCCTTTATTTGATGGAGCTGATTAGAGTGATTGGAAAGAGCAGATGAGAAGCTATCAGATTTCGCTCAATTTTAATACCTGGAAAGTTGTGGAGACAAAGTATGTGATTCTAGCAGTCGAACCTTCCTTTGCTGATGATTTTACAGCTTTTGAAGAGAATGAAAGATCATGGTTTGATATATTTATTGCTTTATCTAAAACTGGAAGATCAAAAGTTATTTATTTAAGTACTACAAATGAAATGTGGACAAAATTGAAAGATATTTATGAAGGGAATGAAAGAGTAAAATTTTCAAGGAAACTAATTGCTAAGCAAAAATTTAAGAATCTAATAATGGAAGATGGAGAAGATATTGCAAGCTATTATCAGAGAGTTGAAACTATAGCAACTGAAGTCTAGAATCAAGGTGGTACCATGAAAGATGAAGATATAATTTAGAATATTTTGATGACCTTATCGAACAACTACAGTGACAAAGTATCTATACTTGAAGAACAGTATGATCTGAAGACATTCACTAAGGAACATCTCTTTGGTGTCTTGACTACATTTGAGATGATAAAATTGGCAAGACAAGGAGAAGACTGAAATAACCTTTAAAGCCATGACGATAGAAGATGATGATGATGATGCAAAAGATTTGGAAGTAAATTTCACAAGGAGATTGAAGAAAGGTACATGTAAATATAAAGGTAAGTTTCCTTTTAAGTGTTTCGGTTGTGGAAATATTGGTCATTATGCATCAAGATTTCCTAATAGAGCTACATAAAAGAAGAATAAGGATAATAATAATAATTACAAGGATAAAAAGGATAGGAAGTTCAAGAATTTGTATTATGTTAAGGAAGATGCAAGAATTTCTAATGATGAATTTGACCTTGAGAAGACAAAGATGAATGTTTGTTTCTATCATTCAAAAAGAAATGTGCAAAAGAACCTAGTTTTGAGTGTAAGAAGAATGAATCATAAGGCACTCTGGTAAATTATTTTCATTCGAGGAAGGATAAATTTTTTTGGGTAATTGATAGTGGATGTTCAAATCATATGACTGGAGATAAGAGTAAGTTCACTAAATTTGAGAAGTATGATGGAGGTATAGTCATGTTTGGAGATGATTTTGATGTTAAGATTGTTGGTTAAGGAACAATTAGCTTTGATGCAAAACATAACACTGATGACATATATAATGTAAAGGTTTTAAGGAATTATATTTTAAGTGTTGGGAAAATGTGTAGAAAAGGTTTTAAGCTTGTGTTTTAGGATAACACTTGTGATATCAGAAAAGGATCTAGAACTGTGGTTGTAGTTGGAAGAAGAACACATGGAAACATCTATCAACTCAAACGTGGTGATGGCCAATGTTTTGTTTCCCAAATTAGTGAGAGTTGGCTCTGGCACCGGAGGATGGGACATGTGAATTTTGATAATCTAGTTAGGATCAGTTCTAGAGAACTTGTGAGAGATCTGCCTAGAATCATAAAGCCTTCAAATTCAATCTACGGGAATTGTCAGATGGGAAAACAGACAAGGAACAACTTTAAATCAAAGGATCAATCATCTACTAGAATGCTAGAATTAATTCATACAAACCTTTGTGGTCCTACAAGAACTGGAAGCCTAAATGGTGATAGGTACTTTATGCTTTTAATTGATGATTACTCTAGGATGACATGGGTTACATTTCTTAGAGAAAAATATCAATCTCTTGATAGATTCAAAGTGTTTAAGGCAAGAGCAGAAAATGAAGTAAACCTGAGGATAAAATGTTTGAGATTGATAGAGGTGGAAAATTTACATCTGGTGAGTTCAATGCATTCTATGAAGAACATGGTATAAAAAGACATTTTTCTACTCCTAGAACCCCATAGCAAAATGGAGTTGTATAAAGGAAGAACTAAACTATGCAAGAAGGTACCAAAACTATGATGAAAGAAGAAAATGTTCCTGATGTGTATTGGAGAGAAGCTATTCACACTGTTGTTTACATTCATAATAGAGTTCAAGTTAGAGGTAACAATGTACTAAGACTCCTTATGATTTATGGATTGGTAAGAATCCTACTGTGAAATACTTTAAGTTATTTGGAAGTAGATGTTACATTAGAAGAGATGAGGAAAATCTTGGAAAATTTGATGCGAGATGTGATGAAGGAATTTTCCTTAGATATTCAAATAACAATAAGGCTTACAGATGTTTTAAAAAGAGACTAAGAAAAATCATTGAAAGTACTAATGTAAAGGTTGATGAAGCTATGAATAGATCGATGGAAATAACTGAAGTTGAACCTGATGAGCCTATCTATGTGCAAATACAAGAAGAATAAAAGAAAGATAAAGAACAAAGTTAGGAAGAAGAAGGAAATCCAAAACCTGCACCCAAGACTCCTAAATATGTTCAGAAAAATCATCCAAAGGAACAAATAATTGGAGACAAAAGTGAAGGATTTGTTGGGTCTCAAAAACGCAGGTTTTAACCATGAGAGGTTGCCAAGCTCTCACAACATTTTTAGCCAATGTACAAGGCCAATTAATACAATTGAACCTTTTGCTGTTTAGGCTCTGCTAAACCTAGGTGGGTAAACCTATGCGAATGATGCAGATTTGAAATATATTTCCCTGCTCAATCAATCTATTCACAATGGAAAATGGAAGTGAATAGATAAAATCATAACTGCTACTCCTACTACATAAAAGAAAGAATTTGAATATGTTGCTTATTATCAATTTTATCATCTAGGTTGTTATAGATCAGTGCCTTCTATCCACATGGGCAATGGAGTCAAAATTAAGAATGATATGTGTTTCCCTCTTTTGCTTAACTCTAGTTGTTGGGCACTTTGAAAATTCTATGACTGGCATAAAACTTTACTAAATTTATAACTTGCATAAATTATGTTGGAATGTTTCTTAGCCTAGTTCTTCTTTAACCATCCAAAATAAATCCTTAAATCACTGTGACTTGTTAAAAGAATTTACTTCTGATGTTCAGACACCAATTAATTAAATCACACAAAATGGGAATACATTTTGACAAACCAAAGATATACTTGATATACTAATCTAAATGATTAAAAGGCCTCAAGTTGAAGACAACCAAATAAATAATATGAATCGATATGACGCAAAAACTGAACAGCAAGAAAGAATTTCACCAGTTAAAATATATTATATCCACTAATTTTGCTTCAAGCAATTTTGTCGTTGTTTACATTCCCTGTCTTCATTCTCTGAAAAAAAATCTAACTACTACTATGACTGACCCCTATTTAACTGATTTTTCAACACACTTATACAGTAAATCCCAAGAGTCGTGACCCTTCATTTTCTTGTTAAAACCACTTAACATTCATCAACAAAAATAAGAATATTTAATTGAATTTCCTTATAGGAAAATTAAATATTTCTAAAACTATAGTCCTCCCTTTATATTTCATCTCCTGAAGCTTCCTTTATTCTTACCCCTCTACCGCGGTCACCATTTTTTCTTCCCACGGTGTCGCGGTGCTTTGAATTTGAGTGCTTCCCCACCATCCACCGAACCATTGTGGCCTGTGTTTTAACTGGCAACAGTACCGTAGTCTTAACCGTCACAACCTTCTCTCCCTTTACCACTCCATTGTGGCCTTAACCTTTACCTCTGGCGGTACTGCAGTGACTATCACTAACCACCGCCTGGCCGCCTATTTACTTCCACTACACCTCAACGATCACCTTGCTTCTTACCATGCCACCGTGGTCTAAGTGTTGACCGCCTGCGATTGCGTGGTAAAATTTTCTGATGACTGCTCGTTAACTGTCATACCACAAGCCACCCTGCAAGGAGCCGCAATATAGAGGTAAACAATATAGGCTATAAAAAGTGATTAATATTGCAATGGTATGGGGTATTTTAGCATTATGAAAGGCGGTGAAATGATTTTTTATGAAAAGATAATGAAATAATGGGTTCAAGTGGGTAAAAAGACTTTGGAATTTTAATGTAAATTTCTGGTTCTAGCAGGAGTGAAGACAAGAAGAAAAGTGGTTGAGGTAAACTTGTGTTTACTTTCTAAAATAGAACCTAAGACTATGAATGAAGCATGTGATGATGAAATTTGGGTTAGAGAAATGAAAGAGGAATTACATTAGATAGAGAAGAATGAGAGATGGGAACTAGTCCCTAGAATTGCAAACAAGAATGTAATTGGTTCTAAATGGGTATTCAGAAACAAATTGAATGAAGATGGTGAAGTGGTAAGAAATAAATAAATACTTGTATTTAAAGGATATTCACAAGTTGAAGGAATATATTTTGAAGAAACTTTTACACTTCTAGCAAGAATGGAAGCCATTAGAATGTTCTTGGCATTTTTAGCTCATAAAGACTTCAAAGTATATCCGCTGGATGTCAAATCTGCATTTCTAAATGGAGAACTGGAAGAAGAAGTGTATATGGAGCAACCATAAGGATTTTCTTTTTTTAGACAAACCGGACATGGTTTATGTAGACATGCGAAATTGACATCATGCATTCCTCATATTTTTCAGATTAGCCTATCAATTAAATAAATCAATTTTATTTAATTAATCTCATAAAGTCAGCGATTCAAATTAAATAAATTCATGTTTATTTGATTTAACACTAACATCATCCTCTTTGATTAAATAAAACAAATCTTCATTTAATTAAATCTAAAATCATTTTCTTCTCATTTTGATTTATTTTAATCCTAAAATCTAAGTCAAAAGTGAAAATCATCTAATCTCCTATTAAATTAATTAAATTATGATTACTTTAAATCTAATCACCTGAATCCTCTAAATTTTTCCACTTGCACAATAACTCAATTTATTTGATTTATTATTTCTTCTAATTTCATTCAAAAAGGGCATCAAGATGGAATATTCTTCCAAAATTTGAAAATCCCTCCAAATGACTTGTCCTCCAACTTAGCATCTATGTGCTCTTACATGTCTCTTACATGTCTCTTACACAAGTCAACTTGGCATGGACTCTCTTCTTTCATCCCCCCTAAACATGTCATTTCATGAAAATTCAAATTTCAAACTTGCGGGTATGTGCAGGATCATGATGGGCAAAAAAGTGGTTATATGTAAGTGATATGATGGCCCATGTGGCCGATGACTTTTTTTTACCCAAAATTAATGAAATGAAAAGGGTTTTTAAAGGATATTCTTAGCTTTCCACCAATATAAAGTATTCTTTACTTTGAACTTAATAGATTATTATTATTCATTTTCTATTATAATTACGACTAAAGTCCCGATTGATAGGTTGACTGAAAAACATCTATATCTTTCAAAGGGTGTCAGATTTTTTAAATCTAAAACATGTGTCACATTATATGCTTAACATACTAAAGGATTAAAAAACAATAATTGAATTTCATGAAATTTTGACCAAGTTAAGGTGGTCAGACGTACAAATTTTTATATTTTTTAAAAGTTGTAATAAAAAAATTATAATTAATTATTTACTTCCAAAAAAATTACAAAACAATATGCATCACATCTGGAAATAATTCTTCTACTTATATCTAAAATATTATAAAAAAATATTATCATTTTATTGTGGTTAGGGTGGTCAGACAGACACCTACTTATTTTTTCCTTGAAATTTGAGTACTACTGCATTGAAATTTCAAATTTTCACCAAATAGATTTTTTCTAAATAAAAAATAAACCTAGTAATTTATAAACTACATTAAATTTGCAACAGATTCTATTCTTACATATTTTTGAAATAATATAGTTAACTTATTCAAATTTTTACATCAAGTTTCCTAGCTCTGATTTTTCAGAATTTTATTGCCACTTAAGGACCTGTTTTTTCCATGATGATCCTGCACATGCCCTTGCACAAAGACCAAAATTTGTACAACCCTCATCCTCTCAAATATTCACAAGTGGCATCTTGTCATTGGATCATGAATGATCCCACATTCATCCAAATCCTTCAATCTTCCAACCTTGAATCTATAAATGCAAAATATTTCTACTCCAAATTGGACACACCACTACAACACAACTTGATGCACAATCTCAGTATTGGCATTATCATCATCATCTTGGAATTCTTTCTTATCAAGGGGTGGGAAAGGGCATCCTTTCCAGATCATAAAGGGGCACCATTCCCACTATGGGATAGGTATGAATATTGTTTGAATGAGCTTTCAAGTTTTCTTCTTTGGTCTTTTAGAGTTTTGTTTAGAAAACTAAATGTGATTCATTATCTCATAGGGAGACTTTGGTCTTCTTTGTTGAAGGTAGGATAGACATGCTAATTTTGTTCATTAGAAAATGTAGAAAAAGGTCTCCACATTATGGTGCTAGAAGGAGGGCCCATAGATTTTATTCACATTTTCTATGCATTGGCTTATTTCTGATTATTTATTAGTGTAGAATTTGTGAAAGTTGATGAAGCCTCTACAATAAATATATTTTATGCTCTTGAAGAAATCTTTCAAATAAATAATCTTCCTTTTCTATGTTTCCACATCTTAAATATGTTTCTAACTGAACCATTTTGAGCGATAAGCTCCTGCATCTATCAAGTTTATCCCTCAGCATTGATTGAACTCAAATAGATTTTTTTTCCTGCTAAGATTAAAGATAAGTTCTTCTTTAAACATACAATGGAGCATTTTAATTTAAGCACTTGGAATTCTTCACTTTTGGGTATGTGCAGGATCATGATGGGCTAAAAAGTGGCGATATGTAAGCCATATGATGGCCCATGTGGCTGACGACTTTTTATTTACCCAAAATTGATGAAATGAAAAGGATTTTTAGAGGAGATTCTTAGCTTTCCACCAATATAAATTATGCTTTACTTTGAATTTAATAAATAATTATTATTCATTTTCTATTAGAATTATGAATAAAGTACTAATTGATAGGCTGATTGAAAAATATCTATAACTTTCAAATGGTATCACGTTTTTTCAATCCAAAACATGTGTCACATTCTATGCTTCGCATACTATAGGATTTAAAAAAAAAAAATGAATTTCATGACTTTTTGACCAAGTTAAGGTGGTTAGACAAAGGAGCTTTTATATTTTTTAAAAGTTATAGTAAAAAAATCATAATTAATTATTTATTTGGAAAAAAATTATAAAAAAATATGCATCACATTGGGACATGAGTCCTCTACTTATATCTAAAATATTATAAAAAATAATTATCATTTTATTATGGTTAGGGTGGTTAGACAGACACCTACTTCTTATTTTTACCTTGAAATTTAAATACTACTGCATTGAAATTTCAAATTTTCACCAAATAGATTTTTTTTGTTTTAAATAAAGGTGTAGTAGTTTAGAAACTATATTCAATTTGCTATAAATTATATTTTTACATTTTTTTGAAATAATATAAATAACTTATTCAAATTTTTACGTCAAGTTGTATAACTCTGATTTTTTGTCTTTTTATTGCCACTTAAGGGCCTATTTTTTCCATGATGATCCTGCACATACCCTTTTTTTTTCCTCAGTGCCGAATTTCTTCAATAGCCCTTGAACAACAGTACCTAAGTAGTGTGATTTCCAATTCGTCAATGCTATCAAAAACTCCTAGCGCTATCTATTTTTCTCTCACTCGATAGCTATGCATTAATATCGATCGAAATTGTGCCTCTTAGATATTCGATATAGTTAAATAATTTTTGAAATTATCTTTATTATGGCTGCTGAAATATCTTCACTTGGGTTTTAAAGTGCCAACTTGGTGTAACCATGTTGGTGCCTACAGGCTTATATGGGTACTCGAGTGGAAAGTTAAGTTTTCCATAATATAATCCTTCTTCCACTGATATATTAGAATGGAATTATGTATTTGAAGGAAGTGAGGGCACAACATTGGGAATTGGTTCCTTACAAAGAGCTTGAAATTCCTTCTATGGATGTCTGACATAGGTTGCTTCTTCTATCAGACAAACACTCACAGGCTAGAGTTTCTTATTGGCATCTAAATTTTACAGTTTTGAATGTTAGTCATTCTTTGTTTTATATAGAAACAGGCTACCATCATATCTTATAATTATTAGTTTTTCCTTCTTTAATGCAACTGCTCTCCTTGTAATGTCAACACCAAGGCATATTAACATTGATTCAAGTTTTAATGCCCGGTTCCTTGTTTCCAGCCTCATCAGCATGAGATTCATCCTCACACACTGGTTCTATAAACAATACCCAAAGCCACAAGCTAGGCAATTACCATGGCCCAGCCAAATAGTGTACTTTGACTAAGAGTGAGAGAAAATTATGATTTCAATCCCTGAGAGAGTGTCCATCTGAAGAATACATTTAAATCCATTTTGTACATATCTTGCAAACATTGCAATCCAAGAGACTGCATCTCTTAAACCATTATGTCAATTATTTCATATCCCTTCTCATTCACCTGATTCAAAGATTTCAGACATTCCCTCTGGCCCTTTCAGTTTGTACAAAGTGTGTATTTTTTAATCTTAGGCATGCTCATTAATCTCACACCTGTATATTGCTTATGTAATCTTATGAATGTTTTCTTGATGTTCAAAGAATGTATTTGGTTCATTGCTCTAGATGAAATACATCGTGTGGCACCAAAGAAAGATTACATTCACCCCCATGAAGCAAAATTCAGTTTTACGCCTACAAATTGCATTAGCTTGAAAGTTTATTCACACATGCTTATTACTTAGAGGACTATACTCATCTTCCTAAAGATTGGAAGGGAGTTCATTAGAATTTTTTCCACCCCAGCTCCAATGAGAAGGAAGTGTCCATGATTCCATCGCTCCAAGTTGCATGAGAAGAAAGGTCACAGTCAACGGTTGTGGAATTTGGTTTTACATCCAATCACATTAGCTATAAGGTTTGTAAAATTCATGCACTGGTGCATTTTGATGGGTAAGTAATTTATGTGAGAATTGAGTGTGGAAGCAACAACCATGACTCATACATTCAAAACAACCTGGTGGGAGTAAAACAACTATACAGAGGACTTTAAATTGATAAGACATCACTTTCTATTGACATTGATATTTTAGCATGCTTTTACTCTTCACTTTTATAAAAGTGGGAGTAATTATTAGATTCTGATTTCCTTTTAGCTTGTGCAAGAAAATAGATGAAAAGCGAGGAAAGTGAGGGGAAGCAATTAAGACAGTGTAGACTTTCCATGTGGAAATAAAAGCTATCTCTTTCTATTAACATGATTTGTCTTTTGTATGAAAGTTGTGTGTAACGTAACAAAGCTAAATGATATTTCAGAGTGCCATCTCTATGCAATTTGTATCTAACTATAGACTAGAGAACCCTCATCTTTGTGTAGCATTTGACTTGTGTTGATAACAGTAGAAAATGGTATCACTGAACTGGTTTTATTACGTTTGTGGTGATGAATTTAAAATACCTCACCTGCCTAGTTTCTATCATTAACATTGATGTTCTCATTAATGATTTTTTGGGCAAATTGGTAAATAAAGTCTTTCTATCATATTGTTGTTTCAACATTGATGGTTTTATAAGATTTATTAGTTTGTGTTTGAAGGCATGTAAAGGCAGACATGAGCAGCTCGAAACTGTAGCAATTATGGCCTTTATTTATGAAGGGCATAAACATTATTCAGACATTTGAAGTCAAAAGTTGAAGAAGAGTTGGCATAGAAATTTTTTGGAGTTTAATGATCTCACAAAGAAATCTTGAAACTACCATTGTAGTAGTACAATTTGAATCAAGTAGACTGGACCATATTAAAGCAATTTAAGTATAGATTTAAATATCTTTGTATTTAATAAGGTAATTCAATAATTGTTGGCTGCATTACCAAAGGGATACTTCATGTGGCTTTATGGCTTGAAGATTTTTGAGATCCAAGAAATCTTTATTTGTCCAATCCAAAGGATAGCGACATATCTTTATCTCTCACATGATCATTTTCTTGTTTTGACAATTTAGGAATTTTATTGGTTTGAAACTATATTCATTATGGTGTTATCATTGATTCCTTGAAAACCATACTTCTTATTTATGATAACTTTGTAGTGCTTGTAGGAGGAGCGATTTCATTCACACAAGGACCTTGCAACATTGAAGAATCAGAAAACCATTCGTGAAGAAGATTTGAGTTGAACGATTCAACAAAAAATTTGAACTTAACAAAAGAATTTTTTAATGCTTGTTGTAATAATCTAGGGCTTCCATTTTATGCTCTCATTTTCTATTTTGAGCCAACTCACCTTTTTTGGGGGTTTAAAATTAACCATTGATTTGAAATTTTCAAGTTGGTTAAAATTGAACCTTAGAAACACACTAAATTTCATTTTGGGTTCTACAAATTTGACAAAGAAATCTCACATTTCGATTTTAGTGCTTTAAATGGAACTCAATTTTTCCTTTGGAAATTAAAATGAACAAGTTCTTTTCTATCTTGTAATATTTTGTAAAAAAGGTGTATGCACTTCTCTCGTACTTCACGACAATCTTGAGAATCAAAAGTATTTTTGGTGACATTAATTTGCATAAAATATTACCTCCACATTTCAATTTGGGTAGCTAAAATTTGAACAAATCTTGTGAGTGTGAGTGGAGCATATTGCATACATTCTCTCTCTTTGGTTTGCAGCAAAGATTGATCAAGTTACAAATATGTTTTCTTTCTTTTTTTTTATCTTAGAGGGCTTGTCTTGTGGGAAAAAGTAATCATCCAAGGGAACAACCCAACTGGGAACACACTAAAGCCAAGTGACTTCCAACCAGTATATAAGTGTGGATTCTCAAGGAAAGTTTGGAATCACGAGGATTATTCTAATGAGAAGGGAAACAATGGTATCTCACTGCATGGATAGTCCCCCATGAACAAAATGCCCACATTAACACTCTTGTTTAGCAAAGGCCAAAATCTTTTCTATTTGTTGGTGCAAAAGGTCATGTCCTTTGAGGTCACCCCACGTATACATGTGATTCTGTTGTAGAGATGAAAAGTATGCCATGGGAGATTCATGGGTATTGATGCTTGGCTGACCCATGAAGCGAGTGCACTGTAAGGGGGAGCCTATGCGGTCAAGCATCTAATAATCCACCCTGAATATATGTAGCTAGATTTATCCAAGTGGGATCCCAACAAATACTGTCTCTTCATGCTAGGATTGTACATGTTCTTGGAATAGAAAACACATTGATTTGATCAAAAACATTTGAAAACAAACATTCACAAGATCTTCAAAATTTCAAACCCTTTAGGGAAGGAAATACTTTTGATGAATTCAAGTGCTCTTGCTTTCCCTAGGGATTTCATCCTTGGAGGCATCTAAGTACTTGGGTTTTAAAATCATTTTTTTTCACTAAAGTGAACATTAGGAAAATTTTGTCTTAATTTTTTTGATTTTCCACATAATGGACTTTGTGGGATGAGGGGAAGTTAGGACATTAGACATTTAGTTTGAAACATAATCAAGAAAGTGTTTGTGGTAAAAAGAACCAAATCTAAGCAAGATAATAGACAATTGAACCACATGTGCTTGTTCTCTTTTGGGTCATATGGTTTTCATGCAAACATTTGTCTTTTGGTTTGTAGTACTCTTAGGGAAAATAATGTTCTTCAAAATCTTGGTCTAGTAAACAAGTCCTCTTAGGTTCATCTAAGATCAAGACAAACACTTCACCCATCTCACCAACAAACTCTTGGAAACCTTAAAGACATCATTTATGCTAGACTTCTGGAAAATCAAAATCATCTTGTTTGGTTAGATATGTGTAGATGGATCCTTTTCCACATATTTGGCCAAATTATCAATCCTTTCGAACAAATTTACTGCTTGATAAAATCCAACATCTTGGGGTCTAGGAGTTCATTATTAAAAATCACCTTGTTTGACTTAACACAGTCAAATTATCCTCTTGTGTATGAGTTTACTCTAGGATAACAGAACTTCGTAGAATTTACAAGTTCATTATCCAAAATCACCTTGTTTGACTTAACACACTTATTCAAATTATCTCTTGTGTACAGGTTCACTCTAGGACAACACAACCTCCTAGAGTTTACAAGTTCATTATCCAAATCAATCAATCAAAATCAAATAAAATCAAGACCTAAAGTCTAGTGTTGATCGAAAGTTCCTAAAAGTTCAAACACCCATATCATTCACCCCTTTCATCCTTCATCTCATCATTGGTCCTAAACCCTTCAGAGGTCAACAAGGTCAAAACACAAGAAAAACATGGAGTTTAAACTCGACTCATACATCATGAGTAATCCAAGTCAACCAAACTATCCAAGTCTTGTAATGCCAATTAATTATCAAAACTCACATTTATGCAATCCATACATGGCATCATTATTTCCTCAAAACCTCAATGATACACCAAATGCAAGTTTTCCCAATCTAAATTTTGGAACACCTTTTCCTATGGTAGATTGCAATCAAAGCCAAAACTTACAAATCTATCAATCAAATAGTCAATGCATGAGTTGTATTCCAAACAACATTATCCTACCAAATTCATGCATGCCAAATACAATTTTTCCAAACATGAACATTTCAAATCCACACTTGGTGAACTTTGGGATAGATATGCTTGCGAATCCCTCAAATGTTGTTCAAAGACCAAGCAATATATTGAAAACTCCATATGTTGATTCAAGTCAAGGTAACACCATGCAAAATCAAAGATACCTAAACCCAAGCAACATGATTCCAAATCAAAACAATGTTCAAAGTCAACCTATAATGCCAAATCTAAACATCACACCAAATCAAAACATTTTCCAGAGTCAATCCATCCTTGATCCCATGAAAAAACCACCAGTACACTATCCCATTATGCTTGGTCAACAACTGGGTCCACGATATCGAGAATGCCAAGATCAATTCTTGTGAAATAAAATTGCTACACTTGAGAAATTCACTGATTCATATCACCAAGGGACATCTCCACCCCAAAATCAATACACTCTTCCATTGGTTGAACAATGTCATCAAAGCATTGAGTTGGGTCCACAACAACATCAAGAACAATATCTCAAATGTCAAGAGGTTGGGCAACAATATCAACAAAAAACCCAATCACCCCATCTCGGAGATGAGTCATCACATCTCAAAGATCAATCATAAATACCCATCAATGAGCACCTTGAAGATGTTTCCAACTCATCCAGCGATTAGATCAACGTACATCAAGAGCCAGTTTTTAGTCATGATCAAGACCCCTCCTACAAATATCCATTTTAAGGAGTGTTGATGTTATTTGATCCTATTGACATAATCCATGATCCATCCACCAATGGTCATGTTGAAAATGTCTCTACATGACCTAATGAATTAGAGGACATATCTCAAGAATGTATTCCAAAGCATGATCAACATCTTCCACCAAGTTCTAGCAATGGTCCTTCCCAAGAAATATTGACATCCTTTGAACTCATGGTTACAAATAGTGAAGGAACCTACAACTCAACAGTTGATCCAAATCCACTCAAAAAGCAAGAGGATATTGAACCACTTCCCAAACCTAAGGATGATGTCCAAGAACCCTTTGTAAGCCATCCATCCTTTGAAATGGATCCATGTCAAGAACTTGATCCAAAAAATGCCAAAATAAGTTCCAAAATTAATCAAGATCAAGAATTTGTATCTTCAAGAGACTACAATGATCTAATAGACACTCTCTTTTCTATACAAGATGTTGCAAATGATGATCACATCCATATATCACATACCCCTTTGTCTACCCTTGAGATGCTTTCTTTAGATGGAAACATAGATGATCTTCATTCAAAACAAGAGTCTCATACTCTTGACATCATTACCAAGGAACAAGAGTCTCCTACTCTTAACATTTGTACACACGACCAGGATATAGAAAAATTTGGAGACATAATAGGAATGGGTCATGAAGAAGGCTCCTACAGAAGTCGTGAATCAAAAAAATCTTGTGAAATGAATCATGAGGAAGAGTTTTATGGGGACAATGAATCATCAACACCTCTTGAAGGATAATTACAATCTAATATCTCACAAGATCAAGAAAAATATATCAATCAGGAAGTCATCCCACATATGGAGGATCCTATCACTTATAAAGTTGGATCACTTACCTTTTTTAGGGAAAGCCATTTTATCAATGAAGAAAATATCACCTTTGGAGATCCATGATAGTGCAGAGAAGGATTAGCACCCTGCTTCCAAGATAAATCACATCCTATCACAAATAAAATGTTTCAACATATTAATTATCAAGGCAAAGGATTAGGCCTACATGAAGAGGGTATCTTGGAACCAGTGTAGGTTATTAGCAATCCTAAGTATCAAGGTCTTGGTTATGCAATAATCAAGGGATCTAAACATATCAGTGATACCTCTATAAAACTGGGGTCAACTTTGTCTCAACCAAACGTCAACATAGGGAGCACAAAGGATCCTTATTATGAAACCAGTTTCAATACTACAACCTGCCACATCATGAATCTTCATCCAACCATCACCCCATCCATGAATTGGGACCAACATCAAAAGAAGTTTTTGAATCAAAGCACAAAGAATTTTATCAGAAAAAAAGAAGCTAAGAAGCATATCAGGCAAATCAAATACATATCGATACCAAAAAATACAAATATAGATGATCCAGGTATCAAAATCCATTAGTCAAAGAAACTATGAAGCAAAATAAAAAAGGGGAAATTATCCATCAAAGATGTCCACAAAGGAAAAAGCAGGTTTCTCAAGAAATGTACAAAGTATATCGAGGTGTTGGTCCTAATTCCATGCACACTTCTGTATCAACCCATCATTGCTCGTCTTCCCATGTTTGGAGAGTCAAAGGTTCCAAACTATCAACCAATCCATATTTTAATCTAAAACACACTCCATCCACACCTCCAAGAATTATATCCAATTCTCACATTGACCATGTGTTGGCAATGACCCTTCACCATAAGGATTCATAAGGCACTCTATCATGATGTGCACATAAAGACAAAGTTAACTCCGGTATCAGCAAAGCAGATTAGAAATCTCAAAAGTTGATTTCAAGTGCATGTATCTTGGCAAAGAATCTTCTTCAACTAGGATATAAGTGGCACATTATGACTAAAACATCAATGTTAGTAGGACCAGGTGATTCAAAATGAGCTTAAAATTTTTGAGCAAAAAATCCAAAAAAATCCAAAAATATAAAAATCCAAAAAATTAGAAAAAGGATTGAAAATAGTAAAGAAAAAAACTATCCTTTAGTGAAAACTACATGGGCAGTGTTTTGGGTAGGTACCATGATGAAAACTTGGCAAACAGGCATTATGTGTAGAATTGAGCATCTATGTGCACCGTTTTAGGAGAAAGTGTCTTATCACATCCATAATAAAGCCAACATTCCTTCCATCTTATCCATAATAAACCCATTCATCCATGAATCATTTATCCAACCCATTTCCATATATCTACCTTATCTTGATCTTGATAAAATTTTGGTGCATAGTTCACACTTGCTTATGGTAAAAATCTTGACATGAGTCATTTTCATTGATCCTATCCTACCCAACATTATCTGAGCCTTGAAGCACTATCGAAATGAGCATCCTCTGTGCGAACACCTTATCTTATCACAAGATAATCCTTGGAATATTTTGCATGCTTACCATATCCATCCATCCATACATCTATCTGAGAATCCACCCATGACCTTTCAAACATTGCTAGACACTAGGGGCAAATAATTACATCTTGCTTTGGGAATAAATATTGATCTATATCTTCTGACTTATGTGGTTGTCGGAACATTGAAAAACATAAAATCAAGTCAGTCAAGCATTTGTGAGAAAAATTCATATCACTAGCCCATGGCATATTTTGACAAGACGATGTTCCTTATCAAGCTTTATCTTTCGTCAAGCATCAATCTTGACGATCAATATCAGTTGCATCTAATGTGTACATCAACGTCACATTCAATCATCAAAACAATTTTATTCCAGATCAAGCTTCATCAATCTTGATCATTCAAATCCATTTAATCCATCTTGGGATATCCTTCCCAATCCTCGTGTTGCTTAACACTATCCTTGCATTTTTGTTTATCCTCAACGATGTTATCATCAATCCATCAATTTGATCAACTGAACTTAGCTTGGTTTCCCTCAAAATCCTAAAATAGAGCACTAATATCATCATATATCCATATCCAACTCGTCAATATCTCTCAAAAATCCAAAATCATTAAAAAAATCCATCAAATATCAAAAACATCCAAATCATATCAAAATCCAGAAAAACTCAAAAAGATAGAAAAATTCAAAAAGCATGGCATCTGAACTATGTTGTCTCTAAGGTTAAATGTAGGCAAGGCTAATCCTTGATCAACCCCTAAGACACAAAATCCAAAAACATTCATATAATCTCAAAAATCCAAAACATTGAAAAATTTGAAAAATCAAAACAACCTTAAAACATTGAAAAACACCAAAAACATCTAAATATTTGAAAAAACCAAAAATGGTGCACCCATCTCATATCGCTTTCACCCACATTAATCATCATTCCTAATAAATCAATTGTCGCCTTCATCCTTTGGAGAGTCAGTCAGAAGAAAGTCTAGCAGGTTCAAAAGTGAATGCCTAATCATCGAAGTCTCAAGTGTAGGTCAGTAAGTCAACAAGTTGATCAACTCGAAGTATCAATAGCTTATCATCCAATAAAATCTCATCATCACTTGATCACAATATGTCCTAGGATGCATGCTTCCCATGATGGAAATCAACATCAGGCAACACTGCAGTTTAGTCTTAGCTAGCAGTACAAAGAACATTAGCTTGTTTGTTTACTCTATTTGGTCTTTTTGACTTATCTTATTTTGCACTCATTCCAAGGACCTCTCAATGATGCCTAAACAAAACAGGTTTAGAGAGAAAGGAATGGGGCAATGATCATTATCATTTTGTCTGTTGTGCTTGTTTGATGTTCTTGTAATATAACTTGGTGAATACTTGCTTTGTTAGGTGCATCTAGCAAGGTGTTTGTATGTCAAGTGTGAACAAGATCCTCCTATTTGTTTGACGAGTCAAAGTCCATCACACTAGGCACAACTCCATCCTAGTTCTTTATACCTTGATGCATCATGCCTATGGGTGTTATCAAACATAAGGAAAGTTATGCTCTTTATCTCTCCCATCCCTGGATAAGCAATACATCATCCATCTCTCATCATCATCTGTAATAAAGTTGGCTTGTTGGACTTCTGCATCTTCTTGGATTCAAGGGTTGATCCCTCTCATTCTTCTTTATCCTCTTTCATGCTAACATGGTATCATTGCATCCATCCTACATCCATACTCTCATCCTACATAATCGCTTCATATCATCATAGGACAACATTATCTATCTCATCCATTTCACATTCATTTCCTAATCATTTAAGGGTATGTGCAAGATCATCATGGAAAAAATAGGCCCTTAAGTGGCAATAAAAAGATAGAAAATCAGAGTTAGACAACTTGACGTAAAAATTTGAATAAGTTAACTATATTATTTCAGAAAAATGTAAAAATAAAATCTATAGCAAAATGAATTTAGTTTCCAAACTACTAGATCTTTATTTAAAAAAAAATATATTTGGTGAAAATTTGAAATTTCAATGCAGTAGTATTTAAATTTCAGGGTAAAAATAAGAAGTAGGTGTCTATCTGACCACCCTAACCACAATAAAATGATAATATTATTTTATAAGCTTTTAGATATAAGTAGAAAACTCATGTCCCGATGTGATGCATATTTTTTTATAATTTTTTTCTAAGTAAATAATTAATTAAGAATTTTTTATTACAACTTTTAAAAAATATAAAAGCTCATTTGTCTAACCACCTTAAATTGGTCAAAAATTCATGAAATTCAAATTTTTTTTTTAATCCTATAGTATACGAAGCATAGAATGTGACGCATGTTTTGGATTCAAAAAATGTGACACCGTTTGAAAGTTATAGATGTTTTTCAATCAACCCATCAATCAAGACTTTATTCATAATTCTAATAGAAAATGAATAATAATTATTTATTAAATTCAGAGTAAAGCATAAGTTATATTGGTGGAAAGCTGAGTATCTCCTCTAAAAACGCTTTTCGTTTCATCAATTTTGGGTAAAGAAAAATTCGTCAGCCACATGGACCATCTAATGGCTTACATATCGCCACTTTTTGGCCAATCATGATCCTGCACATACCTTAAGTTGTTTAGAATAATATAGATTTTTTATTCTAAGCATCTTAAAAACATCTCATTTACATCATCATTATCATATAGATATGTTAGTCTAACCATCCATACATCCATTTTGAACCTCTTTGTCGTGAGATCGACCCTCAAATTAAACTCTTCGCTCAATCTCTCGAGGGGGAAATGTACTGACGTACTTATTTTTGTTGGGGCATCCGAAAAAAAATCATATTTTTTTAAAATTTTAATCTCGACGGCATCATTTTTTGAACCAATGCAACAAGTACATTGCTTCAAAGAGGGGATAAATGTAGACATGCAAAATTGACATCATGCATTCCTCATATTTTCATATTCGCCCATCAATTAAATAAATCAAATCACCTAATTCTTAGGGTGCTACCACAATAATGGGTTACACTTTTTGGGACATCCTGATTTTTGCTGAAATCACATATTTTTAGAAAATATAATGATTTAAGCCTTAAAAAGGTTCCATTTTATGGGTTTGATCAAACCCACTTATATCAAACCCCCTTGGATAGAAAGTTGCTAGTTTTAAACCATACCTATAATAGAGTCTCCTCTACACCTAACAAAATGCTGATAAAAAACCACTTTTGATTTACCTTTTAGGGGATCAAATTAATTTATTTAAAATTATTTTTTTGTAAACATGTAGTCCTTATTATAAGCTTCCCAAAAATTATAATTTTAAATATATTTAATTTTATTATTATATTTATTTTTTATTTCTTGTGAATGTAGGTTTTTCAATGAACATCGAGGTATTTATTTCACACGTACGGAAAAATAGGAAAAGAGACAAAAAAAATTCTTAAAAATCCATGCACACTAGCTATTGATGTCCTAATTTCAAAAAAAAAAGAATAAGTTAATTCAAATGAATACAAAAAAAGTTATGCAGCTGAAAGTATAATATATCCAAATTACAATTACTCTGAATTAGAAAATTAATTAAAAAATATATATGCAACAAAAAATTATTAAAAAATATCCATCCCCTCGATAATGGTGTGAGAACACTATATTTAAAAAATTAGAATTGTATGCTTTCTATAAAAAAAGTTATGCAGTCGAAAGTAAGCATCAGTTTTGAAAATGATGTTTAGTAAAACAAAACAAGTTAATAAAAACTACATAAAATAATTCACAATTTATTTTTTGATTTAAAAAAAACTATATAATTAGATTCTGAACACAAAATATCACAAATCACTAGTTTTCTTCATCTTCAAATTCTTCATGGTTTAGCTTCTATAGGCATACAAAAGTGAAGATCTGGTGAAAAATGTTGATTTCAATGTCAAGTTTGGCCAAAAAGAGTAACCCATTCTTGTGGGATCAGCCCTTATTAAATTAATCCAATCCTAATTAATTTAAATATTATCACCTGAATCCTCTAGATTTTTCCACTTTCACAATAAATCAATTTATTTCATTTATTATTTCTTCTAATTTCACTCAAAAAGGGCATCAAGATGGAATATTCTTCCAAATTCTGAAAATCCCTCCAAAGGACTTGTCCTCCAACTTGGCATTTATGATCTCTTGCATGTCTCTTACACAGGTCAACTTGGCATTAACTCTCTTCTTTCATCCCCCCTAAACATGTCATTTCATCAAAATTCAAATTTCAAACTTGCACAAAGACAAAAATGTGCACAACCCCCATCCTCTCACATCTTGACAAGTGGCATCTTGTCATTGGCTCATGAATGATCCCACATTCATCCAAATCCTTCAATATTCCAACCTTGAATCTATAAATGCAAAGCATTTATACTCCAAATTGGACACAACACTACAACACAACTTGATGCACAATCTTTGTATTGGCATTATCATCATCATCTTTCCATTCTTGCTTATCAAGGGGTGGGAAAGGGCATCCTTTCCACATCATAAAGGGGCACCACTCCCACTATGGGATAGGTATGAATATTGTTTGAACATGCTTTCAAGTTTGGTTCTTTAGTCTTTTAGAGTTTTTTTAGCATATTAGATGTGATTCATTATCTCATAAGGAGACTTTGGTTTTCTTTGTTCAAAGTAGGATAGACATGCTAATGTTGTTCTTAAGAAAATGCAAAAAAAGGTCTCCATAGTTTGTAAGTTAAAGAAAGAATTATATGGACTAAAGTAATCTCCTAGATCTTGGTATGCTAGATTGGATAAATACTTGAAAAATCAATGATTCAACAAAGGGTTTGCAGACATCAAACTTTACTTCAAATTTGAGAAAGACAAGATTTTGATAGTTGTGGTCTATGTTGATGAAATATTTTTTGGTGGTAATGAAGGTATGTGTAAGATGTTTGTTGAAGAGATGCAAAAATAATTTGAAATGTCTATGATTGGTGAACTGAATTTCTTCCTTAGGCTTCAAGTTAATCAAATTGACAAAGGGATATTCATTTCACAATATAAGTATGTTAAGGAATTTTCAAAGAAGTTTGGAGTGGATGATTCCAAATCGGTATGTACCCCTATGATAACTAGATGCAAGTTAAGGATGATGAATCTACTAAAGTTTATCAGAGCATGTACAAATCCATGATTGTTTGAATTTTATATCTTACTGCTACTAGACCATACAGTATGCATGCAGTATTTTTAGTTGCAATATTTCAAGTAGAACCAAAGGAAGCACATGTTAAACCTATGAAGAGGATATTCAGATATCTTAAAGGAACTCCAAACTATGGACTATGGTATCCGAAGAACAATGATTTCAATTTGAATGCCTACACTGATGTTGATTGGGATGGATGTGTGGATGACCGAAAGAGTACAAATGGAGGATAATTCTTTCTTGGAGTAAGATTATTTTGTTGAGAAATGTGTCTCAAATTCCACCTTGAAGTCCTCATTTTCATGCCTTGGCAAAATTATTTGTTTTCTGCCCTTTTCTATCTTGTTAACTTTGTTTCGGGTTCCGTTCCCGTTCTGGCTCCGCTTCCTACTTTTGGTTCTCTTCGCTTCGCTTTTCTTTTTTTCTGGAGGAGGCGGAACTGGGTTGGAACCCAGCTCTGAACTTTTGGTAAATGCCTATTTTTTGTTTCGACTTCGGTCTCCACTTTCTTGACTTGTTCCTTGTTCCCGTTTTGGCTCTGGCTCCAACTTTGACTTCGGTCTCTGCGGTTGGGTTCGATGGTTACCGCCATACTACAGATATTCAAGTGACTCACCATGGTGGCTGTAGTAAGATTGCCAATGGCTTGGCTGACAGTTATCACCATACTGTAGACAGTCAAGTGACTGACTGTGGTGGTCGTGGTAAGACCGCCAGTGGCCTGGCTGGCGGTTACCGCCGTACCACAAAAAGTCAAGTGACTGACCGTGATGGTCACGGTAAGATCGCCAACGGTCAGCCAAGACGGATACTACCATACCATGGTTAGTCCTTGTCAGTGTTGTAGTACCAGAGTAGAAAGGAGGGAAAAGCTCAGTGGTGTCTTGGGGTGAGCTTAGTCTAGCTCACCGCCATACAGCAGGTCATACTCGACAGTGCTGCGGTAGCATGGTAAGAGCTCAGTCAGCTGAGTTTGACCGGTTGGACTAAAAATTCATGGGCAACAGTGAATGATGAAAGGAAACATGGCTTAGTGTCAATCCGATAATTGACTAAAGGCCAAAGTCATAAAACATTTATTATAGGTCGACTTAGGGTGGCGAATAGAACCCGATTTTGAGTGATGGCATTAATGCCTAGTTGGCTCGATGTAGAGAGATCAGTATGGGTAGATCGATTGCGTGATTGGTTGATAGATTCATGAACCTGATTGTCAGTGCTTGTTTGATAGAATTGAATGTAATGTATGACTTAAGTAAGTTGAGTACGTGATTGGAGAAAGAGGTTATTTTTTTTTGTTCGAACTGTATGTTAGAAATAACATTGTAACAGTGAGAGAAAACTAGGAGTGCTGCTGTGAGCTAATCAGAGAAGATTGTATATTGTATGTAACTATTTTTGTTACTATAATACAATTGTCTTGACTTTGTGTGCTGGTATTTTTACCTATAAAGGTTTTCCCATGTATATCTTGTGTCAACTATGAATGCTCATTTTGTGTAATTTTTATTTTACTTGTTGTACTCATCTCGAATAGTCTTAGTAAGCTATTGAAACTAGTTTATGCTCTTCTCCTCTATTGTATTAGTGTTAAGGGAATGTATTCTGCACTATTGGGTCATTAGATCCTGCACGTTGTTTTCCCTTCAAGTGGTATCAGAGCCTGGCCAGGTGTGTTATCCTTGTAGGAAAGATCAGTTTTTTGTGCTAATATTGTTTTAGTGGGAGTCTTGCATTATTGAAACTTGTTTCTGTTTGAGATGGTGAGTACATCTAGTAGAGTAGATATTGAAAAGTTTAATGGCAGTAACTTTGAGTTATGGAAACTGAAGATAGAAGACTTGCTTGTGGATAGAGACCTTTGGATTGCAGTGTCCAGAACTAAGCCACAAACTACAATGCAAGAAGCTTGGGATCTTCCTGAAAGAAAAGAAAGAGGTTTGATAAGATTGAGATTCTCTACTCTTGAATGTCCATGAGGAGTAGTCTATAGCTTCATTATGGAAGAAGCTTGGTGATATTTATGAGGGAAAGTCTCTAGTAAATAAGTTATTCGTGAAGAAGAACTTGTACTTCTTGAAGATGGACGAAGGTGCATCTACTACAGACCATCTAAACTCATTTAACATGAGTGTTACTTAGCTGGCATTTGTAGGTGTAAAGATAGAGGAGGAGGATCGTTGCATGCTCCTGTTGGGTTCGTTACTTGACAGTTGGGATCATCTTGTGATGGCCATTGGAAGCACTACCGCTGCTTTCAAGATGCAAGACATTGTTGCCTCATTGCTATTTGAAGAGACGTGGAGGAAGTCTTTAGAGATGGCCAAAGACGCTCTTGTTGTTGAAGGTGGACCAAAGGAGAAAGGCAAGAAGAAGGACAAGATGTTGAAATCCAAATCTATAGGGAGATCGAAGTCTCATGGTAAAAATTTCAATGTGAGATGCTTGAACTGTGGGCAACCTGGTCATATCTAGAAGGACTACAAGGAGAAGAAGAAGAAGAATGCTTCTGATAATGAATCTTCTCAAAGTGATGTAGACACCTTCATTGCAACAGCCTTGAAAACTTAGGCATCTAATGATGTATGGTCGGTTGACTCAGGTGCATCTTTTCACATGATGTCCAATAAAGAATGGTTCTCTGAATACGAGAAGTATGATAGTGGAGAGGTATACTTGGCAAGTGATTCAACATTGGATATAGTTGGCAGAGGAAGAGTCAGAATTCAGTTTCCTGATAGGAGAGTCAAAGGTATTGGTGGCATACTTCACATACCAGGTCTAGCTCAAAATATTTTTTATGTCAGTAAGTTAAATGATGCTGGTGTAGAAGTTTCATTTTTAAGTAAGGGATGTTAAATTGCTAGAGGTGCAATGGTGTTGGCTAAGGGTTTTCGTACTAGCACTCTATACAAGCTAGATGCATGACCTATTCTTTGTAATAGTGCCTCTGTAAAGTCATGCAATGCTGCACCTGTAGAGAAAGATGAAGATGCTTCTTTGGCTACAAATGCTATGGAGGTAAAACTCCCAGCTGAGAAGACTATGCTATGGTATCATAGACTTGGTCACATTGGTGAGAAAGGTTTAAAAACCTTGAAGAATAAAAATATTGTAGAAGGGCTTGATGATTGTAATCTTGAGTTTGATTTTTGCGAACATTGTATCTATGGAAAACAACACCGTGTTTCATTTTATTCTAGTTTTCACAAATCTTCTAGTATAGTAGATTATGTTCATTCTGATATCTTTGGTCCAGTTAATGTTCCTTCATTATAAAATTCTAGATATTATGTTTCTTTTATTGATGACTATTCGAGAAGGGCATTTGTATACTTTATTAAAAGTAAATCAGAAGTGTTCAGTCAGTTTAAATAATTTAAATCTTTAGTAGACAATTAGTCTAGAAGGAAAATCAAATGTTTGAGGACAGACAATGGCGGTGAATTTTGTTCTGCAGATTTTGAAAGGTATTGCACTGATTATGGAATTAAAAGGCATAAGACAACGCCTTACACTCCACAACAAAATGGAGTTGCTGAAAGGTTGAATAGAACATTGATGGAAAAGGCAAGGAGTATGTTGAGCGATGCTGGCTTGGAGCAGAAGTTATGGGCTGAGGTTGTGGCTATAGTATGTTATCTAATAAATAGATCTCCTTGCTCTGCTCTTGTTGACAAGATTCCTTTGGAAGCATGGTCTAGTAAGAAGCCCTCTCTGAGGCATGTTCGTGTGTTTGGTTGTGAGGTATATGTTTATGTGCCAAATGAAAAGAGATCTAAATTAGATAACAAGGCTATCAAATGTATTCTTGTTGGCTATGGAGTTGGTGTGAAAGGATACAAGCTTTGGAACCTTGTTACTGAGAAGGTTGTGTACAACAAGAGTGATATTTCATTAGCTAAAACCTTCAGTAAGTGATCAGCAACTTCAGACATATTAGAGTGACAAGAAGAAAGATGCATTTAAGATTCCCCAAACTCCAGAAAGGGAAGAGCTACATGGTGTACCTAAGGCTGAGGAGAGCTCAAGCAACTCTGGAAGTTCTAATGATGAAGAACAACCTCAGCCTATAAGAAGATCTACACGAGAAAAAAGGAAACCTGAAAGGTATGGTTTCTGTATGTTAGATTTAAACTGTGCCTATGCTTTAATTACCAACACTGATGAGCCTAGGACTATAAAATAAGCAATTAGCATGGCTGATTCAAATTCTTGGATGGATTCCATGAATGAGGAGATGGATTTTTTGAAAAAGAATGAAACCTGGAATTTGGTACCACTACCTAAAGGGAAAAAACCTATTGGCTGTAAGTGGATATTCAAAAATAAAACAGGCCTTGATGGAAGTGTTGAGAAGTATAAGGCTAGGTTGGCTATAAATGGATTTTCTCAAATTGAGGGAATTGATTATGAAGAGATTTTTTACCCTTGTAGCAAAGCTGACATCCATCATATTTCTGTTATCATTAGCACTTGTGTATGATTTTGAAAATGAGCAGATGCATGTGAAGACAACGTTTCTCCATGGTGAGCTAGAAGAAGAAATCTACATGTCCTAGCCTGAGCATTTTTTTGAAAGAGGTAAACAAAATCTAATTTGAAAGTTAAATAAATCTCTCTATGGTTTAAAACAATCTCCTAGAATGTGGTACCAGAAATTTGACACGTTCATGTTGTCAATTGGATTTGTGAGATCAAAATCTAATCATTGCATTTATTATAAATCTGAGAATGATAGTGTGCTTGTTATTACCCTACACATGGATGATATGTTATTCATTGGGAATAACAATTTTTTGATTTCTAATCTTAAATCTAAGTTGTCTACAGTGTCTAAAATGAAAGATCTTGGTGCAGTAAGGTACATTCTTTGAATGGATATTACAAGGGATAGAACAAGCAAAAAGCTTTGGGTCAGTCAGAGTAAGTATGTGAAGACGGTTCTGGAGAGGTTTAGCATGGATGATTGCAAGCAACTTGTTGTTCCAATCATGCATGGAACTAAGTTGTCTATTGAAGACTATCCAAAGTCTGTTATTAAGATGGAGGATATGAACAGTGTGCCTTATGCAAGTGCTATTGATAGTTTGATGTATGCTATGGTTTGTACAAGACCAGACATTGCCCAAGCAGTGGAAGTTTTAAGTAGATTTATTGTAAATCTAAGAAGATTACATTGGGATGTTGTGAAGAGAGTATTTAGGTATTTGAAGGGGACTTTAGATTATGCACTGTGTTACTATGGCAATTTGGTTGCATCACAGAGGACTCTCAGCATTCACAGGTATGTTGATTGAGATTGGGCAGAGGATATTGATAGTAGAAGATCCACCAGTGGATACACTTTCATGCTTAATGGTGGAGTGATCAGTTGGATGAGAAAGTGACAGGCTATAGTTTCTTTATCCATGATAGAGGCAAAGTACATGGCTACAGGTCACGCCTGTAAAGAGGTTGTTTGCTTACACCATTTGTGTTCAAACATTGGATTTAATGCTAGGCAGATTTCAATATGCTATGATAGTTAGAGTGCCATTTGTTTGGCAAAGAATCTGACCTTTCATGCCAAGACCAAGCACATTGATGTGTAGTATCACTTCGTGAGGGATATGGTTGAAGATTGCAAGGTAAATCTGAAAAAGGTCGACACCTTGAAGAATGTTGCAGATGCTTTAACAAAGTCAATTAGCACAGACAAGTTCAGATGGTATGCAGAATCGATGGGCCTTAGGGCCTATGACAGACAGTAAGTTTACAAGTCATGAGGAAGCTAGAAGTGTTCACCAAGTGGGAGCTTGTTGAGAAATGTGTCTCAACTTCCTGCTTGAAGTCCTCATTTTCATGCCTTGGCAAAATGTTGTGTTTTCTGCGCTTTTTTTTCTTGTTAACTTTGTTCTTTCGGAGGCGGAACCAAGATGGAGCTTTGTTCTGAGTTCAGTTCCCATTCTCATTCTAGCTTCACTTCCTACTTTTGGTTCTCTTCGCTCTACTTTCCTTTGTTCTGGCGGAGGCAGAACCGGGTTGGAACTTGGCTCTAAACTTTTGGTAAATGCCTATTTTTTCCTCTGGCTCTAGTCTCCACTTTCTTGGTTGGTTCCTTGTTCCCATTCTAGCTCTAGCTCTAGCTCTGGCTCTGGCTCTAGCTATAGTCTCTGTGGTTGGCTCTGGTGGTTACTGCCATACTGCTGATAGTCAAGTGGCTGACAGCGGTGGCCATGGTAAGACCGCCAATGGCCTGGCTGGTGGTTACTGCCATACCCTGGACAATCAAGTGACTGGCCGCAGTGGCTGCAGTAAGACCACCAACGGCCTGGCTAGTGGTTACCGCCATACCACAGACAGTCAAGTGACTGATCATGGTGGCTATGGTAAAACCACCAGTGGTTAGCCAAGATGGCTACCACCATACTGCGGTTAGTCCTTGTCAGTGCTACAGTAGTGCGGTAGAATGGAGGGAAAAGCTTGGTGGTGTCTTGGGGTGAGCTCAATCGAGCTCACCACCATACCATGGGTCAAACTCAGCAGGGCTGCAGTAGCGCGGTAAGAGCTTGGATGAGCTCGAAGCTCGGTCAGTTGAGTTTGACCGATTGGACCAGAAAGTCATGGGTGACAGTGAATGATGAAAGGAAATGTGGCTCAGTGTTAGTGCAATAATTGGCTAAAGGCCAAAGTCATAACAAGAGTTATTACAGGTCGACTCAGGGTGGCAAACAAAACCTGATTTTGAGTGATGGCATTAATGCCTCGATGGCTCAATGCAAAGAGATCGGTATCGGTAGATCAGTTGCGTGATTGGTTGATAGATTCATGAACCTGATGGTTGGTGCTTGGTTGATAGAATTGAATGCAACATATGACTTAAGTAAATCGAATACATGATTGCAGAAAGAGGTTGGGTTTTTCAGTTCAAACTATATGTTAGAAATAGCATTGTAATAGTGAGTGAAAAGCAGGACTGCTACTATGAGCTGATCAGAGAAGACTGTATTTTGTATGTAATTGTTTTTTGTTATTGTAATACAATTGTCTTGACATTGTGTGGTGGATTTTTTACCTGTAAAGTTTTTCCCACGTATGTCTTGTGTCAACTGTGAATGCTCATTTTGTGTAATCTCTATTTTACTTGATGTACTCATCTCAAGTAGTTTTAGTAAGCTATTGAAACTAGTTTATGCTCTTCTCCTCTATTGTATTATTGTTAAGGGAATGTATTCTGCACTGTTGGGTCATTATATCTTGCCCATTTTTTTCCCTTCATGTTTCATGGTTGAGAGAGAAACATGATTCAATTTATTTATCAACTGCAAAAGCAAAATATATTGCAACAATAGCCTATTGTACATAAGTACTTTAAATGAAGAAAAATTTGATGGACATAGGTGTCGTAAGTGATGAACCTACTTCTATCTATTGGGACAATACAAGTTGTGTAAACATTTCAAAGAATCCAGTGATGCATTCTAGAACAAAGCATATATCTATCAAGTATCACTTCTTGAGGGTGAAAGTATTGAGGAATGAAGTTAGAGTTGAATATGTACCTACCAAAGAACAAGTTGTAGACATATTCACTAAGGCCCTTCCAAAGGATACCTTTTAGTATCTCAGAGAGAATTTAGGGGTTTTTTCCCCTCCTTCTTTGAATTAAGTGAACATGGATGTGCATCTATCCAGTGGACTCAACATTTTTTTTTTTTGGACTGATGATTGAGGTGTACTCTTTAGGGGAGTAGAAAAAGTGCATTATTGCATTATGTGATGTGGATGTACTCCTTATGGGGGGTGAAAAAAGCTTGGTATGTCCTTTTCCATTGATTTCAAAGGGGGAGAGAGAATCATGTAAAAATTGTATGCTTGGCAGGTTGTCACTTCTAAAAATCATGTAGGATGTGGGAGAGAGAATCATGTGAAACTTTTATGCTTGGAAGGTTCTTGCTTCTAAGAATCATGTATGCTGTCTTTGATGGTTTTTCACATTGTGTGTTTCCATCAATGACAAAGGGGGAAATTTTTAAAAGTATGGATGTGTTTGGTGGTGTTTTCAATAATTTTTTCATTGATGTCAACACTATACAGGTTGAGTAAGCTTGTTTTTGCCAAGTACTTGTGAGAAAATTTGAAATATAATGAAAGTTTTGTTGAAGTGTGTTATGAGCATGCTTTGGTATTGTGGTCCATGTTTCTTCTATGTTAACACAATTCCTATTTGGATTTATAGGTGTGTTCATAAGCTTAAATGGATTATATATTTTGAGTTTCAGCTTCTTGTTCGATGAAGAGAAAAATTTATATTCACCGGTGTGTGAACTGGTTTGTCTGAGTTATCTAGTTATTGAATGGGATATTTTTTTTGGCTCCGTAGTCTTTTGATATTTAGCCTCAAATCTTGTGGATCGAGGAGATCACTCTTTCTGATTATATATGTGTTCTAACACATTTACTTATGGTTTGGCACTTTGGAAGACCTGCTTCAGATTCTGTGTGTTTTGCTCGTTGTCCCGGTTGAACTGGTGAAGTTTTCTTTGCAAATGAAGTTTGTTGAAGTTGTTACGTATGTATTTGAGTTTCTCTCAGAGATGGTAAAATGATTGGTGAAGCATGTTGAGAAATATGCATGTGTTTACCTTTCTAGTGATGTGTGTACTTCAAAGTTCATTAGTGTTTTCATTAGGTTTGGTCAACTTGGTGTCTACACATTACATTTGGATTTTGCATCGACTTGAGGAAGATTTTGCGTGATCCAATATTTTTTTTGGGTCCTAAATTAAATATGTATTTGGTCCCCTCACATTCTTATCCACCACAGGAATGTTGAGTAGCCAACCTAGTTTGAATTTGTAAAATAAAATTGTATAGATGACCTTGGAGAATGTTCCTGAGGTTGAAAATGGTATAAATACAAGCTAAGTTGTAAAAAATTTCATATCCATCCATCATTCGATTCGAGCAAGAGAATAGTGTGTGAATAAGTGCAAAATGTAGAGTGTGGAAGAGCGAATTGTGGCAACAATACTTCATTGTATTCATAATCTTCTGATTAATTTGTGAAGTGTGTGAAACTCCTAGTGGTGGATCATTATCTATTTATTTATATTTTTTGTAGGCAGTAAGCCTCTCTTTCTAGATAGTGAGTCCTAAGGTAGTGAGCCTTTATATTAGGGAAGCGAGTCCTCTGGTAGTGAGCCTTTTGTATCCGGTATTGCATTACTACTATAATGTGAGTTAATCCTCACCGTGGTTTTTCCCTCATTGGGTTTTCCACATAAATTAAGTGTCTTTGGTGTTGTGTTTCTATTATTTGGATTTGCATCTTCATACTTAATAATAGATTGAAGACTTGATTAAGCTAAGAAGTAAAGAATTTGATACAACTAATTCACTCCCCCCTCTCAGTTGTCTTGTGCATTTCAACATTTAATTCAACTTAGGGTTTACATCAAGTCCAAGATGAGTACAATATTTTACAAAATAAAATTGGCTACTATGTTGTCTTTTCCCTATTTTGTCTTCTAACCAATTTTGTCCTATAGCTTATTTTGTCTTTTAGTTGGAAACTACAAATATTTGTCTTCTATTATAATCTTTCCAACATCCTTTGGATAATGGCATATTGGATGAATTTCTTTGTAACCTCCAAAAGATTGGTATGTTGTAGGAATTCTGACTTGCTTGTAAATAAGGCCTTGCATAAATCCATATGCATGTTCATCTTGTCCATTTAATTCATTAACTCCTCCCTCTAATATATGGTATGGTTTCATATGTTGTTATTTCAATTAATTTACCCTTTATCCCTCCAACTATCTTGAGAAGAACTTGTGTCATTAATATCATCATTTAAACCAACAAAAATATTAAAATTTATCAATTTATAGTCCATCAAAAGCATTTCATATTTCAAAAAAAATTCCTTTTTGGGAAATTTTCTATTTTTTGAAACTTTCCATTTTGAGAAATTGAATTTTGAGGAGATTTAAGTTTTGAGGTCAAAAGTAATGTAGAAGGTGGAGGGTTTGAAGCCATTGAAATAAAATTCCATAAACAACATTCCACCAATGGCATCCCACAGATAGCTTCCTATAGTGAAATTTTTGCAAAGCCTTGACATCGAGCAAATTTTAGTTTTATCCATTTTTTAATGTGGGGAAATGATAGTTTCGAGGCCTAGATTACAACACACCTTAAATTTTGAAGAAAATATCAATGCAAAAAAATGGAATGTGGAAGTAGCAAGGTGGGAAGTTGGATAAGTTTACGTCATAAAAACAACATTGGGGACCATGACATCCACAAGGCAACTTCCATCATGAAAAGTTTTGTAGAGCCAAAAATCTTACCAATTTTGGGTTTTATCAAATTAAGAAAATAGAAAGATGCACTAAAAGAGTGATAAGATATATTTCTCAATGATTTGACACTTTTTGACAAAATACAAAAATTTAGAATGCAGAAGTCGGAGGGTCGAATACCATTGCAACAACATTCTGCAAAGGGCATTTTGTAGAAGGCATCCCATGGACGACATCCTATAGATGGAAACTTGTAAATGACTTCCCATGAATGGCAAGCTGCGGATATCTTCCCGTAATGAAATTTTCACAAAGTATTAAAACTTAGTAAATTTAAGATATTTCAATTTTAGCATGTGGGAAAAGGGGTAGAAATAGTGCTTAGAAATATTTCCTTAAGAATTGACTCGTTTTGAAAAATGCAAAAAATTGGAATGTGAAAGCCAAAGGTTCTGACACCATCATGATGAAATTCCACACATAACATCCAATGGATAAAATCCAATAGATGGCTTCCCACAATGAAATTTCCAAAATGTCTAAATACTTAGAAAATTTGACTCAAACCTCTTTGGGCATGTGGAAACATTCATTTTATAGGCACTAATTGTTGAAAACTTAAATTTTCCACCAATTTTTAAAATGCAAAAATTTGGAATATGGAAGCCGAAGGTTTCGATGCCATTGCAACTACATTCTACACATGGAATTCCCCACACAACATCCCACGAATGGATTCCCATAGATGGCAACCTACAGATGTTAACTCGTGGACAAAACCCTACAAAGGGTTTCCCGCAATGATTTTTTCGTAAATCCTCCAAAATTAACAAAAACTTGGCATTTCATTTAGGCATTATGGAAACATCCCAAATCTAAAGGTAAACTATCGCCAAAGTCAAAAAATTAAGGAAAAAAAAAAGGAGAGGGGGTCCTTGCTTTTAGCGGCGTGTGTGTGTGAAAAATGCACAACATGTAGTTAAAGAGAATTGACATTTTAAGAAACTTATGTGTGTTCTCATGTTGGGGTTATGTTTCCCAAATATTAAAAAAGGATAATAAAAAAAATTAAAGTAAGGGGAGTGGAATGTAAGACCTGAACCTTCATGCAAAAATTATAACTCATATTTTCCCAATAGGTTTCATTACTGTCAATTACTCAAGTTAGACTAATGGAGTATGAAATCTTGATCTAATATGAGTACACATAATGTAGGTTGTTTTGACCATGTGATTAGAATTTTGATCTTGTAATGAATTATATTAATGTTCTTGTATGAACCTTAGGGTAGAGATAGATTCTCAATTGAATCTTAGTACCTACTGGCTTCTAGTATGTGTTTATTTCATTCTTGAGATAGTAAAATTGTTGGGTTCTATTGATATGATTTGTACTCTAGTTTCATGAATTTGGAGGTATATGTTGTGTTGATGATGTTTTGTGCACAACAACAACTACGACAGAATATGATATTCTATCTCTCTTGAAAGGTCAATATCTATTAGAAAAGAGATAACCCCAAGGTCTCTAATGTCAGGTCTTGACAATGCAACAAAACAACTCAGTGATAAATGTGAAAATGTTTGTAATCACAAGGGGACCTTACAAAAAAAATATTGGAAATTTCAAACTTATCAGATTTTGCAACAGAATGATACTCAAATTCCTAGATCTAATCCAGATAATAAAAGAAATATCAAAAGACAAGGGTTTCATAAATCCTAAGATTGAAATTACTCCTAAGAACAAAAATACTAATGATAAAATACTTGGAATGGACCAATCCCTGAAAACTAATTTCTGCTCAACCTAGATTTAATCTACAATCTTACAGAAACAATGCAATCTTCTAAGGAATTAAAGATTTTCAGATCATAAACATTCATTCAATCCAACCCTTATTTTGTAATTGAAATGAATAAATACCCACAATTGAACTAAGCACATAAATATAAGGTACAGGTTGACCCTGGACAGTAACCTGAAACCAAGAAGCTGCCCAAAGTATGAACCATAGATCGCTACAACATTCCAAGTATCAGATCACAAATACCATTAAATCACTTAATTCTAAACCTAAAATGCACTCAAAATATTTCAAAGAAACTTCAAAGGATAGAATAAGATCCATGCAAGATAAATCAATCCAAGAGAGGCCACCAAAGAACAATTTATTCACTTGTATTAATTCACCAATAATAGCAACAATTCCAATATTTTGTGTCACCGTACTTGCTTCAAAATTAAACCAACTCCTAATTCCAGCTTTGATCTATTGCTTAACTTGCTATGAAAATCTAATCCTCTAGCCCTAACACATGAGGTAAAATTCCATACTTATAGAGATTACATCATATGTCAGCCGAAGTGAAGGTTACAAAGAAGGTCAGCCACAAAACACGTCAGTCAAAGAAAATAAAACTCCCAAAATAAAACATAATATTGCATTAAATGCTCGATATTCTTTTCAAGGTCGGCTTGGGATCTCTACATAACTCTGTCCAATGCATGCAAAGGCTAGAGAATAAATAATGGGAATCAAAAATTTCGAGGCATTCACCCATTGGCTAGCCCTTTATCTTTTTCTTGACCTAATTTGTCCTACACCCTAGGGAATATCACCTCTAAGTCAGCCAAAGGTAGGGTATTTAATGTTTTGAATCTTCTATCAAGGAACTTAATCTCTTCCCCTTGATTTCATCCTACTCCACCTTGAGATCCTGATACTCCTCCATGACAAAATTATAGCTGGACACATCATCCAGATGGTGAACTATGATTGGACCATCATCTATTGGAGCATAAACCTTACACCACCATTTCTTCAATTGTTCAAAGGTCAGATGCTTTGGTGCAAACTTTTTTATTCTTGTCATGATCTCAAAAAATGGAATACACTTGCCAAAAATATCCTTCAATGTATTCCCTATCTACTACCCCTATTTTTGCATCTTCTTGAAAACCTTTTTGCTGATTTGTAATAATTCATACCATTCCCAGGGTTCTGAAACCTTTCAAGAAGGCAAGATCTCATCACTCACTAACTTCTCCTTTGTATAATCCATGATTATCTCCAACTTTTGCAAGAGGAGGTCTATATCAATTTTATCATTCTGCAATCAGTCAAAGGATCTATGTGCATCACCACAAGTGGATAAAATGTCCTTAATCATTTTTATCTTGATCCTTTTGGACTCTGATATGGAAGATCCTTCTGCACCACGATCCACTTGATTACTGTTGGTCTTACCAACAACTATCTTACTTGATTCAACCTGCACTCAAAAGGCCACAATAAATATCCATTATAGCATAAGAATTTGAGTTATTCCATTACAAATAACATTCTCATCACTTCAAATAAGTCAAAACAACCATCAAAATCCCTAAGAATATCATTAAACATTCCATCTTTGAAGTTCAGGATTTTCACCCCGAATTCAAGCCAAAAAGGAATTTTGAGGAATTCTGAGATAGGCGAAATTTGATGAGGGAAGCTCATCAAGCACACAAAGTTACTTAATCAACATCCAAAAGTCAAGAAAAATTTGCACATATCCTTAAATTATTCATATCAATCATATAATGCAAAGTCATTAGCAATTAACTCATGCATTCATTCAGTTCCTCATTCCTAACAAATCTTCGGGGAATTTCGTTGGGGATGGAAATCTGTGAAACTAACAAAACTGAATGCATTTCGTGAAAATGATGGATCGAAGGAAATCCAAGGAAATCCCAAGGTAATAGATTTTCACGAAGTTAGCTTAATTCTCATATTTTATGCACTCTTTCAAGAAAATGACCAACCGATGGAATTCCGGGGAAATCCCAAGGCGAAGGAAATCCCCAAAATGATTGAAATCCCAAAATCTTTGACTTCCTCAAGATTTTTCCCAAATTGATCGAACGATCACAAATTTGGGATTCAAACTCATATTCAACTCACTTCAGGTTGTTCATTGATAAACCTAATTTTTTAACTCCTCTAGGGTGATCTAACATTTATTGGTAATCAATTTGAGACCAAACCCTAGGGTTTCATGATGAACACACAATGACAAACTTTTTCCACTCATTTTTCCTATTAAACCATGATGAATATCTCATAATCTTGAGGGAAAAAGAACTATCGAATGTGAATGGGAACCAAACAACCAAATCCATCCATAATCACCTTCTTCATTGAATGCAAGGGGCTCTAGGACCGAAACCCTAGGCAAAATAAAACTATGTACAAGACTAGGCTTAGGAAATGTAGAACTAGAAAAGAATGGAGCAAGTGGATCACCAAACTAGCAAGGATGACCACACCAATTTTAGAGGATGCATCGTAAGAAAAAAGGGTGTAACCCTAATTTAACCACAGACCCTCAATACATTGAATTCTAGATTCAAAGCACATTCAAGACACCCTAGAACTATTGATAATCACCAATTTAAAGAAAAGGGGCTATAAACATACCATGAAAGAAGAAAAAGTCAAAATAGTAGCCACAAGAAAGAAACAATTCTCAAAATCCTCAAGGAGACGCCGAAAAACCACAAAACCAATGCCAACAATCTAAGGATCAAAATGTTCAAGCTTGCACATGACACTTGGAATTAAGCTCTCCAAACAAAAGGAAGGTAAAAGGAATCGAATCATGACATAAAACTCCAAACCTCATTAAACATAGTCCACAGAATACATACACGAAGCATAAATGTGATGACATGACCATCCAAAACAAGTTTGGGAATCCAAGGTGGTGAAGGAATTTTAGAAAAATTCAGGGAAGATGGAATTCCCCGAGGAGTTAAAATCTTTGAAAATAGTGTGAAACCAGCCCGCGTCGGGTTTTCCAAGCAACCAGGCAATTCCACCCAGAGAGAAAATTCCCGAAACCAAGGAAAAACTTGAAATTTACCCCAAGACTCACAATTTTAAAGTATTAACTCAAAAGGGAGATTTGCACAAGCAAGATAAGCATCAAGAGGCACATTGCAAAGTAACCGAATCCCACGACCAAAAGACCAAAGCACCAAACGACCAAATTCTCATGATTTTCAAAGGCAAGTCCAAAAGGCAGGGCCATAGAAAAGATCCAAAAGACCAAGCAAAGAGGGTTCCTACTTTCAGTGTGGTGTGTGTGCAAAAACTTCCAAAGACTACTAACACTAATTGATTAAGTGTTGATTCAACATTCTATTGGTGTAAAAAACAATTTTAAGCTCTGTGCACGCACTCTGATTTTTTTGAATTTTTGCTCCTTTGTAGCTCAATAAATCAGCCTGGAGGGGGCCTTAGGGGGGCTCCCCCACCCATGTAGTTTGTTGTTTCCCAGAATAGTGTTGCTTCACCAATTAGGAGACCTAAAATATTGTCATGCACTATGCATATTTCATTATCTGGGGGTATGAAAAACCCTATGTTTTCTCTTGATGGAAAGGACTATTCAAGCCCTAATGCCCAAATGGCCTCGTATGTGAAGAAGCTTGTTGGAAGTTAAAATTTGACTAGGACACCGCAAAATTCTGTGTCAAATTTTTTTACTATGGTGGTGGATGAAGTGGACGTCCTAGATACAATCTTGAATGACACCTTGGAGGGTTTGAAGTTGTCCTTGGTGGGGAAATTCTTCACTCGATGACCCAATATAGACCAGGTACTAAAATGGGCCTCTCACACTTGGAAACTAAAAGGAAACATTTCTATTATCCCTGAGGATATGTTAAAGGTCCTCACGGGGGGACTATGTGCTTTTGATAGCAATTTTAAAAATATTTTGTCTATATGCAAGTGGAAACTAGAGTTTGATGCCTCTACTAATCTGTGGGAAATTTTCTCCTACTTGGGTTGCCACTAGAGTTTTGGCATCAAAAGGTTTTTAAAGGAATAGCTGACTCCTTTGGTTCTTTTGTCACCATTGAAAAATTTACTCTTCTTGAAGAAATATTGGTTTATGCAATAATATGTGTTAACGTAGAGGTTAACATAGTCCTACCCACTTTTTTTACCTTAAAATCTATGTTTACAAAATGGGTTCACTCTTTAGAATACTAGAGGTCCATGGTATCCTATCAGGGATGTAATAAATTTGGGAATTTATAGGACACTTGAAAAAAAGCTCCTCTTGAGCCTAATATAACCCAAATTGAGACACAAATGAATGCTCCTTTGAAGAATATGATAAAGGAACCTAAAATCTCAACACCCAATAAAAAACTATTACTCATAGACAAAGCCTTTAATCTAGATCAAGAAAATAAGACGAAAGACACTTCTCCAATAAAGAAATCCCCAAAAGAAAATTTGGAAAGGCTGTTTTCAAAGGCTGTCAAGGAACCATCCACCACACCATCTTTAAAGAAACTACTAGATTTAGATAAAGAGAAGAAAAACAAGGGAACAAATTCACCTCCAACATTTGAGGGAGAACATCAAACTGAGGCCCAAGAGGAAGGAGGAATTGTAAGGCAAAAGGAACAACTATTGACTCCATCTCAAGACCCCCATAAACCAAACTTGGGGGAGGACAAAACACCACAAAGAAAAGATGAGAAAGGATGGATAAACACCAAATCATGAAAAAGTAAAAAACTATACGTAGGAGGAAACAACAAAGTAGGTAGACCACAATCAAAAGAAACAAGAAGCAAAGAAACAACAAAAGATATGGTAGCAAGGAAGCCAAAGACCCTTGATTCATTGGTAAGGAACAAACCAAAAATAAAGTAAGGTAGTTCAACCTCCCACACAGGCTAGTATCAGCCTGGTTTTGCTCCTTTGCTCTTTGAGCTTATGAAGATTTTGTATTGGAATGTAAGAGGTCTTAATGGCTCATATAAACGTCATGCGCTAAAGGATTTCTTAGCTGAGGTGACATCTAATATCTTCTTGATTCAAGAAACCAAAATGAATAAGGAAATATTTGAGAACACCATGAAGTGGCTTTGTCCAGGAGCTAGTTATGAAGCCGAGTATGCACAAGATCATCATGGAAAAAAAAGGCCCTTAAGTGGCGATGAAAATTCAGAAAATAAGAGATTGGTAACTTGATGTAAAAATTTGAATAAGTTATCTATATTATTTCAAAAATATGTAACAATATAATTTGTAGAAAATTGAATGTAGTTTCTAAACTACAAGGTTTATTTAAAAAAAAAGAAAATCTATTTGGTGAAAATTGTAAATTTCAATGTAGTAGTACTTCAATTTTGGGGAGAAAATAAGAATTAGGTCTCTATCTGATGACACTAACCATAGTAAAATGATAATTTTTTTTATAAGATTTTAGATATAAGTAGAGGACTCATGTTCTGATGTGATGCATATTTTTTTGTATTTTTTTCCAATAAAATAATTAATTATGAATTTTTTATTACAACTTAAAAAAAAATATAAAAACTGGTATGTCTGACCACCTTAACTTGGTCAAAACTTCATGATTTTTTTTTTTTTTAATCCTATAGTATGAAAAGCATAGAATGTAATGCATGTTTCAAATTCAAAAAATGTGATACCATTTGAAAGCTACGGGTTTTTTTCAATCAGCGTATCAATCAGGAATTTAATCATAATTAAAATAGAAAATGAATAATAATTATTTATTTAATTCAAAGTAAAGCATAATTTATATCAGTGGAAAGCTGAGAATCTCCTTTAAAAACCCTTTTCGTTTCATCAATTTTGGGTAAAAAAAAGTCATCAGCCACATGGGCCATCATATAACTTAAAAATCACCATTTTTTGGCCCATCATGATCGTACACATACCCAACCAGTGATGAAGAAGGCACCTCTAGAGGGATTGCTACCTATAGGAATTATTCTCGGTTTAGTGGTAAGTTGAAATTTAAGAATAAAAAAAGTCTCTTGCTTAGTATGAAGGATGGACATTCATCCATCAAATAGAATATGGGTAATATCTATGGCCCCAATTCAAGGTTAGATAGGTTGGAATTATGGAATCTACTGGAAGGAGTTATGAAAAATAGAAAAGATGATTTGCAGATGCTTGGAGGTGATTTTAATTGTCCAATGCACCCATCTAAGAAAAAAGGAGGTTTAATATCTTACTTTGATAGTATGATGGATCTCTCAAGCTTTCTTGATTTTGTGGGACTAATGGATATCCCTCTTACTGGATCCCTCTTTACTTGGACTAATAGAAGACAAGGTAATCAGCTCATCCAAGTCAAGTTGGATGGATTTTTGATCCCCTCTATCTAGAACATATTTTTGAATCTCTCTCTTTTTTCCTCTCCTAGAACAAGATCTGACCATAATACATTTCTTTTGGAATGGAATGATAGAGTGAATAAATAACCTTACCCTTTTAGATATGAAATAATGTGGTCCCTTCACCCAGACTATAAAATCTCTAATAGAAGAATGGTGGAACCTACCTTATGTCAGTACCTCGATGTTTAGGGTAACACATAAATTAAAAATAATTAAGGAAAAGGTCAAAGGATGGAACAAATACACTTTTGGGAACATCTTTACTACTAATTGTTACCTAAATTTGAAAATTAGGGAAGTCCAAGACCAAATGGACGCAAGAACTTGTGATGATGAGGTCCACAACAAAGAAAGGGAGCTGAGAGCCCAATGACACAAAATAAGTAAGAAGGAGGAAATTTTCTAGAAACTAAAATCAAGGATTCAATTGCTTCGCAAAGGAAATAGAAACACTAGATTTTTTCACTAATCCACTGTGAAGCATAGAGGAAGAAATAGGATCAGATCTCTTACCACCTCTAATGGCATCAATATTAATGAGGAAGAAGAAATAGAAATTGAGGTTGTCTCCTTCTTTTCAAATTATCCTAAGCCTCTAATGGTTGACAATTTGGAATTACGAGAGTTCCTGCATGCTATACCTAATGTTATCATGGAGGAATATTTGGAAGAACTAATCAAGACTGTCACTATGAAAAAAGTGAAGGAGGTTGTTTTCTCTTTCAAAGATTTCAAATCTCCTAGACCAGATGGATTCCCTCCCATTGTCTTCCAAGTCTACTAGGATATTGTTTCTATGGACCTCTTTAATGTCGTGAAATATTTTTTTAGATCTGGAAGACTCTTGAGTTAGATGAATACCAATTTTTTGGTCCTAATTCCTAAGACCAATGAATATTATTTAATGATTAATTATAGACCAATAAGTCTATGCAACACAACTTATAAGATTTCCTGGAAAACCATAGTTAACAGGCTGAAACTGGCCTTAGGAAAACTAATTGCAATTAATCAAAAGGGTTTTTTTTCGGGTGGACAAATATTGGATGCTATAGACTACACTCATGAGATCCTACACTCTATGGATTATAGGAAAAATTCAATTATGGTGTTGAAATTAGACATCTCCAAAGCCTATGATAGAGTTTCCTAGAATTTTTTATTTGTTGTTTTGGAAAAAGTTGCCTTCACTGGTAAATTTCTCAATTTGATAAAAGCTTGTGTCACTACCCCGAAGTACTCATTCTTGGTTAATGGTATTTTGCATGGTTTCTTAACATCAGGAAGAGGGTTGAGATAGGGAGAAACATTATCTCCCTATATGTTTATCATTGTGGTAGAGGCTCTAGCCCACAACATACATGAACAACTTAATAAAATAAATCTAAAAGGTTTTTGTGTTGCTTCTTCTTTACCCCCTACCTCACATCAACAATTTTTTGATGATACCATTCTCATGGGGGAGGCATTTTTTCTTGAAGCTAAATAGTGGAAAACTATTTTGGACAAATATGTTGAAATGTCGAGACAATGTATAAATTACTAAAAAACAAAAAAATATTTTTTTAATATTCACATGCCAGTGAAAACATAAAGTAATAAGGATTTTGGGGTGTCAAGAAGTGGAGTTACTTGCTACTTACCTGGGCCTACCTCTTTTTTCTGGAAAGCCGAACAACAACTATTGGAACTATATAGTGGAGAAAGTCAAAAATAAATTGGTTGGATGGAAAGGTAAATTGTTGAGTTCGGTAGGAAAAATTCAGCTTTTAAAGGCTTCGCTATAGAACATTCCAATCTATTATCTTTCAATGTTTACTACACCGGCATATATTGTTGAGAGAATTGAAAAAATTCAAAGAAGATTTTTTATGGTCTCGAGTGGAGGAAAGGAAAATATTCATGCTCATCAAGTGGAAAAAGGTGTGTGCCTCAAAGAAAGGAGGGATTGGAATTAGAAGATTAAAATTGTTCAATAAGGCTTTGGTGTGAAAATTGGTTGGTTCCTCTTGGAAAATGAAAATGATTGGGCTCAAATTCTCAACGCAAATTATCTAAAAAATAAGGACACTAGTTGTTTTATAAGGAAGAAAGAGCTTTTGCAAGGATCAGTATTTTGGAATAATCTTCCTAAAACAAGAGGAGTCTTGACTAGAGGTGCAAAAATGAGGGTTGGAAATGGACTAAATACTAATTTCTAGGAAGACACCTGGTCCACACTGACCCTTTTTTCAGCTTCTAGGGACCTCCAACAAATCAGAATGAGACTAAAAAGAGACATTGGAAAAAAGTTTCTAATTACTTAGTGTGGGAAGGATTGAGACCCAGGTGGAAAATCTTCAAAGACTACTTAAACAATGATGTTCTCAGGGGAAGTAGGCAACAAAACTGGGATGTTTTGGTTGACCTGCTTATGAAACAAATAGGAAATCCTGAACTCTTCTTAAGAAATAGAAAATGTGAATGGATCTGTGTAAAATTTTCTATTGGTAGGTTCTCGGTTAAATCCACCTATGACTCCATGATGATGAAAACTCAAGATTTAGGATCTTTTCACTGGCTCAAGGTGTGGAGAAAGAATCTAATTTAAAACATTAACTATTTTTGGTGGACGATTATACTTGGTAAGATCCTCACTATAGACAACCTAAAGAAAAGAGGTTGGTACCTTGTCAATAGATGTAGTCTTTGTAATGAAGAGGAGGAAACTAGCATGCATATGTTCTTTCAATGTTCTTATGCCCAAGAATTCTGGTGTTTTTTCCTCAATATTATGAAGGTGGATTGGGTTTTCCCATCTAAAGTTTAAATGTTTGTGGAAGGATGGAGCTTTTTCCCTTATTCCCACAATATAATTTGTGATTTGTGGGGAAAGATCCCCCCATTTCTTGCTTGTGGACTATGGAAAGTGAGAAATAATAGGGTGTTTAGGGATAAAACAAGGACTAGTAAGGAGTTATGTTTGATTGTTAAAATAAAAATTCAGAAAAACATGGAAATTTGCTCATATAATCAGGCTAAGAAAAAGCCAACACATCAAGAGCTAAGTATAAAACAAAAATTGGAGATTTCCCATGACTTAAATAATATAAACTAGCTAAAAAATATTATTAGAAAGAGTACTATTTGGATCCCTCTAGATCCAGGATGGGTGAAATGCAATTTTGATGGTTGCTCAAAACGGAATCCTGGATAGGCTACTACTCGTGGAGTGATAAGGGATGATAAGGGTTTCTATCTTATTGGATACAACAAAGGTTTAGGAACAACAAGAAACAACTTTGTTGAAGCATCTGTTGTTTGGATCAGCATTAGATATCTTAGAAAGAAGGGATACAACAAGGTAATTATAGAAGGAGACTCAAAGATGATAGTTGACTATCTAAACAACATGGAGAATATCCTTTGGGAAATCAAAGATCTGTTGGAATATTGTAAAAGTATGATAAAAGAGATTCAATGTGTTGAAATTTTCCATTCCTTTAGAGAAGGTAATAAGGTGACAGATTTGATGAACAACCTTAGAGTTAATCAGGAAATTTTAATAGAATGTGATTTCTCTAATCTACCTAATCAAATTAAAAAAGTCTTGGTGGTGGATAGAATTAGCAGGAAAAATACTCAAATAAGGGGATATGAGGTTTGAAATATTAATAATTAATAAGAGTGATAGGGTGAGGTGGCTAACAAGGATGTGGAATCCATAGATAAAGGTTGGCTAGTTGACTTGACATTGACAATGACACATTGTAAAAGGATTGGCAACTCTCGATAAACAAGAAAGCCAAAGATGGAAAGGACAACTAGACTACAGAGTTTTGTACATTGACATGAAAGATTTACTTAGGGAAATAAATCGCATGAGGAGAAATCTGGAGTCCAATCTTCAATATGACAAATGGACTTGCACTTGTAACAATAATAATAGAGGGAATAAAATAAGTGTTATCATTGCATGAAAAGGAGGAAAAGTTGTCACTATCAATAATGAACTATGGGTATTCTGTGAACTATGGGTAGTCAGCCCATCCATGGTTGTTTGGGAAATTTGCAAGGAGAGAAACAGGTGGTTATTCTTAGAAAAAGAAAGGGACTTACCGACCTTCATCAATAGAATGAAGGCTGCAATTGTAGAGGCCTTTAACAGGAAGGTGGTTCAGAAGGACTTGAATGCATGGATATTCACAGATTGGGATGCCCATATGAGAAGATCATGGTTTGCCTTAGCATTACCTAAACCTAGGGCTCACCAGAGAAGAAAAAGGAAGATTTGATGCAAGAAGCGAAATGGTGCCCACCACGACCTGGGTGGTTCAAATTAAACTTTGACGATGCCTCCCAGGGAAACTCGGGGACATCAGGTGCAGGCTGTTGCATCAAAGTTGATCAAGGGAGATTGGTGGTAGAGAAATCAGTCCCTCTACCTGTAGGGATCAATACCATGGCAAAACTCAGAGCTATAATTCACAGACTCCAAATGTGCAGGGAGTTGAAGGTGGTGAAAGTCGAGATTGAAGGCAATTCAATGGTAGTAATCTAGGCTCTTAAAGCAGGATGGACGACAAATTGGAAGTTGCAGCTGCTAGTGGAGGAGGCATGTAGCTTGACAAACATGCTAGATGAATTCACAGTAAGGCACATTTATAGGGAAGCCAATGGGGAGGCGGACAGCTTGGCAATGATGAAGCAGATGGTAAAATAAAGTCAGATTGGAAGGGGACTTTCTACGCTAACCTAACAAAGGTGGACGTGTTGCCTAAGTGATGATATTGTGCTTGGACTATTGTCTCTTCTTGCTGCCAAATGCCTACTTCCTCAATGTTTTTTCCCTTTTCTTTTTGGATTTGGGTGTGGTTTGGTGTTTGGGTAGATTGGTGTATGGGGGTCAGTTCAGATTATGGTTTGCCTAGTAGTACTTGTAGTGTTGGGTTTTATTTTGGGTATGGAGCTGGGAGAATTGGTATACTATTTATGCCTAGTGGTGTAATGGTTGAAAGGTGAATGTATCGAAAATGGCAATGTAAATCTTTGATAATAATAAAATTTATTTTACGTACCAAAAAAAATAAAATAACGATGATAGGTGAAAAGGTGATAATCAAGGATTGATCTCTTTGATGCATTGGTAAAAAAACCATAAGCTGACTGCATTTCAAATCAGCAGCCATAGAGTCACTATTAGAATTGAATGTGTTGATTTACCTGTTGCCTATGTTGAAGACATCGAAGGGCATAGAAGTGAATTTCTTCTCATTCCTAAAAATTTCCAGAGCCCAAATAGCACCATTGGAATCCCAAGGAATCGAATTGAACCACATAAATATGAATCACTCTGCAACAATGAGGAGCTCTCGAGTCTTTTTGAGTAGGCAAGTTTTACTCCATATTTCGCTGCAATGGAGGGATACAACGAAAAACTCAGCTACAAGTTTTCTAATGCATGGAGGGATGAACAAGTAAACCTAGGTGGGCTCTAGTTTAAGGTGGATGCAAAGTTAATTGCACAAGCAATAGGTCTTGCTTATGAGGAAATGAAGGTAGCTAAGGTTATAAATGGTAAGTATCAAGACTATTTTGAGAAGTTTTTTGAAGGAAAAGAAAAACTTGAAAGATTTCAAAATGGCTATTCTACGATTAAACTATCGCCCCTATATTATAGTGTCCTTTAATCAGCTTAATAACTAGGAACAAGAATTCCTTTAATCAGGGATTAAACATCACAACCGACAGTCATAACCTGCTGAAGAACCTCATTTAATCATTAACCCAGGGACGTAAACTTGAAATGGGTCAGCACAATATATGCACTAATTACCTTTCTCAGACATGCATAACTTCCTAAAAATTCTTATACTAGAATTTGAATTACTAGAAACAACTCTACTGGATAAACTTGCTTGGAGATGAAAAACTAAAAGAGAAAACTATTCTGCATCTAGTGGCTATATGAATAGTTAACAGCTCTATGTTTCTGTCAATTCCAGGAACAATCACATTAACCTCTATGAAAAGAAGTGTAGCTATTCTAACTTGCAGAATGAAAAGATGGATAGCTCCCTAAGTGGGCCCCCTTAGGTAGAGCCAAAGGTAAACAAGAGATTAGAATATAAACTTCATAAAAACTTTATTGATTCAATATAGACAAGTACATATCTCACAATTTCAACTATATTTCTGAAAACTGAAATGTATTACAACAACAATCTTCTAGCCCTTTCTCTGAAGGAGAATGGGCTATTTATTGAAAACTGAATCTAATGACTAACCAACCCTTCCATCATAAAATGGGAAGTCTTTATTACATCATAACTAACTAAGTGAAGAGGCGGATGAAAAAGGAAGAACTGAGTCAAATCAGTTTTGAAGTCTTAAAGTGCCACCATCCTAGATTCATGTGCCATCAAGACGCTTGCGCTAGATTTTTAGAACACTATCCCTGCATGGCAGATGACTTGAAGTTGCCTCCCTATTCTTTCCTGTTGAACTAGTCTTCATTGAATTAGTCTTCAGCCTTTAGGTGGAAACTTAATTTCTTCCTCAAATGTGGTACCTGCAAAATATCTTAACAACTATTTTTGTGGCAGAAAGTTAGCTCAAACATTCAACCTTTAAGATGACCCATCACTTCATTTATACATTCATTAAGCATTAATTTAAGGCACACATTATTTCAGACATGGCTGCAGGAAGTTCAATACTAGAAGCTATAGGAAGGGTTTGTCATCATACAAAGTCATAAGGAATTCATCAAACTAATAAAATATTTCAAGGTAATAATCATGGAAAGACCTATCATAATATACTTATTATATTAAGCATTAAAATTCTATGTCTTGCCCTATAATCAACACTAAATGTTTGTCTTATTATAGTGAAAAGCAAAAAATTATTTGTAAAAGCATGATCTAAATGTGCCAAAAACTTGGTTCATCATTCCCCTCAACAAACTACTTGTTGGGCCCTTTAGCAAGTCTATTATTTCTTCTTCGAGAAAATTCTCTCAAATCAAAATTCTGCTACTGTCCACATTCTCCATGCTGGAAACTCTAGAAGTGAGCTGTTATTGCCTCCAGCCTCTGCCATGTGCTATCCTTAGAGCTCCTATTATAAGTGTTGTTGTCCCCCTACATGGCCAATAATGGCCATAGGAGAATAGGTGGTTGCATGACTAAGGGCAACCAATTCTCCCTTTTTGTCTTAGCATTCCTCATGTATCTGTCTGCCCTCCTGGTGGCTACATATAGGGTGCTGGGAGTGTGCGGTTCTACCCTTTTTAACTGAAATGGTAGATGTTCCCAACTTTTTTGAATGTGCTGAGTTGCAGCATCAAGATCATTGTTAATAATCTAGGAATATTGAGAAAATACCTCCTATCTTAAAGGTTCAATTAGTGGCCTGGCTCTTTCATCTCCCCACAATTTCTTCCAATCAAAGTAAATACCCATCCTATTCTTAGATTCATTCCTCACAGATAATGGCATATTGACCTCATCATGCTTGTGGCTATCAAATTGCTCCCCCCTACCTATCTCATTTGTGATCCAAGAGATGAGAGTGCCAATGTGAATATCACCAATATAGCATAGGGGGTTCTATTCCTTATCCTAGGGTACATCCAAACTATGCAACTAAAATTCACACAAGAGGTTCCTAATGTGCTGAGGTGAATCTCTATATGCAGTATAAAATTCTTTTGGGGTATCTAAGGAAGGGTTTTTACCTTTCCAGATTCTGATCAATTGGAAGTTCAAATACAACTCTTTTTGGTACATTGCATAGACAGGTGAGGGTGCTCGGAATTGTATCAGTTGTGGAACACGCTCAACTACCTAGTTGAGAGTGTCGGTTAAATTAGCAATTTCTAGATTCTTGTTATGGATTATCCTTTATAACCTCTAAATTTCAAGCTCGGAAGTAGTTCGTTGATACTAGATTTCTGCAAAACATGTCATTCCTACAACAAAATTTGTGACATGGAGCGAAGGCCTATGATTATAATTTACTGCAGGTGACTTCTGGATTTCTTTAGGTACACTCACGATTTCCTATTCTACTTCTTCAATTATCTGTGTATCATTTGACTATCCAAAGTTTTCCTATTCTAAATTATCATTCTATTGATAGTCCTCCTATTCTTCCTGAACAATAGGCATTTCATTAGTCATCGCAATGCTTTCACCTTCTTCATCTGATGGAATCACAATTGTTACTTCCTCTGTCTCAATACATCCCACTTCTTCTTGTAGCCAGATAATTTGCTATATCTGCATACCATGGGTGAATGAATTTGATTGCAAATAGATGCTCATCAGGAAAGGAATCCTCAATAAGTGTAAAGTCAACTTGCATTTAAATTATAGATAGGAAATCGACAACCACATTGGATTTACCTGGCTTGTCCACAATTGTAATATCAAATTCCTGCATCAACAACAACCACCTTGCCAGTCTCCCCATAATGGAGCTCTTGTTCATGAGATAACTGATTGTTGTATGATCAGTATGGACAAATATCTATTAGCCTGTAACATAATGCCTAAAATTTTTGAGGGCATAGATGATTGATAGCATTTATTTTTCTATAACAGTGTAGTTGAGTTCGGCTCCTTACAATTTTTTGTTGATATAGTAGAGTGCATGCTCAATTAAACCACCTTCTTGTCTTACGACAACACCAATAGCATAATTTGATACATGTGTATGAATATGGAATGGAAGTGACCAATCAGGTCCCTTCAAAACAAGTGCTTGGGTAAGGGAAATATTCAGATTAAGGAATGTTTTTTCACATTCTGTTGTCCAGGAAAACTCTACATCATTCTTTAATAAGTTGTATAGGGGTCCTACTGTCTGATTGAAATCCTTAATGAATCTTCGGTAATATCCAGAATGTCCTAGAAAGCTTCTCATTTCCTTTTTCTTGGTAGGAAAGGGTAGATTAGAGATGACTTCAATCTTAGAAGGATCAACCTATATTCCTGTAGCAGAAATATAGTGACCAAGCACTATTCCCTCTTGCATCATCATGAAGCACTTCTGACTATTTAGTGATAGGTTATGATCTTCACATCTCTATAATACCTTTTTCAAGTTGTCCTAAGCTTCCTCAAATGTTGCACCATACACAGTAAAGTCATCCATGTATATTTCCATACACTCATAAGAGATATCTAAGAAAATACTAATAATAGCTCTTTGGAAGGTTGTGGGTGCATTACAGAGACCTAAAGGCAAGACTGAGTAGGAAAACATTCCCAAGGGCATGTAAAAGTAGTTTTTTCTTGGTCCTTTGGAGCAATCTTGATTGTATTGTATCCATTGAAGCCATTTAAGAATGAGAAGTACTTTTTCCTAGATAAATTATCCAGAACTTGATCAATGAAGGGAAGAGGAAAGTAATCTTTCTTTGTGGATCAGTTGAGCTCTCTGTAATCCACACACACTCTCCATTTTCCTCCTTTCTTAAGAATGATAACCAGTGGAGAGACCCATTGGCTATCTGAAATTGGGTAGATAAAGCCAACATTCAACATCTTCTACAACTCTTCTTTAACAATTTCTCTCAAGGCTGGATTGATTCTTCTTTGGGGCTATCTGACAGGTCTGAACTCACTGTTGATTAATATGTAGTGTGTACATAATTTTGGATCTAAGCCCTTCATATCACCATATTCCCAAGCAAAATATGACTTATGACCAGTAAGCATTTTGACAATAAATTCTTGTTGCTCACTGCTAAGGTTATTGTTGATATTCAATGTTTTTCCTACAGCTACCTCCACCTATGAGGTTAATTCAACCATAGACACATAAGGTAGGAAATGCATTTCTATCTCGTGGGGCAATAAGGTGTGCAAGTAATCCGTTGTTGAAGGATAATGAGATGAGGTGGGCGGAGGAAGAATGGTCTACAAGGAGCATGGATTTTTTTCACAAAGAGGTTATTCAGTACCATAATTATTCAGTAGGACATTAGATAGTATCTCTTCCTCTACTTGTTGTGAAATGGAAGGCTCTCTTGTAATCATCATTAAATTGGCCACAGATTTCACTTCGTCATCTTCTCCCAAATCTGACCAAACACCCTGTCCAGACTCCAATTGAGGCTGGGCTGGAGAATAAAGGGTAAGCTTCTTTGTTTTATACCCATCAGAAATTGTCGTGTTACTTGACCTACATCCAATGTAAGCATTAGTAGTGGCCAGTCAAGGCCTTCCTAGTATAACAGGATATCCTCCTAATGATTCTTTTAGAGACAAAATCATAAAGTCAGCAAGATACTCCAAAGAATCCGAGGTAACTACTAGGTCTTCTACTACCCCATCAGGTTTGAGAGTTGAGCTATTAGTGAGCTGAGTATTGTAGGTGTAGCCCTTAGGTCTGAAATACTAAGTTTTACAAAAAGGTCCTTGGTCATGACATTGATAGTTGCACCCAGATCTACTAAAGCATTCTTAATTTGCACCTCATTAATATTGATCTCCACAACAGGACTACCAGGGTCTGAATATTTTGGGATGGTAAGTTTCCCTAGCATTAAGTCAGAGAGTTGACCTAAAACATGGATAGTTTGAGGGTCTTTCATTTTCCTGCCCGGTTTCTTCAAAAATGCCTCTTTGATTGCTTGGAACAAGGGAATTTTCACACATATGTGCTTTAGTTGATCAAGGATGTCAAAGGTAGTCTCTTCTTTCTTTTTCACAACTTCACCTTCCAACCTTTGTGGGAAAGGAGGTGAGGGCTTACTGGATACCTTAGGCAATGATGGATTCTGCATTGGCTCAATGGGTTCATCTAGGTCATTGGTATCTTCTTGGTCATTCTCCTCATATGGCAATTTTGAGATTATGGGAGGAGATGGTGTGGGTAACACTGTTCCTAAATGTAAGTTGATATTATTTAGGTGAAGAGCATAGGCAGGATAATGATTAGGATCAGTAAAATAAACTTGTTGTTGTTGCTACTGTTGCTAAGGCTGATTATTTGGATTAGATGTTGCTTGAGTAGGCAGTTGGGTTCGCTTAGGATTTTGGCTTTGATTAGATGCAAGAGGTGGCATAATTGACTGTTGCTAGGGTTGTTGCAGGAAATTGGTGGGTGGATTGGACCATTGTTGGCCTCCCCTCCATTGGTTAGAATGCTGCCAATTCCTTGGAGGAGGCTGCCACTAATTTTGTTGTGGTGAATTCCAATTCCCTTGAGGAGGTTGCCATCGATTCTGTTGAGAATTTGGCCAAGGATTACTCCATTGAGGTTGGGAGTATGGCCCATAGTTTGAAGGGTACCGATTTTGCACTAATTACTATGGGAACCAAAATTTTGCAAAGGGTCCTGAGGCATACCTTATCTTGGGGCCTATGGCCTACACTAAGCAACAAAGAACACTTCTTCCTCTCCTTCTATGGTTTTGAACTCAGTGGGAAGATGCTGCACCTCCAAATTGGCCACTACCTTGCATCTGCAGTCCTTGTTTCTTTGTTTGTAGTGAGGGCAGTATTTGGCTAGCATTGCCTCAACTTCCTCTTTCTTTCTTCGAGATTGCATAGTGTCCAGTTGAGTAGCTACATTGTTGATGATATCTTGCTTGAAGTTAGACAAGAAATTAGAAATCTCCCCCTTGGACACTCTAGAGCCATTTCATTTTGCAATAAAGGGTCTAAACCCTTTGCCTTTCTTGACAACTGCTCTGGAGTAGTTGAGACAAATTTTCTTGATATCATCCCAATCACTTTAGGTGACATCACCTCCTGCCATGAGGTCAAGGGCCTCCATGAAAGTATCATTAACTCCTCTTAGAAAGAGAATTTTTTGAGATTACTCATTCACCTTGTGTTGAGTATTCTTCTACACACTGAACAAAAACCTTGACACATAATCCTGTAAGGTTTCATCGTCCTTTTGTGACATCTTGAAGATGTCATCTCCTCTCATATCATTCCCTCTACAATATTCTTTATATTTTCTCAAAAACATATCCTTCATTACATCCCAAGTGGTTGCTACATTGCTCCCCAATCCCATGAACCATCTCAAGGATGACTCTTTTAGAGTGGAGGGAAACAACTTCAGCTTGTGTGCTGAGGTTGCATAGTCATAGCTTCTACAAAGGATGTCAAATTAAAACAAGAAGGTATGAGGATCCTTAGTAATAAGTCCATAGAATTTTGGAAGTAATGAGGTAGGGATGTTCTTGGGGTTATTATTGTCATGCAGGTTAGGAATTGGAAATGGAAAAGTAGAAGTTGCCATCCTCGGTTGTATCCTTGGATTAGCTCTTGACTGATGAACTACAAGAGCAAGCAGATTATTTGATGGGTCCTAGTTATTTGTGGCTTGCAAATTATTCAGATGTTGAACAAGTGGGTTAAGATCATCTGGCTCATCAAACAGGTTTAAGCTTAGCTCTGAGGAAGAAGATGAGGTAACTAAGTTTTGGCCAACATCCAGATATGGGTCTTCTTGGAAAAGGTCTAGTTCAATCTCTTCAGTATCTATTCTTCCAAGATGGAATCTTCCAAATTAGTCTCTTCGTCTACGCATATAGAAAAAAGTAAACTAACTATGAAAATGCTGGAATGTAGACCTCTAAACTAAATACTGGGAATGAAATTTATCTCTCTATTAGCATACTTGCAATAGGTCTTTAATTTGACACCATCCCCGACAATGACACCAAAAATTTAGTGTCCTTTAATCAGCTTAATAACTAGGAACAAGAATTCCTTTACTCAGGGATTAAACATCACAACCGGTAGTCATAACCTATTGAAGAACCTCATTTAATCATCAACCCAGGGACATAAACTTGAAATGGGTCAGCACAATATATGCCCTAATTACCTTTCTCAGACATGCATAACTTCCTAAAAATGCTTATACTAGAATTTGAATTACGGGTATGTGCAGGATCATGATGGGCCAAAAAGTGGCAATATGTAAGCCATATGATGGCCCATGTGGCTGACGACTTTTTTTACCCAAAATTGATGAAACGAAAAGGGTTTTTAGAGGATATTCTCAGCTTTACACCAATATAAATTATGTTTTACTTTGAATTCAATAAATAATTATTATTCATTTTCTATTAGAATTACAAATAAAGTCCTGATTGATAGGCTGATTGAAAAAAATCTATAAATTTCAAAAGGTATCACATTTTTTGAATTTGAAACATGTGTCACATTCTATGCTTCACATACTATAGGAATAAAAGAAAAAAAAATTAATTTCATGAATTTTTGATCAAGTTAAGGTGGTTAGACAAGCAAGATTTTATATTTTTTAAAAGTTGTAATAAAAAATTCATAATTAATTATTTACTTGGAAAAAAATTATAAACAAATATGCATCACATCGAGACATGAGTCCTCTACTTATATCTAAAAAATTATAAAAAAATATTATCATTTTGTTGTGGTTAGGGTGGTCAGACAGACACCTACTTCTTATTTTTACCCTGAAATTTAAATACTACTACATTGAAATTTCAAATTTTTACCAAATAGAATTTTTTTGTTTAAATAAAGGTCTAGTAGTTTAGAAAATACATTCAATTTGCTACAGATTTTATTTTTACATTTTTTTGAAATAATATAGATAACTTATTCAAATATTTATGTCAAGTTGTCTAACTCTGATTTTCTGTCTTTTTATTGCCACTTAAGGGCCTGTTTTTTCCATGATGATCCTGCACATACCATTACTGGATATACTTTATTGGATAAAATTCCTTGGAGATGAAAAACTGAAAGACAAAACTATTCTGCATCTAGTGGCTGTAGGAATAGTCAACAACTCTATGTTTTTGTCAGCTGTAGGAATAGTCACATTAACCTCTATGAAAGGAAGTGTAGCTATTCTAACTTGTAGAATGAAAATATGGACACCTCCCTAAGTAGGCCCCCTTAGGTAGTGCCAAAGGTAAACAATAGATTAGACTGTAAAATTCATAAACAGTTTATTGATTCAATATAGACAAGTACATATCTCACAATTTCAACTGTATTTCTAAAAATTGAAATGTATTACAACAACAATCTTCCAACCCTTTCTCTGAAGGAGAATGGGCTATTTATTGAAAACTGAATCTAATGACTAGCCAACCCTTCCCTCATAAAATGGGAAGTCTTTATTACATCATAACTAACTAAGTGAAGAGGCGGATGAAAAATGAACAACTGAGTCAAATCAGTTTTGAAGTCTTAAAGTGCCACCATCCTAGATTCATGCGCCATCAAGACACCTAGGCTAGATTTCTGGAACACTCTCCTTCCATGGCAGATGACTTGAAACTACCTCCCTATTCTTTGCTGCTGAACAAGTCTTCATTGAATTAGTCTTCAGCCTTTAAGTGGAAACTGAATTTTTTCCTCAAACATGGTACCTGCAAAATATCTTAACAACTATTTATGTGGTAAAATGTTAGCTCAACACATTCAACCTTTAAGATGACCCATCACTTCATTTATACATTCATTAAGTATTAATTTAAGGTAAACATTATTTCAGACATGGCTATAGGAAGTTCAACAGTAGAGGTTGTAGGAAGGGTTTTTCATCACACAAAGTCATAAGGCATTCATCAAACTAATAAAATATTTCAAGGTAATAATCATGGAAAGACTTATTATATTAAGCATAAAAATTCTATGTCTTGACCCATAATCAGCACTAAATGTTTGTCTTAGCATAGTGAAAAGCAAAAAAGTGGTTGTAAAAGCATGATCTAAATGTGCCAAAAACTTGGCTCATCACATATCATAATGGTTTTTTTAATATTTTACCCTTGAGGGATGTTACCAATCCATCCATGAGTATCATTTTCCCATACCCAACCACATTATACATCAAGAAAAAATTAACCAGTTTTTCTTTTTATTTTCTTCCCTGAGGCAGAGTATAATTCATAGGGCCAATCCACCATTACACCATGGACTCATAAGAGCCATATGAAAATTTGTGTTAGCTAAGACCTTGCAGAGAAACCCTTTCCTCAAGTTGCTTGAAAACCCAAAACCCCAAAGCTTGGTGAAAATTGAGCTTATTGAAGACCTTCCCCGCCCGTCGGCCAAAAAACCCAGTAAGGAATCCCCTAGCCTTGATATTGCAACGTGGAAGGACTTTCTTATTATAACACTTGAGAAAAGAAAGGAAATTTCTATGGAGATGGGGTCTAAAGGGAGGAGGAAATTTATTCGGAGTAAACTTGGGGAAGAGGTGGACACAATCACCATACATAATGATAACAAGATGAAAGGATCCAACTTTGGAGGAATGAGGTCAAAGGGAATGGATATGGCGACGTTGAAGGGACAAGAAAGTAACAAAAAATCATAGAGCCCTGAGGAGAAGAGTACCCACAGTCCACACAAAAGTGTGGAAAAGAAAGTAGAGGATAATGAATCCTCAATAGAAGAGATCCCTGACAGTCTAGGTGGTGACTCAAATGAAGAGGAAGATTGAGAAGAAGAAAGTAAGAATGGTAATGGCGAGGAAGAAAAGGTGGAGGAGCCGCAACATGGGATGAATCAGGAGGAGGAAGAAGGAAATATAATGGAAAATAAAGAGAAGAGAGAAAAAATATGCAAGGAGGAAGACAAGGTTGAGGATGATGGAAATGAGAGGATTAAGAGATTGGAGGAAATGATGCATGTTTTGGAAAAATGGAAGCATGAGAAGGTGGAGGACAACAAACTTCAAGCTCCTGAAAATGTGGTGAACATCATAATTGAGGAAAGACTATAGGTTCTTGAGAAATGTTTGCAAGAACAAGACAAGGACAGTAGGATTCAAACCTTGGAAGAAGCGATTAAGAGTGTGTGCTTGGTGGTCGATGTTGTCATGAAGAAGGCTATAATGGCAACTGTTTCTAGTATGGGTAAAATCAAAAAGCAACAAAAGAAAAAGGAAATAGGAGATGGTGTGTATTTGGTAGGGAAGATGGAATTGAAGGCAACAATGGATGGCACTCTTGAGGACTAGATGATTGCATGGAAGTTGATTGAGGAAGCATAACCTGAATGCTTTATTTTGTTGTTCTTTATTTTTGTTCTAATGGTTATTTTTGTTGTTTTTTCTAGGACTATTATTACTGGTATTGGTCATTAGTGCCGAAAATTTAAAGTTTGTAGTGTTGTTAATAACTATAGTAGGGACTCTATGATAGATGTTAATAAGTATTTTAGATCGATAGGGAAGGATATTACTGGTGTTAGGTTAAAGTATTTTAATTCCTTTGACAAAACTGCAAAACTGCTATGTTTAATCATATGGAAATTGGTTAGGCATTTTTCTCGTGGGAGGGGGCAGGTTTTGTGGGCTTCCTATTTTTTTTGTTTTTTACCACCTTCTATTCTCATGATGTACTAATTTATTCAGGTCAGGGCCCTCTCCCTACTTAACCAATAAAAAACACTAATTGATTATTGTATGAGACTTATTAAGAATTTTAATTTAATATATAGGTATTATTTTCTATTATGATTATTTATCTCTACAACTAAAATTACAAAAAAAAGTAAACCATGCTCAGTATACAATTTTTGTTGACTTAGTTTAATTTTTTTTACCTCACCTTAAACAATGGTAAGCTCAAAATTAATTCAACATTGGCATATTTTCATAAAAAAATAAATAAATTATAATGCTGATAAGTTGTTACTTGGATATAAGATTTTATTCACCCATTGTGACGATGTACACAGAAATAGAAATCACTAGATAGTGAAATTGCTAGATTTTATTATTTAATTTAGTATGTATAGGGAGGCCTACCTTGATTTGAAAATTGAGTGATGTTTCGCTAAGGAAAATTAAATTATTAGTATGACTACAAAGAAAATAAATATTATTTATTTATTTCATGAAATAAAATTGTAAATGACAAGAAATATTTATCCACTACTCCAATTTTTAAGGGTTGAGTTGAGATCATGCAAGTAGTTCACACTAGGCCATTTGATGTATGTAAAAATTATTGCTACAACCATTTTAGAAAAATTATGTTTCTTTCGCTATTATACTATGGTGTATTAACAATGAAAATAGTGATGTGGGTATATGTAAGAGACATTTTGATTCCAAAGAACCCTTACAAAATTATTTTCCCTACTGAAGCAATGTGTTGTGTTTTGTGAATGTTGAGATAAATTTACCTTAGTGTTTGAGTAAAATAACCTTAGTGTTCAAAGTTTAGTTGTGTGAAGAATTTGTGGAGGTTTGTTTAGTGTGGTTTGAAAGTGAAACCTGTATGGAAATTTGTAAGCAAATTTTAAGAGGCGTAAAATGAGAAAATTGGTACCATTAGATAATTTTTAAGAACCCAATGCAAGTTCCTAGGATTAGGGAACTTTAGGATGAGTTCAAAATATAGTTTGATTTTTTGGGGGTGATAATTCTTCTAATTATTATTTCTAGTTCATTTTAGGGGAGATGGGATTTCTTGGTTTTGTGGGCTTGGAAAGAAGTAAAAAAGGAAAGGAGAATTATAATTGAGGGCTAATCTAAATCATTCAAGGAGCTCATGTTCACTTTGGAGGTAATCACCCTTGGCTAATTTATTAGCTTGTTTCATCAATCATGGAAATAAACCATGAAGAAATTTATATAAGGAATATGTGTTTCATGTATATTTATTTTCTTTCATTTTAACACACCACAATCTCATATCCTAAATAGAGGTCATCCGATGTTAGGGTGTTGGTTATGGTTTTGAGTGCATTATTTTTTATGGATGAAAATGCATTGATATGTGTGTTTAGTTCTTCCTAGAGATTGTGTAGTTATTTGGGTCCTAATAGTTATTTTGGCTTGAGAATATGGTGAGATAATTTTTTTCTTAATGGCCCATTAGGTCTTGGTGGAGAGCATTCTTCCTCATTGGTAGCTTGTTAGAAAATATGTAGGTTATAGTTTTTTTTTCTCCTTTGTGTAGAAAATATATACCAAATACCTTCAATATGGTTTCTATATATATATGTGGAAATGTAAAAACTACCCCTCTACTTTTCCTTGCATTTTTGGGCCCTCATTAAATTAAGCATAATGTTGCCCTGATTTAGTGTTGTAATGTGTTTAACACATTCACATTACGTCTTGGGCCCTTGTAAGATAAATGAACTTAATTGTACCTTATATTAGATGTTATAAAGTGTTGTACAAAAATTTCACACTTTTCTAGGGTTTTCATAAATAACTCGGCTTTTGTATGCCTTATTTGGCCTTATTTTGCATCCACAAGCCTTAATTAATGCATCTTTTCAAGAATAATCCCTACATAAATCAACATCAAATCATAATTTAAGTGTTTTTAGGTTGTGTGGCCCAGATTTAGTGATCTAGCACTCATACACCACCTTTGGTGTATGGGTCCAACCTATGTTTTAGGGCCCCAATTTGAATTTTTCATCATTCTAAGAAATTTTGAAAATATGCCCCATAGGTAATGCCTAATGGGACTTATATGCCACTTCTTCCATATGAGTATTGTGTGGTCCAAAATCAAAATTAATTCAAATTCTTGGTGAGATTTTATTCTCCTATATCTAATGTCAGCTTGTAGTGTTGTAATTTCAAGAAATTTGGCATAAACAAGTATAAATACAAGTTTATTTCACTCATTTTCACCCCAATATTTCAAGTATTCATGAATTATAGAAAAATTATAATCAAGGAAGCATTCAAGAGTTTACAAAAACTCATAAGAGAATTCAAGAGTCTTCAAGGGCTGATTATCAAGTGTTTTAGAGCATAATTCATGTATCAAGCATCATGTAGAAGTCATCATCCATCATATTTGTTTGTCTGCTAACAATTGTGATGTAGGGTTTCATGATTCAAGCTAGCACTGAAGTTAATATCTATCACATTCAATAAAGAGTCAAGTTCTGCATCCATTGGACCCACTTCATACATGTTTCCAACACTTTTTTCTAGCATTTGGTAAGTTGCAACATTATATTTTTTTCATTCATCATTCTCCTTTCCTATTTCATTGCAATTCAAATTCTAATTACCAAAATGGGGTTGGACCAATCCAAAACCCTTTCCACTAATAATTTTTTTTTTCCCTCTCTTTAGTGTGTGATTTATAGATCTAGTTTGAGGACATATTTAGCAGGAAGTTTGGAGAAATTTTTCAAAGTGTTCAAAGTTGTCAAAGTTGTTAGCTTGCATTAGAGATCATTGAAAGACATCTACAGGTTGCAATTTAATGATTTAGACCCAAAAATCAAGTGGAAAGGATAGTGCATACATTGAAGAGTAGAATCAAACTTTGAATTTCTAGAAAATCCTAACTGGATTGTTACACCACTTCTAGCATATGAGTCCCAGTACAATGATTTTTCTAGATTTTAGGTGTTTCAAACATATCTCTACTAGATTTATGTTCCTATCCAAAACCCTAATTTGGGACTATATCACCCAGTCTAATGTATGAGTCCCAAAGAACAATAAATTAAGAGTGTTCAGCATTTCAAGCCTCTTTAGGTTTCCAAGTGCACACTTTTGATCTCTTAGATATTTATATTTTGATTTACATGCATTTTTAGGTCATTTAGTGAAGGTTTGTATTGCATTAGGTTGAAGCATTAGGTCTTGCATTTCATTAGTCTTTCCAAGCCCTAGCTTGGTAGTGAACCCCTCTTTAGTTTCTAATCAGAACCTAGGGCAACCCTATTGCAAGATCTCTTTCTCCTTGACATACTTTAGATTGAGATCTCTAGGGTTTCCTTGAATGAGAGAGTGAAGAAGATTGTTATTCTATCTCCCAAGTATAGGACCACAATTAACCACCTTTCATTTTTGGTGAAACTACATTTAGAACATAATAACTTTGATTTGAAGTGCATTATCATCCTAGATCTAGCTTGCATTAACATTGCATTACGGTTTGAGTTAGTTAATTGGCATCTAGGGTTTCTAAATCTTACATTAGTGAAAGTGCATATAGGTTACATTTTTTCATCTTGCATCATTGAAAATTATCTAAAATGTTAATTTTCATTTAGTCTATAGATCATCCAAACCAAAAAGCATAAAAAACACTTTTTTCTTTTAAATTGTGAAAAATATCCTCAATGGGACTCATATGCCCCTTTGGGTGATTTAGTCCTAGTGTAAATTTTAAATTGCATTTTATACAATTCAAAACTCTTTTTCTGAGCTTTTGTTGGATTTTGATAACTTTATATTTTAGTTTACAGAGTTTTTGTTTAATTGCATTTAGCTTAATTTCATTTGAGCTGCATTTGCATCCATCTTGCGTTTAGTATCCCTTGTATGAGATTTTCTACTTAGTGTCCTATTTCTAATACTATAGTGAGATGAAGTTCAAGACTCATGTCATCGTGTGATACCACAATTATCATGGATCTTTGGTTTCCTAGCTCTTTCACTCCTAGTATTGACACTAGTTCACTAGGTATGGACCACACCCTTAATAATTCCTTACCTTCAAGTACTATGACACATGTTGAAACAATGGTTGCTAGTATTACACAAGAAAAAAATCATCCAAATTCATGAAGAATTAGTAAACCTGCAAAATAAAATAAGTACTAATAACATTTCAACTACCGCTATGCCTACCATAGATAGCATTCATCGAATGCTTCAAAGTTAAAATGGGGTGGGCCTTGTGTGTGACATAGTTTAGATTTTTGGAAAAAATATTACCTTAACCACTAGTTGTACTTTACCTTCGAACAATATTAAAACCTAAGGAGGAATTAAAATTCCTCCTCCCACAACAATCACCTCTATTCCTACCTAAACCAACCATCAAGTTACAACAATAATGCAACCTACTAGTAATGCGATTCCTTCCTTGGGTATTTCTGCTATTATCCTGCGTACCTTTGTGGCATCACACATCATATCTCCTACCACCTTATGACCTATTTGAAAACATACAAATTTCCACCATATTCACCTCAATCTCGTAATACAAAAAATGACTCTCTCATAAACCAACTTTTGCAAACTGTTTCATCCCTTCAAAAGAAAGTTTCCATCATCAACCAAAATCAAAATGGCCCACCTACATATTATGTCAAAATCAATCCCTTTTCCTTGGAGATATTGCAAACACTTATTCCACAAGGTGCAGAGGTGCCTATATTCAAGAAATATGGAGGGAAGGGAGATCCTTCTAAACATATTTCCACCCATCTACCAACTTATGTAGTGACTTTATCCTCAACAATAAACTCTTGGCTAATATTTTCCTTAGATCATTGAAAGGCACTTCCTTTGAATGGTTTTCTTCATTACTGAAGAACTCAATTCATTCATTCAGTGGAATTTTTGAGGAATTTATCAACCATTTTGAAGTACATATGACTCCTAAAATTACCTTGGCCAATTTGATAAGATGTAAGAAAAAATAAGAGGAAAAGATTACTGACTTTGTTTTATTCTGTCAATCGCTTTATTCCCAAATCAATGTAAAGGTTCTTGATCCTCACCTTCAAAATATGTTCATAGAGAATCTGCAAAGTAATATACAAGATAGGCTTAGAATGATGCAATAGCCCTCCTTCATGCCCTTATGTACTTCCCTCCATTGATATCAAAACTTGGTTGGTAGTTGTGATGCAAAATCTACCTCTATCTAAACTGAGAATTTCGAGTCAACAAACCAAAAAAATTACGAACCTTTTAGGAAATAGAATAAAGGATTCCTTCAATTAAATCCCCATCAAAAAACAACACAACATGTCGATACCCAGGTAGCTTTTGTAAAAGAGGTGATACCATCTAACTATGGGGAACCAAAAAGACAATTCACTCCTCTACCCAGTACCCTCCATAATACAATGTCACAACTTCTAGAACCATAAATGATCACCTTGCCTCTTGTTAAAACACCCAATCCTAATAAACCTTTACCACTGAACTTTAGATCAAATGCTTATTTCCATTATCACCGACAAAATAGACATGACACAAAACATTGCAAGCATCTTAAACATCTTGTGCAAGACCTCATTGATTTTGGCCATGTTTCTGTTGGAGGTGCTAATGATCAAGGAAATAAGTTCATTTCCCCTCCTAACAAAAATTTGTAAATCTTTTCCAACCCCATGCCTAAACATAATATTTCATTTTTCAGAGCTAGTTAAAATACAAATATTTATCTGATGAATGTTGACACGGATGATGAGAACAAGGACACAATTAAAAAAATTCCTATGGACACTAATCAATAAGATCCAATAGAAAAAAATCTTATCAATGGTTTGGTTGCATTGGTTGAAATTCAACATCATAAGGGTTGAACAAAAAATCCTCTTAAAATTTATTTCTCATCCAAAGATATATTTAAACATGCACCTCATGGTCCTCCTTAGATAGCCGATCGAATCAATGATAAGACCACTAATGGGATATTAATTGATCCCATATGTGGAGAGAATGTGATAAGCAATGAAATCTTACTTATGCATCAGCTCTATCAAGAAATATATGACAAAATGAAAACATGGATAAAGATGCATAATGGTTTCTCTTGTTCTACAATGGGATTGATCACCTTACCTTTAAAAATAGGACTGAAAACATTAGATGTATCATTCTCCATCATATTGACATCAGAACAATTCTGTGTGAAACTTTGTTACCCTTGGCTATGCTCCATGGAAGCTATGTCGTTGGTTGTGCACAAATGGTTAAAATTTCCTTTTGACAATGAAATATTTACTATACACCATAGTGGCTTTAACCCTTTGTCTTCCAGTGGAAAATTTTCAATAGATTTATTTTAGCCCGAGCCTATGGAACCTATTTAATCCTATGAAGATTTCTTTTTCAAATTCTACCAAAATTTCAAGGTAATATGCATAGAAAAACTATCCCTTAAAAACATTCCTCAACCTATGACTGAACCTACAATCCTTGACGAAACCATGATTGAGCCTAAATACATTCCAAACAACCAAATCCAGCCTAAGATAGTTTGTTTTCCTACTTCCTACAAAAGACCAAGTTGAATAACGAAAACAATCCTATCATGCCTCCTAGAATAAACCTATGGTTAATCATCTCATTTCTACACAAACACCACTTGAAAACAAAACTAAAAGAAACAAAGTCGTTAGAGAGCATAGGTGTAGATGTCATGCCCTTGCTCGAAGGTTAAATGAAGAAATAAATAAAGAAAATCAAGGTCCAAACTTGACTGAAGCAATGCATGATGAGTCTCCCCCTTTTCCAAAATAAACAGATCATATAACAACACTGCAGAAAGACCTAAACCATTCTTTGGACAGTATCATTTGAATTTTTGTTGTGATTAATTTAGATGATGATTATGAGGCTGCTAAAATTTATGAGGTGTAAAATAAATTGAATACATTGTTCTCCTATTCTATGAGCTTAAACAATAATTCTCCTAGGAAGAGTGTTGAACATGGTAATGACCCTAGTTTGACACTTGCTATTGTCACTTTGGAAATTTATCCACCTTTTGTATGTACAATGAACATGATTGGGATGCAAATGACTAGCTCATAGATTGATTGGCATGTGTCTTACTAGTCTTTTGCATTGGTTTTTTCCCTTTGTGTGATTGCGTGTGCATAATGTGATCACTTGTACCTTTATGTTTGATTTTCTCTCTCTTTGTGATATTCCTCTATTTGTACCTACATGCTTCTCTATGTCGTAAGCCTTTTACCTTTTCCTTTATCTTCTCTTTCTCTTGTGTTTTCCTTTTGGGGATGGCGCAAGGTGTTGAAACATTCATGTCTCTTCCATGTTGACCCAAAATGTTTTCTCTTTGTCTTTTATTTTGTCTTGAATTTTCCTTTTGGGGATGACTCAAGGTGTTGAGACATTCATGTCTCTTCCATGTTGACCCTAAAGTTTTTTTTTTTTTCTCTCTTTGTGTCATTATTTTAGTTCTATGCATATTTGGGGCATGATGATAGTTCCTATCTCTCTTAAAACATTGTAGCAAGAACACACTGACACCAAATCCATGGATCCCTCATGCGTTCAGAGTTTCATTTTGGGGGAAACCCCTTTATCCTTTGTCATGGAGCAACTTTATTTGGAAACATATGAATTGGCACAGGGATTTCCATGTTAGCTCTCATATTATTAGCATTTATAATTTTCTACTTTAAAGGAATTTCTCATATCATTGTGTTTAGGAGTTTTTTTGAAGTGGGGCCATATATTGGCATTATTATTTTTAAATTCATGTTTCATGGTTTAGTCTTTTTATTTCATGTGATGTGTCTTTCTCTTTGTGGTGACATCAAGTGTGATGTCCTTATAGAGTGCAATCTCCCTTAGCATATTATATTCCTCTTAGTGGCTTGATGTGACACATTGCATACCCGAAGTTATGAATCTTCTATTATTTGATTGGTCCTCTCTTGGATACATTAGGCACAATTTTCCCTAAGTTAAGACCTTACATGAATTATGCAAGACTCCTTTTAATGTTCCCTACTTTACCTTTTAAAATTTTGATTATATGGCCACCTTGCATAATAAAATTTGCATTTCGGTGGAGCAATCTTGTTTTTTCATCAGTTTCAAGCATATGAAATTTTGCTTGCCTCATGGAACTCAATTTTCATTGTTGTGTGGAACCTTATCAAAGTTATTAGGAGGTATAAATTTGGTATGGTTGGATGGGAAGATGATCTCAGGCATGAGTTTCCCATAGCCACTTGTGTGTGTGTGAGCCAATACCAGCCGTGTGTGTATGTGTCTCACCTCTTTTGATACTCACCTAGTGGATAGTCTATATTTTTGTTGCCTTAGAGTGAGCATGCATATGTTAGACAAAATAGCCAAGATCTGATGCACATCATAGATGGACAAATGGTCAAATATTGATCCACCCATTATTTTTGTTTTTATCTTCTCTTTATCTTTTGAAAATGTATGTTTATGCCTTGTTATTGCTCTTTATATCATTTTCATGTGTGTTCTTTTGTGCCTATTTTTTTTGTTATACAATCTTGATCCTGGGGGATTGATCACCCCTTTTGATCGTTCATCATATCTTACTATCTTTGGTGCAATTGTAACCCTCTTGATGTGATTTCATATGATTTAGTGTGAGTTTCAAGCAAGTTCCTCCTCTCACTAAAGTTGGGGCTAAATTTGGAAATAAAAAAAATATCCCTCTACTTTTCCTAGCTTGTTTGGGCCCTCATCGTTAAATTTAGCATAATGTTGCCTTGATTTAGTTTTGTAATTTGTTTAACACTTTCACATTAGTTCTTGGTACCTTGTAAGCTAAATGAACTTAATTCTACCTTATTTTAGGTGTTGCAAAGTGTTGTACCACACTTTCACACTTTTCTAGGGTTTTCATAGATAACTTGGCTTCTTTATGCATTATTTGGCCTTATTTTGCATCCACAAGCCTTAATTAATGCATCTATTCAAAGATAATCTTGACATAAATCAACATCCAATCATAATTCAGGTGTTTTTAGGTTGTGTGGCCTCCTTTTAGTGATATGGCACTCATATGCCACATTGGGTGTATGGGTCCCACCTAGGTTTTAGTTCCCCAATCTATAATTTGCATCATTCTAAGCAATTTTGAAAATGTGTCCCATAATTAATACCTCATGGGACTCATACATCACTTCTAGTGTATGAGTCCTGTGTGGCCCTATAGTGTAGGAAAATGCATACCCATGAATTTTCACACTTGTTTGGGCCCACCATTATTTATTTATCCCCATTTATGGCTAAATTGGTCCTATATTGTGTCCATAATCCTTATTAATTACATCTTTTTCTAGCTAATCTCGACATTCTCTAATGCCTAAATGATAATCCATTTTTCTTATCTATGTGTCCCTAATTTTTTGGTCAGGAATAAAATGACACCTAGGGCATCTTTGTCCCCCAAAGGTCTGAGGATCCTGATTTTGAGGCACCTTTATTGGGCCCCTTTTGGTGTCTATGCCCCAAGTTTCATGACTTGGGACTAAGATGCCACATAGGGCATCTTAGTCCTCCTTGAGTGGTTTTTGGGATTTAATTTCAAATTCTAGTGGGATTTAGCCTCCTTTATTTAATGAATTCATATGCCAGCTAGGTGTGATGAAATTTCAGGATATTAAGCATAAGTAAGTATAAATACAAGGTTCATTTAGTCATTTTCATATCCAAGAATCCATGTATTTTGTGAGAGAATTCATAATATCAAATTGAGTTCACAAGAGCATTCAAGAGCAATTCATCAAGCATTTGGAGTCATCATTAAGATTCAAGCATCATATCAAGGAGATTATTGCATCATGTGTGTTGTTGTGCTAACATTTGTGGTGTAGGGTCTTGATTCAAGCAAGCAATTCAAGTCCATATCCATTGCAGCCATTTCACACAAGTTTGTAGACTTTACAAGGATTTGGTGAGTTGTAGCATTGCATGTTGTTCATTCACTACTTCCCCTCATTACTTTATTTCATTTCAAGGTTTGATTACCAAAAATGGATTTGACCAACGCAAACCACCATTCACTAAAAATCAACAAGTTCTTCCCATCTTTCATATTTGTGATTGCAGGTTTAGGTTGAAGTCTTGAAGATCATTTGGAGTGCAAAGTTGTAAAAGTTGCATTACAAAGTTGTCATCTTTATGGAAACTCACCTTTAAGTTGAATTCAAAAGATTCAAAACCTGAGATCGAAAAGGAAGCAAGTTCAGACCTTGGAGTTCAAGATCACATTTAGAGTTTTCAAAAATTTAGGAAGGGATTAATACACAACCTTAGGTTTCTTAGTCCTCCCAAGCATATTTTTTAGAGATTCCATCAGATTCAGTTTTGACATTCAAAGATTTTGTATTTTCCCCCAAAAAAAATACCATAACTAATATGCCACCTAGGGCATCTTAGTACTCCATAACACATTTTGGAAGCTTCTTTGCATTTCTATAATCCTCACAACATCTCCAGACTTCCCAGGTACACATATCCTACCTTCCTATTGCATAATTTCATTATTTGCATATCTCCTTTAGCTTGCATTACTAGGTTTTGTAGGTTGAATGCTCATTTCTCTATTCCAAGCATTTGCTTGGTGGTGAAACCCTTAAAGCTGAAAGAACCCCCTGGGTATGTGTAGGATCATGATGGGCCAAAAAGTGGTGATAAAAAGGTCATATGATGGCCCATGTGGCTAACAATTTTTTTCTTACCCAAAATTGATGAAACGAAAAAGGTTTTTAAAGGAGATTCTTAGCTTTCCACCAATATAAATTATGCTCTACTTTGAATTTAATAGATAATTATTATTCATTTTCTATTTGAATTATGAATAAAGTCTTTATTGATAGGTTGATTGAAAAACTTCTATAGCTTTCAAACAGTATCACACTTTTTGAATCTGAAACATGTGTCACATTATATGCTTCGCGTACTATAGGAATTTTAAAAAAAATGAATTTCATGAAGTTTTGACCAAGTTAAGGTGGTTAGACATATGAGTTTTAATATTTTTTAAAATTTGTAATAAAAAATTCATAATTAATTATTTACTTGGAAACAAATTACACAAAAACACACTTCACATCGAGACATGATTCCTCTACGTATATATAAAATATATTAAAAAAATATTATCATTTTATTGTAGTTAGGTTGATCAGACAGACACCTACTTCTTATTTTTTTCTTGAAATTTAAGTACTACTGCATTGAAATTTCAAATTTTCACCAAATAGATATATATTTTTAAATAGACCTAGTAGTTTAGAAACTACATTCAATTTTCTACAAATTCTATTCTTACATATTTTTGAAATAATATAGATAACTTATTCAAATTTTTACGTCAAGTTGCCTAACTCTGATTTTTCTAAATTTTATCGCCACTTAAGGGCCTATTTTTTTCATGATGTTCCTACACATACCCCCTCCTAAGTCCTCCTCATTATGAATTAACTCACCTTGTGAGATTGATAGTCAATCCAATTAGGGTTCTTAGGACATTATTAAATGACCTAAGGATAATATGTGGTACATCCCTCAGCTATATTTTCTAGGGTTGATTTTGGTGAACTCCACATCTTTGAGCTTTCATTTTCTGATTTGGAGTCCACCACATTCTTGGATCTAGGTTTCATTAATTCTTACATTGTATCTAGTGTTTCTCATCTTTATTGAATGTGCATTTAGGGTATCTCATATTTGCATTAGTGAAAGTGTATATGGGTTGCATTTATTCTTTCTTGCATCATCGTATCTCATTGAAAAATTGACAAAGTGCATTGTTCATCATCCAAATTGCATTTAGGAACATTGTTATTGCATTCAAAATTGAAAAAATTGTATTCAACTTTTCGTCCAATTCCTTGTCACTAATCATTTTTTATTGTATTTATTTCAACATTTTTTTGTTTCCAAACATCAGGTCCCTGGGTAGATAATCTACGAACATTGTAATCAACTCAGAATTGGTTTTTCTTTTTTTTAAAACCTCTAACAAAAAAACCTCTACTGGGAAATAAACACCCTTCTTAGCATCTTAGTCCCTTTGTGGGTTTTTGGTCCAAAATCCTATCTGAGTTGTGTTTTGTCTATTCCAGTTTTTGGAAGCTCCAAATCCCTTCAGTGGGACCAAGATTCCCTTACTGGCCTCTTAGTCCCTATTGAGTTTGAAGCTATAATCTTCAAGGTTTAAATTTGATTTTCTTTGCTTCCTAAACCTCCTAGTAACATATACTATAAGTCTAGAAAGTTTCAAGAACGTCTATTTTATGCATCTAGGTCAAAAAAATCAATTTAGGGATATCATTTTTGAAATAATTTCAACTACAAGCATCATTATATCAAAAAATTCTCACATTTCTGAAACTTTGCATAATATGGATAATTGTACTTTTCCTTTTTCATATACAATGTTTACATTCATAAAAAGTTGCATAAGTTTAATAAAAGTGCTTTTCATTTTTGGATATACAATATTTGCATTCTTAAAGTTTCACATAATTTGGATAAATTTATTTTGCATGTTTGGATATACCTTCTTTACATTATTAAAGCATTGCATGAGATGGTTAAAATTCCTTTTCATTTTAGTTCAAAGAATGTTAGTACCTTACCTAAATCTAAGCACACTAATAAAAGGTTCATATCCCCTCCCTATGAGAGTGTTTTAGTGAAAGAGAATACAACCTTGGACAATCCTAATGATCATATTCATTCTTCTCCTATTATCTCTCTTATTTATGAAGAAGATATTTTGGTGTTAGAAGAACCAATCAATGAGAGTTTTGAGCGACCTAGTTGTTTCTCTCCTTCTACCTCTCTCAGTGGACAAGAAATTGATGACCCTATTTATGATCCTTCCCCTACCTATCCTATTTCGGAGGACATTATGGAACAAAGGAATGAAACCCTAAATTATCATGACAATCACATGTGCTCTTCTCCTAGTGTATCTCCTACTTGTGAAGATGATTTTTGGATGTTAGAAGATCTAATCAATTAAATTCATGGGAATCTTGATTTAATCTCTTCCCCTAGAAAAAGTATCCTTGAACAAGACAATAACATCAATGATGAACAAAACAATCAAACCATTGATAAATCTATTATGTACGATGAATTCATATTAAAAGAACCAATCCTTGAATGTCAAGAACATTTGATTTGTAGTTCTAAAAACTCTCTTATTGGGGAAGATATAACAGTGAAAGAAAATGAGAACATTGGCAATAGTAATTCCTTAGATGAAGATGATGAAGTGACATTCAATCCCTCTTCACTAAGAGATCATGCAAATAAGCACAATCTTGTTGAGGTTATGATGACACAAACTGGATCTCCTTTAATTAGTGAGCTTCCTAAGTCACCTCCCATTAGTGAATCACAAAAGAAAATAAGAGATTTCTTGAAATCTATGATGCAATATAATAATTGTGTGTAGAAACCAAGATATAACATGGTATCTCAAACATGTAGGGGGCCACACATCACTCTCGTAACATCACCATTTCCACATCTTATTGTGCCTAGTGTTGAAGATCTTAAAAATACTCTTGCTAACATATCTATATGGCAACTCATTCAACTGTCACCTACATACAAGTGTCTATTTCAACAAAAAATGAAAATAAAGCAAGAGGAAATACAATTTTATATGAAATTAAACAATGTAATATCCTCCTTTTATCATATGCTAGTTACATAGTTAGAAGTTAAATTCCCTAAACATGAATTTCCCTAACCTGAGACTCAAAACAAGAATGAATCCTCAATGATAAAGGTGATCATTAACGAAACTGCAATTAGGCATACTCTCATAGACAATGGAGAAGAAATTATTTTTTGTAGCATTGACCTCGTAGATAAAATTGGCATGGAAAAGAGGCTTATTCAACTTAATGATATTCATATTTGTGACTTTGATAATGTCAATAGGCAACCACTAGGAATGATCACATTACCTATTAAGGTCTAACTTGTAGTGATGCCTACCCCTATGCACATCATGTCAAGACCTCTTTCATACAATCTTCTCCTAGGGAGACCATGGATTCATCCTATGTAAGGAGTCCCATCTACTCTCCATCATATAATGAAAATTGAATATAGCAACAAGATATAGACACTTGAAGTAGATTAACGAAGCTATGAATCATACGATCACAACATTTCCACTCCCCTAATACTTTCATTCCAAAATTAAAAGTTGAACCTACACAAGTTAGTGCTAATCCTTCACCTATAAAAAAAATATTTAGTGATAACTAGGGGTCATTAAATTTTACACATCCTTTTAGTAGAGAATCAAAAATCTCACCCTCAAAATCCAAATATTATATACTAATGATTCATTTTCAGCTACAAGTTCTAATGATGATTGGGGTTTAATAAATTCAGTTATAGGAGAGTACGAGATCCCACAATCTAAACCCAAACAACCTTGTGTTTCATTCACTCAACTTATTTCTACAACATAACCCCATGGTGGTGATGGGGGATTTATAACCCCCATCCCTCATGAAGAGATGACATATAACTTTGAATAGGATTTGTGTTCTCGTGAAGAAGCCAATCCTTGTCAGAAGCATAAACCCTCATATTTTGACTTAGAATATTGTTATGGCATTTAATCTGATCTCAATCGTACAAATAGATACAATGAACATACAAAGAAAACCTACATACCCTACTCTTTCATGAAATATCTAGGTTTACCTCCCTTATCTCCAATTTCATCTAAAGCCTTATCATTTAGTGTGTGTATGAAATCTTGCACAAATAAAGATACATCTTCTACTATTGATCAAGAGAGTATCTTGTCAAGACTCATCCAAGATCATTTGATATCCCTCCCTCTAAAAATATGAAATAAATTCTACTACAAACATTCATTTTGTGCATATCATAGATTTCATGGTCATTCTACTAATGAATGCAAGGCTTTGAGTAATAAAATCAAACACCTTAATGAGTTCGGTGCTCTTCCTTATATGGGGGCACCTAATTCCTCTAATTGATATTGATTTTCAATCTAGCATGTTTCTCATCAATCATGTCACCTTTGTCCTCGTATGTCATTTTTCATTATCCCTTCTAGATCATTAAATTCCTTCCATGTATATGTAAAAATAATCTTGGGATGTGGAAGACATGTCTTAAGTTGGTTTGCACGCGAAATAATATCTTTTCCTTTTTCATGTTTTGGCTACTTTAAAGTAATTGCTCACATCATGGTGTTAGAAATTTATTTAAATTGGGGACATAAAATGGCATTATTTTGGCATGATTTTATTTGCATTTGTTTTCATGTTCCTTGTACGATTTTCTTTCTTCTTGCGATGCATCCTTTTCTTCGTGGTGTCATTCTATTTGATTTCCTCCTAGAACGTGATATTTCTTTGACTTGTCCTCTCTTGGAGACATTAGGCACAATGTTCCCTAATATTGAGACCTTGCATGAACTAAGAAAAATCCCTTCAAATATCCATCTTTCTTATCATGTCTCATTTTGGTACCTTATTAAAGTCATGGAGGTATGGGTTTGATATGGTCCCTTAGGGCTCACCTATTGAACAACTAGCTTCAATATCCCTTCTAAGAATGCATTTTCTTGTTATCCTTATCATAGACATGGGCCTATGATGTTGATATGGACTTCCTAAGGCTCACCTAGTGGCTAGATAGTTCCCACTATCGCTTATGAACATGCTCTTTTATTTGCATAGTAGACAAGGAATTCCACTTGTATTTACCTTTTTGGAAAAATAGCCTAGGCTCGGTCCACTGCATTGGATGGCTATTCAAATCTTGATCTGTTGCAAATTTTCTTCTCCTTTTTCCTTTTTCATGTCTTTGATGGTGTACGTTTCCACACTGGTTATGCCTTCATATATCATCTGCATGCATATTTATTTGTGCCTATGTCATTCTGTCATAGGACCTTGCTCGTGGGAGCTTGACCACTCTCTTTATTATTGCCATCCTATCTTACTAACATTTGTACATTGGAACCCCTCTTGATTATGTGGTTGGATACTTTAGTTTGAGTTTGAAGCAAGTTCATCCTCTTACTAAAGTGGGGGCTAAATGCAGTGTAGAAAAATGCATACCCTTAAATTTTTACACTTCTTTAGGGATTTCTTGCTTTATTTATCCTCATTTATGGCTTAGTTGGTTCTATTTTGCATCCACAAGCCCTATGAATTACATATTTTTTTGGCTAATCTTGACCTTCTCCTATACATAAATGATAATATTTTGTTCTCATCTATGTGTCCCTAATTTTGGGGTTGGGACTAAAATTCCACTTAGGGCATCTTTGTCCCCCAAAGGTCTCGGGACCCTGATTTTGAGGCATCTTAATTGGGCCCCTTTTTGGTGTCTATGCCCCAAGTTTAAATACTTTGTACTAAGATGCCACCTAGGGTTCCTTAGTTCTCCTTGAGTGATTTTCGAGATTTAATTTCAAATTTTGGTGGGATTTGGCCTCCTTTATTTAATGAATTCATATGTCATCTTGGTGTGATGTAATTTAGGGATATTAAGCATAAGTAATTATAAATACAAGGTTCATTCATTCACTTTCATATCCAAAAATCCAAGTCTTTTGTGAGAGCATTCATAATATAAAATCGGGTTCACAAGAGAATTCAAGAGAAAATCATCAAGCATTTGGAGCCATCATCAAGATTCAAGCATCATATGAAGGAGATTCCTGCATCATGTGTGTTGTTGTGCCAACATTTGTGGTGTAGGGTTTTGATTCAAGTAAGAAATTCAAGTCCATATCTTTGGTTCAAGATCTCCATATCCATTGCAACTGTTTCACACAAGTTTGTAGACTTTACAAGGGTTTGGTGAGTTGTAGCATTTCATCTTGTTCATTCACTATTTCCCTTGATTACTTTATTTCATTTCAAGGTTTAATTATGAACAAGGGGTTTGACCAAGGAAAACCCCCATTCACTAGCAACCAACAAGTTTTTCCCATCTTGCATATTTTTGATTGTAGGTTTAGGTTGAAGTCTTGAAGATCATTTGGAGTGAAAAGTTCTAAAATTTGCAAAGTTGCATTACAAAGTTGTCATCTTTTTAGGAAACACACCTATAGGCCGAATTCAAAAGATTTAGAACATGAGATCGGAAAGGAAGCAAGTGCAGACCTTGGAGCTTAGCATCACGTTTAGATTTTTCAAAAATTTAGAATGGGACTAATACGCCACCATGGACATCTTAGTTCTCTTAGGAATATTTTTTAGAGATTCCTTCAAATATATTTCTAACATCCAAAGATTCTCTATTTGCCTTGAAAAACAACAACAAGACAAATACACCACCTAGGGAATCTTAGTCGTCCATAACACATTTCAGAAAATTCTTTGCATTTTTGAAACCCTCACACCGTATCCAGAGTTCCCAAGTACACATATCCTACCTCCCTATTGCATAATTTTATTATTTTCATATCTCATTTAGCTTGCATAACTAGGTTTTGTAGGTTGAATGTTCATTTGTCTTTTCCAAGAATTTGTTTGGTGGTGAACCCCTTAAAGCTGAAAGAATTACCTCTTAGGTCCTCCTCATTATGAATTAACTCACCTTGTGAGGTTGATAGTCAATCCAATTAGGATTCTTAGGACATTATTGAATGACCTAAGGAGAATATGTGGTACATCCCCAACCTATATTTCCTACGGTTCAAGCCCAAAATAAAAATAAATTCAAATTCTTGGCAAGTTTTTACTCTCTTAGATCTGATGTTGGCTTGTAGTATAATTTCAAGAAATTTGACACAAACAATTATAAATACAAGTTTCCTTCACTCATTTTCATCCCAAGCTTTCAATTATTCATGCATTATAGAAAATTTGTAATCAAGGAAGCATCCAAGAGTTTATAAGAATTCACAAGAGAATTCAAGAGTCTTCAAGGGTTGATTATCAAGTATTTTAGAGCATAATTCAAGTATCAAGCATCATGTCAAAGTCACCATGCATCATCTTTTTTTTAGAAAATAATTGTGATGTATGGTTTCATGATTTAAGCTAGCATTCAAGTCAAGATCTATCACATTCAAGCAAGATTCAAGATATACATCCATTAGAGCCACTTCATATATGTTTGCAACACTTTTTTGCTAGGGTTTGGTGAGTTGCAATATTATATATTTTGTTCATTCATCATTATCCTTTCCTATTTCATTGCATTTCAAAGTTTGATGACCAAAATAGGGTTTGACCTAGACAAACCCCTTTCCACTAAAAAAACAACATTTTCCCCTCTCTTTAGTCTGTGAGTTGAAGATCTAGGTTGAGGAAATATTGAAGTGAAATTTTGGAGAAAGTTGTAAAAGTGTTCAAAGTTGTCAAAGTTGTCACCTTGCATTTGAGATCATTGAGATAAATCTATAGGTTACAAATCAGAGATTCAGACTCAAAAATCAAGTGGAAAGGGAAGAGAAAACATTTAAGATTAGAATCAAACTTCGAATTTCTAGAAAAGCCTAACTAGATTGATATGCCACTTCTAGCATATGACTCCAAGTACATTGATTTTTCTATGTTTTAGGTGTTTCAGACATATCTTTGCTAGATTTTTGTTCTTGCGTAGAAACACTAATTTGGGACTAAATCAACCAATCTGGCATATGAGTCCCATACAACATTAATTTCAATTTTTAGCATTTTAGGACTCTATTAAGGCCTCTTCAGGTTTCGAGGTGCACACTTCTAATATCTCAACTTTATATTCTTATTTACATGCATTTTTAGGTCATTTAGTGAAGGCCTGCATTGCATTAGGTTCAAGCATTGGGTATTGAATTTCATTAGTCTTTCCATGACCTAGCTTGGTGTTGAGCCCCTCTTTAGTTTCTAGTTAGACCTTAGGATAGGCCTATTTCAAGATCTCTTTCTCCTTGGCATACTTTAGATTGAGATCTCTTGGGTTTGCTTGAATGAGAGAGTGAAGAAGATTATTGTTCTATCTCCCAAGCATAGGAAAACAATTCCCAACCTTTCAATATATTATATTATATTTGTAATTAAATCATTAAATATAATAATAATAATAAATATATTCTCATGAAAAAATCCTCACATTATATAAACATTCTAAATAACATCTAGAAAGGTAGATTATTTTATGTGAGTGTGGTTCTCAATAAAAGAGGCACATTTTCTTTACAAGGTATAAACATCTCATCAATAGTGGCCTTAGCCCTGAGAACATGTAATGTGAATGAAAATGTATATAATTATTCCTTATAGGTTTATTTCTATTTTTGAAAACCTAAACCTAATTCATGATAGGACAACCTTGTGATTTAAGCAGCTTACATATGAATTATGATTGTTTTAGAAATTTCTTGTAAGATGTAGTTAAGGGTTATTGATATCATTTTTCTACAACATATAAATCTCTAAACATGATTTTAAATATTTGAGGTAAAGATTATAATAATATAATTACTATTTATGCAATTTTAATGGTTTTTGGTTACTTAAACATAATTTTTCATAGGACCTTAAATCTATCTTCAAGACAATATAATTTTTGTTTCAATTAGCATAAAAGTGTTTGTATATAATTATATTAATTTTTTATCCATGGAAGAAATTAATTAATGATTTAGTTTAATACAAATAAAAATATCATTTGAACATTCATATTTTGATGTTAGTACTCTTCAGACTAAGATATTATAAATGTGTAACTATGATATGAGAGAATATTAGAAATAATAATAGTTATGCATAGTATATTTTTTCTAAGTTTAAAAATAAACTCAGTGAGTTTAGATGGAAAAAAATATGTGGCATAGAGTATAAAATGGACAACGAAGTGATATCATGTTGAAAAATTAAATTAAAACACTAAATTTTTGTATAATATTATGTTGTTCTATGAAAGGATCTCCTTGTAATTATAAAATAGCATATTCCCTTAAAAGAAGAGAATATGTCATAAAATATTGTTAGCTATCAACTATTATGGGTATATGCTTGGTGACTTTCCTAAAAAAAATAATCCCTACCTTAAATCTCTATTGGATCATATGTAAATATAATAAATTTCATTTATAGAATACTTTTTTTATTCTTATAAAATATGTGTTATATTTTAGACACTAGGAAAACTAGTAAAAAATATCCCAATTTCACAATTAAGCACCATTATTTATATTTAGACTCTTAATGTTTTCTTGTTCCACAATAATGTTTATGTGAACATTAAAAAATAGTTTAGACAATATTATTATCGATCTATATAAGTCTCTTAAATTGTGTGTTATTAGATCAATTGAATTTTGTGAATTAGATTTACGTTAGAACTTGGGAAGCTAATATAATGATAAAGTTTGACTACCCATATCTTAAATATGGTTCAAAAGGATTTTTCCTTTCCTCTTAATAAGGTATACTAACTTTTTTTTTGTAATATTACATTATGCTAGGTTAAAATTAAACCAAGATATTTCTCATGGATGTAACTTGGTAAATAGTAAAACCCCCACACCTTGGTCCTAGGTGCACCTACAACTTAACTTAATAGTCAAGGCCTTAAGGTGAAAAAATAGTTTATTTTAGAAGTGTTAATGCTCAATGATAAAGATGGCCATTAAATGCTGCATCTCTCATTTCCTTTTGTAACATCCAAGAAAGGGTCCTTAGTCTTTTTCATGCTTTCTTAGCTCCTTCTTTTATATTTTGGACTTAATGTCACCTTGATCTACTTTTGTGAGGTATTTTACACATCCACATTAGGTCTTTGACCCGTTTTAAGCTAAATTCACTTAACTCTGCCCTAATTTAATGTTGTAAAGTGTATTTATTTACATCTTCACATTAAATTTGGGAGGCTTGTAAACCAAGTGGACCTAATCTATTGTTGTAATGTGTTTTACACATTCACATGGGATTTAGGGCCCTTCTTAGCTCAATACACCATATTTGGCCTTAATTTAGTGTTGTAAAGTGTATTTATTTACACTTTCACATTGGATTTTGGCCCATATTGAATTTATAACCTTTATATCATCATGGATAGGCATCTATTACCATATATTGTGCATCCCAAGCCTTATTTTGGTCAAAAACCTGACAAAATCAACATATAAAATTAATTTATGCATTCCCCAATAGTTTAGCCCCCGAAATAACCCCTATGGGACACATTCACCACTTTGGGAAAGCTATTCCCATCAAGGTGGGACTCATTCATCCAAGATGGTGAATGAGTCCCATTTGAGCTATTTTTGAGGTTTGAGCAGGAAAAATTAGGTTTTAAGTTCAAATTTCTTCAATGCCGGCCTTAGGGATCAAATTAATGGTCATGTGAGTGGCTTGGCCACATCATTATTTCATTCTAGCATCCTAAGAAATCCAAGCAATATCTAAGATTCATGAGATCAATTCAAGCAAGCAAGGGTTATGCATTTTGAGTCTTCACAAGGTCATCAAGATAGCTTTCAAGATCAATCCTAAGGCATTCAAGGGAAAATTTCTTCATCAATTGTTGTAGCAACATAAGGTATATCATCATGGAAAGGTTTTAATTTCATTATCTCATGTTCATGTTCATCTGTCATTATTTTATCATTTGGTTTAACTACCTAAATGGGGTTTGACCAAGGCAAACCCCCATTCCCTAAAAATCAAACATTTTCTCCCTCTTTCTTTGTGTGATTGTAGAACTAGTTACTTTGAAGGCTTGGAAATTACTGAAGAATAGGTTTCAATATTATTGAAGTCATATCCCTATTTACAAGATCAAAATCTACACAAAAAGTCACTTACAGCCTCGAAAACAAGGGTTTCAAATTCAGGCACTTGGAGGAATAGAAAGAGCAAACTAGGAGGAGAAAATCATAACTTTCAATTTCTAGAAAAGCCAAACTAGACTAATTCATGACAATTGGTGAATGAGTCCCATTTTTGGTCAATTTTGAGATTTTTATAGTTTTAGATACCCTTTTCCGAGAAAATTGTTCCTATATAAAAATCCCAATCTAGGACTGATTCACCCAGATTGGAAAATGTGTCCCAGTGGGCCAAAGTTTCTGAATCAGTAGCACTTCTAGTCTTCATTCAGGCCTCTACAAGTTTCCAAGTACAAACTTTCAATTTTATAGCTTTATGTTTTGTTCCATGGTCACTTCTGGGTCATTCAATGAAGAATTACATCAAACTAGGGTTTTTACATTTCATCCTTCATTGCATTGTCTTTCCAAGTCTAAAATTGGTGGTGAACCCCTCATTTATTATCACTCAATCCCCTATAACATTCCCTTTGTCAAATTTCAATCTCCTTTGCATTGAAATCTCAAGAATTTGTTCATGAATGAAGTATAGAAAGACTTGTTGCTCTAGGTCCTAAAACCCTAGTGAAAGCACCAAATTTTTCCATGGTTCATTTTTGTGAGCCTACATTTTGAATACCTTCTTTCCTGATTTGGAGTTCATCATCATCCTAGATTTGGCTTGCATTAACATTGCATTAGGATTTGCATTGGTTAATTTACATTCTAGGGTTTCAAATTTTGCATTAGTGAAAGTGCATATAGGTTGCATTTTTGCATCTCAAATCATTGAAAATCACCTAAAAACTACATTTTCATTTAGGATACATATCGTACAAACAAAAAATCATAAAAATCAACTAAAAAATTCTTTTTTTTTTGAAAAAATCCCTATTGGGACGCATTCACCACCTTGAGCGAATGAGTCCCTTTGCACATCTGAAAGTACCTTTTACAACACTAAAAAACTTTTTTTTGAGCTTCTATTTGCTGCCATTGTTTATATGTTTTAGTTGGTTGACTTTATGTTTCATGCGGGTATGTGCAGGATCATCATGGAAAAAGCAGGCCCTTAAGTGGCAAAAAATTCAGAAAAATCAGAGTTAGGAAACTTGACATAAAAATTTGAATAAGTTATCTATATTATTTCAAAAATATGTAAGAATATAATTTGTAGCAAATTTAATTTAGTTTCTAAACCACTAGGCTTATTTACAAAAAATTAAAATCTATTTAGTGAAAATTTGAAATTTCAATACAATAGTATTTAAATTTCAGGGAATAAATAAGAAGTACGTGTTTGTCTGACCACCCTAACCACATTAAAATTATAATATTTTTTTATAAGATTTTAGATATACGTAGAGGACTCATGTCTTGATGTGATGCATATTTTTTTGTAATTTTTTTTCAAGTAAAATAATTAATTACAATTTTTTTATTAAATTTTTTTAAAAATCTAAAGACTCATATGTCTGACAACCTTAACTTGGTCAAAAATTAATAAAATTATTTTTTTTATTTTTTAATCTTATATTATGTGAAGCATAGAATGTGATGCATGTTTCATATTCAAAAATTGTGATACTGTTTGAAAGCTATAGATGTTTTTCAATCAACCTATCAATCAGGACTTTAGTCATAATTCAATAGAAAATGAATAATAATTATTTATTAAATTCAAGGTAAAGCATTATTTGTAGTGGTGGAAAGCTAAGAATCTCCTTTAAAAACCCTTTTTGTTTCATCAATTTTGGGTAAAAAAAAAAATTCATCAGCCACATACCCATCATATTGCCACTTTTTGGCCCATCATGATCCTACAAATACCCATGCATTTTACAAAATCTAGCTTGAATTGATCCACTTCATTTATTTCTTAATTCCAAATTTGCATTTACAATATTTAATTTTTAGATCATTGCATAGTGTAATAAGCAAAGTACCTTGTTTGAAATCTAAAAAGTGCATTTCATTCTAGTTCTTAACATTGCATTTTATGTTTGCATATAGTATTGTTAAAAAGTGTTTGTTTTAATCTTTTCAAAAATTTCAAAACAAAATCTAGTCAATAAACACGTTAGTCATTCATTCAATGCATTCCCTAGTTATGAAAGTCTCTTAGTGCAAGAGAATGAAAATGTTGACAATTGCCTTAAACCTACACCCCCTCTTATCTCTCTTATTTGTGGGAATGATGTGATAGAATATTTTGCAAGCATAGATAATCAGGATGCTCATAATTGTTCTTCTCCCAATACCTCTCCTTTTAGTGATAAAGGTATCTTGGTGAAAGAAGATACAATCATTGAGAATCACGAAGGTCTTGCTTCTTATTCTCCTCATCCCCCTTGGGAGGATATTATAGCACAAGAGAATGGGATTGTAAATGATTAGGATGATAGATTGGTCTTATTTAATCAAATCTTTAAGGTTTATAATAACCCTCTTTATGATCCTTCCCCTACCTATCCTATTTTGGAAGAAATTAGGGAGAAAAGGAATGAACTCGTAAATGATCATGATAATCATACTTGCTCTTCTCCTAGTATCTTTCATAGCTATGAAGAAGATACTTTGATTGTAGAAAATACAATGGATGAATGTCATGAGAATCTTAGTTGTCCCTCTTCACCTAAGGAAACCCTAAATGAGAAATACAATGAGGTCCTTTCAAAATAACCAACCTTTGAATGTCAAGAATATTTGATTTGTAGTTCTCCTAAAGTCTATCCCCCTTTAGAAAATATCATGGTGCAGGACAATTTGAACATTGAAACATGTAACATGGGGCTTCCTTAGATGAAGATGTTGAAGTGTCATTTGACTCCTCTTCACTAAGAGATCATGCAAATAAGGACAAGATTGTTGGGGTTCTAATGGCACAAATTGGATCTCCTTTAATTAGTGAGTTTCCTAACTCACCTCCCATTAATGAATAAAATAAGATATAACACACTTGGTCAAATATATGTGACACCACAAATAACTCTCACCACATCAGCATTCCATCAACTTTTTGTTCCTAGTGTTTAAGATCTTAAGAAGACTCCCGCTAATATATTTTTGTAGAAACTCATTCAACTATCACCTACATACACATGCATGTGTCAAGAAATATTACAAATAAAGCAAGAGGAGATCCAAGCTTCTATAAAATTGAATAAAATATCATCCTCCTTTAATCCCACACAAGATAAAAAACATAAATCACATTCCCTAAACATGAATTTACCTCACTTGAGACCCAAAATAAGAATGAAGGATTGATGATAGAGGTGATCATTAATGAAACTGTAGTTAGGTGCACTCTCATAGACAATGGATCTGAAATCAATTTTTGTAGCATTGAACTCCTAGAAAAAATTGGAATGGATAAAAGGTTCATTCAATTTAATAATGTTCATATTCATGGCTTTGAAAATGTTAATAGACAACCACTAGGGATGATGACGTTACCTATTGAGGTCAAACTTGTAGTGTTGGCTACCTCTATCCATATCATGCCAATAACTCTTTCATACAATCTTCTCCTAGGGAGACCATGGATTCACACTATGAAATGAGTCCCCTCCACTCTTCATCACGAAATGAAATTTGAATACAACAATAGGATATACACGGTCAGAGCGGATCAATGAAGCTACAAATCACTTGATCACAACACTTACAACTCCACTAATACGTTCATTCCAAAATCAAAAGTTGAGCCTTGATACAAGTTGATATTATTCCCAAAATCTTTAGTCACAATTGGGGGTTGTTAGATTTTATGCCTCCTTTCAATAAAGAATCAAAATCTCACCCTCAAGGTCCAAAGAGTCATATACCAATGACTCATTTTTAGATACAAGTTCTAATAATGATTGGGGTTTTACATCTCCCTTTATATGAGAGTGTAAAATCTCACAACCTGAACCAAAAAAAGCTTTTGTTTCATTCAGTCAACTTAGTTTTACCGCATTACCCCATGGTGGTGATGGGGGCTATATAACTCCTATCCCTCATGAAGTTACAACACATAACCTTAGAAAGGATTTGTGTTCTCATGAAGAATCTAATCCTTCATAAACCTCCTTCATCTGACTTGGAAGATTGTTATGGTATTGGATACAATCTCCCTCCTTCACATGGATACAATGAATATATGAAGCAAACCGACATACCATAATCTTCCAAGAAATATCTAGGGCTACCTCCCTTATGTCCATTTTCATCTAAAGCCTTATCATTTAGTGTGTGAATGGAATCCTTCAAAAATAAAGGAACATATTCTACTATTGATCAAGAGAGTATCTTGTCAAGACTCATTCAGGATCGTTTGATATCTCTCCCTCCAAAACTAGAAAATAAATTTTACTACAAAACTTCATTTTGTGCATATCATGGAGTTCATGGTCACACTACTAATGAATGTAAGGATTTGAATAACAAAATTCAACATCTCAAGGAGTGTGGTGCTCTTCCTTGTGTTGAATCACCTAACTCCTCTAGCTAATACTTACTCACATCCTATTTGGCTCATCCTTCTCCCACACCAAATAGGGGCAAGGGGTTGATAGCCTTGTCCTTGTATGTCACTTGTCATTGTCTCCTTCAGCTAGCTGATCACCTTTCATGAAAATATAAGAGAAATCTTGGGATGTGGACGACATGCCTTAATTTTTCTTGCATGTGACATACTACCTTTTTCATTATATATCTTATTGGAAACATATGACTTGGCATAGGGCTTTCCGAATAAGCTCTCATATCTTCTTCTACTTTAAAGTAATTGCTCATAGTAATGATAGTGTTAACAACCACTTTAAAGTGGGGGCATACATCAACACTCATGTTTCATTGTGAGATTTTCTTTTTTTCTTGTGATGCATCCTTTTCTTGTTGGTGTCATTGGGATTGATTTCCTCCAAGAGTGCAATATTTCTTTGACTTATTCTCTTTTGGACACATTAAGCATGATGTTCCCCAAGAAGACACCTCACATGAACTAAGAAAAATACCTTTGAACATTCCTTACACTATTTTCCATTTACAATTTTAATTATATGGCCACCTTGCACAACATAGTTTGCACACATGTGGAGCCATCTTGTTTGTTCATGAGCTTTAGGCATACAAAGTTTTGTTTGTCTCATGAAGCTCGAAGATCACTTTAGGTGGCACCTTATTAAAGTTATCAAGAGGTATAAATTTGGTATGTTTTGAATGGGAATCCCAACTAGTGGCATGAATTTCCCCATATCCATTTGCATGTGTTTGTGAGTACATACTAGCCACGAGTGTATGTGCCTGACCTGGCAGATAGCTAAGAGTTTCGTCACCTTAGAGTGAGTATGTATTTTTTTGGACAAACAACCTAGATCTGATCCACATCATGTTGGACAAACGGTCGAAGCTTGATCCACCTTATTATTTTTCCTCATTTTTCTTTCTCTTTCTTCCAGTTATTGGCATTGCATGATCGTGTATCTTATTTCATTGCATATCATACACCTTGTGTGTGTCCTTTCTGGCATGTTGATTTGAATTGGGATCTTGGATCCTAGGGGCTTGGTTACCTCCTTCATCTTTTTAATCTTTTTTCATCCACATTGGTATGATTGGACCCCTCTTCAATGTCTACTTTAGTGTGAGTTTGAAGCAATATCATCCTCTCACTAAAGTCGGGGCTAAATTTAACATCGAAAAAAGTGTCCTTAGCCTTTTTTGTGCTTTTTTATCTCCTTCTTACAGATTTTGGACTTAATGTCACCTTGATCTAGTGTTGTGAGGTGTTTTACACATCCACATTAGGTCTTCGGCCCATTTTAAGCTAAATTCACTTAAATTTGCCCTAATTTAATGTTGTAAAATGTATTTATTTACATATTCAAATTAAATTTGGGAGGCTTGTAAATCGATTGGACCTAATCTAGTGTTATAATGCGTTTTACACATTCACATGGGACATATGACCCTTCTTAGCTCAATCCACCCAATTTGGCCTTAATTAAGTGTTGTAAAATGTATTTATTTACACTTTCACATTGGATTTTGGGCCCTATTGTATTTATAACCTTTATATCATCATTAATAGGCCCCTATGACCCTATATTGTGCATCTTAAGGCTTATTTTGGTCAAAAACCTAACAAAATCAATATATAGACTTAATTTATGTATTCCCCAACAATTTAGCCCCCGAAATAGCCCCTGTGGGACCCATTCACACTTTACATGAATGAGTCCCATCCAGGTGAGACTCATTCACCCAAGATGGTGAATGAGTCCAATTTGAGCTATTTTTGAGGTTTAAGCGAGAAAATTTGGGTTTTAAGTTCAAATTTCTTCAATGTCAGCCTTGGGGATCAAATTAACAGTATTGTATGTGGCTTACCTATATAAATAAGCTTCCAAATCATTATTTCATCCTAGTATCCTAGAAAATCCAAGCAAGCAAGGGTTATGCATTCTAAGTCTTTGCAAGGTCATCAAGATAGCTTTCAAGATCGGTCCTAAGGCATTCGAGGGCATATTTCTTCACCAATTGTTGCAGAAACTCAATATCTATCATTATAGAAAGTTTTTAATTTTATTATCTCATGTTGATGTTCATCTTTCATTATTTCATCATTTGGATTAATTACCTAAAGGGGGTTTGACCAAGACAAGCCCCCATTCCCTAACAATCAAACATTTTCTCTCTCTTTCTTTGTGTGATTGCAAAACTAGGTACTTTGAAGGCTTGGACATGATTGAAGAATAGGTTTCAAACTTGTTGAATTCATCTCCTTATTTGCAAGATTAAAATCTACACTAAAAGTCACTTACAACCTTTAAAACTAGGGTTTCAGATCCTCTCACCTAGAGGAACAAAAAGAGCATACCGAGAGGAGTAGATGAAAACTTTGAGTTTATAAAAAAGCCAAACTAGACTCATTTGCGACAATTGGTGAATGAGTCCCATTTATGGTCAATTTTGAGATTTTTATAGTTTCAGATACCTTTTTTGAGAAACCAGTTCTTGTACAGAAATCCCAATCTAGGATTGATTCACCCAAATTGGCGAATGAATCCCAGTGGGCCAAAGTTTCAGAATAAGTAGTATTTCAATTCTTCATTGAGGCCTCTACAAGTTTCTAGGTGCACACTTTTAGTTTTATAGATTTTTTTTATTCCATGGTCACTTCTAGGTCATTCATTGAAGCATTGCATCAAACTAGGGTTTTTACATTTCATCCTTCATTGGATTGTCTTTCCAAGTCTAAAATTTGTGGTGAACCCCTCATTTCCTATCATTCAATCCGCTAGAAAATTCCCTTTGTCAAATTTCAATCTCCTTTGCATTGAAATCTCAAGGATTTGTTCTTGAATGAAGTATAGAAAGACTTTTTGCCCTAGGTCCTAAAACCCTAGTAAAAGAACCAAATTTTTCTATGTTTCACCTTTCTAATTTTTTTATTTTATCTATCTATCTATTTCTATCCTATTGAAAAATAGAAAAAGAGGGCTCATACCCCAAATGGGATTAATCAAATGGAGGAAACTAATTTTTGACATGATGTTTCACTCAATTTTGAGACGTAAAATGCATAGATAACCATAAAAAAATATAACTATTACAATAGTAAAAAGGAAGGTTTTAAAATGTTGAAATGATGTGTACCTTATTGAAAAAGTGTTGTTTCAGGCCTCACTAAAGATTCATTCACCCAGTGGCAAATAGGTCCCTGTTAGGGTTCTGGAAAATTAGTTTTGGGATCCTATTCTTCAATGTCTGCACTCCCAAATCCTAGGTGTTCACCTCCCAAAAGTCAGAAATAAATCTTGTAAAGTAATTTTCATGATCTTGCGACAAAGATGACAACTTTAACAATTTTGCAGCTTTGACAATTCTACTCTCCACTTGATCTTCAACCTAAAACGTATAATCACACATCAAAGAGGAGAAAAATTATTGATTGTCAGGGAATAGGAGTTTTCCTTCATAAAACTGGGCCATTTTGGTAATTGAACCTTATGATGAAACAATGAAACATGAAACGTGAAACAATGATGCCTTGGATGAAATCTTAGATGATAAGTCAAGAATCTAGTATCAAGTGGCTTTAAGGAATGTAGATCTTGATCATAAACTTTGACATGATGAAATATATCTTTGATTTTTGCAATAAATTTCAACAATCTACCCTTGAATGCCTTTTAAATTCTCTTGAATTCTCTATAATTCTCTAGTGAAAGTACTCTTGTTTTCCTATTAAGATCTAGTTATTAATCTATGTAAAATTACCTTATATTTATATACTTATCTTAAGATTTAATCTCAAAATTCAAATAACACAAGCCGACATTAGATCTAGGATTCAAAATCATTAAAATCTCAAAAAGAATATGTTCAAAATGGGGTGTCCTAAGTTAAGGAGGACCCATTTACCATAGGGTGAATGTGACCTAGCATAGTCAAGTAGGACAACTTTCGGGACATGAAATAATATCTAAAAAGGGGGTCCTGGAACCTAGGAAGATCCCATTCACCAGCTGGCAAATGGGTCGCTAGGTGGAAAATAGGTTGTCAAGTGGCGAATGGGTCCATGATCACTAGCCTAGGACTCAAAGCTTACCAAATTAAGTGTTGTGAAACATTATCAATGAGTGTTGGGCTTTATCCCTCAGAAAATGCAATAAATAAGGATTGGATTAGAATTTAAGGGGCCAATTAAGCGCTAATTAGCCTCAACTAATTAATAAATTCATAGATTATTGTGAATGTGTAAAGAAACACTTTACAACACCCTAAATAAGGCACAATTAACTTCATTTTATCATTAATTAAATATTCTCAATCTAAGCATGAAAAAGGGTTACTTTTTTCTATGCTACATTTTGCCCCTACTTTAGTGAGAGTTTGCCCCCATGTCAAAATCACACTAAAGTAGACATTCAAGACACTTATGTCTGTAACAATGACAAATATACACAATCATACCCTATCAAAGACCAAGAAAATAAAGGATCAAGCATCAACTATTCCAAGACAATGTGGAACACAACGGTTTTTCCAAAAAAAACGATCAAGCTTTGATAGTCTTTCCAACATGATGTGGACTAGGTCTAGGCTATTTGTCAATAACATGTATTCTCACTTTGGGGTAGTGGAATCTTAGGCTGTCTACTAGGTGAGTATCCTAATGAGGTGTAAAACGAGAGAATCATATTATCCTCTCATACCACACAAAATTTATCCTCCTAAAAAATTCGATAAGGCACCAGGTGATACCACAATACTGGTTTACAATTTTCAGGCAAACTCGACACTGAACTGATTTTTTTAAACTAAATATTCACTTTCGAGCTCCTATAGTGGCTAAACCATGAGGAATTTGAAGATGATGCAAACTAGTGATTTGTGAAGTTTTGTCTATAGATTCTAAATATATATTTTTGAAAAACTTTGGAATCAAATTGCACTTTTTTTTTATCTCCTTTGAAAACTAGTTTTTATCAGTAAACAACATTTTTAGGGGATTCTCACCATATAAAACATAAAATTTTTGTATGATGGATTAAATTATAATTTTCTCGAATTTAGATTTGTAACTACGATATCTAATGAATTAATTTGGTTTCATAGTGTTCTATTAAATATTTTTTCTTTAATCAAGTTTCAAAGTCAAACCAATTACAATTCAGATATAGGAAAATTGCATATACAACATAACTTTATCTATATGTATCAAAATTCATTTTTTTTTTAATGGGTCAAGGACATCAATACCCAGCCTGAACATATTTTTTAAAATTTTATTTTGATAATCTACTATTTTTCCACATGTGCAGAACAAAGAGCTTGATTATCGGTGAAAAACCTACATTCACAAGAAATAAAAAATAAATATAATAATCAAATTAAATTTAATTAAAATTATACCTTTTTGAAAGCTTATAATAAGGAATACATACTTAGAAAAAAAAAAATTTAAATGAACTCATTTGATTGCCCAAAAGGTAAATCAAAAGTGGTTTTTTATCGACATTTTGATAGGTGTAAAGGAGACTCCGTTATAGGTATTGTTTAAAACTAGCAAGGTTCTATCCAAGGAGGCTTGGTCTAAGGTGGTTTGATAAACCCTCTTCAATTGGAATCCTTTAAATTGAACTTTTCAAGGCTTAAATCATTATATTTTTTAAAAATATGTGATTTCAGCAAAAATCAAGATCTCCCAGAAAGTTTTAACCACTATTGTGACAACACGCCACCACAACGCTAAATTATTTTAAATGTTTTGTCTACAGGTTTTTGTTCAAATGAATTCTGTTTCATGTAAGATCTTCTTCTTAGGGAACATCACACCTAATGTATCCAAGATAGGACAAGTCAATAATATCATATTACCACTTATGGGATGCCTCATTTTGCATCATGCCACTAAGGGAAATTGTATCCTTAGAAATATCACATTCTTGGAGGAAACCAAACCTAATGAAACCACCAAAAAAAGGATGCATCACAAGAAATAAAATCACACAATGAAATTTGAAAAATTTCAAAATATTTTATGGATGTATGCCAACACTTTAAAGAGGTTGCTAACACCATTATTGTGAGAACCTGTTTTAAAGTAGCCAATGTTTTATCCTTAGACATGAGAGATTTCCTTAAAAATCCATATGCCAAGTCATATGTTTGTAAAATAAATTTACACCATGAACAAGGAGGGAGGGGTTGCCCCAAAAATGCAATAACTAAAGATAACTTAGTATATCACATGTGAGATAACTTAAGGCATGTCATCCACATACAAAGATTTCTCTTATATATACGTGGAAGGTTGTCAACTAGCCAAAAGATACAACGACAAGTGACGTACAAGGACACGGCTACCTAACCCCTTGCCCCCACTTAGTGCAAGACAAGGATGATTCAAGATGATTGATGAGAAACATGAAAATGAGTATCAATTAGAGGAACTAGGTGCTTCAACACAAGGAAGAGCACCCCAACCCTTAAGATGTTGAATTTTATTACCCACAACCTTACATTCATTAGTAGAATAACAATGGACTCTATGATATGCACAAAATTAACTTTTGTAGTAGAATTTATTTTGTATTCTTGGAGAAAGAGATATCAAATGATCTTGGATGAGTATCGACAAGATAGTCTCTTGATCAATAGTAGAGGATGTTCCTTTATTTTGCAACAAAGATATCTCTTGCTTACTACAAGGTGACATACTTACACAAGACTCTTTAGATTGCAATATGTTATTCTCTTCTTTAAAGGAAGCTGTAAAATCTAAAAAACTCCAATCACTAGTGTTTTATGTGATGGCATTGATCTTAAGAAAAGGCTTATTTGTTTCTTTTGTTTCTTTTGAAGGGGAATAACCAAGATCACTAGTCATTTCTTGTTTGTTAGGATCTATAGGGACAAAGATACCTTGTTATATAGCACAACATCCTTTTTTACTATAACTAGATTGTTTCATACGTCAATAACCTTTTCTATAAATCTTTTTCATTTCTTTTAGATTCGGTGGTCTCTCAGAATCAACATCATCAAAGTTTTTTGTGTATGTTGTTTGTTCTAAAGTGGTTGAGGTGGATTCTTTCAAATTTTGTGTTGATGTTACCACTTTTTCTTTTCCATTTTCAGACTCTTTATTTATGATATCGTATTCTCCCATGAGTGTTCTTCTTTTGTTTTTCTTCCTTCATGGTTTCCACTTTTGTAATTTATTTCTATTCATTCAAGGGTTCGCATCCTTCTCTCTTAGTAATCAAACAAATTTCAATCATAGGATCGAATTTGAGTGTATAAAATTTGTTTTCATAGATGTATTTCATTTTTTGATGAGGGGTAGAAGGCACCCCACTCATGTCATGAATCCATGGTTTCCCTAAAAGAATATTATATGAAATATTTTGAGGCATAACATGGACGAGAGTTTTTAAGGTAACCTTTTCAATTATAATAGCTAATGTGATGAATCCAAGAGGTTGTTTTTCTATGTTATCAAACCCATGAATGGACAAAGAATCAGGGACAATGTCACTCCTATTCATATGAAGCTTCTCTATAAGGTTCACACTACACACATTAAGAGCTGAACCACTATCAACAAGGGTTCTCTTTATGCCAATTTGATTAACATAAGATATTATCATGAAAGCTTCATTTTGTTTACTCCCTTCTAATGAAGGTAACTAATATTGATGGAAAGTAATGTCTAGGTTGACCAGAGTTATTGCTTGAATTTAGGTTGCCACATCATTTTGTTGCACATTAGGAGGAGTAGGAGCTTATTGTAAAGAACTTTAAAGCATGTTATTATAACTAGGTGAGGCTTGAATAATGTCCCATATGGATATCTTAGTGCGATTATTCTCAAGTTGTTGAACAAGATCATACTTTTTTCCACTTTGTAAAGGAAAACGATGACCACTAGGCAAGATAGGGTTAGGCAATGGGAGGGATGTTTGAGTTGATTGTGTTGGTTGCTAATTGTTCCTAGTATTATATGTACAAGCAACAATATTGTAACTCATTTGTTGTGAAATATTATTGTTATTAAGTTTCCTTTTAGGTCGTTCTAAAATAAGCACAGATTTATTTTGAACGTGTGGTTGTTGTGAGGGTGGGTATTTGGTAAGAAGTGGCTTAGGAGACCATTTCAAGGGATATCTAATGTGCATAACCTCAAAATTCTTGTCCTTATTTTCATGATATATTATTGAAGGTGAGTCTAATATCTCTTCATCATCTTCATCTAAGGAATTACTATTGTCAATTTTTCTCATTTTCTTCCACCATCATATCTTCCCTAGTAGGAGAGATTTTAGGAGAGCTACAAACTAGATGCTCATAACAATCAATGTTTGGTTCTTCTAAAATCACTTCATCATAAGTAAGGGAGTTATCAATGGTTGGATTTTCTTGTTTATCAATGATGGTATCTTCTTCCTCAATGATTTTTTTCCTAGGGGAAGAGAGACAAATATGACTCTTAGAAATCTAATTAGTTTGAACTTCTAACACCAAAATATCTTCATCACAAATAAGAGAGATATTGAGAGAAGACCAAATTTGATTGTCATGATTGTCCACTATTGTATTCTCTTTTACTAGTAAAGCATACACATATGGGGAAGATTTGAACTTTCTCTTAACATGCTTAGGAGGGTAAGATATGAACATTGTGTTCCCAAAAATGAAAATTACTTTTATCCATCTTATGCAATGCTTCAAGAATGTAAACAATGTATATCCAAAGATGAAAAGTACTTTTATCCAATATATGAAAAACTTCAAAAATGTAAACAATGTGTATCCAAAAAAGAAAAACACTTTTATCAAACTTATGCAAAGCTTCATGAATGTAAACATTGTGTATTTAAAATTGAAAAGTACTTTCATCCATATTATGCAAAGCTTCAGAAATGTAGACATTTTCAAATTTGATAATGTTTTCTATTGAAATGATTTTGGAATGATTCAAAAATGGCTACACTAAATGGATGATTTTGACCTAGATTCATAGAAGATAATTTCCTAAAAATTTCCAGATTGATACTATAGGTTACTAGCAAGCCTAGGAAAAATAAAAAGTCAATAGAAAGCTCAGAAAAGTTGTTTTTTGTAGGCCTGTAAGGACTCATTCGCCTAGAGGTGAATGGGTCTTGGTATACATTTCTGGGAGACTCTGAATCTGATATTGAAGCTTAGGAACTATGAAAAATTGTTTCCTTAGTATCCCTAATAGGGACCCATTCACCCGATGGCAAATGGGTCCTAGTATAGGGTTTTTAAAGATTGAAAAGTGTGATTTCTAAGTGAGTAGATTCATTTTTTTTTTCATGTCTATAAGCATCAATTCTATAAAATATTTTCCAAATTTTAGTCTTTTGAATGCAATGATCACTAAAGTTGAATGGTGGAAAATGTGACTAAATTTAATGTGAAATGTTAATCTAAATGATGGAATGGTGATGTCAATGTTAACACTATGAAAACTAAACTCAGATCTAATTATTTTTTTCTAATTTTTAGTGAATATAAGCAATGAAAACATGTAAATTTACCCTAAATGTAATGAAAACTATTGCAAACTAAGATCTAGGGTTTTAATGCACTCCAAATCATAAAATTAGGATGTTCAAAAGATCCGGTTCACCAAAATGAAACATAGAAAAAGATGGTTCACCCAAAATGGGATTAATCAAATAGAGGAACCCTATTTTTGACTTGATGTTTCACTCAATTATGAGAGGTAAAATACATAAATAACCATAAAAAAACCTAATTGTTATAATAGTAAAAAGGAAGGTTTTTAGATGCTGAAATGATGTGTACCTTGTGAGAAAGTGTTGTTTCAGGCCTCACTGAGGACTCATTGTACCAATGGTGAATGGGTCCCTATTATGGTTCTATAAAATTATTTTCAAGATTGTATTCTTCAATGTTTGCACTCTCAAATATCGGGTGTTCAACTCTTGAAAGTTAGAAATAAATCCTGTAGAGTACTTTTCATGATCTTGTAACAAAGATGGCAACTTTTATAGTTTTGCAACTTTTAAAGTTTTACTCTCCACTTGATCTTCAACCTAAAACCTACAATCACACATCAGAGAGAAGGAAATTGTTGATTATTAGGGAATAGGGGTTTTCCTTAGTCAAACCCCATTTTGGTAATCAAACCTTATGATAAAACAATGAAACATGAAACATGAAACAATGATACCTTGGATGAAATCTTGGATCATAAATCAACGACCTAGCATGAAGTGGCTTAAGGAAGTAGATCTCGATCATTAAATTTGATTAGAAATGATGCTTGAATTGAATCTTCAATGCTACAACAAGACATTAGTTGAACAACATGCATGATGTACTATGAATTTGACATGAAGAAATAGATCTTTGATTGTTGCAATAAACTTCAATAATTTGCGCCTGAATTCCTTTGAAATTCTCTTGAATGCTCTATAATGCTCTTGTAAAAGTACTCTTTATTTCCTATTAAGATCTAGTTATGAAACTATGTGAAATTTCCTTATATTTATACTTATCTTAAGATTTAATCCCAAAATTGAAATAAAACAAGCCGATATCAGATCTAGGATTCAAAATAATTAATATCCCACCAAGAATATGTTCTGTAAGGGGTGTCCTAAGTTAAGGAGGAACCATTAACCATAGGTCAAATGGGTCCTAGCATAGTCAACTAGGAAAAGTTTCAAGGACATAAAATATCATGTAAAAAGGGGGTCCTAGGACCTAGGAAGGAACCATTCACTAGGTGGAAAATTGGTCCTAGGTCACTAGCCTAGGACTCAAACCTTGCCAAATTAAGTGTTGTGAAACATCATTAATGAGTGTCAACCTTTATCCCTTAGAAAATGCAATAAATAAGGCTTGGATTTAAATTTAAGCAGCCAATTAAGCTCTAATTAACCTCAATTAATTAATAAAGCCTTATATTAGTGCGAAAGTGTAAAGAAAAAATTTATGACACCCTAAATAAGGCACAATTAAATATATTTTATCGTTAATTAATTATTCACAATCTAATCATGAAAAAGGGTTACTTTTTTCTACGGCACACCTATATATTGTTGGAACACAACAATATACTAAGAGTGGGGGTTTGAATTAGTAGAACTTAAAATTTAGCTCTTAAAACCTTTTGTGGATACTACTTTATTTAAACCTTAATGTGCATCTATCAAACATGTGATACATAAATATAATCAACCACACAAAACATCACATAACACATGATATATGTGGAAAAATAGGGATGGGAAAAACCATTGTGAGAAATTTTGCTAGGATCTATCATTCTAATCTGACCTCACAATCTGAATCTCTATTACAGTTAATTACAGCTACAACCCAAGGAAGCACCTACTCCCTAACCTAGGAGCTGCAACTCCAAAGAGATGTGTGAATCCCTTACTCTGAGCACCAGCTCAGTACAAATGAGGCTACAACCTCTTACAACATTAAAAGCTAAAAAATGCATAGAAATGGTTCTACATAAACTTGAGATGCATCCATACATACAATACTTTGTTTCATTTTACTACAACTTACAATTTGATATTGTAGCTACACTCTCAGCCACTCATACCTCTGGTCTATACTCTCCTCTACTTTGCACTCTCTTATCTATTGTATTCTCAAAACACACTTCTCTTTGTTCAACACTTAATGCACTCACAAACTACTCACTCTTCTACACACTTCCTAACTTGACACATTGACAATACCTAAATGTCTTCCTTCTTCACCAACTTGCAATTACTACCTCGATATCTACACCCTTATCCAGATCAACTTTCTCATCATAGTAGGGTTTCCCTTATTCTCTAATCTTCACTAGTAAGAAGCTAGTTCACCTTGAGCCTTGCACCATTGTCCAAATCATCTAATAGAGTCTATCAGATCTTTTGATTTTCATTCTACCTCTGCATTGAGCCGCTTTCACATTAATTTCATTTCAAATAATTTTCTACGAATATCAACATGTCAGAATACTAGGTTCAAATTTTAATTATATGTGTTATGTTGTCCATATGATCAGATTCGATTGTGATCACATCTTAGTCTATATTACAGCCTTGAAGATCAAATCTTCATTTATATTGGTTGTTGGATGTAGCTGGACCAATTGATTTTTTCCTCTGTGTCAGTTGCCAATCAAAACCCTTGTTCACACATAGTTAGCCATTTCAGATTTCTTTCTTTCAATTTTGGTCATCGATCTCTTTCTTCACTCTAGAATCCATTGACTCTCATTCATCATCGTATCTTTAAAACATAGTCATAAAATCAATTACCTTTAAACATGCACCGTCGATCTCCATTGACTGATGATCACCATTAGATTAATTGCATAACAATCTGCATCATAGATCTCTTTATACACCATTTTCCATATGCGAGGTCCATGAGGACACACATCCAAAGTCTGCTATCCCACGAGGTCTGACAACAAACCTTGCGAGGTCTACAGGCTGTTGCCATTTGTCGTTCGCGTCATCACCACCTAATTTGCAACAACAATGTGAATTAGGATATCGAGTAATCATAGTTTTCCACATGTTCATCTTTGTCACAATCTGTCAGTGTATTGAGTCTCACCAGATTCACTGTGGACACCATCAAATCTTCTACATTCAATCATTGTCATTCATCATTGTGCATACATCATCTTCCACTATTTGGTCCCATGATGTATACTGTGAGCACCGTTGATCTTCAACATTCAATCACGGTTGTTCCTCGCCGACCTCGCGAGTCTTGCCAAAATCTCAACGGAGTATGCGAGCACCATCAGATCTTGCAATCTCAATCACACCCGCCAATCATGTTAAAGGGGAATATTTGCATGAATTAGGAAATATTAAACGCGATAAATATTTGGTTAGTGAATAAAGGCAATGTGAAGGGGTTTGTCACCTCCATGAGATGAATGACATAGGTTATTACTTATGTGAGATACAACCGCTAATACATAGTTAACGACAAATTAAAACTTTTGTGAATGCTATGACTATAGTCTTGTGTACATGTAGTGTTTAACTGATAAACCCTAAACTAAGAGCATGAACAAATGAATGCATACATCTCCATTGACATCAAGACCTGCACAGTACCTTGCTGAAAAGCTCTTGAGAAACCCAATTCAAATCTACCATCTAATTTTCCATTAGATCAACTATTCTCACACTCATCTTCTATCATTATGCCAACAATTTTACATGCATGATTTGGAATTTTGACATCAATGACAACCATATGCCAATATATATCCCTTTTTCTCTCACCCCCACACAAACTCATACACACACTCTCTCTCTCTCTCTCTCTCTCTCTCTCTCTCTCCCTCTCTCCTACTTTTATATTTCTCTCTCTCCATGTATATATCTTTTCTCTATATGTCTCATTCTATATTTTTCATTCTATATTATCCTCTTTATATTTCATAGATTTTAATAATGATAAATTAGAGAAAAATAAAATGTGAACTTTATAGTAAAGAGACACATTCTATTCAAAAGAGAAAGTTGAATCTACTTTCAGGTTCATTGCTCACCTACAAATTACTTTTACATAATTACTTTATAATACATGGAGTTCATGTATATCTTGATAGATAGAATTATTCTAATAGATATTCAATGAGAACAATAAACACTATTATAATTTTTTTTATCTTATTGAAAAAGAGAGACCCATTTCTACATTACAAAAATCAAATTAGTATCAAAAGAACACCAATTGTGAATAGATGATGAAGAATTTCCACAGAAATTAGAATAACCTCTTACAAAATCTATAACCTACATGAATTCTGAGAAAATGGAAAACTAAAGTAAACATAACATAGTTGACACTAAACATAGTGAATTAAAACATCAAATAAAAAGTAAAATTTTAGACCTAAAACTATACTAAAAAAGAGATAGTCATGTGCTCCTAGCAAAATCACCCATTAAGAAATATATTCTCTAAATGAGAATCTATTTATAAATATGAGTGTTCATCCATCTTCCATTGATTCCTTTAACTTCTATTAAGACCCCTAGGCTCTAAAACCTAGATGTAATATTAGTGATTAAGAAAGGCTCATCAAAAAAGTAAAATATGCATGAAATTACCCATGTGAGAAAATTACCTCTTAGTTTCAACAAAAAATACATCTATTACAGAAAAAAAATCTATGATACAATGTATGTTAAAGTCAAAATCAACATCACTAGTTTCAAAATTGTGACTTCTGTTGCACAACATTATATTTTTTATTTGAACACTTCAATAAATATATTTTAAGTTTTATAAAGTTCAAAATATTGTTTTAAACTTGAACCAAAAATAAGAGTGACCAAATTTGAACATGTGTCCACTTGGAGACACTTTTTTTCACCAACTCTCCTTTTGTAATTGGAAATTGTTGAGGATACTCTTGCTTCATAATAAACCTATTAGCGAAGAGAAAACCAAATACAAACTTGTAGGAATATTGCTAGACAACTCATGATGTTTTGGTTTATATTTTACCCACATTTAAAGTTATAGAGGCCTCATAGACCTTGAGATATTATTTTTTAATTGTATAACATCGTGAAGGTCTTCCAATGCTTAAACATATCTTTTTCTTCTCTTCTAGAATACACTACCTTCCTATGAAAAATATTATTATGATCTCCCATGTCTCCAAGATTATATGGCTCTATTGATTCTTCCATAGAAATCAATGGGTTTCTTATTCTAATTATTGTTCATATCAAACTATTATTTGAGAGAAAGCATTCCTTTCAATATAGCTTTTTCATTGGGTTAATCATATCATCATTATCCTTGTTTATATCCCAATGCTTATCTTCATCTATAACATAAGGCTCAGATAGTATAGTGCGAGAGAGTAATCAACTATGCAAATGAAGAAATATTTCTCAAATAATGAATGATTTGACCAAATAATGTTTTAGTCCCAATATAAAGAATAATAGACCATTGTCTCCCCAATTTGAGTTTTATTTTTCATGTTGGATTGTTTAGATTATATTTAGCTTATGTTTGTATTTCTTTAAGAACGTAGTCAACACACAATTATGAAGTTGATGAATACTATCAGTTTTATTTAAATTTGATATAAAAAGAAAGAGACCAATTGTATCACCAAAACTAATACAAAGAAAAATGCATTTTTAAAAAAAAATAGCATATCTTAAATAAATTTAGTTAAAAAAATTCTCTCATTTGATTTAATTTTACTTTTTCATATTAATTATTTATGAAAAATCAAAACTCAATAGTATGAACATTAAAATCAACCATTAAAGAGTAAATATATCTTAAAACAAAGCCTTCAATCATAAAGATGACACATATGGTATGAAATAATTCCACCTATGCCTGCTGCCTCTTGATTACCTCGACAAAAACTATTAATATTAATTTTATAAAATCCCAAAAAAGAAAATTACCATTTACCAACTCTGTTTACCTTATTGGAAGAGCTAACCTGAAAATTATCACCGGTCAATCATAAGACGAGATACAAATCCTACAAGATTTAACAGTAAGAATGCATCTCCATCATATGGACCAAATACAAATCTTACTAAATTTAACAGACGACACCAGATGAAAATCCTAACACAACGAAAGACACACAAAATAGTCGCTTTATTCATACCAATTCGATAGCAATACTTTTTAAGCCTGTATTTCGGATAAAGCATAGATTATCGGCATTGAATGTAGAGGCTCTTCCATCCAAAACCACCGCAGTCGGTTGTATTGAAAGAAAGCCTAGTATGCATTTTACCCAGGCAATTCTCACTATTATAAAGAAAGACAGGGTGTCCGTCGTATATAAAATTGTATCCTCCGTGGTAGCTTATGCCAAAACATGATCCACAACCACTCCAACCTTCACCCTGGTTATCACACCCAGGCCCTTCCCACATAGTAAAAGAACTACCCACACAAGGCTTTAAAATCAAGAGCCATACAAGCAATACTCCCATTAATTTCAAAACATTAATTTTATCCATAATGTTACGAAACAATGTAGATGACAGATCAAATGGTTAGATGTACCGCTGAAGGAATTGTGGTTTGTATTTATAGAGGAAGAGTAGGCTTCGACAACGTGTCTTTTGTTGTTTGAATCGCCAAGATAAGTATTGGATGAGTTTTTGCTTAGATACAGGAAACGTCTCAAGTATGGGTTGTTCTGCGTTTCCAAGGCCTGCAACTGATATGGTGGGGCGTCCTTTCAAACTATCTGCCTGTGGAAACCGATTTTCCCTAAACGATTTTTTTGTTGTTTGTTGGCCGGCTAACGGGATATTTAGCTTCTGATTTCGACTGGCATTATCTCCTCTAGGTATTCCTTTTTGCTTCTCCCTCATTTAATTCTGAAATTTGGATCTTATTATTAGTATTCTCCTGGTTAGCGAGCTGACCTGTTTTTCTACTACCTGCCTTCACTAGATAATATCGCATCCAAAAAATTAACAGCTGTTAACAAATCAAACGCTAGAATATTATATATTATAATGGCTGTATATGTGTCTTCATTAATCAGGAGCTGTGACCTTCGTGAAAATTTGCTGCAACAGCAATAGCTGTCTTAAACATGATTTCAAGCATTAATGATGGTATCTATATCTATTAAGAAACATTGTGATCGGGCAACGCTTCATCGGGTAATACGTCTGCCAAGTACCTGCCTTTATATCTATTGCTATAGCAGTAGAAAATGTATTTTGATAATATAAATAATAATATAAAAAATATTTTTATTATCTAACATTTTATTTGATAAATCAATATATAAATAATTATCAATATATGCTTATTTAATAACATAGAAAATAAAATTATTTAAAATACAATTAAGATTAAGATTAAAATATTTAATTATAAATATTATAAAAATAATATTATTTGAGTTAAAAAATATATATATAACTGTGTTTGGGATTATAGTATTTTATTATGAATATATTTATTTACTATTTATTAGATAATAGATAGTAATCTATATTAATTAATTATTTAAACAATAAAATAATTAATCATTATTAACTAAAACTAATATATTATATTAATAATTATATGAATGTTATATTATAAATAAATATATAAATAATTAATATTTTTATAAATATTATTATTGCAATAATTATTATATATACAATGTATTATTTATATGAATATATAATAATTCACTATTATGTTAATAATAATACATTATTAATAAATAAAATATAAATAAATTTATTGAAAAAAAGTACACTTGCAAAAATATATATTAAATTATAATATTATTTTACTCATAAATATAAGATTTGGAAAAAAATTTAAAAAATGAGGAAGAATTGCATTAAAAATATAATTTTCATTACTAGTACAATAATAATAGATTATATTATTACCTAGTATTATATGTATATTTCAAAATATTTGGAAGTGCATGTTCTCTTTTACAAGCTTGCAAAATAATTAAGCATTCTATAGGTCAAAGATGTTTGCACCAAGGGGACAGGTGTCAACAGTATGCAAGGTGAGTGCAAGATAGATTTGTGAAATGTAGGAGATGCACAAAGTGTCACCATGTGACTAGTGGGCCTAGTAAGGTCAAAATTTCTAGTTGCTTGAGAAGCATTCCCTTCTAATTAATCAAAAAACATTAGTTCATACTCTTATTTCTAAAAAAGATGTTTACAAAATATTTATTTTTCATTAAATAATTATTCTTACTTTCCATCTTAATGTGATTGTGAACCATGTGGAGGCTTAGCGAGAAAGTGCACAACAAAAGGATGTTGTCTTTACTCCACTAATGCACCTAGTTGACACATTCAACTCTTATCCAAGGTTTTGAATCTAGAACCATTTCTTCAACAATTGCATTTGAAACTAGAACAAAACTATCCTCAATATGTAAGAACAATATTTTATCTTATTGTTAGATCTATTCTTTCTATTGGTCTGTTTGCCAGTTTGGGTCACATCGAACGAGTTGTAGGGAAGCTCAATGAAGAGGAAGAGGAACAAGAAGACAAGATAGATCTTCACTTATGCTGGCCCGATCCAAAGGAGTAGATCAAGGCATAATTGTAGTTGAAGCTCTTTGTATCCATGACTAGAATGTTTCCCTCTCTATTTGCATCATGCATGAGTGAGAGGGAAGTGAAGTTGAACCAACACTTTTGATTGATCCTCAGTGACTCCACACCCACATCAATCCTTCGCTTGAAATGAGTGCCATTCATTTTCTCTAGCCTTTGTGCAACAAGAGCTTATGATTGATATTGCAAGAGCTTGTAGAGAATGATCCAATACAGTTATGAGCATAAAATCCTAGTTGCAAATATTTTTCACAAAGTGTGCAACAATTCTCCCCACCACCTTAGAAGAGACCCATAATTACAAGGAGGACCCAAAACAAATGATCCAAAATGTAGTTGATAGGCTCAATGAATCCAGCTGAGTAACAAAGTAAATGCAAGATCAAGCTATGAAATGAATAGAGATCCTAATTATAAATTGGGCTAGGAGGGTAATTCCAATTTTTTGACAATCTAGAGAGATTCTAACCCATCAATCAGTTTCTTCTCCACACCCCTCTCTCTCTCTCTATATATATATCTATGTATCTAAATTTGTCTCTTTCTCCCATTCTCTATCTTTTGAGTTTGTCTCTCTTTATTAGATGATAAGCTACATATTGTTGAGCTCTGAGCGTGAAAAAAATCTCACACTTACAAAACACTATTGATTCACTGGTAAAAATATTTCAACTATAATTGAATGGTAAAATAGTTGTAGTTTAATGGCCAAATCCTCTAAAATATTAGGTAAAAGCCTCCAAAATCTCACTTATCATGTAAAAGATAAATAAATATTGATTTGACAACTGGATGTGAACATTTTATTCTCACTTGGAGTATTTTTTGTCAATTTCATGACAACTTTCTTTTTTCATTTGTATTGACCTTTATGTCTTAAATATGTATGAAAATATTTCATAATCAAATAATGCTTAATTTATTTATTTTAAATATAGAATTATCTAAATTTATTTCATTCCATTATTTGGCATTTATTATTAATTTTTTAATCTAGCCACATGCAACTAGAACTTGCAGCACATCCATGCACAAACAGATACTCTGTAACAAATTAACATACATATAGTTTTCTACTAGCCTAATCCTTGAATCTCCTTTAGGTGCAAGTGCTAGTATACATACCTCTATCTATATAGAATTTTCTCACCCTCTATCTCTCTTTCATTTTCCTAATATCTCCAAAAATCAATTAAACTATCATATTTTTTAAATATTAATTTAATTTGTTCTATATATAAATTAGTAATCATAATAATTTCATATGTATATTTAATAATTTTTATTAAATAGAATACAATATATAATAACAATAATGTAACCTATATATACTATTATATTTACTAGTAAATATAATTATATTATATCTAATTTAATCTATATTATATAAAATATATATAATCTATTAATTTGATTTAATGTGCACCTAGGCACAATTTTCTATTGTTATTACCATTTTTCAAGTGCGACACAAATATTTCACATAGATTAACTATTATAGAAGTATTTAGTGTGCAAAAAGATGCAAAAATCATCATTAACCTAGAATTTTTTCTCAATTCTAAGAAAAAATTTAGAACATGATGATGGTAATAAGAACTTCTCTACAACTTAACTGAAGTGTAACTTTAAGCAAAGTTAAGCCTTTTAACAATGTGGTGGGGAACAAGATTAAAATGCATATGAAAAATGCTAAGGTTTGGAACAAGATTAAAAGCGGAGGGTTGATTCCTTTTCTGGAGAAGCTTCATGGCTCTATCCAGGAGGCCACAAATCTCTTCGCCAAAAATTGGAATGATGGTAATTTGACTTTGTTTTGTAGGAATGTGGAACTCAACGAAAATCTTATTGCTTATGTTACGAGATTACCCACTGATGGGAAGAAGTTCTTTAGGGACAGGGCTTTTTTTGATGAAGCCGTTATCAGATTTCCTAAAAAGGATAAGGAAAGGCTAAGTATGATCAAAATTGCTAATAGTTACTTCGATGTGGACTCCATAAAGGCGATCTAGAGAAAGGTTCTTTGGGTCATCATGGAGTACATTACTGTGGATGGGCGCTTCACTAAAGTCTATGGCTACCACTTTTCTTTTCTCAACCATTTCTGACACAAGGTAAGGGTCTCTATCCCCTATTATCTTTTCTACTCCTTGAAGAAAAGCTTGGAGGACAACAAGAAAAACCCCAAAAGATTTCCCATTCTGTACACTAGGTTAATTAGGCTAACTGTTGAACATTTCCATGTGCCCACTCCTGCTATCTTGGAAACCAACCCCCACTCTGAGAGTGATGATACTGAGCCTAGTGACTCAGACTATTTTCCTAACTCTAGCCCGGTCAGAAAAGCCCCTAGCTTGCATGCTGGCCCTTCTAGGGATTCTGGTAAAACCCACGTTGAGCTTGAGCTTGATAGTCCTCCCCTTAAGATTAGCCCTGCTGACAAGAAAACCCAAGCCAAAAGCCTTGTTTCCTACTCTGAAGAGTCCTCTAAGTCAGAGGAGTTTGAGACCAACAAATCTGAGCGTTGTGTTGACCCTCTGCCGACATACATATTAATGATAACTCCCTTGTTAACACTGGAAAGGAGCCCTCTTTGGATTATCTCAACCTCACCAAAACAAATTCTGAGTCCCACTCTAAACTCTTGGATTGGACTTTCTCTGAAATTAATGAGCTGAAAATTAAAAACTGGGCACTACAAAGTAAGATCAAGGAAATGGGTGCTAAGATTGCTGAGATGGAAAAGAAAGAAGTGGTTCATAGTAATAGAAAGATTGACACCAAAGCTGAGAACCTAAGGAATACCATCAAAAATGTCGCCAAGCAAAATAACCGTATAGCAAGACATAATGCTATAATCATTAATGCGATGACTGAGAAGCTCGATAAAGCCTAGCAGGGGTCTTTGGTGGTTGATCTAGAGGATACCGAGGATAAAATCCAAGATACAGAAGCTGGCATTTCAAGAAGAACCAGAGCCAATCTGAAGCGCAAGGCCCCCCTTACTCTAAAAATGACTCAAAATTTTAAGAAGGGGGTTAAAGATATGCAAGATCTGGAGGTAGAGACAGAGTGTTTCCTTAGGACTCTAAATTAATAGCTGGGGTTTTCTTTGTTCTTTCTCTGTTGGACCTTCTTTTGCGACCTGTCTCATCCTTTTTGGTTGGTTGCTGTTGGTCTTTTCTCGGGCAGCTATTTTGTTTCGTGAAACTCTGGTGTCCTCTTTGTTGTTTTGTAAACTTTGTAGTTTCGGGTCCCTATAAAACCCATTTTACCACTTTTATCAAAAATAATGTGGTGGGGAGTACTATCTCCCAAGAACACATTTTCTCTTTCTAAGACCTACTCTTTGGTCTTGCTAGGGTATTCTTCTCTACCCTACTTAGAGGTCACTCCTAAGACCCCTATCTCCTTATAGGACTCTCCACCAATTTCAAACTCTCACCTCCACTCTCACACACCTACTAAGCACATTTGGGCTCAACTTTCCCACAACATTCCCCAAGCCATTCTTAGGACTAGGAATAGGTATTCCAACTATTCCTTGGGTATTCTTACTCCACTTTGATCCATCTTGTTGGATTCCTTCCATATTTATCCATCATATTCAAGAAAACCTTATTTTTAGGCCTTGTAGCCTTTTTGGTCAATTAGGCCTCCTAAAACCAGCGTTCTTGGAATAACTCCAAGACTTCCATAATAAAATCCCAAAATATTTAGGGATTCTCTCTATAGACCTCCTAGGCTTCAAGGTTTACTAGTTTTTAGAACTCCTTGGTGTTCGTACATAGGTCTGTCACCAAACCCCTATTTTAAAGGGTTTCTAGGGTATGTGACACAATCCGATTTCTTTAACTTAATTAAGGGCTCTAATGGCCTCCTCTGCACTTCTCCTTGCATAAACATGTCCAAGACACATACCCCTACACCTCTACACCATTGATTGGCGCAAACCAATCCGTTAAGAAAGCCTTCTTGCTACTGTTATTTTCAAGCACCTAGCCAGAATGCCCCTGCACTCGCCTAGAGATTGATGGATTCACTAAATCTCCTACAAACAAAGACTACACAAACCATATGTACACTATATATAGAGTCCCCTACTTAATTCCAAGAGGCCATGGAAGTTCAACCATAGGAATTCAAGTGGGGAGCATCATTTACAAAATTGGCCCTGAACTAGGCAGTGGAACAATAGCACACAAGAACTTACAAAACTATTAACTAGTCATGCCAAACAACTAAAAAAATGCCACACAAAGTAGATACAAGTCACAAATTAAAGTTTCAATGCATTAGTTCAGTCCTTTCAATCCATTAAATGACTAGATGAAGGCTCTGTTACAAAAACACAGTCAAAAAATTCTTCTTTCCAAGTCACAATCCGTACTTCCAACTCTTCCAACTCATCCAACTGTCAGGTTATGGTTTTGTGTTAGCTTATATATCCTATCCCCACATGTTGGGATCCTTAGGTTGGGCTTAGAACAACATAAAAGCTTCCTAGTGTTTAGGAAAAGGTTGTCATGACAACTCTGTAAGATGTCCTAAGAATACACAAACTCAAGACTCCAAAAAAACTTTCCACAACACACACACATCAAATCAACCTTGGGAATTTATCAAATAGTCCTTATTACCTTGGTGGTTTTCTAGAACCACCTACAAGCCAAAATCTACTAAGATCTTTCAAAAGACCTTAAGATGCTCCTGCACTATTCTCCCCCTCCAACAAGGAAGTTGAGAAACCTGTGGTGTTAAGAACTCCTCACTGATACCATGCTTCTTGAAGTCACTCTCTGCTATCCAAGTAGCCTCTGATTGTGGTTGGTGTCTCCATTTCACTAGGTGCTCCATGTATGTCTTATGCCTAGTCTTCTTCTTCACCCTTGAATCCAGAATCTTGTCAACCTGTGGTATGATCTGATCTGTTACCTTGAGTTCTTCCTCATCCTTACTCACCTTAGTATTGTACTATTCATCATTCATCTTTGTTCCTTTATATTTGACCAAGTCTTTCACATTGAAGATAGGAGAAATGGACAAATCCTTGGGTAATTCCACCTTGTAGGCATTTTGACCATATTTAGCCAACACTTTGCATGCCCCTATCCTTTTCATCTATAGCTTACCTGGTATGCCTTTATATAGTCTAGCCTTGTTCAAGTATACCATTACCAAATCACCTATCTCAAATTGTAGATCTCTCCTCCCTTCATCTCTTTTAGCTTTCAACTTTTGATTAACCTCCATTAGTGTCTTCTTTACTTACTCATGAACCTCTCTCATTGACTGAGAAAAATCATTAGCATGACCACTCATTCCTTCATAACCCTTTAGGTATTTTAGCTCAAGCACAACTCTTGGATGTAACCCATATACAATTTCAAATGGACTCATACTAGTAGTCCTGTTTGTGCTATCATTATAGGAAAATTATGCCTGTGGAATAACATGTTCCCATCCTTGTCCATACTCTTTAGTTAGACATCTCAACAAGTTACCAAGCACCCTATTTATCACCTCTGTCTTTCCATCCATTTGAGGATGATATGCAAAACTATGAGACAAGTTGGTTCCTAGCCTCCTCCAAAGAGTCTTCCAGAAGTGTCCCATGAACTTCACATCTCTATCCACAACTATGCTCATTGGAAACCAATGTATCCTTACTATCTCCTTGAAGAATAGATGGGCAATGTGACTAATATCATGTGTTTTTTTGCATGGGATGAAATGACTCATCTTACTGAATATGTCCACTACCACAAACACACTGTCCAAACCAGTTGGTGTCCTAGGTAGCCCTACTATGAAATCCATACTTATGCACTCCCATGGTCTGTTTGGGATGGGAAATGGTTGGTAAAGACCTGCATTTGTTGATGTCCCCTTTGCCTTCCGACACACTCCACATTGCTCAACATACCTTCTTATATCTCTCTGCATTTTAGGCCACCAATAGAACCTCTCCACTAAGTCTAGGGTCTTGTTTAACCCAAAGTGTCCACTCAAACTTCCATTATGCTTTTCTTGGATAAGATTCTCCCTCATGGAACCTCTTGGAGCACATAGTTGTTTCCCTCTAAACAATAGACCATTCTGTAAAGTGTAGTCTGCATACTCACTGTGAAAATGATTTTGAAAATTAGTACACACCTTATAGATCTTTGAGAAATCTGAATCTCCTTCATAAAGATCCTTGAACCCTCCAACCCCTGTACTCTACAGTTGTATCTCCTATATGGTAAGTAACCGTCTACTAAGGGCATCTGTAACTTTGTTATTGACCCTTTCTTGTGCTTGATAGTAAAAGTGTATGATTGTAAGAACTCCATCCAATTAATATGCCTCAAACTAAGCTTCTCTTGTGTGTTTATGTAGCTTAGGGCCTGATTATCAATGTATACCACAAATTCTTTAGGCAATAGATAGTGCCTCCACTTCTTAAGGGCTTGCACTAAAGCATATAGATCTAATTCATAGGATGAATATCTATACTTTGCTTCATTTAGCCTCTCACTAAAGAATGCCACTAGCCTGCCTTCTTGGCTTAGGATTACACCCACTGCTATGTTGCTTGGATCACATTCCACTATGAATAGTTTGTCAAAACTTCATAAAACCAGTATTGGCTAGGTAGCTACTTCCTTTTTCAATCTCTCAAATCCCTCATTGGATTCTTTGGTCCACACAAACTTTTCCTTAAGTCCTCCTTTGATAGTGTCAAGGACTAGTGCACAGATTTCACTAAATATCCTAATAAACTTCCTATAGAATTGGGCTAACCCATGGAAACTTCTGACTTTAGTCCGTGTCTTGGGAGTAGGCCAACTGACAATGGCTTCAACCTTGATCTTATCTATCTTAAAGTTCCCTTGAGCTACTAAAAATCCTAGGTAGACTAGCTCTTGTTTCATAAACTCACTCTTCTCAAGATTTATGGCGAGCTTCTCCTCCTAAAGTTTCTTCAACACAAGTTCCAGGTGCTTCATATGTTCCTCTTTTGTTTTACTAAAGATGACGATATCATCTAAGTAGACTACCATAAAGACTCATATATAGTCCTTCAAGACCTCATTCATCACCCTCATAAAAGTGCTAGGTGCATTTGTAAGCCAAAATGGCATTACCAACCACTCATATAACCCCTATGTGGTCTTTAAAGCCAACTTCCATTCATCTCCCTCTTTCATCCTAATCTGATAGTGTAATGACCTAAAATATCCTGTAAACATCAACAAGTGATTAGTTGTACCTGCAAGTTAATATAAATAAAATAATGGAATACGAATAGAGAATAAAAAGAAAAGAAAGGAATTAGATAGATCTCACCCATGTCTTCTCTCCTCCATGCTTCACTTCCATTATACCTTCTTGAGATTGCTGCAATAGTAATATGCCCTCAGGTTTTGTGAGCAAGTTACTATTTGTCTAGCCCTAGCTAAGCCTTTGAAGGATTTTAAAACTTAAACTAATGTGCAAACTAGAAACTTTATTCTAATATGCAAATAGTAATCAATAGCCTATGGTAAGGAGAATGCCTATAATAAAAGTTTCTCAAGCAAATGATCATGGATCCGAAAATGAGATCAAGATTGTCATTTTATAGAAAATGCGATATTGAATGGATGGACAAGATGAGAGATTTAAGAAATGCCCTAGAATCAAAGGTCAAGATTCAATAAGGCAACTCAAATTAAGGTTAGGGAAAAATATCCATATGTGTGAATAAGATTTATTTAAATGAATTAAATCAAGATTGAATGTGACAGTTGAGATGAAATTAGTAAAAATCAAAAGACAAGAGGATGGGATTTTAGAAAATCAATAATTCTAGAAATTACTTGATTTGTAGAAGAATATTTCCCTTTTTGAATTAAATTAATTCAAAATAGAGATTTTGTGAGGTAATTAGTAATTGATTTTTGAAATTAATTACTAAATGAAGAATCAGTTAACCATGTGAGACATTTTTAAATGATTTTTTTTATTTAAAAAAAATATAAAAGTGCCACATGCCATAATTAAATAATTGCAAGTAATTATTTAATTTAGGAGAAGTCGTTAATTAATTAAATAGATAAATGAGTTTATTTAATTAAGAGAGGATTTAGGAATTAGTGACATATTACATCAATATATTAAAATATAATTATATAATAATTAGGAAGACATTAATGATAAAGATTAATTAAATAAATAAGATTTTATTTAATTAATAGAAGACTTTGACAATTAGTGACATTATCAAATAAATAAGTACGATTTATTTACTTGATAATTATGAAGAATGAGAAATTATGAATTAATTAAATAATCATGAATTATTTAATTAATAGTTGAATGTGGGTTAGGAACAAAATTAAAATGTTATAATCATGTCAGGATGAAAAGTGGTAAAGTAGTGTCCGCAGGCCTAGGTCATTTTTAGGTGTCTACTTTTTCCCCTCTTTTTCATAATGCATCTTGTCACATTGTGACAAAGAAAACAAGTCTAGAATATGCCCCCGCAGAGGTATGGAATGCCTATGCCCCCTCGGGAAAATTTTCAAATTTTGACCCGTCGTCAAATTTTTTTGGAAAATATCCCGATTAGCTTGAATAATTACCAGATAAATAATGGCGCAAATGATTTTGATAATGAAGGAGGTTAAGCTAGCCAAAATTTCAGTCAAAGGTGGTCAAATGAGCCTCCAATAGTACCTCTTAGGCCAAACCCTAATTTTTAGCCTATAAATAGGTTGAAAAGGTCAATCCTAATGTCATTTTCTCATTTGTCATATATAGAATTTAGAAATCAGAGCTCTGAGCGATGGTGGTGATTCCGACGACTACACACCGTGGATATCGCGTGCGTTCATTCTCACGACCTGAGGGCGCAGGTGCACCGGTAAGTACCTTATCCAACTTGTCAAATTTTTATTTTCATGCATTTATGAGGGTTAAATGGGGGGAAAATGATTGCGGTGTGACGCAAATGCTATCGCGAAAGCCGCAAATGCCTTTACATTCACCACATTTGATTGTGTCGCGATGTAAGTGCGATGAGTAGGATAGATTAATTATGCAATTGCACATTCACAAGTCTACATAACGCAATCGACAAAGTGCGACGCAATCGAAAAACTATGACGCAATAGTCAGATTTTGCGACGCAATTGCAAATTTGTGACGCATTTGACATGTCGCACAATGCATGTGATGTTGAATCACGCATTCGATAGCTAGAATGATGCACTCATTGTTTGATTGCGCATTTGCTGGTCAAAACGATGCATTTGGAGTATTGCAATGCATTTTTCTTGTGCTGAGCCGCAATTGAAACATTGTGATGCATTTGCGGTCAATGCGACACAATTGAAGTTGACCAAAGTTGAATTTTGCCGAGATTAATTTTTTATGTACCCTTGACTTGCCAGTAGTATAAAACTTTGAGTATGCGCTAATCCCTGCCCTTTCCTTATGCAGAGTCGATTGGTGCCCATTTATACACGAGAGTTCTGACCAGCTACGTATGCTTTTCGAGATCACCTTGGTGATAGACAAAGATGATGATTGATGTCCTTGGGCCTGTATCATGTTGCCTATATGCCCGTTATTTGGGAAAACAGAGGTTTACTGATAGCTCTTTGCGAGAGGTGGCATTTGGAGACCTGCTCATTTCACTTGCCTACTGGAGAGGCAACAATGACTTTAGAGGACGTGTACCGCATTCGCTGGATTCTGATTAGCGAAGAGAGGGTGGTCTATGATCCCCACAAAGGGTGACAGGTCTTGACAGAGAGATATGAGGGTGTCAATGGTGCGCAGCTGGCTCTGGATGGTTATGAGATCGGCTGGGATGTTGTGGCTGACCAGTTTCCCAGGTTCGATGCCATGCTCATGACCTTGATTGCCGGAGTACTGATCCCCGATCATCATGGTCATGGGTTTCCCATTGGATGGGGGGATGTTCTAGTTTGGATGCGTCTACATAGGACTGTTTTTGCTTGGGGGCCCTACTTGTTGGCCATGTTATACCATTAGTTGCATGAGATAGTTTACCATTAGGGTCACAGTATCAGCTGCGAGACCACCTTACTCATGATTTGGGTATGGGAGCACATTCCCATTTTTCGACCGCTAGTACAGATGCAACAGTTGGGTGATAGGATGTCATATGTTTATTTGTATGCCGGATCGATTAGCCAAACTCGTGTTGGAGATACCGGGTACTAGTGTCATCGGATAGATACGATGATCAGCTTTGTGTGGAGACCCTATAGAGATTGTGCTCAGTGGTCAGATGAGGAGGGCCACCTATCCTTCTGTAGATAGTTTTGATATCTTATTGGTCGCACAGTTCAGACCCAGAGGATCATTGAGATGTACTTGCCCCAACGGGTACTACGATAGTTTGGGGAGTAGCAGATTGTGCCAGTAGGCACTACAGAGTGTGCTAGATCATCTAGGGAGACCATGTGGGGGCCACCCATATCAGTCACAGTGGCAGAGCTATAGGTTGATAGCCTGGTGGCAGTTCAGTGGGCATGGAGAGGGGGTGTGGTAGATCCAGGGATGTCTGCTGAGTTTGATACCTGGTGGCAGGTTCATAGGCCCATACCTTTGATAGATCTAGATGGTCCACCATCGATAGATCGCAGATCAGTCATTCCATGGGTACCGAGGAGAGGTCGGGGTGGTAGAGATGGAGGTAGGGCCGGAGGCTGAGACGGGGGAGACGGAGGAGGTGGGGGAGGTGGAGGAGGTGGAGTGGGGGGAGGAGTTGGCAGGGGTGCCAGGAGGAGGAGGGATGATCGAGGGCGGAGGTAGCCCAAGAGAGTGAGGCAGAGAGTGGGTGGTGTACCATTGTCACCCATTCGGGAGGATGGGGAGGAGAGAGAGCAAGAGGCGAGGGTTGATGAGGTCAAGGGCGACGAAGAGGATGTGGAGGTGGTGTATGAGGAGGAGCTAGTTGTGGTGGCGGAGGAGAGAGTGGAGGCGGATCCACTTGTTGGGGGACACCCTCTTGACATAGATGTGGAGGAGTTTCAGGCTGAGGGAGAGAGAGATGAGGAGGAGGATGAGGAGGGGGATGAGGCTGACTAGTGACTATGGGAGCGGATGATCTTTGGGGATGATGAGCGTGATAGATCACTCATTTTTCCTACAGATTGCATGATTGACCAGAGGCTCACTGATCTGGCAACAGAGTTAGAGGTCACCTAGGTTGAGAGGGATCAGGCCATCATTCAACGACATGAGTCAGAGCGGTGGGTTGCAGAGTTTGTAGAGTTATGTTTTGGGCCAATAGGAGATATGGCTCAGGAGCTGGCCAGGGTAGCAAAGAGAAAGGGCCGGTACAAAGCATTATATGAGCAGGCTATCCCACTAGATAGACGGGATCTAGGGTTGTCCCGATCCCACAGTAGGATAGGTAGTGGCAGTCAGACATACAGCAACAGGTCTCATAGTAGTAGTTATAGTAGTGCTGGGGGGTCCACTGCATCAGGGAAGTCATCAGGTCCCAGGTCACATAGCTCTCATAAGCACTCATCAGGGAACAGTCACCGGTCAAGGCATGGACATAGATCAGTGTCATCAACACACTAGGCAAAGCAGAGTCAGCCTCTCGTTACCGATCCCTCAGGATCACAGAGTCAGACGCAGGACACTCCTCCCATTTAGGTCACTTTCCATGTGGTTGATCAGGCACAACCACCTCGCAGTTCGCCTCCATGGGATGGAGGCGGGCCATCTTAGGACTTGTTTTCAGACACATGTATATTTTGATATTCGAGCCTACGAGCTCCATTTTTGGAATGTTATATGACTCTATCCTGTGACATGACATGCTTTTGAGATTGTATATATATGCGATGTAGTTTTGATGTGGCCTATATGATGTTATGTGTTATGGTATTCTAATGTTCTATGATATGCTTATGTGATGCTTTTTATGATGCTATGAGGTGTATGGATGTTATGCTTATGCTTATCAATGCCATTATGGATGTGTTTTATGTTATGTATGCATTGTGTAATGTGATGATGATGTGATTCTTATATGTTAATGCAAATGTTTCTTTATGATGCTTATATGTTGATGCAAATGATGGTCTTATGAATGGATGTAAATGATAGCATTTATGCAATGTGAAATATGGTAATTGATTTATGCAGATGTGAATATGAAATGCTCATGCCATTATCTATGCAATTTTGTTTTTGTATGTCACAGGATATCATCTGAGAACCATAGAAGAGAAGACAAAGATGGATGTTCGTGCGGAGAAAGATATGCATGTTAGTGCTGAAAATTAAAAATCCTTCAAAAGCTTTGCTATAGTGCTATTCCATTTGTTGCTCTTTAATCATCATTGGGCGAAAAATGTCATGATGGTTGAAAAACACTATGATATGACATAGATCAATAGTGTGCAAGGTCGAACCATCACATAGATCAATAGTCATAGACAAGGCTGATCATGATTCATGCAAGGAACACAGTTGCCCCTAGCCACTTATAATGACCAACCACCAAAAAAAACAAACTAATCATGAGACATCGCTGCTTCTCTAAATCCTAATGATAGGACATCGTGGAGAAACTAGCCACATGATAGTAAAACATATAGTAAAATCATCATACTATGTCGTTGCTTCTCTAAATTTTGAAGTCAGGACATCCTGAAGGAGCTAATAGTAGAGTGATAAGCAGAAAAGGATAATCATCATGATATGTTGTTGTTCCTAAGACATAAGGAACTAATATCATGATAATTATCAACAAGATAGAAAATTTTTGTCAAGTGTTTGCCAATTATTTTAATGTCAAGTGTTGTTAAATGTTGAGCGATATCAAATTTAGGAAGGACACAACCTAAATGACGTTGATATCTAGGAGATTGATTCTCGGAGTTGGGAGAATACATCAAAATGCTAGGTGATGATGGAAATGCTTAGGAAGGACACATCCAAAAGCAAAAAAAATGTTGAAGGAAGTTGTTCTTCAAAAGGACACATTTGAAAAAGAACCCAAAGTTTTGCCCTGATAAAGTGTCTTGATATGATTTTGACTACATGTCATTGCTGACATGCTGAATTGACTGAAAGTGTTGATGGATAATATTGCTGATAGATTGATAAGATTTGCTTGATTTGAAGATAGTTTGACATCTGTGAATGTATAGCCATGAACCCTAATGGACTGACCTAGTGCGGCCTCGAGGGTCCATCGATTGATGGCCTTGCCTACGTCGTGCACTCAAAGACCTCGTAGTTTGACACAACCAATGATTTTGTCTAAAGAACAACAGTTTGAATCATGATTTTTTTTGCGACAAACCTAGAAGGACTGACCTAATGTCTTGAGAATTCAGGGATGAATCTTGCCTACGTAGCAAATGCGCAGAGACAACATAGTTCAGACTTGGACGAAATATTGATTTTGATAGGGTTGATTGGATTGATCAGACAGGGATTGAATTTGACTCTGTTTTTGGATTTTGACATTGATTTGGATGTTTTTTGTATTTTCTCAAGACTTTTTCAAATTTTTATGATTTTTTCAGGACTTTTTCAGATTTCTAGGATTTTTTCAGGACTTTTTAGAATTTGTATGATTTTTTCAGGACTTTTAAGAACACAGTATTGTGTGCGGTACCCACTGCAGTTGCATGATAAAGGTCTTGCCCCCAGATAGAGCGAGGAGTATCCGAGTTTGAAATGAAATGGAGATAGGTAAATGTGAGACCAAGGTAAGGATATGCTAGGAATGATGTCAACCAAATGTTAAGCATGGTCGAAATTGACAGGACTTTAGGACAGATGTCACAGATGTATCAAGCCTTTGCTATCATGAAAAATGGATAAATATCGATTTGAGTGACAGAAGATGGTGAAGCAATGATTGACTACGCATGGTGCTTGTTTGCCAGGTTTTCACCATGGTACTTATCCAAAGCGCCTCTTTGCCAGGTTTTCACTATTGGATGAATTCATTTCTTTTCACTATTTTTGTCATTTTTCAATTTTTTTGGTGTTACCAAGATGCCTGTTTGCCAAGTTTTCATCAAGGGATGATTTTTTGTATTTTCCATTTTTTTGTATTTTGTAGGTTTTTAGCCCAAGCTCTCTGATGGTATGTATAGAATTTTCTTAGGTGTAGATTGTTGATAGGTTTTGTTAGTTGTTCCCCATCAGGTGTGGCCAACTGATAAGCTCCAAAACCAAATGCAACAGTAATGATATACGAACCAAGCCAATTAGCCTCAAACTTGCTAGGCTTTTCACGGTCTGCTTGATTTCTAGGATTCTGCATGAGAACCAAGTCACCAATTTCAAAATTTCTCACCATGACTCTTTTGTTATAACTTCTGCAAGGACGGTTTTGATATGTCTGCAGGTGATTTAAGGCATTTTTTCATCTTTCTTGTAGCATTTCTAGTTCATGTAGGTGAGTATATTTGTACTCTTCATCATCAATCATTCCTTTCAAAGAGACTCAGAGAGAAGGAATTTTGACCTCGATGGGTAATATGGCCTCAGATCCATAAACCAGGGAAAATGGAGTGGCTCCAATGGGGGTGTGGATATTGGTACGATAGGCCCATCAAGCAGGATTAAGTTGTAGGTGCCAATCTTGGCCAACGTCATTGATGATCTTCTTCAAAATATGAAGGATTGTTTTGTTGGATGCCTCGGCTTGGCCGTTACCTGGTGGGTAATATGGGGTCAAAAAATGGTGTTGAATGTGGAATCGCTCACAAAGTTCACGAACGTCCTAATTTTTGAAAGGACTGTCATTATCTGTGATGATGGATTGTGGGACACCATACCGGAAAATGGTGTAATTTAGGATGAACTCAGATATTTTCTTATCAATGATGTAGGTGAGAGGGACGACTTCAATCCACTTAGTGAAATACTCACTGGCAGTTATTATGAATTTATGGCCATTTGAAGAGGATGGATGGATCTTACCCACGAGGTCGAGTCCCCATTGTGCGAAAGGCCATGGAGAAGTGATAGGTCTCAATTCTTGTGCAGGTGCATGGATCAGATCACTACGCACCTGGCATTTTTGACATGTTCTAACAAACTGAAGAGCATCTTTTTCCAATGTCAGCCAGTAGTACGCCAGTTTGGTGACTTTCCTAGCTAAGCTTGGACCACTCGAATGAGATCCACATATACTCTCATGTACTTCTCGTAAAGTTGCTTGGGATTCATTAGTGTCGAGACAACGAAGAAGGGTGTTGTCAAAGCCACGGTGGTATAAAGTGTCACTAACGATGGTATGTCTGGCCGCTTTTCGGATGAAGGATTTTTGTTGGTTATTGGACAAGTTGGGTGGGAGGATTTGAGATTTAAGGTAGTCGTATATATCCTGGTACCAAGGTGAGCTGGGACCAACAATATCACACACCATTATTGACTCTAGAATGTCATATGCAGGGATTAGAAGTTGTTCCACTAGGAATTCAAATTGTGACACATTCTTAGGAATGTCTAAAAGAGATCCAATGGTAGCCATTGCATCAGCTGCTTTATTTTGTGTTTGTGGGATTTGTTCAAATGCAATCATTTTGAAGTACATTAAGAAACTATCCACCATGCACTTATAAGGGAGCAACTTTTCATGCTTTGTGTCATAGTCATCATTCACCTGGTTGATAACTAATTGAGAATCTCCAAATACAAGGAGTGTCTGAATTTTCCATTGAATTGCTATCTTAAGACCTGTGACCAATGCCTCGTATTCTGCAATATTATTTGTACAAGGGAAAACAATCTAAAATGATTTAGAAATTGAATCCTCTTATGGTGTGATAAATAATATGCCTGCTCCTGAGCCATGCCCAGTGTGGGATCCATCAAAGTATAATTTCCATGGTAAAGTTGGTTCTGCGTGAAAAATTGACTCATTAGGAAAATCAGTGATCAGCGGATGAGTGGATTGTATTGGTGCATCTGCTAGTTGATCTACTATTAATTGACCTTTTATAGCCTTGTGCTCCACATACTGTATGTCATACTCACTTAAAATCATGACCCACTTTGCTAAGCGACCTGTCAATGCTGCTTGAATCAAGAGATATTTTAATGGGTCAATCTTTGCTATCAAATGTGTTCGATGACTTAGCATATAGTGTCCTAGTTTTTGTGCCGCAAAGACAAATTCCAGGCATACCTATTCAATGGTTGTGTAGTTGAGCTCATATCCAATTAATGTGCGACTAATGTAATAAATGGCTCTTTCTTTTTCTTCATGGTCATTATGTGCCAATAATGCCCCTAGTGCATTTGTCGTTGCAAATACATATAGAATCAGGGGTCTTCCCTCAATAAGTGGCATTAATACTAGAGCTATTAATAAGTATTCTTTAATTTTGTCAAAATCCATGTTGCAGTTATCTATCCATACAAATGGAATGCTTTTGCAGAGTAGATATTGGAATGGTTGACACTTGTCTGCCAACTGTGCAATGAAGCGACGAATAGACTGTAGTCTGCCCTGAAGTGTGTGCAACTCACTAATTCCCTTTGGTGGAGGCATGTCCAGAATTGCTTTTAATTTTGTGGGATCAACCTCAATGCCTCGTTTTGAAACAATGTATCCTAGCAGTTTTCCTAAAGTAACTCCAAAGACACATTTATTTGGGTTCAATCTAACCTTGTAATCCTCAAGCCATCTAAAAATTTTATCCAAGACATTGAGATGTTTTGTCCTTGTCAAGGATTTTGGCAATAGGTCATCCACATAATCTTCCATTAGAATGTGCATCATATCATGGAAGATTTTTGTCATGGCCCTCTGGTATGTTGCGCTTGCATTCTTTAAGTGAAAAGGCATGACGTTCCAATAGTATGTTCCCCAAGGACAAGTGAATGCTGTTTTATGTTGATCCTCTATTGAAATTCTGATTTGGTTATAGCCTGAAAAGCCATCCATGAGAGATAGCATCTCATATCCTACCGTGAGGTCAACAATCATGTCTATATTTGGTAGGGGGAAGTCACCCTTTGGACAAGCTTTGTTTAAATCTCTGAAATCCATGCAAATACGGATTTGTCCATTTGGCCTGGTAACATGAACAATGTTTGGTATCCAATCCGCATAATCAATTGACCTTATGAATTCAACATCTAGTAACTTTTTTAGTTCTGCTTTGACACGTAGTGCAATCTGTGGGTGCATCTTGCGCAACTTTTGTTTGACCGGCTTGATTCGTGGGATTAAAGGGAGATGATGCAGAACCAATTCAGAATCAAGCTGTGGCATGTCAGCATATGACCATGCGAAGTTAACTTTTCTCTCTGTGAAGAAGTGTTTAAATTTAGGTTTTTCTTCATCTGACAATGATGCAGCCAAGAGAATCATTTTGGGATTCTTTGGTGTGTCTATGTTAACTTTCATTATGTCTTCAATAAGCATAGCCGATTTTTCTTGTGTTACAGGAAGAAAGTCCAATCCTCCATCCTTAGGCACCTCAGAGAGGTTTTCACCTTCTGATACATCCTTTTTTTTTACTATTTTATTGCCAGAAGGTGCCTTGTGGTTTTCACCTAAAGGAATTTCTTTTTCTTTTTTATTTTTTGTAATTTTGCGATTGGAGGATTGCACAGTCTCCCCGAAGTAAGCTGTACAATCTAGATCTATGGAGAACCTTGTTTTGTGATCTCCCCATGGAATACCTTCTCTTAGTCCCATGAATTCTACAATTGCCTTGTCATTCTAAAATATGTCCATCACTGGTGGATCTTGTTGGTCCCAGTTGATTAGTTGTGGATAAACAAGAGGGATTCCATCGTCAGTGTTGGTGAAGGATGGGGAGGATGCAGAAAGTGTGAAAATTGATGCCTCAAGTGTAAAGGAAAAGTTTTCAATTTCCACTTTTGTGTCCAATGCAATGTAAGGTCCATATTCCAAGTCAGATGAATCGAATTCAAAGTCATAGTATGGGATAGAATTATCATCGTGACTAGTGGTTGGTGTTTTAGAAGTATGGATAGTGGGCTCAAATAAATTTGGCTCATGGGTGGGTTCAGGAATGGGGTGGGATGTTTCGGGTATGGCTGATAACACCTTGCGTGTTTCTGGATTCCAAGGAATGCTTACCCATTCCATGTTTTTAGAATGGTGGTTAATATTGTCAATGTCATATTTCATGCAGAATCTCTCTTCAAAGGAAGGTTGGCCAAGTTCTAGGAATAGTTCATCAATTTCGTAATCACTGATGGTTTTGTTAGATCCCCATTCCCATTCATTTGAGTCTGTTTCGGTTAGGGATTCTTTGCATGTCTCGACACTTTCTATAGCCGTTACAACCATACTTGAAAGTTCAAGGGTACATTGATCATCAATTCCGGTTTGGTCATACCCTAGCCCTATGTATCTTGGTCTTGCCTTTATGATAATAGGTTCCCGTCTTTTGTTGTTGTTCATTCCAAGGCTGCTTGTATCATCAAAACCTTGGGCTTTGCATATATCATATCCTTTGCCATAGAGATGCAAGGGTAGTGGAGGTAACTCTGTTGGGTCTTTGTAAATACAATTTTCCATGTCAATAATGATTTCATTACCCATATCGCCCCACTTTGTGAAAACACTTTTGGGTGGAACTTTGTAAGTTATTTTGGGCTCTACTGTAAAGCATGGTCTACCATAGACCTTAGGTGGCTTTGGTATTGTGGTTATACAGTAAGCCGTATTTAACTTGAACTCTCCACAATGAAGGTCTTGGATCTGAATATCTTTACTTGGGATGGACGTCAATGGAGATGGTGTGCTAGAAGATGATGGAATGGGTGACTTCGTAAGTGTTGATGGGTCAATATATTTGCATGAGGTGGAAGATGAGGCCTCCCGATTGATGGGCACTTGGTGCTCAGCAGTAGCTCGCAGGTTGGTACAATATTGGAATGGATTAGGATATCTTGGGATGGTGACCTCAATTCCATCAAAAGGAAATTTGAGGCATTAGTGGTAGGTGGATGGAATAGCCTTTAGAGCATGGATCCATGGATGACCAAGTAATATATTGTAGTGTATATCATGATCCAGGACCTGGCATGTTGTATCTATGATGACAGGTCCTACTCGAAGAGGAATTGTAATAACGCCTTTGGAAGCACATTCTTCATCATCGTATGCCTTGATGATGATGCTCTTGCTAGCATCTACACATGCATCCGAGAAACCAAGAGCTTTGACCAATTTCAGAGAGTAGATGTTCAATCCTACTCTGCCATCTACTAGGAATCGTCTGACCTTATGCTTATGGACAAAGAATTCAATGTGAAAGGCATCATTATGCAACGGTTTAGGTGAGGAATAGTCACTGTCGAAAAAGGTAATGTGGTGAGGTGAATTCAGGTGTCCGACCATGGACTCAAAATGGTTGACATCAATGTTGGTAGGGACAAATGAATCTTGTAGTACTTTATCCAAGATGGCCTTATGAGTGGGTGAAATACAGAGTAGTTCAAGAATGGATATTTGAGCAGGTGTTTTATTTAATTGCTCAACAATGTTGAACTCTGGTTGGGGGTTGGTCTATCTGGTGGATGGACTAGGTATGGTGATCTTTGGTTGACAGCAGAAGGACCTAGGATAGTGACCTTTCCTTTATGCATAGTCACATTGCATTTTGGGGCTCTTTTAATGTTGATGGTATTAATAGATTCATCTTCCTTAGCAGCGCGAAGATTGTTAATAATAGTACCATCAGGATAACTGTATGTAGGACGAGTAGTATTATAAGCTGGACGGATGTGGTTGGCTTGATGGTTTGTATGCTTTGTGTCAGACGCGGAAGATTTACCATGATCCTGCAACAGGTTTTTGTGTATGTTATGATCTGCATTAGATGAAAAAGATTGACCACCCAACTCAATTGTGTGGTTGTCTATGAGATCTTGCACCGGATTTCGCAATTGGTGACAAGAGGAAGTTTTCTACCCTTTGGCACGGTGGTAATCATAGAATGAATTGTCATCCCACCATGATGGCTTGAATTTACCAGGGTCATACAGTTTAGGCTCTTCTAGTGTGATGACACCATTTTGAAGAAGTTTCTTTAAGATAGTTTTGATAGGTTCACCCAACAAGGTGTATGTACGCTTTTGGAACTGTCATGGTTGATGCAACTGCCTTTGATTTGATTGTGCATGATTGTTTTGAAGAGCATTGGCAGTTGGTGTCGGTGTAGTTATAGGTGCGTTTTGATTGTGTACACCTTTGATTGTGAGTATGTGACCTATTGCATTGACGATTTTTGCATCAACTACACCATCATTTGTGATGTGTTTATTCTTAACCCAGTATTTGTTTTTGTCATTTGAGCTACTTGGGTTATGATTGGTGGTGGTGTTGATGGTTTTGCCACCATATTTCAATTCACATTTGGCAATCAAGGCTTTTTCTAGTTCAACACCCTTTTCAACAAGGTCAACAAAAGTGGTGCAACAATGGACTTGTAATCCATACCTTAGTGGTCCAAGGAGAGTTTGTACAAACATGGTTACTTTCTCCTTTTCAGGTATTTCTACCGGACATCTGCTTGCTAAGGTTATCCATCTTTGAAAGAATGGAATGAAAGTCTCTCCTGCATCCTCTTGGGTAAGTTTCCATAAGGAGGCAATGTCAATGTCTGTGTCGATATTGTAAGCATAGTTTTCGACAAACTTGTTTGCCAGTTTGTCCCATGTTTTTATTCCCTTAGGCAAGAGTGAGAACCATTCTAGTGCATGACCTCCAAGACTTCTAGAAAAGAGTCTCATGAGATAAGTTTGTTCATAAGCAATGTCGATACAACTAGTTGTGAATTCCCTTATGTGTTCAAGGGGGTTTGTTTTGCCTTTATACTTGGGAAAATGAGGGACCACATATCCATGAGGAAATGGTGGCATAGATAAAGTTGTGTCAAATGGATAAGGACACAATTCATGTGACATGTATGACTTTTTATTGGATTGTTGCAAGGTCTCCACTTGTGTTTGAAGAGCAGCAAGTTGGTGTGTGAGTGCTTCCACCATTGGATGGTTGGTAGCATCACCTATGTTGGTGGTGGAGGCGGTTTGATTCCCCAAATGTTGTGAGATATGTTGATTGGGAATGGGTTTTCGGCGAGCAAAATGATTGTTGTGATGAGGCAGTTGTTGGAAATTAGTATTTTGATGAGGGATGTGTTGTTGCGTATGGACTTGAGAAGCATAAGTGGGAATGTGATATCCTGCCATATTGGACTGGATTTGAGGACCTTACTAGTTTTGACTTTGTTGATTGCCAAATGGAGTGAAGAATTGAGCACCTTGTTGATTTTGAGCTTGTTGATTCCCAAATGGAGTATATGATTGAGCACCTTTATTGCCTTACCCAAATAAAAGATTATGACCTTGAGGAATGTTGGTGTTTTGGGTCATAGGAATGCTGGTATTGACCTATGATGAAGTCGATTGGATGTCTTGAATGAAAACTATTCGTTTATTTCTCCCAAATGGGTTAGATGAGTTGGTTGCTATGGCACTTGAAAACCTAATAATAGGTTTGCTGATGTACTCATGGAACTAGATGTGGTTCCAAAGAGGTTTGATGTGGCTGCTGCCATTGTTTGTGAAGGAATGGTGGATGTTTGTTGGGGAATGGATTGTGATGTGGTGTTGGTTTGGGAAGATGATCCCCCAATAGATGTTGTATTGGTTGTGGCGGTAGTGTGACCAAGGGAGGTAGCATTGATTGTGTTGATGATGTTTTGTGAAGAGGCTCCCATGGAGGAATTATATGATGTTGGAGTGGGAGAAGTTGGTCTAAGAGTGTTAATATCGAATCCCTTTGGTAACTTAGCCCCTTGGTCAAGGAGCATAGCTAGGAATCTAGAAGAGTCATTTAAGACCATTTCTTCCACAAAAGAGGCCACTTCTGGGTTTTGAGTGGCAACTTGTATGTCTTCTTCAAATACATCCCCATTTTCATCCCATCGGATAAATGGTTCAAAAAGATGCAATGGAGATGATGGGATGTTCATCTCACTAAAAGGATTGAAGTTGGAATTTTCCATGTCAAAACAAGGATTGTTCGTGGCATTAGTAAATGAGCTCATCCCAGTTGTGAACCCAAGAAAGTTGGTGTCTTGTCCAAAGGAATCCATGAGTCTTTTCTTTTTCTGTAGTCTAGTTTCAACCATACAAAGTTTTGCTCAACTTGGGATGATGGAGAAAAATTATCTAAATATGAGACTATGTTTTTTGTTTCTTGGATTTTTAAAGAATGCTATGAAAAGGCTTGTAGATGCAAGTGGAGTGATACTAAATGAAGATGCCAAATGATATGTAATAAATGATCCTAAGATGTACTTACTAGTGAGAGATTTAAAGAGGAAAAACTTGGACAAACAAAGTTTTTGCAATGATTCAGTTTTGGAGGATCAATGGACCATAAAAGGACTATAAATGGGACAAAGTGAAATCTCCACACTAGACTATTGAGTGGGAAATGCTTCACAAAAGGATTGACAAAGTGACAAAGGTAATTGGGTCCAATGATAATCTACTAATGAATGCAAAGTTTGGACAATGAATGGTAAGAGTCAACTCCTAAAATCTACAAAAGTGAGTGTCTAAGGAGGTGGTGAAGCTGCCAATGCAATCTAATGGGCTAGATTTTATCTAAAAATGTAATGTTTAATGATAGTTGAGCAATTTAGAGTCTAGTTTGACTTGAAATAGTGAAGGAAGATTTGATTGGATTTCAGACAAGTTGTGGACTTTCTATTTTGATAGTGAGAAAGTGTTTGTAGGTTTTGGCAAATGCGTCATGGCAAATGCATTACGACAGAGCAAATGTAGCTCATAGAATTGAATGTAGTTCTGGAAGTGTCGATTGCGACACTATTTTGTGAATGCGGGTTTGTGTTTGGAAAATGTGGCTCAATTAACCGAATGTGGCTCACTAATTGCAAATGTGGCTCTATAAGTGATGAATGCAATTTGACAGAGCAAATGCGGCTCCTGATGGCTCAAATGCGGCTCATAAAAGTGAATGTGGCTTTTCAGCTTATGAATGCGGTGCAGCAGAGTGCTTGTGTCACAATATGCAATTTTAGGGAAAAACCCGAACATAGTTTGTAGTTTTTGACTAGTTTTTGTGATTCCAATTTGTGATTTTTAATTTGTTGGAAGATTTTTTTAAAATCCTTGGAAAACACAGAAATCAAAAATATGAAATTCTTGTTCAAATAGACTCACTCTTAATGTTCAAGTGGGTCATCCTCGCAATTATAGCCCACATCTTAAAATCACATCGACACACACAGCCTTGTCACCCCCTAGAGGGCACCCATGTTTTTGTCTTTTCCAGGTGCGTACTCAAGGTGACGGAAGTGGATACCGAATCCCCTGAGCAAACAGTTTGTGGTGATTATATGGTGAGTGTCTTGGGCGAAGATTCTTCCCTCCCCTTGCACCGTGATTGAAAGAATGTTTGGTTACTGACCTGGCTGGCTACTACACTAGGTTCTTAGTAAGTCTTTCCATTCAGTGTGACAATGGATATACTCCCTCAAGAGACCTCCCAACCTTTAGAACAAAGGCTTTGGAGATGGTTATCCTGTCTACTACTGTCAAGTTGGATTTTCATCAACAACTTGCTTTTGATCATAATGGGTTGGAAACCTTGGTTTTAGGTGTTCCCACTTAGGTCATTCCTCTTGGGTGAGTACTTTTTCCCACAAGAGCAGGCCTTCTAAGGATTGTAAGAAAACATTAAATGAATAAGTATGAAAAAGGGATAGGTCTAGCTTTTTTATCACCCAGTATAGGGGAGAGCATATGCCTATTATCCAAAACACACAAAGCAGGATTGTTCAATTTTAAACCCAAAATAAAGATTTTCTAATCTAGGTGAAGATGTTGCTTCACAAAGACATGGTGTTCATTGTTAACCAAAATGAAAGTATGGTGGCTACCCTAGATTGATAAATTTTAATTAGATTGCCTATCCGAGGATTGGTAAATCAAAATTTAATGTGACTATCCTAGGATTGGTTCTTTTTAAATACCCAAGAACAAAAAAAAGGAATAAAAATGATCAATTTCTGGCTGCGGATGCGTCGGATCTAGATTACAATAATGACCAAAAAGAAAGACAATGATTACCAATTACTTGCAGCTCGACATAGCGAATGTGGCTCAGTTTCTATCAAATACGTTGCAGCTGGTCAAATGCATCGTTGGAGGTATCGTATGCATTGCGACAAAGTGGTTGCATCGCTCATGGTTGCAAATGTGATGTGATAGGGCGAATGCGTCATTTGGGTCTTCAAATACGTCGTTCCGTACCCTGGACCTGCAAAAAAAAATGTTTGAAGCCGTACGAAACCTGCAAAAAAGAAAAAGAAAAGTCATGTTGGAACATTGGGTTCACCAATGTAATGACCTAAAATATCCTGCAAACATCAACAAACCATATTAGTTGTACCTGCAAGTTAATATAAATAAAATAATGGAATACAAATAGAGAATAAAAAGAAAAGAAAGAAATTAGATAGATCTCACCCATGTCTTCTCTCCTCCATGCTTCACTTCCATTATACCTTCTTGAGATTGTTGCAATAGTAAGATGCCCTCAGGTTTTGTGAGCAAGTTACTATTTGTCTAGCCCTAGCTAAGCCTTTGAAGGATTTTAAAACTTAAACTAATGTGCAAACTAGAAACTCTATTCTAATATGTAGATAGTAATCAATAGCCTATGGTAAGGAGAATGCCTATAATAAAATTTTCTCAAGCAAATGATCATGGATCCGAAAATGAGATCAAGATTGTCATTTTATAGAAAATGCAATCTTGAATGGACGAATGAGATGAGAGATTTGAGGAATGCCCTAGAATCAAAGGTCAAGATTCAATAAGGCAACTCAAATTAGGGTTAGGGAAAAATACCCATATGTGTGAATAAGATTTATTTAAATGAATTAAATCAAGACTGAATGTGACAGTTGAGATGAAATTAGTAAAAATCAAAAGACAAGAGGATGGGATTTTAGAAAATCAAATTTTTTAGAAATTACTTGATTTGTAGAAGAATATTTCCCTTTTGAATTAAATTAATTCAAAATAGAGATTTTGTGAGGTAATTAGTAATTAATTTTTGAAATTAATTACTAAATGAAGAATCAGTTAACCATGTGAGATATTTTTAAGTGATTTGTTTTATTTAAAAAAAATATAAAAGTGTCACATGCCATAATTAAATTATTACAAGTAATTATTTAATTTAGGAGAAGTATTTAATTAATTAAATAAATAAATAAATTTATTTAATTAAGAGAGGATTTAGGAATTAGTGAGATATTAAATCAATATATTAAAATATATTTATTTAATAATCACAAAGACATTAATGATAAAGATTAATTAAATAAATAAGATTTTATTTAATTAAGAGAAGACTTTGACAATTAGTGACATTATTAAATAAATAAGTACGATTTATTTACTTAATAATTATGAAGAATGAGAAATTATGAATTAATTAAATAATCATGAATTATTTAATTAATAGTTGAATGTGGGTCAGAAACATAATTAAAATGTTATAATCATGTCAGGATGAAAAGTGGTAAAGTAGTGTTCACAGGCCTAGGTCATTTTTAGGTGTCTACAGATAGTAGCCACTTTTTAAATCAATCTTGGAGTAATACTTAGAAACCCCTAAACAATCCATTAAATCTTCTATTCTAGGAATAGGAAACCTATATCTAATAGTTCTCCTATTTATTGCCCTAGGATCAGTACACATTCTCCACTTATCTCCCTTCTTAGGTGCCAACACCCCTGGAACAATGCATGGGCTTATGCTTTTTCTGATCAACCCTTCGTCCAAGAGTTCTTGAACTTTCCTTCCTATCTCTTTATTCTGCTCTAGTGTCATCTTGTATGCAGCCTTATTAGGAAATGTTGCTCTTGGCACAAAGTCTATCTGATGATTGATTGCCCTCTTAGGTGGTAGTGTATTTGGTGTACCTTCACAAATAATTTCCTTGAACTGGTCTAACACTTGGTTCACTTCTGCTGACATAGGTGACTAACTAGGTGACTCCTCCTCCTTTGGCTTCAACATGATAACATAGCCAACTCCTTCACCCTTCATGTCCTTTAAGAATTTCTTCCCACTCATAAAAAGTGTATGGGTTTTTGCCTTCTCCGTTGTACCTTCTTCTATTACATACTGAATCTTGTAAGTTACTCCATTCTTTTTGAATGAGTACTTGTTCTCCTTGCCATGGTGTAGTACCTCCGTATCATATTGCCATGATCTACCAAGCAACAAATGGCATACATCCATTGGTAACACATCACATAGTATCCTATCTTAATATTTCCCTATGGTAAACTCAACCCATACTTTCTCATTAACCAATACATTCTGCCCCTTATTCAACGAAGTAATTGTATAAGGACACACATGAGGAATCTTAGTGAGGTTCAACTTTTGTACTGCCTCCTCTGAGATGACATTATTAGTGGATCTTGAATCAATGATGACTTTACATACCTTGCCTAGTATTTTGTACTTGACTCTAAAAAGATCCCTCCTCTATTTGTGTTCATCCTCTATAGGTGATTTGATCAAAATCCTTCTCAACATGAGATTCTCTCCTTTCTCTGAATCTAAATTCACCTTTGAGTGTTTAGAATAGTACTCTTCTTAGATATAGGTAATTATTTTCTCACCTTGTGAAGATGTTGGCTTATCAGGATAGCTATATGCAGGGTGACCCAATTGCCCACAATTGTAACACTTCATGGAAGAAAAGTGAGAGTTTCTCCCAAATCCACCTGATCTTCCTCTTCCACCATTGTGTGAACTTCTACCTCTATATCGCCCTCTACTATTTGTCTCATGGGATTCTTTCACCAACCTTATAATCTCCTTGGCCTTTGTTCTCATTGCTCCTTCCACCAAAACATCCTCTATGTCCACCTCTAGGGTCTCTGCCTTTTCCTCTACCCCTAGTACTTGAATCTTGTTTCTTTTTTAGTTTTTCTTGCACTTTGATGGCCATCTAATAACAGCTATGGAGGGTAGTAAGTGTAAAAAGACTCAACTCTTCTTGTATGTTCCATCTAAGGCCATCTAGATACTTGGCAACCTTAATGCTTTCACTTTCTTGCACTCTAGACCTCAAGCTTAGTTTTTTGAACTCTTATGTGTAGGCAGCTACATCTAGTTCTCTCTATCTAAGATTTTTCCTCTTCTTATGCAATTGGATGTCATAATCCTCAGGTAGATAGTTCTCCTTTACTTTAGCCACCATAGTTTTCCAATTTCTTGTTGGTTTCTTGCCTTCCTTCTCCCTTTCTTCTTGCAAAAAATTCCACCAAGTTAATGCCTATCCTCTTAGCCATGATTTGGCTATCTTCACCTTTTGTGCCTTGGTAACCCCATCACATTCAAATTGATTTTCCATTCCCTCAATCCATTCCATAACTAATTTTGCATCCATTGTTCTTGTGAAAATAGGGATGCCTTCTAGTGCCTTGCCACTTAGTGCCTTTAATGCTTTGAGAAAGGGTTCCTCTACTAATGGAGGGTCAGGTTTAGGTTCTATTTATTCCTCAACTTGGTTCTTACCCTTGTCTTTAACCCCTGCTAACTGCACTTCCATCTTTCCTTTAGTCTCTGCAACCTCTTCTAGTTTGTGCTTCATTTCTTCCATAATTTCTTCAAGTCGTTTGTTCTTTTCTTGTTGCTCTATCAGATCTCTAGCCAATTCTGCATTGGACACCATGGTGTTTTCCCCTATGGATTCACATCCCTCTTACATATATTTCTCAATTCCCAAGCCTTTTAACTTAGGCTCTGATACCAATTTGGTGGGGAGTACTATCTCTCAAGAGCACATCTATTATTTCTAAGACCTACTCTTTGGTCTTACTAGGGTATTCTTCTCTACCCTACTCAGAGGTCACTCCTAAGACCCCTATCTCCTTATGGGACTCTCAACCAATTTCAAACTCTCACCTCCACTCTCACACCCCTACTAAGCACCTTTGCGCTCAACTTTGCCACAACGTTCCCCAAGACATTATTGGGAATATGAATAGGTCTTCCAACTATTCCTTGGGTGTTATTACTCCACTCTGATCCATCTTATTGGATTCCTTCCTCATTTATTCATCGGATTCAAGAAACCCTTGGTTTTAGGCCTTGTAGCCTTTTTGGTCAATTAGGCCTCCTAAAACTGGAGTTCTTGGAATCACTCCAAGACTTCCTTAACAAAATCCCAAACTCTTTAGGGATTCTCTCTATAGACCTCCTAGGCTTCAATATTTCCTAGGTTTTAGACCTCCTTGATGTCCGTACATAGGTCTATCACCAAACCCCTATTGTCAAGGGTTTGTAGGGTATGTGACAATGTCCGGTTTCTTTAACTTAATTGAGGGCTCTAGTGGCCTCCTCTACATTTCTCCTTGCATACACATTTTCAAGACACATACCCCTACACCTCTACACAATTTATTGGTAGAAACTAATCAGTTAAGCAAGCCTTCTTGCTGTTGTTTTGTTCAAGCACCTAGCCAGAATGCCCCTGCAGTCGCCTAGAGCTTGATGGATTAACTAACTCTTCTACAAAAAAAGACTCCACAAACCATATGTACACTATATATAGGGTCCCCTACTTGATTCCAATAGGCCATGGAAGTTCAGCCATGGGAATTCAAGTGGGGAGCATCATTTACAAAACTGGCCCTGAACCGGGCAGTGAAATAGTAATACACAAGAACTTACAAAACTATTAACCAGTAGTGCCAAACAACTAAACCAATGCCACAAAAAGTAGATACAGGTCACAAAATAAATTTTCAATGCATTAGTTTAGTCCTTTCAATCCATTAATTAACTGGATCAAGGCTCTGTTTCAAAAACACAATCAAAAAATTGTTCTTTCCATTCACAATCCATACTTCCAACTCTTCCAACTCATCCAGCTATCAAGTTAGGGTTTTGTCTTAGCTTATATATCTTATCCCCACATGTTGGGACCCTTAGGTCAGTCTTAGAACAAAATAAAAGCTTCCTAGTGTTTAGGAAAAGGTTGTCATGACAACTCTATAGGATGTCCTAAGAATACAAAAACTCAAGACTCCAAACAAACTTTCCACAATAGACACACATCAAATCAACCTCGAGACTTTATCAAATAGTCCTTATTACCTTGGTGGTTGGCTAGAACCACCTACAAGCAAAAATATGCTAAGATCTTTCAAAAGACCTTAAGGTGCTCCTGCACCACAATGCAAGGTAGATATCTGCATTGGTACTACAATTGGATAAATCATAAAGGATTAACCATGATTGCAAGGTGGAAATATGAATTTAATTAAAGAAAAAAAAATTTCAAGCTAAATTCTTATAGTCTATTGTTTGATACTACAAATTCTTCTTATTCTACCTTTTTATTTGTCATCTTACTACTTTGATTTCTGATCATTGTCATTTCTCTTTGTTGTTCTGATGAATGAGGAGGAAAAACAACTCACCTTTTACATATATAGCTTGATTATGTTGGCCCAGATCCAACCCCTTAAAAATTTAGGTTTTTCATACTTAAGAAAATATTATTTTTAACTCTTAAATTTTGTAGGTGTGTAACACTATGTAGAGTTTTGTTTGCTAGGATCCCTTTTTGGAATATATTTTTTCATCTTTCATTTTTTATTGTGTTACCTTGATGCTAATACTACAACTATTTTATAAGTTACCTTGATAATCAATATTCAAAAGGGCTGCACAAATTTCACCAAAAGAGCTCTACATCACTAATATTGACTGTCAAAACCTAATGTTCTACTATTACAAACTTCTACATAATTCATAGGTCATATACAACTAATTTTTTGATAATATTATATTTATCATAACTAGGAATTTCCCTAAAAAGGAATAGAACAAACCATCATAATATGAACTCAACAAATCAAGGTATTTTGCAACACATTATGCAATCATGATGCTCACTCTTTATTTCATAAGAAGAAAATTTATTATTTTGTATCTCACATAAAATAATTTATTATTTTAAGGTTCTCACATTTTCCTCATTTGTTATTGTAGTGTAGAAAAAAGTAACCCTTTTTAACACTTAATTTGGGAATGAATAATTAATAATAAATTGGACTTAATGGTGCCTTGTTTAGGGTGTTGTAAAGTTTTTCTTTATAGTTTCACAATAATCTAGGGATTTATTAATTAATTGTGGTTAATCTAAGCTTAATTCAAATCCAATCCTAATTTATTACATTTTCCTAGGGATAAAGCTTGACACTTTTAAATAATATTACAAAAAACTTAATTTTATGAGGAATGTGTTCTAGGTTAGTGACCTAGGACCCATTTTCCACTTGGCGAATAGGTCAACACTAGGTCCTAGGACCCGCTTTCTACATAACAATTAACATCCTCTAAAGTGTTTCAAAGTAAAGCATGCTACAACACATTTTATCAATGGTGAATGTGTTGTCACTTAGCTTAGGAGCCGCCTTGGAATTTTTTTGGTGGTATTTTAATGATTTCAGATTCAAGATCTGATGTTGTTTTGTGTTATTTTAATTTTAGGATTTAATCTTAAGATAAGTATAAATATAAGGTTATCTCACATAGTTTCCCCTAGCAACTTTATGACCAAGTTCTAATAGCGAGTTTATGAGATCAAGAGTTCACAAGAGAATTCAAGAAGAAATTGAAGGGTACATTATTGAAGTTTATTGTAGCAATCAAAGATCATATAATCATGTCAAACTCATGCATGTTTTTGAGCTAATGTGATGATGTATCATTGGTGATCAAGTTCAAGTGTTCAAAACCATTATCTTATGTCATGTCTATGATCAAGATCTACATACATTGAGGCCACTTCATGCAAGATTGATGATTTGTACTCTAAGGTTCAATTGAGGATTGGGGAGTTGTGGCATTACATTTTTAATTCATAATTCCTTTGATGCATTGTTTCATTTCAAGGTTTAATTCAAAAAGTGGGTTTTGACCAAGGAAAACCTCTATTCTGTAATAAAATTGTTGGATTATGGACAAACATTAAGAGGGAGGGGGGGGGGGGGTGAATTAGTGTCTAAACCTTTTTAAACTTTAATCAAGACTTTTAATTCTGATAACATTTCTATTGACAATAGGTCTGAGTGGTTGCATTGAGAGAATTTATGATCTCATTAACATTGTTCATTTTGACAGCTTATCCCAATAATCCTTTTGAGAGTTATTTTTCAATTCCAAAAGAGATGAATAACATTGTTTAAATACTTTACGATCACTAGATTTCAATGCAGACTTATGAGATACAAAACCTACTATGCAATGGAATGACATATGATAAGAAAGAAACAACAAAGAGATTTAGTTCGAAGAATTAATTCTTGAGCTCTAAAACAAATGAATACATTTAAGCTTTCTTTTGAATCTCAATCTTAACAATGATAGAACACTTATGCAAAAAAATTTGATATGAGCTTTTGCAAAGATGAAGGGACTAACATTCAATGAAGCTCAGAATAATAAGAACAATTACTCAAAAACAAAAAATCACAGTCATGAAGCATTATCACATCAAAGAAATGAGACCATAAGACAAAAAAAATTCCGAGTGGAAAACCCTCCTCGAGTAGAAAAACCACTCCTAAACTACCTCACTGGCTTAAATTCAAAGAACACTTCTTACAATTCCGTATAGGCTTATTTCTGAGCACCCACTCAAGGAGCACCAACCACTCTTTAGTTTACAGAATTACAATAACTCAGAGGATCTCTCTATTTCATTTTAGTTCACTCATACCTCTCTATCTAATACCCTAAAGATTCAACATGAATCCTTAAAATATTAAATAAAAAATATTTTTATACTTATACTCTGCATCATGTTTTCAAACTTTTATTACAAATATTTTTCACTATCTCTTTTGAGATTTTAATTTACAAAAAAGTTCAGGTATGTCTCTCATTAATTGACAGACTACAAAATTTGTATTCAATCACACACAATTTCTCTCACACTTACAATAATGTATATATTTTTCTCTCTTTAAACTTCAGCAGAGGTGAAAGGATAAGAAAAAAGTTTTGTTGAATATATGCTAGGTTCCACTAAGATAAGATGTCTTTTGACAAAATCTGCAGGAAGGTGTATTTTAAGTAAAATGACACTGAAACCCTCAAAGGGTCATGATAGGGAGGTTTTCTCCAGAAAGAGATAGATTTTCATTTGCAGGTTTGTACTCTAAAATCTGACCACAAAGGAATTTGCACCAAAAAATACCATCTAATATAGAAGATATAATAACGTATTCAACAATAAAACCATTTTTAGTTTCAAAGATTTTTGAAACAACAAAAATACCCTTGAGTATCACTGCAAGATTTATAACGAAACTAATATCTTCATAGAGAGCTTAAAATAATCAATGCATTCTGAATACTCAACAGATAAAATGAAGTGTAACTATAAACAATGCATTACTTCTAACCAATAAATCATTTTCACCATTCAAGATTTGAGAAGAAAAACTAAATGCAAATTTTGAGAAGAATAAACACCGAATGATGAAAAAATTCCAGACCAAGTAGGAATTTTGAATCAAAGAGAAAATACCCTTTGAAATATCATTCAATAATGAGAGGTAGAAATACTTGATATTCTAAAAGAAATTGAAAATGATTTTTTTCATGATGTATTTACCAAGTAAATATGCCATGTAACAAATAATGTATCATAACTTTATGAAGTTGATAACCATAACTATGATGTTGTCCAATACCTTGTAGCAATATATGATTTATGATTGCATGAATCAAATTTTATCTTACTGATGAACCAACTATGTCACATATCTCATTAAATCTGTCAGCCCAAGATAAGAGTGCACAAGTGTACAAACAAAAGTATACCTAAGAATGAATCTGCCAGTATGAGTATGTCATAATGACTTGTAAATATGTTAAATATACATGTGTTTGTCATGATAGAAAAGACACATATCTAAAGCTTATATGTGTCCTGACATAAAGAACATCATGTCAAATGTAAGTACCATCAAGTAAAGAACTGAAACTAAAAGAGCATGCCATGAACCAGGAGTATCACCACATGATCCAATAGTAAACATCAAGAGCCAATATATCATTAAAATCCTGAATTACCATAAACAAGAATACCAAAGACCATGCCAAAAAAATAATTCATCAAGGACAACCAAACACAACTGAGAAGTCAACAAAAACAAAATTTATCTTCTCCTTTGATGTGTGATTTTGGGTTTTAGATTGAAGATCAATTGGAGAGAACAAGTTGCAAAAGTTGTCAAATTTGTCATATTACTTGAAAGCTCAGAGAAAGTCTTCTATGGAATTTATTTTTGACTTTTAGGAGCTAAGTACATGGGATTTGGGAGTGCATACATTGGAAAACAAAGTCCAAAAATTGAGGCCCAAAAAACCACTTTTGTAATAGGTACACATCATTTTACCATCTTAAAACTTACCTCTCTACTATTATATTAGTTAGGTTTATTTTTTAATTGTTAATTATAGTTTATATCCATCATAAATGAGTAAAACAAATAGGTGAAAATTAGGTTCTCATGATTTACTTTTCAATCATTATTCTCTTGTTATTTATGTGACTCATCTATTTATTGAACCTATATCGAGAGGGTTGACCTAGAAGGTAACATTAGTTCTTAACCATATGTGAGGAGAAAAGTTGATCTAAAATAACATAATCAACCCAAATTTAATTAAAGGTCTACACAAAACTCCATAGTAGATATATATTTGATACCTAAATAAATAGAATCTATATTGCATGAGATTTTATCTTTATCATATTATTCCACAAGCTAAATACCCAATTGATCTCATTTCATTTTCTAAATTAACATTTAGTACTCTAATAATTATGATAAACTCTAATTACCTAATTAATGTGTATTTATATATCACATAATTTGCATTATTTAATTCATCGGGTACAACCCACTCAGAAAAATATATTTTCCTTTACAATATTAATCTACTATATTGTAAAAGGCTAGTAGGGTCAAGAGATATGAAAAGAAAAATGACTTTGGTTTCTTGCCCTAAAAATCAAGTCTAGTCCTATTGATCTCTTTTCTTGGTGCCATTACAATAAATTTAGTTGAAACTTTACAAAATAACTTGTGTAAAATAATAAAATAATATTTGAATTGGGAAAATTTAGGTCCTGTAAAATGGTGCTAGGACCCATTCGCTAAACCTCCCAAGGATCTATCATGAAACCTAGTAATTCAAATTTAAGCCTTATTTATGAAACCTCCCAAATATCTCTCACAAAACCCAATAATTAAATAATATAGCATTTGAATCGGGAAAATTTAGGTCTTGGAAATGGTGCCAGGACCCATTTTCCATAGGTTATGAATGGGTGCTCCCTTAGTAGGACCCCCATTTTTAGTTGGTTTGGAGTGTGTTCTTAGTGCTCTTTCCATCCCTTCAGGTTAGATCTTGGTAAACTGAGCTAGGACCCATTTTACCAAGGTGGTGAATAGGTCATCCCTTAATGAGGAACCCCTTTTTAAATTTCATCTTGGTAGGAATTTAATAATGTTTGTTTCTAGATCTAGTGTTGGCTTGAGTTGTTTGAATTTTGAGGTTAATCTCCTAATTTAGTATAAATAAGGGGTTAATTCACATTGTTTCTCCTAAGAATATTTTAAGAGCATTAGAGAGAATTTGAAGAGAATTAATAAGGCATTTCAAGGTAGATTTCAAGACTTTATTTTAGTAATTCAATATCATATTGTCATGTCATGGGATTTATGCATTCATTCATGTTTTTGAGCTAAGATTGTGAGTGTACCATTGAAGATCTACTCACAAGAATTGTTCACATAATTTTCATGGATCTAAGATCTACATTGTTCAAGACCACAACATGTTAAATCTCAGATTTGTTTCACAAGACATCATTCAAGGTGACATCAATTACAATATTTCATATTTCATACTTCATTCCTGTATATCATCATTTGGTTTAATTACCTACAAGGATTTTGACTAAGGAAAACTCCAATTCACTAAAAATAAACAAATTTTCCCTCCCTCAAATGTGTGTTGTAGGTTTGTACTTTAAAGATCAAGTGGAGAAAATTTTTGAGCAAAATTTTTGAAGTTGTCAAGTTGCAAAAGTTATCATTCAAAGTACAAAATCAAATAAGGGTATGTGTAGGATCATGATGGGCCAAAAAGTGGCAATATGATGGGTATGTGGCTGACGAATTTTTTTTTACCTAAAATTGATGAAATGAAAAGGGTTTTTAAGGGAGATTCTCAGATTTCCACCAATATAAATTATGCTTTACTTTGAATTTAATTAATAATTATTATTCAATTTCTATTGAATTACGACTAAAGTCCTAATTTTTAGGTTGATTGAAAAACATCTATAGATTTCAAATGGTATCATATGTTTTGAATCCAAAACACGTGTCATATTCTATTCTTTGCATACTTAAGATTAAAAAAGAAAAAAAATAATTTCACTAAGTTTTGACCAAGTTAAGGTGGTTAGACATATAAGTCTTTATATTTTTTTTAAGTTATCATAAAAAAATTATAATTAATTATTTGCATGGAAAAAAATTACAAAAAAATATGCATCACATTGGAACATGAGTCCTCTAATTATATCTAAAACTTTACAAAAAATATTATCATTTTAATGTGGTAAGGGTGATCAGACATACACCTACTTCTTATTTTTTCCTTGAAATTTAAGTACTACTCTACTGTAATTTCAAATGTTCATCAAATAGATTTTTATTTTTTGTAAATAAACCTATTAATTTAGAAACTACATTCAGTTTTCTACAAATTCTATTCTTACATATTTTTGAAATAATATAGATAGCTTATTGATTTTTTTATGTCAAGTTGCCTAACTCTGATTTTTCTGAATTTTTTGCCACTTAAGGGCCTGTTTTTTGCATGATGATCCTGCACGTACCCATAATTGAAGCTATAGACTTCAAAAACATGGTAATCGAGATTTTGAGAGTGCAGAAATCAAGGAATAGGAGCTTGACCTAAGTTTTAGAAAACCTAACAGGGACACATTCACCACTAAAGGCGAATGAGTCTTTTGTAGATTAAAAACAACAAGTTTTTGACAAGTTATATAGGTTTTTATGCTCTAAAAACTTCCCTCATAGTTGTATAACAATTAGGTGACATTTCGGATTCTTATTGACATATTTTGGCTCTCATAATTATATCTAATTGAGTGTTTTATTAAGGAAAATATTTAGTGGTTTATCATATTGTTCATTCACGGTGGTAAACCCTAATTTTTCTATTAAACATTTTTGGTGAACCCAATATATTGAGCATTGTAGTTTTCTAATTTTTGGAGTCTCTCATTGAATCTTAGATAAGATCTTTCATTCATTAAGATCTCATTTAGGGTTACTTTTTTTTTTTTTCAAGGAGGAAATATTTATATATGAAAACCATACTCGATTCCCTATTAACTGAAAATAAGCATTAAAGATAGGGAATAGTAGTGATAAGTTTTCACACTACTCTGTCATTCGATTGTAGTATTTATTATGAAATGAAGTATGAAATGTCCTAGAAGAGACTCATTTAGTAGAGGGTCTTAAGAAAGTTGAGATATAATTTTGCATTGTAAAAGCTTAAGATCATGTTAAGAAAAACATTTGAAGTATCGTATGCCATTGCAAAGTTAATATGACAAGGTTTGTAGAAGTGTAATCAAGTATATCATCAACCTATGCATTTTTGTGTGCACCCAACTACAGTAATGCATAGTGTGCAACCCCTGTCATGTAATAAAAGAAATTTCAGCATTAGAAGATATAGAGCAATAAATTTCAGTGGTATTTATGGTTACCCAAATGTCATGGCATCTAAAATAAGAGATAAGATACCAAATTTATGTGGTACAAAGTGTGAATCAACAAGTAAGCATTTGCAAGAATTCAACAATGCAATGGATGATTATAAGGTAGATCATGAGGATGTGATCATGGGGTTATTTTTTCAGTCTTTGAAAGGAGATGCAAGAGATTGGTTCTCTTATTTACCCATGTTCTTTGTCTACTCTTGAGAGGAGTTCAAAGAAGTGTTCATGAAGAAATTTGGTGAAAGAATTAATATTAGTTCTGTGCTTAATAAATTTATGAGCATTGAGAAAGAAGAGAATGAGCTAGTTTCAGCTTTTAACCAAAGATTTGCTAAAACATTGAGGGATATTATTGTGTCCTTAAGACTAAATGATGCAGTATGTTTCGTTGTTGATTTAGGAGCTTTTGATAATAAGAAGACCTATCTACAAAGAGATAAGGATCCTAAAAATTTGCATCAGGCATACGAGATAATTATGAACATTGAAAATGATTGAAAATATGGAATGCACAAAGGCCATTTGAATAAAAGTGTTTGTTGCCCTGAGAATTTAAATATTGATGAAAAGTGTAAGTCAAGAATTGAAAATGAAGGTCATAACACTCACACTCCTATTGTTTTAGCTTACAAATCATTTCAAAATGCTCATCATGTATAACCCCAAATAAATTTTCAAGAAGTTGCATACATTTATGATCCTCTGATATTTGTTCATGCCATTTAGTGCATAAGGAAAAAAAAAGGAGAATAATACCTTGATATCTATGCACGGTTTATGGATACTCTGTCTACTATTCTTGCGTGTTATAGACCTAAAAAATTAAGAATGCATTGATTTAATATATTTATCTTATGAACTAGGTTTAAGTGCTTTTCCAAAGGAATTGAAGCTATTTGGGATTGACCAAGTATGCGATTTCTTTTCTCTTTTTGAAAATATTAGAGATGACCATTAAGGAACTATCATGTTTTCAACCTATGATAATAATGATTCTGCTATTCCATATGAGTCAAGTAGTGAAATATCACATGAAGAAGAAGAGAGAAGAGGAATCAGTGAAGCAAGTGAAATGTGTGGTTTCAGTTCTTTTGAATATTTCAACACTTTTTTTCCTATGGAAGACATGAGGCTGAGAATTCAGCTTGAAATATTTGAACATAGTTGCAATACTATTCAATCCTCTTGTTGTAGTAATGTTGATAGAATTGGGTGTGGTAAATTTTTTATTGATTGTGATTATCCTCATGAAGTAGAAATTGAACCTTTTGCTGCAAATAATAGATATGATGATAATGATGAGAACACATTTTTTCTTGAAAATAAACAATGTTCTCCCTATGAAGATTTTTCAAAATATGAGCTAGAGATGTTAACCACTAATGATGAGAATGAAGTTGAAAATCTGTATGTATGTTCTTTTAGTGATTTTAATGATTTCGAATACAATGATGAACTTCATGCTGAGGAGGATGATAATTTTATGAAAACAATAAATGTAATGGAAAACCCCTTATTTTATGAGTGTCCATCTTCATTAATGGATAAACATGGTGATCCTCATTAGATTAGAGAAAATGCACTCTTTGTTAAGAATTATGGTGATGCATCTGATATAGGGTTAGAGTGTGATCTTCAATAAACAACTTAACATTTTGATGAACTCCTTGAAGGAATTTCCTATCAATTTTTTACATTTGATACAAATGTGGTTGATAAGGTTGAGTATCATGATTCCAACTACTTGAAGGAGTTTGAACATTTTTAGTTCCTAGTTTAGCTGGAAGGTATTTTTATGAAGCATGACAATGAAATGAATAACAAGAAATGATTTTTTTCAATTTGAACATATTTCATATGATGAAGATAACACAAATGTGTCATGTGATGATGAAATCTTGCAGTTTATGACTAATTGTGCAATGAAAAATGGCAGATATTATAATGGAAATGGTATGCTCAAAAAATTTGTGAGAAATGTTAGCGATAGTGTTTTTAATCAGGTAGATTTTAGTGGTCACCACATTTTTCTGCTTATAAGAAGAAATTTATGTATGATGCAATGGTATGACAAAGGAAAATGTGGACAAAAGGAAAACCATTCTTTCAAAAGGTTGGTTTTTGATAGGGGTGGGAATTGGCCCTATGTTTTTGTGGCTTGGTGCCACTGACGGGTAAATAAAGCCCGGGTTATATTGAAGGTTGCACATTAACATTTGAATCTCAGAAGAAGTTTTCTAGTTGTGTGGAGATTGGATCTCCTATTTCTGGTCTTTTGGCATATGAAATATTTTGTAAATCGTTTGTTTTTTTGTTATTGTTTTTATTTATTCCTTTATGCCTGGTCTACTTCACCCATTGATTATGGCATCTCACCATGCCTACTAGAGGCATGTGTCCACAATAGGAGTGACTAATGGAACTCCTCAAAAAAAATTCTTTGTTCCACTCTAAAAGCTATGCAAAGGTTGGATTGGGCCCTTATTTTTGATTCTAGGTCATATTCTCATCACTATGATAGGGTTTTATATCCTTACAACTTCCCAAAATTGGCCTGTAAATGAAAAACCCTTGGTTTTTTAAAAATTGCATTGACATAATTTCCCCATTCCCAGTCAATTAAGTTGTCACTTGTGCCATTATACTCATTGTCTTACTGGCCCCTGATATTAGGTTTGTCAATCACCTTAAGTTCTTCTTGGTCTTAATTTTCCTATGACTGAAGGCTTAATCTAAAAGTTTTAAATCCTTAGCCTTTGTTGTTATGGGTCACTGTCTCATTTACCTAGAGATGGCACCCTTTTTTTATTAAATTTTAAGGAGTGTGAAAAAATAAAGCTTCATGCTAGCCATTTGATCGTGGGAATTAATCCCAACTGATACTCATATGCTCGTGTTGTTTCATTTCTTCTTATTTTATTCACATGAGGTTGCGAGCTTCAATCACGTGTCTAGTATGTTTATGGGCCTAATCTCCATGGTGAGGGTGGTTGTCACTTTTCAAAGAAGATCAATGATTGAGAAATTGAAGATGTGACCATAGCTCTACCATTTTCTCACACATCTCTTGATTTATTTGATATTATTTTAAAGACACGGGCTAGTGGGTGATGGCAACATGGCACTACTTGATGGTAGGACCAATATCTCCAAAAGGTATTGTATGTTGTTTGAATGAAAATCAATGTTAAATGTCTTGACATGTGCTCTCATGAAGGTTGTTCATCATGCTCCTATATATCTAAAGTAGTAAGGAAAGTTGGTCATATGGGTTAGTGGGTTGTGTGACATTTGTCATTTTTATGGGACCCATTAAGCTTTGGAGATGAAGGTCATTTCATAAGGAATAAATTCGATGGTCAATGGCTGGTGATGTGTCTCAATATTGATCATTCCCTGCCATCCCATGAGGTCCTCACCCATGTCTTGTGTATTCTAACAACCACGTGGGCCAGTGCCATCTAAACTTTCTAGAAGGATTTAGTAGGCTCTAATGAAGTTGGAATACTTTTGAATTTGGTTGAGAAGATACTATTTATTAACTGTGCTATTTTCAACCTAGTTCTTTAAGGTAGATGCTTGATATTTTGACCATTGGTCCTCACAACTAATGATATGTGTGGAAATGCTGAAAATAAAGCATGGTAGTGTATGGAATGATATTTTGAGATTAGATATGGATCAATCCCCATTGTTTTGATAAAAGGAAATACAAGTGAAATAATTCATATGGGTGAGTGGGTAATTATAGAAATAATACTTTTAATTGATGCTATGTATAGAGTAGATGTTTATCTACTCAAAGATTTTCTGATTTAATTGATCATTACAAGCACAATTAAAACTTAATTATAAATTTTTGCATTGTAATCTACCCATTGATCTATCTTTTAAAACATGATCAATAGTTAAGATTAAAATGGATCAAGGAAAACTATTTTCAGCTCATGTGCACAAATTTTCTTTGAATAATTAATGGTTGGCACACATGCATGACTCATTATAAGAAGGCCATGTTGCTATACTTCTCATTCAAAATTTCCATTGAAGTTTGAATTTGAGAGAAAAATTAGTTAGTGTCTTCTGGTTTTCATTACTAGAGGGATGAGTAAGTCATGAGAGTCTATTAGGCTAGTTCGAAGGTCTAGAAGATTGAGTTTGCTCGATTCTAAGAAGAATGTCGTAGATGATGAATTTGATACATAGGGAGCTCCTCATACACAAAATAATAGGAGACACATGAAACTTAAGAAGTATGGTGTTAGGAGTAACTACTGCCTAAGGAACCAGACTATTTCAGAAGTATTAGTCAGGTTCATAAGAAAGGAGTTGATGGAATATGAATAGAAGACAAAGAAAAGGTGCAAGTATCTTAAGGATTTTCTAGGAGCATTTAATTCTTCTGGTGAATTTTTTGATAGCCCTCCAAATAATGAGGGTGACACTAACTTAGAGGCTGATTATTATCCCCTCTCCTTGGTAGCATCTAATGATTATGATGAGGTGGTGGTGACGATTCCTCTAGTTACACCATAGGCAATGCGTGGGCAAGTATCTTTTGAGGCTAATGACTCAGAGTGATGAATTTTTCCCCTTTTTTTTTATCACACCATGTTCGCTTTGTCAAGATTTTCCTATTCAACATTCATGTGATTTCTTATATCTAGTGCTAATGTGGAAACTTTTTTGGTTGGTGTATAGGAGAGGTGCTAGACTTGCTAGCATTGGGTTGTATGCGATTTTTTGATGGGGCTACAAGTGGAGAATCTTCTTTAATTGGAAATGATGAGGATTCAATGTTTCTATAACAATCGACTTTTCCTTTTGAGGTGCTAGTGTGTCTACATGCAGGGAATGTGGAATGTGGTCTTTTACTCTTCCATTTTTCACAATGATTACATGTAACAAACTTTGGACATCTCAAATTCTAGCGCAAATGATATTGAAATGAAATCAAATGTAAATGTCATTGAGTCAGATGCTTGTTGCTCCCTTATTCTATAAAAGGGATTTCTTGGCTCATTACAATGGTTAGATTTTAAAGTTTCAATAGGGTTTTGGGTGAATTCTTGGCTCAAAAAAGGCATTTTAAATAGAATATGGATAAATAGGGTAGTAGATGGTCTTGGGTATGAATTTTTGTATGTAAAAATCTTAAAATAGGTTTAGATAAACTACTGATCTAGAGACAAATATTTGTCTAGAAAAAAGTACTCTCATATGTATATCTCTCACAAGTTATGAATGAAAATACTAATGGTGTTATCATTTCTCTTCAAATGGTTCCATTTGAATGTATGATTTTTTATTTTCTTTAACTCAAAGAGTTGATTAAAATGCTTGAAGAGGGTATAAACTTCGTAAGAAATTGTTTAAGATTGGTAACTAGTGAGTGTTTCTTTTAGACATTTTGAGTTTTCATAATCTACAAAGTAATATTAAGGTAGTTCACCTATCTCTAAAATGAGTAGTTCATGCATTACAAATTCTTACATGTTTGAATTTGTTGCTCCAATCAATAAGACACTAGTCAATTTATCATAAAATATTGCAGAAAGAATGAATAAATAGCACACATAACCATGAACTTAAAATAAGAAAAATATTCATTTAAAATCCTTTTTTCAAAGAATTGTGTTGGTTGGAAGTATTTTTTATTCATAGAAAATAAGTAGTCACTCTCTTTGGGGATCTAGCAAATCTTCAATGGGTTGAGCTTTATTTGCATTTAATTAGGAATCAATTTGTATAAATATGGTTTTAATTGGATATATTTCATGAAGAAATATTTGGGATTACCCTACCTGGTTTAATAGAGCCAAAAGTGTAGGAGTAAGGAATACAAAATCCTAGGCTCATTGTGTTTGCCACTAACCTTATAGTTTCTTCATTATAAGAGATGGAAACTCTTTAGAGAATTTTTGGGTTATATTGCAAAAATAACCAAAATTTCCTATCATACAAAATCTAAGGAAAGTGCTTAAAAATCAAAATGGAACATAAATCATCTATAGCCTTAGTTACTTCCTTCATGGGTACCTGAACAAACAAGACAATAGCAATATACATGCCATAGTGAATCCTCCTATTAAAATTTAAAAAAATGTTAATATGGATGATGATATACAATTATCTCCCAAAGAGAAGGTGATAGCATTTATCGAATCTAAACCTCATAAGGACTTTACTAGACAACCTCTTGACATTTCTTTCTTAAAAAATTATGTACTTAAACATGCACCTGATGGTCCTCTTTACATAGATAGGTGAATCAATGAAAATCCAACTAATGGGAAATTGATTGATCCCATATGTGGAGAGAATGTCATTATAGAGGAATTCTTATATGTGCATGAGTTATATCAAGAAATATATGATAATCCAAAATTATGGATCAAGACATATAATTTATTTTCTTTCCATACGATAGGCTCGATAGATCTCCCTTTAAAAGTTGGACCGAAAACACTAAAAGTATCATTCTACATCATTCCAATATTAGAAAAATTTTGTGTGAAGCTAGGCTACCCCTGGCTTCACTCCATGAATGATTTCCCTTTGGTTGTGCGTAAATTTCTAAAGTTTCCATTTAACAATGATATCTTTATTGTGCATCATAGTGGATTTAATCTTGCATCCGCAAAAGGGAACTTTTCATTAGATTAATTTTGACTCTAGCCTATCAAACCTCGTAAGGATTTGTTTTTCAAATATAATGAAAAATTCAAGGAAAATAAAATACCAGAACTATCCCTTCACAATATGACTCAAACAACTATCCTTGATGAAATAATGATTGAACCAAAAACACTTCCAAACATACAGGAATAACCTCCTGCAATTTCCCACAAGATACCATGAGATAGCATAAACAATCTCGTTGTCCCTCCTAGAGTAAAAAAAATTAAAAATTCAAAGAGAAAGCAGTTGAACAACCTATTATGGTTCCTCCTATTCCTCCCAAGGAAGCGAAGGAACCTATAATTGAAAAGACTTCTCTGACACAAAACAATATTCATAATAAATTGAACTAAAATTGATTTGCTAGAGAGCGTAGACGTAGACGTTGTGTTATTTCTCATACATTATAAACTCAATGAAACATCCATAACATAGAAAATCAAAATTCATTTGATCTACTTGAAGCAATGCATGATGACTCTGAACCCTTGTCGCAACATAAAAAAGAACATTGCATGAACATTGTTATTTGACCTTCTATTGTGATTAACTTAGAAGATGACATTAACATAGAAAATATTGATGAATAGGTGCATGTTGAGTTGAATACATTGTTTTCTTCTACTATGAACTTAAATTAAAAATCTCCTAAAAAGATTTTTCATCATGGTGTGTGTCCTAGTTTGGCACTCAATGTTTCCCCTTTGGCTAGTTTCCTACCTTTTGTTTATGCTGACTGAGATTGGGAGGAAGATGACCCGCTTTCGGTTCACTTGCTCGTGCCTTCCTAGTCTTTTGATTTTTTCATTTTTCTTTATGTTATTGCATATACATAATGTGGTCCCCTATGACATTTTTTTTGTTGCATCCTCTCTTTTCTTTGTGCATTCTACTATATGTACCTTTATTCTTCTCTATGTCATAAAACGTTCTTTTCTTTATCTTGTGTTTTCCTTATAGGGATGACATAAGGCATCGAGACATTTATGTCTCTTCCATGTTGACCCAAAATATTTTTCTTTATCTTTCCTTTGTCTTTTGTTTTCCTTTTGGGGATGACGCAAGGCATCAAGAAATTGATGTTTCTTCCATGTTGAGCTAAAAAATTTTTTCTTTGTTTTCACTTTCTTTGTGTCATTCTTCTAGTTCTATGAGTATTTTGGAAATGATGATAGATTATTTCTCTTATTAAAAAATTGCAGCAAAAAAATACTTACCCCAAATCCATAGATTCCTTATATGTTTGTGGGGGCAACCATTCCTTCCTATTTCATGATGAATCTTTTTTTGGAAACATATGACTTGGAAGAGGGTTTTCTAAGGTAATTTTTCATGTCTTAGGATAAAAATATTGGATACTTTAAAGAAATTTCTCATACTAATGGTGTAGTAATATCTTTAAATTGGGGCAATATATTGATGACATTTTTTGGAGAAATTTCATGGTGTGATTTTCATTTTTTCTTGTGATGTGTCCTCTTCTTAGTGGTTTGATTTGGTTTGATTCTATACAAGAGTGTACAATCTACTGGCATTTTATGATGTGAATGAGGCATCCGATGGATGATGATCTTACACTTTTAACATGTCCTCTCTTGGAGACATTAGGTACATTGTTCCCTAAGAGGAAGACCTCTACATGAACAAAGAAAAATCCCCTTTAACAAATTTTTTAAATGAAAAAATAATTTACAAAAGAATTATAGTATGGTTCTTTATTGAAGTTATCAGGAGGATAACTTTAGTATAGTTAATATGATGGGAAGCTGATATACTAGCATGACTTTGTCATTATATGGTGAGAAGCTGACACATTGGCATGACTTTCTCACTAAACCAATTATTTTCGATAACTCACCTAGTAGATAAGCTAAGGTTCCACCACCCTAGAGTGAGCAACATATGTTATGGACAAAAAACCAAATCTCACATCACGTTGAAACAGTTGTGTTTGATCCTTTATTTTTGTTTATTTGCATGGCGTTTGATAGGGTATGATTATGTATATTTATTATTGTTGCACACTTAAATGTCTCTAATGTCTAATTTAGTGTGATTTTAACATGGGGTCATCCTCTCAGTAAAGTGGGGGGAAAATGTAGTAAGAGAAAAAGTAGCCTTTTCCCTTGGTTTTGATAATTAACATTAAAACTGACCTAATGGTGTCTTGGAGTATTATTTTAATGTGTTGTACATATTCACATTATTCTAAGACCTTTATTTTATTAAATCATGCATTATTGGTCCTTTACAAAGGTGTTGTGAAGTGTTGAAACACACTTTCATGCTTTTCTAAGATCTTTTTACTTAATTAAGCCTTATAGCCCATTTTAAAATAAAATGTACCTAATGTGCACCCTATTTAGGTGTTGTAAAGTGTTGTAACTCACTCACATTTAACTAGGGTGGTATTAATTAATTGTGGTGATTGGAGCTAATTAGCCCTTTTAATCTAAATTCAAGCCTTATTTGTGACACCTCTTGGAGATTGATCCCGACACCCGATAATTAAATAATATAAAATTTCAATTAGGAAAATTTAGGTCATGGAAAATGGTGCTAGGACCCATGCACCATAGGTGGAAAATGGGTCCTTCCTTAATAGGAACCCCATTTTTTAGTTGATCTGGAATATGTTTTAGAGCTATTTCCATCCCTTGGGGTTAGGTCATGGTAAATTGAGCCAAGAACCATTTACCCAAGGTGGTGAATATGTCCTCCCTTAATGAGGACCCCCTTTTCAAATTTCATCTTGGTGATAATTTAATAATATTTCTTTCCAAATCTAGTGTCATCTTGAATTGTTTGAATTTTGGGGTTAATTTCCTAATGTAGTATAAATAAGGGGTTATTTCACATTGTTTCTCCTAAGAAGATCTATCAAGTTTATGAAGAATTCTATAAATTGTAAGTGAGCATTAGTGAGAATTTCAAGAGCATTCACAAGGAATTTCAAGGTAGATTTCAAGAGTTTATTTCATCAATTCAAGATCATATCATCATTCACGTTGTTGAGCTAAGATTGTGAGTGTAGCAATGAAGATCTACTTTCAAGATTTGTTCACATAATTTTCAAGGATCCAAGATATACATTCTTCATGGCCACTACCTGTTAGATTGTAGATTTTTTCACAAGACATCATCCAAGGTGACATCAATTGCATTATTTCAAGTTTCATGCTTCATTCCTTTATTTCATCGTTTGGTTTAATTACCTACAAGGGGTTTGATTGAGGCAAACCCCCATTCACTAAGAATCAACAATATTTTCCTCCCTTAAATGTGTGATTGTAGGTTTATAGGTAAAAGATAAAGTGGAACAAAATTTGGAGCAAAATTTTCAAAGTTTTCAAGTTGGAAAAGCTGTCATTCAAAGTGAAAAATCAAAGAATTGAAGCTACATAATTAACTATAGACTTCTATAATTTGATAAACACGATTTTGAGACTACAAAAATCAAAGAATGAGACCTTGATCCTAGTTTTGGAAACCCTAATAGGGACCCATTTTCCACTGAAGGCGAATGAGTCCTTTGTAGCTTAAAAAAAGCAAGTTATTGACAAGGTACATAGTTTTTTATGCTCTAAAAACTTCCCTCATAGTTGCTATAATAGTTAGGTAGAATTTTTTATTATTATTTGCATCTTTTGCCTCTCATAATTATATCTTTTTGTAGTGATTTAGTTGGAACAAATTAGTGGCTCATCCTCTTGCTGATGCATTTGGGTGTACACTATTTTTCACCTAATCATGAACAACACATAAATATTTAAACATGGTTTTAAGTAGTTCAGGTAAACAGTACAGTAATATAATTAATTTTTATGGTATTTTCATGGAATTTTGTTACTCAAACATAGTTTTTTGGGTATGTGCAAGATCATGATGGGCAAAAAAGTGGCGATATGTAAGTGATACGATGGCGCATGTGGCTAATGACCTTTTTATCCAAAATAAATGAAACGAAAAGGGTTTTTAGATGCAATTCTCAGCTTTCCACCAATATAAATTATGTTTTACTTCGAATTTAATCAATAATTATGATTTATTTTCTATTAGAATTATGAATAAAGTCCTAATTGATAGACTAATTGAAAAATATCTATAACTTTCAAACGGTATCAGATTTTTTGAATATGAAACATGTGTCACATTGTATGTTTGGAATACTATAGGATTCAAAATAATAATAATAATTTCATGAATTTTTGACCAAGTTAAGGTGGTTAGATAGACGAGATTTTATATTTTTTAAAATTTGTAATAAAAAATTCATAATTAATTATTTACTTGGAAAAAAATATAAAAAAATATGTATCACATTGGGACATGAGTCCTCTACTTATATCTCAAAGCTTATAAAAAAATATTATCATGTTATTTTGGTTAGGGTGGTCACATAGACACCTACTTCTTATTTTTACCTTGGAATTTAAGTACTATTGCTTTGAAATTTAAAAGTTTCACCAAATAGATTTTTTGTTTTTAAATAAAGGTCTACTAGTTTAGAAACGAAATTCAATTTTCTACAGATTCTATTTTTACACTTTTTTGAAAAAATATAGATAACTTATACAAATTTTTATGTCAAGTTGTCTAACTTTAATTTTCTGATTTTTTACTACCACTTAAGGGCCTATTTTTTCCATGATGATCTTGCACATACCCTTTTATAGGATCCTACATCTATTTGGTGGGTGGTGCATGCCTCTAGTCTCCTTGTAATGAGAAACATAGTTCTTAGGTTCGTGACATGTATTAACCACCTCTCATGGATTAATTAACTCTAGACATTGTATCAGGCATTAACAAGTCAATATTTTGGTGCAACAAGAAATATTTATGCAACAATTGGCATTAGTGCCTACCCCATAGGTTCAATCCCCTCACTTGTGTTGGGGAAATTGTTGTATGGTGTTAACCCTCGGTCTCGTTGTCTTGTGCAACACAACACTATGGTTCATGGCATGGCTTCACCACCTCTCATGAATTCAAGAACTCTAGCAGTTGTATTACGCATTAATAGGTCAATCTTTTAGTGCAATGACAATTGTCTATGCAAACTTATCTTCAATATAAAGTACTTATTGTTCCAATTAACATAGAAGTGTTTGTATATGGTTATACTAATGTAGTCTTGGAAGAAATTAATTTATGGTTTAGTTCAATACAAATGAAAATATCATTTGAATATTCATATTTTGATGTTAATACTCTTCAGACTAAGATATTATAAATTTGTCATTATGGTATGAGAGAATATTATAAATAATAATAGTTGAGCATAGTATATGGAATAGTAAATAAAATACACAATAAATTGATTTCATTTTGAAAAATTACATTAAAACACTAATTTTTTTGATAATATTGTGTTTTTCTATAGACGTATTTCTTTCTAATTATAAAATAACGTATTCCCTTGAAAAAAGAAAATTTATATCATAAAATTTTTTTTAGGTACCAATTATTACTATTCCTCATGGGTATATGTTTGGTGAATTTCCTAAAATAATTAATCCCTACCTTAAATCTTTGTTGGATCATATGTAGATATAATAAATTAAATTTATAGAACACTTGTTTTATTGTTATAAAATATGTACTATATTTTAGACAACACAAAAAATAGTAAAATGAATCACAATTTCACAATAAGCACTATTAATTATATTTAGACTCTTAATGTTTTCTTGCACTACAATAAAAATTTATGTTAACATTAATATAGTTTATACAAGCTGATTATTAATCTACATGTCTTTTAAAGTGTGTGTTATTTAGATCCATTGAATTTTGTGTGTTAGATTTAAAATAAAAGTTGCCAAGTTGGAAAGCTAATATAATGATAACACTAAAAATTGGTTTAAGCCTGTGAGTACCACTTTCAACATAATTTTCTAATGTCCATAGTCATTATTAAATATTGTTAACTATTTAATTACTTTCTAAACACATCTTTCCTTTATTAATTAAATAACCTTGATTATTTAATTAATTCATTATGACCCTTATTCATCTTTGATTAATTAAATAAATCTTATTTATTTAATTACATCACTAATTAATTAATTCTCTTTCTCAATTAAATAATTTATTATTTAATTTACCTTTTATCATATGTTGACTATAATTAAATATTATTTTTGAATTACTTAATTATTCAATTAACCTTTTCGATAGTATATTAAATAAATCATTATTTATTTAATTAAATCCTTAAATTTTTGAATGTTGAATTAAATTAAAATTTAACTCATAATTAATTGTTTCTATCACATTATTCTTTCATCCACTTAACAAATTATTCACTCACCATTTGACTCGAGATGTATTTAAATCCATTAGTTACCTCTGGATTCAATATCTGAGCATCTCTGCGAAAAGGAGTCTCTATCACAACCAGTCAGTTAACTAGTTCTAACTCATATGCATGAACATATTTATTAATTAAATATATTTATTTAATTAATTACTTCATGTATGCATTTGAACATATCGTTGTCTTTATTCTATCCTTATAATCTTCATGCAAACATTATTCTTCTAATTTTTGAGTACTTTCAACTAAAGATTAAATCATTTATTTAATCTTGAACTCTTATTCTGAAATATTTTCAAATAGTCTTAACACAAAATTAAATTATTATTCTAATTTAATCTTTCTCGTGCAAAATTTCCCAACTCACGTTCTAACTGACACAAAACTCACATTGCATGGCATTCAACAATCTTGATCGTTGATCTCTCTTTCGAATCTGAGCCGATTGTTCAAAAACCAACTTTCTATGAATTGGTTGACTTTTTCCATTATTCCTCCTCTCGAAATCAATACACTTTTTTGAAGAACTTAATCTTTGATATTTTTCTTAAACATACATTAAGGCGAGGCTTGCATACATACTGAAAATATGAGGGCAAGAATACCGACATGGAAAAATGAAGGACAATCAAGATAATTCAAGGAAATGGATTGATATTCAGTGAGATTGTTTTATGTTTTACGTTATTTGTTTTTAAATTCATTTGATTCATTTATTTGTTTTTTTATTTAGATTTATGCATGTTTATATTAGATTCAACCATCTTATTGTGCAACGCCATTTTATCTACATTACATTTGGTGAAACCGACATGAAGACTCTTCAAACTTCACAAATCTATTCCGCTTTCTTGTTTTTCTTTTTTTCTAGGTATCGTATGTTGAAGTTGAGAAGATACAGCTTCATAGGAGCCCAGTGACCTCTACAAGAAAATAATACCTGTTACAAGGAGAAGCAAAGAGAAGCAACAAAGAGAATGCTCAAGAAATGTGGAGCAATGTATTCACCCAAAATGTAAAATGAATAATGATACAAAAGATAGTTTTCAACCACATATAGGTGAAAACCCTAAAAAGGAAAACCCTAGGCTTGCACAATAATAATTAATGAAGTAATGAATTATTATGCACCTAATGTTAGCTTAAGTGAAAAAGAGGTAAAAGGGAACTTTAAGTAATTAAACAAATATTGTTTTATTAATAAAGTAAATAACCAATTACTCTAACACCCCCCCTTAAGCTAGACTTAGTGAGTAGCTAAAACCTAGAAGAAGCTACTGAAAGTAAAAGAAATGGGTCCCGACAACAAGGCCAGATCAGGTACCCAAGAACAAAGAAATCTCTATGAAACAAAGAAAAGGAGAAAACCCAGTGGGAAAAAAACCTCTCCAAAAAGAGATAAAAGAACATGCTGGAAGAAACATGAAGGAAGGAAGGCCTCATAAAGACCCCCCAAGGACAACTTCCTTCACCCCAAGCATAGAGCACAATTGAAGATAGCACGAAGATGCAAAAGATCTCGTGAAGATGTCTGCAACCTGCTCGCCAGTGGGAATATACTCCAAGATAAGAGAACCATTCTGAATCAACTGTCTAATGAAATACATATGAAGCTCAATGTGCTTCATCCGCTGATGCTCCACCAGGTTGTGAGAAATGTGTATAGCACTCTAAATGTCACACCAAAGAATAGTGGGACTATCAGGAGGAAAAACAAACTCAGTCATCAACTGATGAAGCCATAAAATCTCTTGACTAGCGAGCACAATAGCTTGGTACTCAGCCTCTGTAGATGATAATGTATCAGCAGTCTACTTCTTGCACAACCATGTGATAGGACCAGAGCCAAGACAAAAAAAAAACCCAGAAGTAGACTTTCAATCATTGACATCACCAGCCCAATCTGAGTCGGTGTAGCCAACAATGTGAGGATCTCTTGATGTGTAGTGAATGCCATATGAAGTGGTGGCCTGAATGTACCTCAAAATATGCTTGGTAGCTTTCCAATGACTCTCATGATGATCATGGGAGAATAGAGAGACAAGGCCAACTGCAAAGGAAAGATGAGGACGAGTGTCAGTCAGGTACAACAAACTGCCAACCAACTGCCTATAAAGTGTATAATCTACTAAAGGAGTGGGGAAAGTAGTAGTCAAAACAACCCCTGACTGAAAAGGTGTTGGGGAAAGCTTGCAATCAAGCATGCCAAAGCACTGAAGCATATCAAGTGAATACTTCTGTTGGTAAATGGAGATCCCCTTTGAAGATAGAATCACCTAAAGAGCAAGAAAATAGTGCAGAAGGCCGAGATCTATCATCTCAAACTGCTCCATCAAAGCTAGTTGAGCATGCTGAATCATAGAGGATGAGCTACCTATGATGATAAGATCATCAACATATAGAACAAGAATTAGGATCTCATCCTCAAGATGTTGAATATAGACCATGGGATCAAAATGACAACGTGTGAAACTAGTAGAGAGCAAAAAAGAGTCCATCTTCTTATACCAAGCCCAAGGGGCCTGTTTGAGACCATATAATGAACGCTGAAGTCTGCAAACCAAAGAAGCATCCTGCACAAATCCCTGAGGCTTCTCCATATAGATCTCCTCCTATAGGTCACCATGGAACAAGGCATGCTTCACATCCATCTGAAAAATGGGCCATCCCCTAGAAGTTGCAAGTGATAGTACAAAACAAATAGAATTCATCTTGGCGATAGGGGAAAATGTCTCAGAGTAATCAATACCCTCAACCTATGAGAAACCTTTCGCCACAAGATGTGCTTTGTACTTATCAATATAACCATCAATAGCATACTTGGTGCGATACAACCATCAGCACCAAACCATCTTTCTGCCCTTAGCAAGAGGACAGAGATCCCATGTACTATTCCTCATCAAAGAAGAATAATCCTACTCTGTAGCACTATCCCACTCAAGGTGACCTGTCACCTCTGAAAATTTTGGAGGATCCTTTGAAACAGCATGACTCAAAATACTAGAACCCATAGTATGAGAACAGGTGCGATGAGTGTCTGAAGGATCACCGGCCATAGATCCTACTGCCTCAATAGTAAAGTGAGCCCATTTGGGCCTTTGAGGTGGAGCAAGTGGAGGTGGAGATGGGGGATCATCAATATCCTCATCAGAATCATCCTCAAAATAATCTTGAAGAGTTGTAGTGGGTGAAGTAGGTAGTGAAGTAGACACTGGAGGCAGGGTATCAACTAGAGGAAGGTGCTCATCAAATTGAACATCTCATCGAAACAGGACCTCTATGGAATTAGGATCAAACAACTTGTATGCCTTAACATCCTCACAGTAGCCAAAAAAAAATGACGGGTCAACTCTTTCACTCCATGGCTCTCCTTTGAGCATCAGGAATAAATGCCCATGCCTCACTACCAAATACTCGAAATGATGAAATATCAGGCTTTTCATGAGACCAAGCCTCCTTAGGAGTCATATGTCGAATCGCCTTGTGAGGCATTCGATTCTAAATATAGTTGGCACAATTCACTGCCTCAGTGCAAAAAGACAAATCCATGGATCTGGATTTAATCATCCAATTAGCCATCTCCCGTAAAGTCCTATTCTTTATCTCAGCGATACCATTCTGCTAAGGGGTGTAGGGAAAAAAAAACTGATGCTACAAACCATGCTCAGTACAAAATTCTTTGAAATCCTGATTTACATACTCCCCCCCATTATTTGTATGTATCCACCGAATAGAAAGGCTAGACTGCTTCTCTACAAATGTCTTGAAGAATCGAAATGAATCAAAGACATCAGACTTGTACTTAAGAAAGTACACCCATGTGCATCTGGAGAAGTCATCAATGAATGTGAGTACATACTTGGCCCCTGAAAAAGAAGAAGTGGGAAATGACATGAGGTCACTATGAATCAGCTCCAAGGGTGCCTACGCACGAGTGGCACTTCCCTTCAAAAAGGGATCCCTATGATGCTTGCCAAGCACACAACCATGACAAACACCATCAGTGTAGGAAATCTGTGGAAGACCAAGAACAAGTGCCTATGTACTCATCTGCTGAAGATATCTGTAATTGACATGGCCCAGCCACTCATGCAAAATCTTACTCACTGAATCTACATGTGCTATAAGAGATGAACCTCTACCCTTAGAATCCATCAAATATGTAAAGACGAGATGTAGTATCAACACTCCCAGTAGCCACAACCAAATCAAAGTCATGGAGGTCCCGAATAACCACACCATGTGGTGAGAACTCAACTATTTTACTAGAGCCAGTGTGGCAATTTTGATAAACCGACAAGAGGTTTGTCAAGATGTTAGGAACAACCAAAACATCCTGTAGCATGCCCCCATCCAAAGAGATAGAACCTCAACCCAAAATAGAAAGTTGTGAAGAGTCACCCACTGCAATCTATGAAGTACCACAAGAGGCAAGAGAAGTGACCAACTGCTGAGTGTGAGTCATATGGTGAGAAGCACCAGAGTCTAAAATCCAAGTGGATCCATTGGTCGATGCTCTAGCAGTGAGAGCATGGCCTCTCCCAATGGAAGAAGAAGATGATTGAGGTGAGGAGATGTGTTGCTGCTACATGGCTTCCTCTAAAGCCTCTAATAGTTTCCAAAACCTGGAAATTGGATGTCCTTGCTTGCCACATAATCTGCAAGTGTCTCCTAATTTCTCCTTAGTCTTGGAGGAAGACTCACCAGACTTCAAAGATTTCCCATGTTTTGGATGAAATGGTGGTTTAGAATAAGACTTAAGAGGAGGTTTGGAGGAATGCTCACTGCCTGCAAAATCTTTCTTGGGCGTTGATTTCTGCTTTTGTTTCCCTTTAGGTGACTGAGCAACCAATGCTATGTTCTATGATCCTGAGAGCATATCCATCTGAGAAAGGTGTGACTACTCATGAGAAAAACACTCACAAAACACATCAAAGGTAGGCATGGTAAAACGAGTACTCAGGCCATCCATGGTGGAATAGAAGGAAGAAGCAAATATCTGAAATGGACCACAAGACTTTGAAATAATCAATTAAATTCACTCTGTGTTTGACTTATTCTTGCCACAACCCTGTAAAATAGTGCAGATAGTTTTGAACTTGTTCAAAAAATCCTCAATAGTGGGAAATGATTTAGGTAATAGTGAAGTCAGCTCTGCCTCAATCTGTAATGCTCAAAACTCATTAATAGCCCCAAAAAGTGTCTCAAAGTTTAGCCACATAGCTCGAGGAGTGAGCAAAGCATCAAGGTGAAACAAAAGACCGTCTGAAACATGCATGCATAGCAAACCCATAGCTTCATCTATCGTGTTCCTATGCTGCATAATCTCAAAAGGACGTTGCGATTGAGGCTAAACCTCATCTAAACAAGACCACAACCCTCGTGACCTAAGTAGCCTCATCATGTGAGACTTCCAAGTGTGATAGTTATGTGATGTGAGTAACTCAACTAAAGAGTCGGCCATGAAACCCTGCACCTGTACCTACTTGTTTTTTATTATTATTATGCAATCTTTCAGAATAGAAAAAAGATGTATAAGGGTTTGCTTTTTTTGAGAGTTTTGGTGTTCTAGTTTTCTAATATAAATGACAGAAAGCAAGAGAAAAACACCCCCCACAAGAGATAAGCCCAAACCCTCGTACAAACTGAGAAAGACGAAGAAATGCATAAGCAAAAAATACTTCAAAAAAAATTCTTGTGTACTTGGTGAAAATTTTGATAAAATAAATCACATATCTTAATAGATCATGTTGAGAGCTTTCCAACGCCTATTCGAGTTTGAAAAATGGAGTCTGTTTGCACCTTTTACGACCCTGAAAGTGAAGAAATAAGACCTCACTTTGACTGGAAAAATAATATCTACAATGGTAAAATTTTCAATAAATTCCTATACCATCAGACTAGTGCCAAAACTAGCTTTCCAACGCCTATTTCCATTTGAAAAATGAAGCAAAAATGCCCGAGTTATGCCCGTTTGAATGAAAGTTGCTCCAATGGGCCCAAGAAGACCACGATGACCCTCAAGGGCTTAAAAAAAAGGCCCCTGGTTCTATCAGAAACCACGGGTTTGGCGGCTAGGAGCTAAATCCGAAGCCCTTGGTCATGAATGTGACCATGAGCTACCACTGGGAGAACCAACAGGGGGTCGACGGAGGTCGGTGTCGGCGGGTCGACGAAGCTCGGCTGAGTGTGGAGTGAGGGTCGGTAGAGCTCGGTGGACGCGGAGCGGGGGTCGGCAGAGCTCGCCGGATGGAGGGCGACATGATGGGTCGATGAAGCTCAGCTGAGCATGGAGCGGGGGTCGGTGGAGCTCAATAGATGGAGGGTGGTGCGGCGGACGCGGGTGACACGAGGGTGGCCATCGGGTGGCCGAGTGGTGGCGGAACGAATTTGTACAGGCCGTGCAAAAAATAATAAAAAAACCATAGGTTTTTTTTTAATTTTTTTAATAATTTTTTTGCAATTTTTCTACAGACAGAGGAGGGCCTTGGGGCCATACGGCCAAAACCCTAAAAAAAAATTTGCTTCCCTAGTCAACTGTAACCAAAATTGACGAATTGACAGTCGATTTAGGGGTTTTTGGGTGCTGTGAATCCAATGGCACTATCTGTTTGGGCCCAAAGTGAACCCAAAAATAGGAGTATGCTGAATCCATAAAAAAATATCTTAAAATCGTAGATCTGCTTCCAATGCCAAAAACGCAAAACAAGAACAAGCAGCTACAGATCTGAAGCTCTGATACCATGTTGGAGTTGAGAAGATACAACTTCATAGGAGCCCAGTGATCTCTACAAGCAAATAATACCTATTACAAGGAGAAGCAAAGAGAAGCAACAAAGAGAATGCTCAAGAAATGTGGAGCAATGTATTCACCCAAAATGTAAAATGAATAATGATACAAAAGATAGTTTTCAACCACATATAGGTGAAAACCCTAAAAAGGAAAACCCCAGGCTTGCACAATAATAATTAATAAAGTAATTAATTATTATGCACCTAATGTTAGCTTAAGTGAAAAAGAGGTAAAAAGGAACTTTAAGTAATTAAACAAATATTGTTTTATTAATAAAGTAAATAACCAATTACTCTAACATCATATGGAAAAATGCATCTGACTGACGAAACGACGCATTTGATTTCACGAACCGCATCTGAAAAATTCTGAGATGCATTTGATGACATGCACTGCATCTAAGACCTCCCACAACACATTTGACTATCAAATTTTTGATGCATCTGTAAATTCAAATGACGCATATGGATGGTAAAAATTTCAATTTTTCATATTTCATATTTTTTGTGTTTTGGTATTTTTCATTTTGTTTTTCTCTAACATTTTGTTTGCAGCAGTGATTTAGGGGGATAAGATTTTTTTTGCAGGATGAAGCATAGAATATATTGAAAACCAAACCCATTTTCTTGCAATACGAATGACGAAGACCAATAAACTACTAATTGGTTGCATGCAAGACCTTTTGTTGAAGATTGTGAATATTAAAATTACACTTTTTTTTTTATAGTTAGAAAATTGTCATTTGAGATTAAAAAGAACTAGTGTTTTTCATGTCTATTTATGTTAGTGTAGAACCATGATTCGATATACCGTAGTATCCCCTCCCCTTGTGCATTTGTGTGATCTTGGGTGTAAGAGAACTGGTTACTGACTCTAGAAAATTTGTGCCTCCATTGGTGGTTAAGAGTAACCAATGCAACTCAAAACTGGTGATAGGATTTATCACCTAGCCACTCCCATCCAATATATAATTTTTAATACTCGAGGAAAGCTCATTATTACAAGGATCCCATCAAACAAGCTATTGATTTCCTAGTACCCTTGAGCTATGTCGAAACCTATAGAGCCTAAACTTTGTATACTAGGACGATATTGCCTCTCACATGGCTCTTCTGAATGGGTTCCCGAATTAAAAATCCAACTTGTTGTAGTTTTCCAAAATCCTATCTATTTACTGGTGTAGCAGGTCAGACCTGTGAAGCCATCTCAAATTCATACGTTTCATGTGTAGAGATGAAATGTATGCCATGGGAGTTTCATGGGTACAATATCTTGGCTGTCCCATATAAGTGAGTGTCATGGAGGGGAGCCAGTGGGGTCAGGCTACTAGTCATCCACCTTCAATATGTGTAGTTGTATAAATCCAATTGAGAACTTAGTAAATACTGTCCAACATAGCCTAGGTTGTACTTGTCATCTGATTTTAACAAATTCATACACATAAAACTGAAATCACTTTCTATTATGTAATTGTTCTTGCTTTATTCATTAAAACTTGATCATTAAACTGAGTCAGTCGTAAATTTTTCATCAGAAAACTATAACTATAAACAGAGTCACAACTGTCATATTTAAAATATCATGTGTCTTTACGAGCCGCAACTCTCAAATGAAAAAATGCGTGCGTCTATCAACAAATTTAGTTTCACAGGGTTTATAGTCTGAGTCACATATGCTTATTGAGTCGCATCTATCATAGTTTAAACCACATATGTCTGCAAAAGTTGCATTTTTCTATCAACATTTGAGACTTGGTTTGGTCAATTAACTGCATTTGAAAACTGAAATGCATCTATCAAATTCATCAACGCATCTGAAATGCGAACCGCAATTGACTGTCTACAATTTTTTTTGAAAAATTACAAACTGAGTCTAAAAAAAAAATTATCTTTTTTCACTTCTATTTCTTACAATTAATCTTGGACAGAAACTGAAAAACTACTCAAAAACCTTGCATTAAGTTAGGTGTCATTTACGTCTTAGCAATAGTCATCCTAGTTCCAAACATTGAGATACCCCATAGGATTTTGCATATCATAGAGTAGAACAACTTTCCGCATCATTGGATACGTTTAAGCGCTTGATTTGTCATTATCTTTGAATCTAGTCATTATTGTCCTAGTAGTGAAACTTTCCAGCAAAACACTCCAATTTGGGAAATTCCCCTTGTCAGTTGTCTTTGTCCTACAATCAGGTTCCTTTGTAAAGTTAGATAATTGCTTGGATTTATTCGATAGGTGGTAGGTAATATCCATCTTAGAATCATTTACCATCATAATCTACTCAAATTTTTGCATACTGTCCATCCTAGCATACATCATACTTAAATACAACATTTTTGAAATCCTTAATTTTTAGTGGCATCCCTTATATTAAAAAAATCCCAAAAACAGAGAAATAGGACATATAAGTTTTGAGACATAGTTTGCATTACCTCATTCTGAGAAAAAATTTGTGGTTGAAACAAGGTCTAAGAAGAAACATAGAGTAATGTTAGACCCTAAAGAATTTTTCAATCTTTTCAGAAACCAACCATCAACGAAAGATCGACCACAAAAACCTTTTCTTGAAAAACACATCATTAGAGACACACATGGAATTTTTTTTACTGAATACATAGATGTTGCCATACAAGATCTCTAGTTTGCATCCTTTATCGATGAGTGTTTAGAAAATGATCCCCAACAATATCCAAAAAAATTTCTAGTAGAAGGTGCCACACTACCACCAGGATTTGATGTTCACACATTGAAAACAACATCTACTCAACCAATGCAAACCATTGTGTCAAGTGTCTTTGTTCCTCAAATTACCACAACAATACCAACTAGTATACCTACTCAAACATCGTCAATTGTAAAAAACCCCCATTCAACATAATGCAAGGTTTACAATTCATTGCAGGAGCATCTTCATCAAACCCCTTTGGCACAAACACTACTGGTAAAATATCCAAAGTTGGCATGAACAAAACTATACCACATACTGCCATTCCACAAAAGGGGTTACACAAAAAATTCCGACGAAAAATATTCCTATGCCAATTTAGAATATTCCGATAGGAAATATTACTATACCAAGTCAGAACATTCTGATAGGATATATCCCTACATCGAATTGGAACATTCAAACAGGATATATACCCTTTCCAGATCACAATCCATCACAAAAGATAGCATTTTAGAACACTTACATCGATCCTAACAATCAAAACAACATGTGCTTGACATAGGTAGATGTTCTTCAAATGCAAATCCTTCAACAAAAAATGGACAGTACGTCTATGTTAGGCAAACAAACTGTCTCAGTGCAAGATTTATGTCCATGTCCTTTTGACAAAGTGCTATACATGACACCCTTCTGACATGGATACATTATACCAAATTTCCCTAACTATAATGGGAAGAGGAATCCTTTAGAACACATTAGAGAATTCTCTACAACATGCATGGACATATCATATGACTCCACATACTGGATGAGACTATTTCCATGAACCCTTGTCATGATAGCATTGGAATGGTTCTCTAAACTACCATATGGCATACGATCATGGGGTTAATTAGCTGAAAAGTTTGTCGAACACTTTGCCTTCAACATAGACAATGAAATAACAATATCTACTTTGTGTCACACCATGCAAGAAGAAGGCGAAAATTTCACCACTTTCTTCTAGAGATGGAAAAGTTTATCTAGTAGACATCCAATTTAGATACCAGAAAAACAAAAAGTCATGATTTCCTTGAAAATATTAATTCAAAACTAAGAAGTGATTTGAGGGTACATTGTTGTACTTAATTCCTAGACTTTGTACATAAGGTCATCATACTTGAAAAAGTCCTTATTAACAAAGGAGACATTAATGTACCAGGCAAGAACCCAGTTGTTCAACATAAAAAATGCTCTCAACGATAGAAACAAGTTATGGTGTAGAAAAAAAAATGTAACAAATGATGATATCATTGATGCTAAGACCCTACATGTGGGACCTATCATCACACTTAGAGGTTACGACCCCAATCAAGACATGACGAGTAATCCAAATCAAACGGAAATTTTTGTCCAAAATTCACAACAATGATGACCACAAAGCAGATTTCCTAAATGTGAGTTTACACGCTCAGGGGAACTAATTGAGACAGTTTTCAAAGAACTGGTCAAACATAATCTCCTAAAACCTTTGGAACAAAAATAATATGATCATGGATAGTTTAAACCCTCATGGTGGGATGATAATGCCTATTGTGAATACCATCAAACAAAGGGACCTAACCTACAATAATGTTGACAATTGAAAAAACATCATACATGATTTTCTTGAAGATGGAACTGTAGAGGTCAATGGGCAGAAACATACCAAGAACAGTCATCATAAGGTCTTCACAAATCCATTACATGACCATGGGAGAGGAAAGGCCTCTAGTCCAAGAACTAAGAATAATACCTTGGCTAATTATAATAGTGTTAAGTATGATTATAAACCGGGTAAGATCATCAATCATATCTGAGCCACTAATGAAAACATCTATACCATTACCATAAAGAAGTGACCTAAATGTGCTATAAATACATGCAGAACAAAGATAACCCTTCCAGGTCCTTCTTCTGAGCCACCTACATATTCTTCCAAGTCTAAGTATAATTTGCTTGATCAACTAGGCAAGACCCCAACACAAATATCTATCTTGGGACTGTTGACTATCTCACCAGATCATTGAGCCATTCTCAACAAAGCCTTACAGAACACTACCATCCCTACCAACTTAGATGTCAATAATTTCAAAGAAATGGTAGGATATTTAACCAATTTCCATCATGCCACATTCTCTCAACAAGATTATTCCACTGAAAATACCCATCATAATGATTTGTTACACCTAGAAGTTCTTGTCCATCAAACTAAATTCAGACGTGTCTTGGTAGACGGAGGAGCAGGGTTGAACATTTGTACCTTGAAATTGGTTAAGGAATTAGGATTCTTAGAAGCATGCATGGATGTTAGAAACCCTAGATCAGACATGCAAACCTAAACACCTTCCACATAAGAGAAACCATCAAAAAAGAAGAGCTTTGCATGAAATGTGCAAATTGATAATATTCAGAATTAAGAAATTACAATAAGAGAATTTCTTTATAAAAGAAATGTATGCAACCCTAATGTTGACCTAAAAATATCTCAACTAAATAAAGCTTACTTATTAATTAAGTAAACTAATTATTAGCTAAGAAAAACCTAAGTAAAGTTATGCAAGTGTAATTAAATATTAATTACACTAACACCCCCCCATAAGTGCAACTTAGGGAGACTTACAAAAAATGCACTTAAAACTAAGGTTAATGTAAGAAAGCATGAATGGATCCCAAAAACAAGGCATGATTAGGTACACATATACAAATGCAATAATGAGGTAGAGAAGGAAAACCTAGTGGGACAACCCCCACTACAATGAGATAACTGCTGCAAATAAGCACTAAAAGAACTCTGTAGAGTAACACTAGACCTGAAATCTAGCAAACAAGGAAATATACTTCTATCTACTACTAAAACTAGATGAGAGTCACTGATTGACTCAAGGAATCATGATAAAAGCAACAACAGACCCTATGCCGCATAACACTCGAACACTCCAAACTAGGACAACCCTAGAATCCATAAAGCAACAATAGATGATATGAATGATGATAGAATCTAGAAGCCGTGTATATCGATGCCGATGTCAAAACAAGACTGACACTCTTCCATGGGAAAATTACCATAAAGAATCTGGAACATTAACCACGAATGTAGTGGCCCTCAAACTGAGATGGATCTGATGCGGATCATTAACCATAGGCTCTCAATCTAAAGTCTGAACCGATATGAATATGATATGTGTCAAGCTCAGACAAAAAAATGGCCAAAAGAAACTAAGAAACTGGATTACAACCCATTCTAGTTCTCATCAAAATACAATGAAGATTATTATTCAAGAAATCCCCCTGATGGAACTTTATATTAGTTAATTTATTACAATACCCAAGGATTCCAAAAGGAGATAATGCCTAAATATAAATAAACATAAAATTAAAAAGACCTTAGATCTATGTAGAGGACTTAACCAGCTTTCCAATGCCGGAAGAATGGCGAAAAAAGGATCACTGAGTCAAACGATATGCCCTCTGAAGAGAAAGCAACAAAATCTAAGTTCCAGGACCTGCAACATTAAACTAGAAAATAATCAGGAAAAATAACCTAAACCAACAGAACAAGATCGGAACCAGCTTTCCAATGATATCTTGTTTGTGAAAAAGTGACTTTGTATGCAAAAGTTATGCCTGATTCGGTGAAAGTGCTCCAGAAAGGCCAATAAGGCCTCTAGGCAACCCACGGAGGTAAAAGAAATTCGGCCCCTGGTCCTGTTTGCAACTAGGGGCTGGCATGTAGGGGGCTGGGGCGGAGCCCCTGGTCACCCATGTGACAGCGTGGGTGTTGAAGGGGCCGGTTGGGGGCTAGGCGCATAACGTCGGGTCCCCCATATGATGGCGACGAATGCTGGCCGAGCCCGCGGGGGCTGTCGGAGTGGGGAGCGGCGGGATTTGGCGGTGCCGCCTGGTGGTGGAAAACCGATAGCTGCTTGAGTGGCCACTGGGTGGCGCTTTTGTTTAAAACTAGAGGTGTAGAAACTAATCAATTTTTGTATGATTTTTTTATGATTTTTCGAGAAAAGTTTGCCTCAAGGAGTGTGCTGGGGAGGTCTTATGGCCTCCCTTGGAAAAAATTTTTTGCCTTCCGGATGAAGTACTTAGAAATTGACCAAATGATAGGTGTCCTTAGGGTTTTTGGCTACTGCTAATGCAATGGTGACCTTCGTTCGTGCTCAAAATGCTCCAAAAAATCAGCTACCTCCAAAGCTTGCAAAAAATCACTGAGCTTGAAACCCTCACAAATTTCTTCAACAATGATGAAAATAAGAAAAATAAAAGTCATTCCTAACTTTTTGTAGCCCTTTGAATCCAATGATGAAGCCCAATCTGATCCAAGACATTGCATGAATAAACTCAAGGCATGATACCCTCGAGGAACCCTGAACGAACTCTGGAATGAATTTCTCCAGAATTTGAGAAGGGGCTGCATGTCAAGGCTCTGATACCATGTTAAAAACCCTAGATTAGACAAGCAAACCTAAACACCTTCCACAGAAGAGAGAACATCAAAAAAATTAGAGCTTTGCATGAAATGTGCAAATTGATAATATTCAAAATTAAGAAATTACAATAAGAGAATTGCTTTATAAAAGCAATGTATGTAACCCTAATGTTGACCTAAAAATAGCTCAACTAAATAATGCTTACTTATTAATTAAGTAAACTAATTATTACCTAAGAAAAACCTAAGTAAAGTTATGCAAGTGTAATTAAATATTAATTACACTAACAATGGACACTACTAAGAGTATAGTCATTAGGGCTTATGATAATGAGGAAAGATCATGCAAAGGAGTTGTTACACTCCCTATCAGGATTTTCCTGCAATTATGGACACTAGCTTCCAAGTCTTGAATCTCACCCTTCCATATAACCTTTTGTTAGGTAGACCTTAGATACATGCAATGAAATTCATACCTTCCACATATCACAAGTGTCTTAAATTATCGTATAATGGCACCAAGATCACGATTGATGGTGATCCAAGTCCTTTTTCAATATTGCACAAGCCTACATGAAATTCCATTATGACAGGTGCCAGTTAATCAAGAAGCTTCATCATCTACTTTATCCCTGTACATTGATCCATTAAATCTTACCAAGTCAATTTCATCACAGCCACCATCATCCATTCCTAAGGTCGAGATCCAAGACAAGGGTTGTGGAGAATATCACATGAAGGCAACCTATTGTGTCAGTCAACTAGTTCCACCTAAGACATATGGTTTACCCACAATAGATAGGAGACAATCAGTAGTCACATTTCATGTTCCTCCAACAATGAAATTTACAAAGTGGTGAGAGTTAAGTGAAGAAGTTGTGGACCAAGATGATATTACCTCCTGGTTGCACCAGGAAGACAATGGATACCCTTCACCATCTATTCAAATAGATAAGGATCAATATGGAAAAGTCTTTATTATAATGAAAAGAAAAGGATATGACAGACATAGTGGGTTAAGACTGCATCAAAATAGAAAGACTGAACTAATCATTATCTCACCAAGACCAAAAGGACTAGGGTTAGGGTTTCAACCAATTAGAATAGGCATTATGAGTACTTTGTCACCATTACAAGAGGAAGTACATGCTTTTGAAGACATCAAGATATATCACAAACCACTTGACTCAGTTTATGATGACTCCCCTGACTCAAACAACTACAAATGGGATTATGTTTCCTCCACCAGCATAATGGACCTAGACAAGTTGTTTGGCAAACTTTATAAAATGCTACTAACCACACTAACTCCATCTAGCCCCCATCCTAAAAATTCCTTATCGAAAGAAGAATGGCTTAAGCTTTACTATTGGGAAACCCTTAATCCTACAACTTGGGCACATAAGGAAACATCTTGTAATGACCTAACCCTTGAAGTTGTACCACAACCATTCGTACCTATCCCTAGGAAAAAGAACAAAAAGGAGTTAGTTCAAAACTTCTCTGACCATGTTAACCACTCTATATTCACCTTGTCATCTTCCACATTTGATAAGTCTAATAATTACATGCCCCTCATATATCCCCAACTTATCGATTGGGATCAACAAGGTACACCCATCTTAGACATATTCAAGAACGACGAAGAAATAACTGAGTTCATGGGACTTTGAGATGGCATACCTAGAGGGGATCATAAAGCTGGCTTTACCATAGACTTGGATGACAAAGCATATTTTGGGGAGTCTTTTCATACCTCGTCATAAAAGTGAAAACAAAAAGAAAAATAATGAAAATGAGGAAAATGACAAGTCCCTAGGTGAAAACCGAAAGGCGCCTTTTGATGAAGAAATAGTAGAAATAAAGGACGCATCTAAGGGCGAAAAGCTCTCTGAGGCACTCAAGGATGGAGGTTTGAAAATTCTCCCAGTTGCTCAAGAAAATTCACCAATGTTAGTAGAAGATTATGTTGATATCAACATAAACACTGAAGAACACCCATGGGTAATATACTTTGCAACATCTTTGATTGAGATAGAGCAATAAGAGTTATAATACTTCCTCACAAAGAGATAGATAAAATTTCCATGGTCATATGCTGACATGCCTGGGTTGGATCTAGACCTTATATTACACCATCTACCAATACAACAATGTATTAAGCCCATCAAACAAAATCTAAGAAAGATGCATCAACAAATCGTTGTACTAATCAAAGCAGAACTTAAGAAACCATTGGATGTTAGATTCATAAGATCCATAGACTATGTAGACTAGATTTCCAATCTTGTGTCAGTGACCAAACCAACTAGGGGCATCCACATTTGTACAAAATTTATAGATATCAACAAGGTGTGTCCTAAGGATGACTTCTCTTTTTCAAACATTAACATGATAGTAGACCTTACAATAGGATACGAGATGCTATCCCTCATGGATGGTTTCTTCGGGTATAACTAAATCAAAATCGTAGCCGAAGACCAACACAAGAAAGCTTTCACATGTCCATGGGGAACATACTGCTGGAATGTTATTCCTTTTGGGCTCAAAAATGTAGGAACTATGTATCAACATGCAATGATGGCTATTTTCCATGACCTTGTACATAATCTCATAGAAGATTATGTTGATGATCTCATAGCTAAATCAATAACAAGGGTAGATCATTTGAAAGTTCTAGACAAGATATTCCAAAGACTAGAAAATTACAAAGTCAGACTAAATCCAAAGAAATGCGTCTTTAGAGTGAAATCAAGGAAACTTCTAGGATATATCATTTCTAGAAGAGGCATTAAAGTAGACCTAGCGAAGGTAAAACCTATCATAGTAATGCCTCCCCTAGCCAGTATTGGTCAACTAAGAACACTACAGGGAAGATTACATTCTATCAAGCACTTCATAGTACAACTAGCAGACACAATACATCCATTCCAACATTTTCTTAAGAATGGAGTATGATTTGTATGGACACCTAAATGTTAGGAAGCTTTCCAACAAATCAAGGATTATTTGCTTTCTCCACCTGTGTCAATGCCACCCACACATGATAAACCTTTGATACTTTCCATTTCAGCAACTCAGTCAACATTAGGAGCCCTTCTCGCACAAAATGATGATCAAGGTCATGAAAGCGTAGTGTACTACATTAGTCATACCTTGGTGGGATATGAACTAAACTACAATAACATATAATGTTCCTATCTTTCAGTAGTCTTTTCTACTCGAAAACTTCGGCACTATATGTTAAACTGCCAAACCATGTCGGTCACAAAGATGATCCTCTCAAATATCTCCTAAGTAAAGCAGAATTAATAGGTCAATTGGCTAAATGGGTGATGATACTTAGTGAATATGACATCCACTATGTGGAGAGGGAAGATATAAAAGGGAAAGTAATTGTAGATCCAATAGAGGACACACCCATGAAGGCAGACCATCCTTTAATGGAAGATTTTCCTCAAGAGTTTATCTTCAAAGTTGACACTAGAACCAAATGGAAATATACTTTGATGGGTCACATACTAATCGTGGTTCAGGAGGAGGCATACTATTTGTTACACCTCAAGGAAATTCTATTCCTAAATCATTAAGGATTGTTTTCCCTTGCACCAATAACATAGTGGAATTCAAAGCCTTATTGATAGGAATAAGAATGGCAACCCAATGGAAGATTAAGAGTTTACATGTTTATGGGGATTCTAAACTAGTAGTCCAAAAAGTAAATGATGATTATGAAACTAAAGATAAGAAACTTGCCCCCTACAAGTGCATGGCCGATAGTTTCAAGCAGTACTTTGATGACATCACCTTTCAACAAATACCATGCATTCAGAATAGGGCAATAGATGTTATGGAAATAGCGAGTTCGTTATTGGATATTCCTAGCAACGTGCCTAAATTTGAGTTTTGGTCGAACAACTATTGGGCCCTTCCTATGATGTCCCCGATTCTGTGGTGGTGTGTACGATTTTTGGTCCTAATTCCCCTTGGTACAAGGACGTATACGACTATCTAAATGCCCAAATATTACCTTTAGACCTATCAAACAATCAGCGTAGAACCTTTATCTGTAATTCTACCAAATACACCATCATCAGAGGTACCCTGTATAGATGTATCTTAGATAACACCTTGATGAGATGTCTCAATGTGGAAGAAGCACAAGCAACCTTACGAGCTGTACATGAGGGTATAGGTGGATTCCATTATAGCGGTCCTACTTTAGCCAACAAGATTATAATATTAGGTTATTATTGGCCTATAATGGAAAATGACTCATATATCTTTGTCAAGAAGTGTCGACAGTGTCAGATACACAAAGATTCTATATGCGCACCAACACAAGGTCTCCATTCAATTACTTCACCATGGCCCTTTTTCCAATGGGGACTTCACCTCATAGGTAATAGACACCCTCCATCATCCAATGGCCATAAGTTCATCATAACCACAACCAAATACTTCACCAAATGGATTGAAGCTATTCTCATGATATACATCACTGGCACACTAATATCCAGGTTAATCCTAAACTACATAATCTATTGGTATGGTGTACCTCAATCCATTATCACAAACAATGGTCATCCATTCAAAAACCAACAAGTCTGCCATCTATGTGAAGAATTCCATATACAAAATCCTTTTTCCACTCCATATTACCCACAAGGTAAGGGCCAAGCCAAGGCATCTAATAAAACCATTATCAGAATCCTCAAAAAGACTGTTAATGATGCTAGTCGTGACTGAAATTTATAGCTTAATCCTACCTTATAGGCTTACTGCATAAGCATTTGTACTCCCACTGGCACAACTCCATACTCCCTAGAATTTGGATCTGAAGCTATCTTACCTATTGAGGTTGAAATTCCTTCCCTGAGGGTATCCTTGAAAGGTCATATTGACGATGAAGAGTGCCATGTATCCAGATTGCATGAGTTATAATTCTTAGACGAATGAAGATAGAAGGCACTAGATCATTTGCAAGAATATCAGAATTGTCTTTCTTGCAGCTATAATAGGAAAGTTCTAAATCGACACTTTGATATTGGTGACTTGGTCTTAAAGGAGAACCCCAAGAATCAAGTTGAATGAGAAAAACCAAGCAACTTTGAACCTAACTAGTTAGGGCCCTATGCTATTACAAAATCTTTTGGATCAGGAGTGTATCAACTCTCTACCCCTGAAGGAGAACCACTTTTTTCACCAATCAACAAGCTTCATCTGAAGAGCTTCTATGCATAACTTTTGAGATTCTTGTCTTAATTTTAAAAAATTACAAAAAAAAAACAAAAAAACAAAAAAATAAGTTACCTTGATGAAAACTTGTCAAATAGGTATCTTTGTAACACCGATTTTTTTTGAAAAATCAATAAAATAGTAAAGATAAATAATTCATCCAATAGTGTAAACCACTTTGGTGGTGCTATGGATAAGTACCATGGTGAAAAACTAGCAAAAAGGTGCCATGTGTAGTCGACTTCGCTCCTTTGTCTACCATTATTCCAATCAGACTCTTCACCATCACTCATAATAAATGGTTGTCTTATCCATTACTTCGAACAATTAACATCAAGTCCACTTTGTCTCCCCACTACATTATGTATGTCTTATTCCTGACTGGAGTGAAATCCTTGACCTGTCTCATGTGGACCTTGTACATAGCAACCCAATGTCAGAAAATCTCCTGAAAAAAAGCTCAAAAACATAAAAAAACTCCAAAAAGACAAAAAAATCAAAACAATCAAAAATCCTAAAAACAGAGTTGGAGTCAGTTGTGTCAAGTCAATCATAGACATTGTCGAACTACTTTGCCTCTACGACTAGATGTAGGCAAAGCCATCAGTTGATGTGCCCCCAAGGCATTAGGTATGTCTATCTAGGTTTGTGATGTATCAAACACATAAAATCATGGCTCAGTCTTTGTACATATCAAAGTTAGTGGTCGTGTCAAACTACGAGGTCTCTATGTGTACAACGTAGGCAAGGCTATCAATCAATGAACCCTTGAGGCCACACTAGGTTAGTCCATTAGGGTTTATCATATTCACTATCACACACATTGCATATCATCAACTTAAGTAGATATTTTAGTCAGTTATGTCAGTTAAAGTCTGGTTGAACTACAAGGTCTCTACATATACAACATAGGAAAGGCTACCAATCGATGAGCCCTCGAGGCCGCATTTGGTCATTCCTTTAGGGTATATCATCTCAAGTTCACATAAGTCAACACACACACATACTCATAACAACCAAGGCATCAAAAAAAGTCATGCATCAACAAGGAAAATATCTCAAAACCATCATCAAGTCAAAACAAAACACATTATCAAAGTGATCAACTTATGTCTTAAGCAATATGTCTTTCTTGTCAACAGATATCATCAATTGTCATAGCCTCATGTATCTTGTCGCATCAACGAAATCAGGCTCAATCGTCTTATATGGAACGTGTCATTATGAAATAAGGCTTTGTCATTCCTTACATAGATGATTATAAACTTGAAACTAGAACCACTTTCTTATATGGTATGTGGCATCCCTCACATCAGGCTATGTCAAACATCAAACAATCACACGAGATCAAATTTTTGAAAATACTTTTATTGGCTTGTTGAATTTATATCTTATTTGGTCTTATATTTTTATGAGTTGGTATTCGAGTCCGATTACTACCTTTCTCAAGGATGTCTCAGGACTCTTTTTATTTTACTGTTGTCTTTCAATTATCTTTTAAAACTTTGGATTTTGAGTCATGTTACTAGTTTCCTCGAGGATGTCCAATGAAGGATTTATAGGAGCAATGACGTCTCATGACCTATCTTCTCTTTGTTTGTTGTCTGTGGTTTGTCTGGACAAAAATACTAGGGCAACTCTGACCTTAGTATGAGTTAAGACACTCCTTGTTTATGATTGTCTATTTTTCGCAAGTGGATGAATTTGTACACCTTGGTCTATCTCATATCATGGTGTTTACTATCCATTTGTGTCATGTCCTATCCAATGATGATTTAATGCAAGGCTTAGTATGTATATGAAAAACTATAAAATATTATATGTCCTTCAAATATCCATTTCTGATACTAACATTCATGTCTACTATTAACTTTTTTCTCTCCTCTAACATTTATTCTTTTCAACATCTTCATTATCCTTATCTATTTTCGCCTAGTCTTTTTTCCTACATATTCCAGTCCTCTCATTGATTTTGAGAGCACAATCATGTTCTTTGAACCTACCTATCCTCTCGAGAGGGCATACCAATACCTCCTGGTCATCCTTCCTCACCCTACTTTCACTAGGACATATCTTTTTTTTAATTTCTTTGACACAATGTGATAAACAACATTGTATCAAAGAGGGGCAAACTATAGACACTGAAAATTGGTCTAAGCCTGCGAGTACCACTTTCAACATAATTTTATAATTTTCATGGTCGTGATTAAATAATGTTAATTATTTAATTACTTTCTAAACACATATTTCCTCTATTAATTAAATAACCTTGATTACTTAATTAATTCATTATGACCCTATTCAACTTTGATTAATTAAATAAATCTTACTTATTTAATTACATCGCTAATTAATTAGTTCTCTTTCTCAATTAAATAATTTAATATTTAATTTACCTTTTATCATATTTTGACTATAATTAAATATTCTTTTTGAATTATTTAATTATTCAATTAACCTTTTTGACAGTCTATTAAATAAATCATTATTTATTTAATTAAATCCTTAAATTTTTGAATGTTGAGTTAAATTAACATTTAATTCATAATTAATTGTTTCTATCACATTCTTCTATCATCTAGTTAATTAATTATTCACTCACCATTGGACTCGAGATCTATTTAAATCCGTAAGTTCTCTCTGGATTCGATATTTGATCATCTTTGCAAAAAGGACTTTGTGTCACAACCAGTCAGTTAACTAGTTCTAACTCATATGCATGAACATATTTATTAATTAAATATCTTTATTTAATTCATTAATTCATGTATGCATTTGAACAAGTCGTTGTCTTTATTCTATCTTTATCCATTTCATAAAAACATTATTCATCTATTTTTTCAATACTTTCTACTAAAGATTAAATCATTTATTTAATCTTCAACTCTTATTTTTTAATATTTTCAAACTATCTTAACACCAAATTAAATTATTATTCTAATTTAATCCTTATCCTGCAGAATTTGCCAATTCACATTCTAACTAACACAAAACTCACATTGCATGGAATTCAACAATCTTGATTGTTGATATCTCTTTCGAATTTGAGCCGATCATTCGAAAACCAACTTTCGATAAATTGGTTGACTTTTTCCATTATTCCTCCTCCCAAAATCAATACACTTTTTAGAAGAACTTAATCTTCAATATTTTTCTTAAACATACATCAAGGCTAGCCTTGCATACATACTAAAAATATGAGGGCAAGAATACCAACACAAAAAAATGAAGGACAATCAGGATAATTCGAGGAAATGGATTGATATTTGGTGAGACTATTCTATGTTTTACGTTAGTTTCTTTTTAATTAATTTGATCTGTTCTTTGTTTTTTGATTTATATGTATTCATGTTTAGATTAGATTTAACTTGTGCAACACTATTTTATCTACATTACATGTCTCTTAAATTATGTGTTATTTAGATCGATTGAATTTTGGGAGTTAGATTTAAAATAGAAGTTGGAAACCTAATATAACGATAACATTCAAGTACCCATATCTTAAATAGGGTTCAAAATAATTTTTTGTTTCCTCTTAATAAGGTATACTAAAACTTGTAGGTAGTCCTACATTATGCTATACTAAAATCAAACCAGGATATTTCTCATGGGTGTAACTTGGTAAATAGTAAAATCCCTACATGTTTTTCATAGGTACACCTACAATTTTACTAATTTATTTATGTTAAAGGTGGGAATTACAAGATCCATCTCTCTCATTTCATTTCTCTTTTTTTAATTTTATCTATATATCTCTTTACATATCTTATATATCCCTTTTTCTCTCACCCACACACACTCTCTCTGTCCTACTTTCTATTTCTCCATCTCCATGTATATATCTTTTATCTAACTCTTTCATTTTCTATCTCTAATTCTTAGTTATCCTCTTAATACTTCATATATTTTAATAATAATAAATTAGACAAAAATAAAAGGTGAAATTTGTAGTAAAGAGACACATTCTCTTCAAAACGACAAGTTCAATATACTTTCATGGTCATTTCTCACCTATAATTTACTTTTATATAAGTAGTTTATAATACATGGAGTTAATGTATAGCTCAATGGATATAATTATTCTACTAGATATTCAATCAGAACAATAAAAACTATGAAAAATTTCATCTTATTGAAAAAGAGAGATCCATTTCTAGATTAGCAAATTCAATTTAGTATCAAAGGAACACTGATTGCAAAGATATCATGAAGAAACTCAATAAAAATTAGAACTTCCTCTTATAAAAAGTATACTCTACATGAATTCTTAGAAAATGGAAAACTAAATGAAACATAACATAGTTGACACTAAACTTAGTGAACTAAAACATGAAATAAAAAGTAAAATTTTAGGCCTAAAACAATAGTAAAAAGAGAGCCATGTACCCCTATCAAAATTATCCATTGTTGGAGATTGTTGTATATTTCTGATATGTGGTTTTAATTGATGTCAACACCATTGGAATTAACGTATTTAAGGCTATATGTCGAGGATATTGAGAAAATTGTAATAAAATAAGTTGCAGGCTATCAATGTAAGTTGAAGGTTGTCGGTGTTGTAGTGAAGATCAGTATGATGGAAAGCTCATAATATTGGTGGTGAGAAGTTGTGGATTAAAGGATTTGTTTTAACGTATATCTAGTTTCTTCACCAAAATTTTTACAGGCTCGCATGAAGATTTGGTCAAGTTATGAGTTTTTCTGCTCTGACAGTTGTTCTGTTATTGTAGCTAGTGTTCTTGAAAGAAGATGATGTGATTTTGGTAATCTGAGTTGCTCCAAATCCTCCTGTGGTGTTTCATGATGCGTGTGGATGTTTCTAGATCATTCTCTATCTATTTTTTTGGTTCACATCAATCAGTATGCTCGTGATTGGTGATTTTCTTTTGTATGTTCATGTTTTTCATGTTAATGGCTGACAGGGTGATTGTAGCTTGTTGTGGATCTTTTAGGAAAAAATTTTAGGGTGTTTTATGTTTGAGACATAATTTTTTGGGTTCCTAATATGTTCTGGCCAACTTTTGTTGATTCACATTAATAATTGTTTATTGATTTGGGCCGACAGTTTGTACACATTTTATATTTTATTTGGCCAAAATTTAGTTGATGTTATCCTTAGATGTAGATATATAAAAATGACTATTTATATTGTTTGAGAGATGCAAGAAGTGAGATGTGTGAATGCTATTTGCAAATAAATTTTAGATCTTTTGAAGGCAAAAGTAAAGTGTGAAGAAGAGTGAGCAGAAGAAAGAATGTTCATATGCTTAACTGGAATTGTAATCAGGCATTGATAGATGCTATTTTCTTAGTTCAAGATCTCTCAGATGGATGTAATCCCAATGTGATTGTACGAAAATGTTTCTTCCTTTGGGTAGTAAGCCTCTTTTGTATTTGAGAAGTGATCTCTAGGCAGTTTTCCTAAATGCATGTGCATTCCCCATTTTCTATACTTTCAATAGAGTATAAACTTGTGGATTAACCTCCACCGTGGTTTTTCCCCTAGCAGGGTTTCCATGCAAAAATCTTGGTGTTATATGTGTTTCTGATTTGGTGATGGTTCTTTCTTTCATGTTTAATTATTAGTTTTGAGAATAAGTGTAATAAGTGTAATTTATGTGACAACTAATTCACCCCCTCAGTTGTCTTCCCTTGTGTTGCCAACAATTGGTATCAGAGCAGGTTCCTTTGGAGAAGCTTAATCGCTTGAGGTGATATGGGATTGTGACATATAAGGATAGTCTAAGATTTGATGGAACAAATTACTCTCTATGGAAGACTCGAATGGAGTGTCATTTGACTATGCATTAGTGAACCCTAGTGGACAATTACAAAGAATAGATATGTCATACCTCACAATGTTCCTTCTACAATAGGTGAGATTAGTGAAGTCGAGTACAATACCAGGGCTAAGGAAGCATTGTTGAGTGCTTTGAATTATTTGTAAATGACAAATAAAATAGAACTGAAGAGTGCTTATGAGATCTAGAAAAAGTTGGAAACTTTGTATGAAGGTAATACAGATGTGAAGATTGCTAAGCTACAAAGACTAAAAGGCAAATATGGAACACTGAGAATGGGTGAAGATGAGAAAATTACTTCTTTTATGCAAAGAGTGAGTGAAATTGTGTGTAGTATCAAATATGCCAGTGGAACCTTGGAATAATCAAAGATTGTTGCTAAAGTGCTCAAATCCCTTGTTGTTGCATACAAACACAAAGCTAGTGCTATCGAGGAGATCCAAACTATGACAAATGTAACCAGAGACATGTTGATTGGTAAGCTTGTTGCTTTTGAGTTAAGTGAGTTTGGTGAATCTCTTCCTAAGATATAATTTGCATTCAAAGCTACTGTATCTGAGAAATACAAGCAAAGATATGATCTGAGAGAAAGGTCTTCTAGAAAAATGTCTAAATATGAGCAAGAAATGAGAGAGATTAAAGAATAAGAAAGAAAACTAGATGATATTGAAGCACTTATTTTCAAGAGAGTAGCCAAAGGAGATAGTAAGTATAGAGGGAAAATTCCTCTTAAATTTTTTTCTTGCAATAGGATAGGTCATTTTTCCTCAAGTTTTCCTAAAAGAGTTCCTAAGATGAGATCTAACAAGCCTAGATTCCAGAGAAAGTGTTATTTTGTTGTTCATGAAGGTGTGATAGATGATGAATCCGATAAAGGAAATGTAAGTGAGGATGAGTTTGTATTTATTGCTATCAAGGAAAGTAATCTTGTATCTATTAAATCTACTAGTTGCATGAATGTGGAGAAATCTCTAATTGGCCCAGTTGAATAAAAAGATGAATGGGTGATTGACAGTGGATTCTCTCAATCACATGACAGGTGATAAAAGTAAATTTATGAGTTTAGAAAAGTATGATGGTCCAGTGTTATATTATTTGGTGATGACAAAGCTGGTGTAATCCATGGTAGAGGATCCATTTATTTTGATGGTAACAATAATAATGATGATGTCCTATATGTGGAAGGTTTGAAGCATAATATTTTAAGTGTTGGATAGATGGTTCACAAGGGATATAATATTCAATTCAAGGATGCAAAGTGTAAAATATTGGGGAGTTATGTAAATGTGATTGCATCCGCTACAAAAATAAAATGTAATACTTTTCACCTAAGTATTGCTAATAAAATTTGTCTAATTGCTCAAATTGATCAAAGTTGGTTGTGGCATAGGAGATTGTGTCATGTAAACTTTGACAATATTATCAAGATAAGTTCTACCCAAATAGTGAGAGATTTTCCTAAGTTGATAAATCCTACCAATATTATATGCAAGGAATGTTTTTGAAAAGGAAAAAATAGGTTTTACAGGGCTATATGCAAGGAATGTTAGCTAGGGAAGAAAACTAGAGTTTATTTCAGAAGTAAACAGTATTGTCCAAATGAAGTATTGGAGCTTGTGCATACTGACTTGTGTGGTCCTTCTAGAATCAGAAGTTTACAAGGTGACATTTACTTCATGTTACTTATTGATGACTATACTGGATTGATGTGGGTTACCTTTTTAAAGGAAAAATATGAAGCTCTAGAGAAATTCAAGATTTTCAAGGCTATGGTTGAGATAGAGACAAGTTTGAAGATTAAATGTGTGAGATCAGATAGAGGTGTTGAGTTCACTTTCGGTAAGTTTAATTCCTTCTATAAAGAGCATGGGATAAAGAGACAATCATCTGCCCCGCAGACCCCTCAACAAAATGGAGTTGTGGAAAGGAAGAACATAAAAATTCAAGAAGTTGGCAGGACTATGATGCTGGAAGGAAATACTCCTCATATCTATTGGAGAGAAGCTGTGAGTACTATCATTTACACTCTCAATTGGGTATATGTCAAAGGTGATACTAGTAAGAGCCCTTTTTAGATATGGTTTGGCCATAAGCCTACTATTAGATACTTCAAAATGTTTGGAAGTAAATGTTATATCAAAAGAGATGAAGATATAGGAAACTTTGATGATAGAAGTGATGAAGGAATATTTCTTGGTTATTCTACTAAAAGTAAAACCTACCGGTGCTACAAAAAGAGATTGAGGAAAGTAGTTGAAAGTAAAAATGTAAAGGTTGATGAATAGACACTAAGACAATCCTAAGCCTATGGATATGATTTAGATGATAAAAATTAGAGTGTAGATAAAGGAAATAAATTTCAAATCAATCTGATGAATCAGGAAAATCAAGAGAAAGAAACTAGTGAAAGTGTAGAAGCAAGATTACAAGAGCCTGAACTTCAAGAAAAGCCTAAGACTCCAAGTTATTTAAAACTAAATCATTCAAAAGATAAAATTATAGGTGATAATCTAACAAAGATTTTAGACTAGGAGAAGAATTGTAGAACAGTACTATTTGATTTCAAAGACTACGCCTAACAATGTGAATGAACCATGCAAAGATGAACATTGGATGGAAGCAACGAAAAAATAACTACAACAAATTGAGAAGTATAATACATGGAATCTTGTTCCTAGACCTAAGGACAAAAATTTAATTGGAACTCAATGGGTATTTCAGAAAAAATGGAATGAACAGGGTGAAGTTGTAAGAAACAAAGCAAGACTGGCATGTAAAGTATATTCTTAGATGGAAGGAATTGAATTTGAAGAAAATTTTGCTCCTACTGCTAGAATTGAAGCTGCCAGACTATTTCTTGCGTATGTTGCTTACACAAATTTCAAGGTGTATCAGATGGATGTCAAGTCAAAATTTATAAATGGTGAACTAGATGAACAAGTATACATTGAGAAACTTGATGGATTTCAATTGACTAATCAGGGAGATATGATTTTTCAATTGAAGAAATCATTATATGGACTTGAGAAAGCCCCAAGAGCATGGTATGCCAAATTGGACAAGTATTTGTTGAAGCTTGGATTTAACAAAGGTACTACAGATAGTAATTTGTATTTCAAGATTGATCATGATAAAGTTTTGATTGTTAAAGTCTTTGTTGATGATATCATTTTTGGAGAAGATGATAGTTTGTGCTTGAAGTTTGCTAATGAGAATCAAAGTGAGTTTAAAATGTTTATGATTGGAGAAATGAAATTATTTTTTGCATTAAAACTTAATCAGATAGATAAAGGGATCTTTATATCTCAGTCCAAGTATTTAAAAGAACTACTAAATAAATTTTTTATGGAAGATTCAAAACTAGTTGGTATACCTATGATGATTGGATGTAAGTTAACTAAAAATGATGATTCTCCTAAGACAAATCAGACTAGATATAGATCCATGATTAGAAGATTGTTGTATTTGACTCAAACTAGACCTGATATCATGAATGTTGTATGCATTGTTGCAATATTTCAAGTTGATACTAAAGAATCTCATGTGATGTTGTGAAAAGGATTTTCAGGTACTTAAAGGGAGCAACTGATTTTGGCCTATGGTATCCTAAAGAGGATGACCTTACTTTGAGTTCTTTTACTGATGTTGATTGGGCAAGAGATGTGGATGACAAAAAGAGTACTAGTGGTGGTGCATTTTTCTTGGGAAAGAAGTTGATTTCATGGTTAAGTAAGAAGAAAAATGCCATTTCTTTATCTACTGTCGAGGAAGAATATATTGCTACTAATAACAATTATACTAAAGTATTGTGGTTGAAGTAGATGTTGAAAGGTATCAGAGCTATGTATGATGAACCTATTGCTATATTTTGTGATAATTCAAGTGCTATTAACATTTCTAAGAATTTGGTAATGCATTGAAAAACTAAGCATATATCTATCAAGTTTCACTTTTTGAGAGACAAGGTGAGTGAGAAGGAAGTTGGATTGGAGTATGTGCCTACTAAGAAACATATTGTAGATAACTTTATCAAGCCCTTGCCTAAGGATAATTTTGAGTATCTCAAAGGGAACCTAGGGGTGATTACCCCTCCTAATCAGAATTAAGATGCAATGACTTGCATCAGTCTATGCATTTCATAGTTATATCTTGTGATTCAGATTGATTTTGTGGTGGTTGCTACTCAGGGGGAGTAGTCAAATGTTCAAATATGTGTTTCAAAGTTTGTGTGGAGAGAGATAGTGTGTACCTTTGTCATTGATGTCAAAGGGAGAGAAGAGTCACGTGAAAATTATTTGGAAGAGTTAAAAAAAAAAGGGAGAAGCCTCATGTGAAAATCTATAAAAGAGTTAAGGAGAAAAGAGTCAGAACCTAAGGGGTAGAAAGTGTTAAGGGAAAGTTTCGTTGATGGTGTTTTTCACATCATGTTGTGCTATCAATTCCAAAGGGGCAGATTGTTGGAGATTGTTGGATAATGTGGATATATGGTTGTTATTGATGTCAAAAATATTTTCATTAATGTATTTAAAGTTGTATATGTCGAAGATATTGAGAAAATTGTAATAAAATAAATTGCAGGTTGTCAGTGGTGAGTTGAAGGTTGTCGGTATTGTAGTGAAGATTAGTATGATGGAAAGTTCAGAATATTGATGGTGAGAAGTTGTCGATTAAAGAGTTTTTTATTAGGTATATCTAGTTTCTTCATCAAAATTTTTAAAGGTTCGCATGAAAATTTGATCAAGTTATGAGTTTCTATGTTCTGACAGTTGTTTTGTTGCTATAGCCAGTGTTCTTAAAAAAAATATGATATGATTCTGGTAATCTGAGTTGTTTTCAATCCTCCTATGGTGTTTCATGATGCTTGTGGATGTTTCTGGATCATGCTCTATCTATGTTGTTGGTTTACATCAACCGTTGTGCTCTTGATTGGTGATTTTCTTTTATATGTTCATGTTTCTCATGTTCATGGCTGACAAGGTGATTGTAGCATGTTGTGGATCTTCACGAAAAATTATTTTGTGCTCGAGACATAATTTGTTGGGTCCCTACTATGTTGTGGCCGAATTTGGTTGATTCCCATCAATAATGGTTTATTGATTTGGGCTAACAGTTTGTACACATTTTATATTTTATTGGGCCGACATGTAGTTGATTTTATGCTTAGATGTGGATATATATAACTGATTTTTTATATCATTTGAGAGATGCAAGAAGTGAGATTTGTGAATTCTATGTGTGAATAAAGTCATATCTTTCGAAGGTAGAAGTAATGTGTGAACAAGAGCGAGCAGAAGAAAGAGTGTTTGTGTGCTTAACCAGAAGTGTAATCAGGCATTAGTAGATGCTATTTTCTTAGTTCAAGATCTCTCAGATGGATGTAATTTGAATGTGACTGTAAGACAGTGTGTCTTACTTTGGGAAGTAAGCCTCTTTTGTATTTGACCAGTGAGCTCTAGGCAATGTGCCTGAATGCATGTGCATTCCCCAGTTTCTATATTTTTAATAGAGTATAAACTTGTGAATTAACCTCCACCGTGTTTTTTACCCTAACATGATTTCCACACAAAAATATTGGTGTTATGTGTATTTCTGATGTGGTGATGGTTCTTTCTTTTATCTTTAATTATTAGATCTGAGAATAGGTTTAATAAGTGTAATTTCTGTGACAATTAATTCACCCCCCCTCTTAGTTGTCTGCCCTTGTGTTGCCAACATCCATTAAGAATTGCCCTTGTGTTACATCTACCGCTGAAGGAATTGTGCTTTGAATTTATAGAGGAAGAGTAGGCTACGACAACGTGTATTATGTTGTTTGAATCGCCAAGATAAATATTGGAAGAGGTTATGCTTAGATAGAGGAAACGTACTCTCAAGTATGGGTGGTTCTGCGTTTCCAAGGCCTGCAACTGATATGGTGCGGCGTCCTTTCAAACTATCTACCTGTGGAAACCGATTTTCCCTAAACGAGTTTTTTGTTCTTTGTTAGCCGGCTAACAGGATATTTAACTTCTGATTTCGACTGGCATCATCTCCTCTTAGGTATACCTTTTTGCTTCTCGCTCATTTAATTCTGAAATTTGATTCTTATTATTAGTATTCTCGTAGTTACCGGGCTGAATTGTTTTTCTAGTAGCTCCCTTCGGTAGATATTATCGCATCCAGAAAAATTAACAGCTGTTAACAAATCAAACTCTAGAATTTTTTATGCAAAGTAATAGTTTAGATATAAATATTTTTATCAAAATTACTTTAAAATTATTTATCGACAATGTGATTTCTACTGTGTTAATATAATATTGCAAATATAGTGTACTTTAAAATAATAAAATATTAGAAATAATAATATTACTTATTTTAATGGCTGCATATGAATCTTCATTAACCAGGAGCTGTGACCTTCGTGAAAATTTACTGAACCAGCAACAGCTGTCATAAACATGATTGCAAGCATTAATGATGGTGTCCATATCTATTAAGAAACATTGTGATGGGGCAACACCTCATCGATAATACGTCTCAGCTTGGATAAAGAAACAAGTACCTGTCTTTATAGCTATTGTTATAGCAGTAGAAAATCAATTTTGATACTATAAATAATAGGATATTAAATATTTTTATTATCTAATATTTTATTTAATAAATCAATGTGTAAATAATTAATATACATTTAATAATCAATATATATTTATTTAATAACATAAAAAATATATAATTTTTTTAATTTAAAATAAAATTATGGTTAGCATTATAAAATTTAAAATATAACTGTATTTGAGATTATAGTATTTTATTATGAATATATTTATTTACTATTTACTATATAATAGATAATAATCTATATTAATTAATTATTTAATGAATAAAATAATTAATCTTTATTAACTATAACTAATATATTAATATTAATGATTATAATTAATATTTTATTTATTTAATAAATTTTGCATTTATTGTAGCTCTGCTTGCGAACTCAAGAATTGTGAAATCTGTCATATGTGAATCAAAACTGCATTGTGCGAATAAGAACATATTATTTTTATGCAGATTTCAAAATGAAGAGATTTTGAATAGAATATCAAATATATATGACCCATTCTTAAAAAGGGCGTATATTCCTGAACGAACTTTTATGGTATCTCACTAGCCGTGAAAAAGTGGATTCCAATTTCTAAATTCAAACCTACAGAAAGTGAATCCTGAAAGATTAGAGGGCATGGAAGCAAAGAAAAGATCCATAAAAGCAAACAAAATCAATAGGAGAGTGGGGCAGATTGCACCAAGAAGAAGAAGGCCCGAAGATTTTGAAGAAGGAAAATACAAAATTAATTTTAGAAAACCACAATTTGTTACCTGGCCTAACCATATTGAAATAGAGAGGAGGAAGGTCTGAAGGTGAAGAAAATGAAGAAAAAATCAAAACCCAAGAAGGGGTCCAAAATAGAAGGCAAATAGAACTTCAATCATCCATAAACAAACCAAAAAAGAAAATTCAAAACTGAAATAATAAAGGAGATACACTACATCTCGCTGCGAAGAAGGGTAATGACGTTTCTACAAAAGAAAAGGCTAAGGCGTCTATGGAAATTGATGTCGAGGAGGAGACAAAAGAAAACATAGCTATTCTAGTAACCTAGTGATAATATGCAAAATCCTCAGGCCGCACAAGGGAAGAAAAGAAATTGAAGAATGGGCATGCTAAGTATAAAACAAAACCATGGAAATAAATTCATCCCCAAAGGTTTTTTCATAATGGTTTTCCTATCTAAAAAAATAGGGTCATGGGTCTGAGTGTGAGTACTTGGAGAATAGAGGGACATGCAATATATACACAAAAGTTGGTGACAAACTTCAATCCCCATACATGCTAATCATATTCAGAAGAAAAATGGCTTAGACTATATAATCTCCCCCTTGAATTTTGGTCAAAAGAATGCTTAGAAAAGATTGGAAGATCCCTAGGGACATTAATGGAAATAGATAATCCTCTATTAAAGGAAAATTTGTATATTTATGTCAAAATTAAGGTAGTAACATTAAATGAGTTTCCTAAGGAAATCAATCTTAAATCTTTAGTAGGGATTTGGAAACAAGGTATCGAGATAGAGGAGAAAATGTTTTCGAGAGACACCAAAAGACTAAAATAAAACAACAAGACAACACAAGACACAAAAAAAAAAGAATAACGCATGTCTAGAGGAAAAATAGTGGGAACAAAGCAATAAAGGATACAAGATCTCCAAGCCCTAAGGAAGTTAAAGAATTAACCAAACTGAAATCATAAGGTAGGAGGAAAAGGTGGCCCATTTACCACACTCCATTTCACTTGTAGTCATAGGCTCTTGTCACAAAAAGAAGACTAAAGGGTTAATTGTAGGAGAAACCAAACATATAGAGAAAAAGAAGATCCTAACACCAAGTCCAAATCCAAACACACAAATAGAAGTAGATCCAAATAGGAAAATTGTCGAAGAGATTGAAGACTTTTCTTTAGAAAGTGAGGAAGAAGAATTTGATGAACTTGATATAATTGAGAATAGGAGGATAACACAAAAATTTGCTTGTATCCATGACCTACTCCAAAAAATTTAAAAGAAAAAGGGGAGAAAATCAAGAAGGAAAATTAGGGAGGAGATGGCACTGAGAAACGACTATAGAGTATTAAGAATTTACCTTTAGATATTAAGGGGGCATAGCACTAACAACAAGAAGCACCATGAAGATCACAACATGGAATGTAAGGGGTATAAATAACCCAAACAAAAGGCATCTGATTAAGCGCCAAATAAGTAGATACGACATAGATGTATTCTCCTGCGAGAAATCAAGGTAGAGGAGAAAAGCAAGAAGATTTTAAACATCTCTGGGTGGGAGGAGGCATACTCTAAAGCCTTTGGAACAATTGGTGGTCTATGTATACTTTAGAGAAATAACACTTTGGATTTTTGCATACTAGCAAAGTATCCAAACCAGTGATAAATATAAGAAACCCCCCCCTCAACAAAGGTGTAAAATCCTCGAGAATCTTTCCTTTTATTTGAAAAAATTATTAATTTTCCCTAGTGAATCTTATGCACATTATTCTAAAATTTGTAAAATCCTAGCGAATCTTAAGAAATAATTGGTAAACAAAAATAATCACAAGGGCGAATCCTAGTGAATAATCACTAAAATGATTAATTACAATGGCAAATCTCTCCTTTAAAAATTTTCATAGTTGGTCGACACAGTCCCCCCATTTTTTTTTGTTTCTTTTAATATTGAAGTAGGGGCCCGCGAGTGGCAGCCACCGGTGGGGTCGAGAGGCAGTGCCCCTTGTGGGGGCCAAGGGGGTTAGAGGGGGTTGAGGGGGAAACGCCCCCTCAAATTCACTATTGAAAATGCATTGGAGCACACACGGATGAAGCATTTTTTAAAAATCTCACTTGAAAAATAAGACTAAATGAAAGTTGAAAATTTGAACATTGATTAGCTTTTAAATCAGATGGTTACAAGTTCATTCCAGAGTGAATATTGGCGTGAGTGAACATCATCGGTGAGATGCTTTGGGATGTCCTACCGAAACAACGATTCTATATGCACTAAGTGAATTTTGTGACTTAGTGAATTTTGTGACTTTATATGCATGTACCTTTTATAAAGGTTGTTGAGTCCCAAAATTTGTTTTGGGCCATATGATCAAATCTAATCGTGTGGCCCAAAATAAATTTCAGGACTCAACAACCTTTTTAAAAGGCACATGCAAATAAAGTCACATAATTCACTTGCAGCCATTCAATTAAAAATATAATCAATGGAAACAAATAATAAACCTATTCAAGGCTAAAATATCCCTAAAATGAAATGGTAAACTATTATTAGTGGCGGTATTTCCCAAAAAATAATTGTAAGAATATAAAATTACTGGCGAATATAAGTAATATTTGTATTTACATTATAAACTATTGGCGAATTAGTTTTGATGATGTATCATTTAAAAACTATTGCATTGGCGAATTAGTTGAGACAATTTTTTTTTTTTGTAAAATCCTTGCAATTCGACATCATTTCTAGTTTGTATAATTCACCATTTTTGGAGGTCCCGATTTCAAATATTTGCCACTAAAGTTTTCCCTGATCCAAACTAGATATTATGCAATATTAAGAGTGCAAAATGTAACAAAAATTTATTTCTCTTCAATATTTATGGACCCACCAAGAGCAGGGAGAAGGAGAGAATTTGGAACACACACGGCCAGAAAGACTACCATGATAAATAAACAAATAATAAACCTACGAGGATATTTTAACATAGTTCAGAGATTAGAGGAAAAGTGGGGTGGTAATAGGCTAATTTCTCATCCAATGGTGGATTTTTGTACATTTCTTTGTTAGAACAATCTCATGGAGGTATCTATAAAAAATGAATTTATACTTGATCAAACAAGCATAATGAAGACTACTGCATAAAAGAGAAATTAGATAGATTCTTGTACTCCTAAGAATGCTTGGAAGATAACCAGTCTCTAGAGGCAAAATTTCTTCTTCTAGTTGGATCAAACCATTACCTAGTCAAGTTTTCATTGATAGAGGAGTATAACAACTCAAGATCTTACTTCAAAATTAAAAAACTATGGTTCAAAAGGAAGGATCTAGTTGAAACAATTGATAAATGGTGGAAGGAAGCACCTAAGTTAAGTGGTACCAAAAGCTTTGTTTTTATGAGAAAACTAAAATGTATTAAGAAACAACTAGAAACCTAGAATAAAATGATGTTCGATAATATCTATTCAAAGAAGGAGAGGCTATAGAAATAGTTGGAAACAATAAATGATAATTGTAGACACCAAAAATTGGTCTAGGCCTACGAACACCACTTTTGACATAATTTTCTATTATCCATGGTCATGATTAAATAATGTTAATTATTTAGTTAACCTTTTTAACACATCTTTCTTCTATTAATTAAATATCCCTTTAAATTAATTCATTTATTCATAAATAACCTTTATTCAACCTTGATTAATTAAATAAATCATAATTATTTAATTATGTTGCTAACTAATTAATTCTCCCTTCTTAATTAAATAATTTATTATTTAAATAGGCCCTTTGTCATATTTCAACTATAATTAAATATTTATTATTTAATTATTCATTTAACCCCCTTTATTTATTATTTAATTATTCAATTTATCCTTCTCAACAATCAAAGTTAAATAAATTATCTTTATTTATTTAATTAAATTTCTCACTTTGGAATGTTGAACTAGATTAACATTTAATTCATATTTATTTATTTATGTCACATTCTTCTGTTAATCAGTTGACTAAACGGTCACTCACCTTCTAACTTAAGATCTATTTTTAGTTCTTCAGTTATCTCCGGATTCAACATCTGATTGTCTCCGCGAGAGGACTCTCTATCACAACTAGTCAATTAACTAGTTCCAACTCATGTGCATGGTGTGTTTATTAATTAAATATCTTTATTTAATTAATTAACTCATGTTTGCATTCAAATGAATTATTCTTCAACTTCTAACTTTTTCTTTGACATTCAAAGTCTATTTCTTTTATTTTTTAAGACTCTTAACTGAAGATTAAGATCTTCAACTCGTGTTCTAACTCACGTTCTAACTTAATCTTTATCCTACATTCTTTTCTGACTTATGTTCTAACTCACGTTCTATCTCACAAACAACTCGTATCACATGGAATTCATCAATCTCGTCCGTCGATCTCTCTTTTAATCTGAGTCAATCGTTCGAAAACGCATATTCTATAAAATGACCTATCATTATCATTATTCCTCCTCCCGAAATCATACACTTTTGAGAAGAATATTATCTTCGATATTTTTCTTAGACACTCGATGAAGTTATGATTGAATCAATACCGAGAAATTTGAGGGCAAGAATACTAAAACAACAAAATGGAGAAGAGAAATCAAGATAATTCGAGGGAGTGAATGCATATTCGGTGAGATCTTTTCAATTAATTTGTTTAGTTCATTATGTTTATTTCCTCGTTCTTTGTTGTTTGATTTAGATTAATATTGGTTAAATTAAGATTAACATCGTTTATTCTAGTTGCAGAGATCACTAGTCCAGATTTTATTCTACTTTACATTTGGTGAACCCGACGTGAACATGCTTCAATTTCGCACATCCTTTCATCTTTCCATTTTTTCGTTTTTCTTTTTTTAGTAGGTTATTGTACGATGCACCACATCTGTTCAAAAAAATGACGCATTTGTCCTTGTGCACCGCATCTGCCATATTTTGCGATGCCTCTGCGATCCCGAACCGCATCTGCTTGTTAACAAATTCGTGAACCGCATCCACCTGTCAACAATTAACCACATCTATGGCTCAAAACACTGCATCTGTCTAGGAATCATTTTTTTAAAAAAATTTGGTCATTTCCGTACATTCATATTTTTATATTCGTTGGTTAGGTTATTTTGATTTTCGCTAATATTTGTTTACAATTGTGTTAAGGTGGATTAACCTAGTGTTTGCGGGACAAAGCATAAAAGACTATAAAAACACAAACCATTATTTTCTGCAGGACGAAAGTCAAAGACACCAAAACACAAACTACTAATCAATTTGCATGCAGGACCTAATGCCTTTGTTTTTATTTATTTAGCAAGATTTTTGTTTGGTAGATAGACAACTGTCATTTAGAATAAAAATAATCACTGTCTTCTTTGTCTGGTGCGAGAGCACATATTTGTCACCCTTTACGATTTGGTATTTCGGAGTATTATCTTCCCTTGCGCAGTCATGTGATCATGGGTGTAAGAGAAATGGTTATTGACTCTAGAAATTGGGCCTGTCTTGGTGGGAAAAAGCACCCACCCCAAGATGACTCAAACTGGTAACACGCTTTAGCTAGTGGCTTCCACTAGGTATATAAAAATAGATTTCTTCAGAAAGCCCAAAAATCATGCTCACTATTTCAATGCGAAGGGTAGAAATGGTCTCTCGTCAAAGTTAAATAGTGCCCCACGAATGAAATGCCCTTACTAAAGACCTTGTTGTAGATTTTCTAAAATTCTATCTATTTGTTAGCATAGTAGGGTTGGCCCTATGAAGCTATCTTACATTCTTACGGTTTATGTGTGGAGATGAGATGTATGCCATGGGAGTTTCATGGGTACAGTAGCTTGGCTGTCCCGTATAAGTGAGTGTCGTGGAGGGGAGCCAGTGGGGTCAAGCTACTAGTCATCTGCCATAAATATGCGTAGCTGGAGAAATCCAAGTAAGAACTCAGCAAGTTATTTCCACAAAGCCTAGGTTGTAAATGTTTTTGGTCTTAACAGTCTTATCATCACAAAATAAAAATAGATTGATTTTTGTGCTTGTTTTTTTTGCTGTATTCGTCAAAATGCTTGATCAACAAAATGGATTCAATCATCAAAACAACTTTTGAAAAACTTCAACTGTCAAAAAGTGAGTCGCAACTGTCAGTTTTAACACCGCATCTGTCCTAGCAAGTCACAATTGTTAGGGGAAACACCGCATGTGTTTGTCAAAAATTTCTCTTTTATAGAATCAGGTATTAGGAGCCACATCTGTCATAGTAAATGGTGCATGTACCTATCACAAAAGTCCTTTGGTATTACGATCTGCAACTGTCAAACGTTGAGTCGCATGTGTGCATGCAATCCACATCTGTCAAAAGGAAAACCACATGTTTCTGTCAACCGATTCAAATCTACAAAATTGTTATTCTGAGTCACAACTGTTACTATGAGCCACATCTACTAAGACATAAACCATGCATTTGACTGTCAACAAAAAAATTAGTAGACTATGAATCGAGTTTGAAACATAACAGTCATTTTCGCTTACATTTCTTAAGATCAACTTGGGACAAAAACTGAAATTTTTTTTCTCAAAAACCTTGCATTATTAGGTGACATATATGTATTAGTCACAATCAACGTCGCAGTCATAGTCATCCTAAGTTGCATGCATATAGAAACTTCCTAGGAAATTGCATATCATAGAAATAGGTAGCTTTCCTCGTTATTGGATACGTTCATGTCCTGATTTGTCACAAGTCATTGAACCTAGTCACTTTAGTCCTATTTGTGAATCTTTCCAGCTCAACAGTCTCATTTGGGAAATTCATCTTGTCAATTGTCTTTGTCCTACAATCAGGTTCGTTGGTCAAATTCAAATCCTTGCATGCATTTATTCCATAGGTGGTAGGTCATACCCATCTTATAAATCATTTACCATCATTGTCTACTCGAAATTTTGCATATTGTCTATCCTATCATACATCATCTTAGTATACGTCATTTTAGAAATCATTTTCACAACATCCTTTATTGTCAGAAAATCAAAAAAACATAGACTAGAAGTCATATCATTTATAGACATAATTCCATATCATTTGCATTACCATCCACCACCATGTCTTCCATTCACCTTGATATTCTTGCTAGTCAAGTTGAATACCAATTACTCTGCATGGGTCACCACCAACAAGCCATAGACTTCAAAAGACAATTTATCCAATCCAAATCCCAATCAACTTCAACCCATGGTCAACTACCCACATATCCCTCTTATCAACAACCCATAAACTCTATTCTTTGATCCATCTACCCTCATTATCAAGAGTCTCTTAGCACAATCCATGCCATTAATCTACAAAAAACACCCATTAATCACCCTTACCTTAACCTTGACAAGTAAATCCAACCTCCCACTAGTCTATTCCAACCCTCCACATCCTATCCTAGTCCATCATCCCTCAACCCATTCCAAGACTCCACATCCCATCCTAGTCCATCATCCACTAATCTATTCCTACTTACTCCATCCCAACCTAGATTTAGTCATGAGAATGCATTTATTCATGGTCTCCAAAATCACATCCCAGTGCCTACACTTGAGGATACAAGTCAAAAAGAAAGTCCAAATGATGGCATCATGGCTTCACCTTCATGTCAAGATCAACGTAGTCCATCCCAGGACCCTATCTTTAGGTCTATCCAAGAAGTTCTTCTAGATAATCATGGAAGCCAAAATACATTTATCCTTGATCGAGATTTTATTCCCAATCAAGTCATCCAAGACAAACCTATCTTTGACCAAGACACTACCATTGATCAAGAAACCCAAAATGATCTGCTCATCGACCTATATGCCATTCATTATCAAACATTTGAGGTTGATCCTACCCAAACTTTGAACACCGCCATTTCCCAAAATGAGACACTTGCCTCCTTTGGAAACATAGATGATCTTCCTCTAGAACGAGAGTCTTCTATACTAGACATATTTTCAAATGATCAAGCTATAGCTGAATTCACTGGACTCCATGATAATGACCATAAGTACAGTTTCTACATCGACATTGAAGCAACAATATCTTTTGAAGAACAATAGGAATCTAATGTTTCATAAAATCAAACCAAAGATGTTAATCAGAAATATATCCAACATGTTAATGAAGCAACAACATCTCATCAGATTGGATCATCTATATTTGTCAGAGCAGGATTTCTTGTAGAAGAGAAGATTCCAAGTAACAGTTTCCACATACACAATGATGGGTTTGCGTCTTGTTTTCCAAAAAAAAATACCTCATTGCAAACATAATTTGTCAGAACATGTAGTATCAAGGAAAAGGACTAGGCCTACAAGAGCAAGTATTTCGAGAACCAGTACAAGTTCAAGAAAATCCTAGACATCAAGGTCTTGGTTATTCATCAGTCAGAGAATCTAATAATTTTTGTGATACCTCCTCGATATTGGGGGCAACTTTATTTGATATAAACATCAAAATGGGGGTTCTGAGTAGTTCTTACCATAATATTGCTTCCAACATTCCTTCCATCCACACCATAAACCGTCATTCCAACATGAATAAACCTTCCATTTGGAATAGACAAAAAGAAAAAAATATTACAAATCCAATGTTCAAAATTAAATGTCAAAGACCATCAAAGCAATCAAACATCTGAGTGGACAAATGAAGTTAAAATGGATCCGAAAGAAAAATGGATCAATAAAAGAAATATTTCAAATCCAAAATTCAATAAAAATGTGGAGCCACAAGAAACGAGGACTCCTACATATAATAAATGTCCACCTCATTCACAATGGTCATCAAGCAATGCATATAAAAGTGTTGGTTCCAAACGCTATCCCAATGAAAATTCTAAATTTTGTCATCCAACATCCCAAGTTTGGAAAATAAAAAGTGATTCATATAAGCTTCTGAACAATTCCCCCACATCTACCATCGTCCTTCATAATCCAACATCTCATCTAAAGTCCAAAATCCCATGTTAGAAATCCATCGCATCTTGGCAAAAGATCTTTATTGTAAGGACTCTAATGGCACTCTATCGCGATGTGTGTATTTTGATAAGGCCAAGTCTAGTATCAACAAGGGTCACAATGACATCTATCAGTTATATGCAAGTGTTATGATCCTAACAAGACAAGTACTTCATAAAGGTCATTATTGGCATATCACGGCACCATTCTTTACATCAACACCATCAATGGATTCAACACAGCCAGTGATCATCTAAAGTATTGAGGCAATTCTGAAAATAAATTTTTTTTTTTGAAATAACAAAAAAATTGTTACGCTAATGAAAACCTGGCAAACAGGCATCTTGCTGACACCAAAAAAATTGGAAAATAGTAAAGAGAAAAATTTGGTCCAATAGTGAAAACCATTTTTATGGTGCTTTGGATAAGTACCATGTTGAAAACCTAGCAAACAGGCATCATGTGTAGTGAAACTCTCTCTTTCATCGACCATCATTCCAATCAGACTTTGCACCACCCCTCATAATAAATGATTGTCCTATCCATTGCTTGGAACGATTGACATCTACCATCCATTCCATCACACTCCCCACTCCATATCACATGTCTTCTTCCTGACTAGGGGAAAATCCTTGTTCTATTCCATGAAGATCTTGTACATAGCATTACACCATCGCAAAATGTCCTAAAAAAACCAAAAACATTAGAAAACTCCAAAAACACAAAAAAATCAAAACATGTCAGAAAATTCCAAAAACAGAGTCAATCATGTTAAGTCAGTCATAGACATAGTCAAACTGTGTTGCCTTTGTGAGTAGGATGTAGGCAAGGCCATCAATCGATGTGCCCCTGAAGCATTAGGTCTGTCAGTCTAGGTTTGTCATTCATCACACATTTAAATAATGACTCTTTGTACATTCAAAGTCATTGGTCGTTTCGAACTACGAGGTATTTGCATGTACAACATAGGCAAGGCTAATCAATTTATGAGCTCCAAAGACAACACTAGGTCAATCCAATAGTGTTTATAACAAATTCACTATCACACACATTGCATATCATTCACTTAGATGCATGTCTTTAGCCACATTAGGTCAGCACTTTAGGGTATCATCTCAAGTCATACACTGTCAAAATACACACAAACACTTTTAATCAGTCAAGGAATCAAAAAAAGTCATGCACCAACAATGCAACATCTCAAATAGTCATTAAGTCAATATCAAACACATTGTTAAAGCAATCAACTTATGTCTTAGCAAGATATGTCTTTCTTGTCAACAAACGTCAGCAAATTGTCATAGCCTCATGTAGCTTGTCACATCAACGTCATCAGGCTCCAACATCTTATACGACTCGTGTCTTTATGAAACCAGGCTTTGTCTTGCCTTATACAGATAGTCACCAATTTGAAACTAGACTCAACGTCTTATTGTGGTATGTGTCATCATCACATTGCACTATGTCAAATATCAAACAATCAAACAATACTACAAGATCAAGTTTTGGCGAATACTTTTATTTGGCTTTATGATTTTATATCTTATTTTGTCTTATCTTTTTATCAATTTGTGAATTTAGGCCAGTTAGTAGCTCTCTCAAGGATGTCCCTTGAAGGATTTAGAGAAGCCAGGATGTCTTAGGACTCTTTTTCTTTGGTTGTTGTCTGTCAACTATCTTTTTAGCATTGGTTTTTGAGTCATATTGCTAGTTCTCTCAAGGATGTCCTATCAAGGATTTAGAGGAGAAATGATGTCTCATGACTCATCTTTTATTTCTTTTTTGTTTGTGGTTTGTCAAGACAACACACCTGGGGCAATCTTGTCCTTATTATGAGTTAAGACACTCCTTGTCTACGACTGTCTTTTTTTCACAGATGCATGACTTCATACACTATGGTCTATCTCATATCATGGTGAGTACTATCCATTTTTGTCATGTCCCATCCAATGATGATAAAAAGAAAGCATAGCATATTTGGCACAATATCGAAAATCATATTTTTCTCAATCAATAACCATTATTTTTCAATACTAACTTTTTGAATTATCCATGCTAACATTTCTTCTTTTATGCATCTTCAACACCATTATCTATCCATTTCGAGAGCACACTCATGTTCTTCAAACCCATCTATCCTCTCGAGCGGGCATACCACTACCTCCTTGTCATTCTCCCTTTCACTGGGTCATATCTTTTTTTCAATTTTCTTTGACACAATGCCATAACAACATTGTATCAAAGAGGGACAAACTGTAGACACCGAAAATTGGTCTAGGCCTACGAACACCACTTTCAACATAATTTTCTATTATCCATGGTCATGATTAAATAATGTTAATTATTTAGCTACCCCTTTTAATGTTAGAGTAAAAGTTTTAACTTAATTATGTTGATTAAGTTACCTTTATTCCCTTCTTGATTTCACGTTAGTTTGCATAAAGTGACATTTCATAATTATATTAATTATTAAATGTTTTCCTATTAGGGCTTCTATTAGGGTTTTTCCTATTAGGGTTTTATTAGGGTTTGCATGATATCCTTTTTATAAGGATTGATCCCATTGTATTTCATATCAATTCATTCTCTCATTCTCTCTGATATATACATTTTCAGTTTTCCGAGAACCCTTGCTTGTTTGTCTCCATCTCTTCTTTTCTGACAAGTTATTTGCATGTAGGTGATCTTCACAGTTTGTGAAGTTTTATTTTCTCAACTCCTCATGGTATCAGAGCTCCACACCTACTGCTTCCTGTTCATGTTTTGAAGATTTTTGGAGCTTCAAGAGTTTGGGGTTTGTTTTCTTGATCCAAGGCATACCTGCAATTTTGAAGCATTTTCAGCTCAAACAGACTTCACCATTGCGTTTGTAGTAGTCCTAAACCTCTAAATTGACTATTCATTCATCCATTTTGGACAAAGTTGAAATTTGAGGCAATTTTTTTTTGCAATACGGTCGTCGCCTACCTGGTAAAAAAAAAAATTTCGGAAATCTTTTCGAAAAAAAAATTTTGCAAATTTTTTTTATTGTAAAAGTTTTTGATTTTTATTAAAAAGAATTTAAAAAAAAACAAAAGAAAAAATATATTTTTTATTCGCAGTTTTAGGGCTTGCCGGCCCGGTACAAGGGTACCTGCAGGTCCCTGCAATACGCTGGTCGATGTACTGCCGACCGTCGACGACTTAATGCTGACTGGCGGTTGATAGGACTGCCGACCGGTAGTACACAGTCCCCCCAGGTGTGATGGGGGGTGGGCCCACGTGCCTCCCATCATCAATTTTTTTTTATTATTTTTTTAATTTAAAAAACATGTTTTTGTAAAACTAGCCCAATCGCACTTTTACGCTGACGACCATTTGGCCGTCAAATTTAACCCAGTGGTTTTTCTGCGACGGTCGTATGACCGTCAAATTTAACCCAACGCTGACTTTTTCCCTCTTTGGAGCTGATTTATTCCAGAGGCCGTAACTTGGGCATACCATATCGTTTTTTGGCCAACGAGATATCGTCAGAAAGCTGGTTTTCTCATATTTCCAATGGTGTAGGTCTCATCACATATTTTTTCTGTTGGTGTATTCTACAGTTAATTTTGTGGGTGTCCTTCATGTATTTCCAACATTTTGTCCTTTGAGGACATTTTGAGCATCATTTGTAAGCTATCTTTTATGTAAATGCACTGAGATAAAGTGCCACACTATTGTACATGCATCTTTTGGGGATTTTGCACATAAAGTTGTGCCATATTTTTGTACTCGCACTGATATTATAAAGTGCCATGAGGGATTGTGTAGTTTGTCTTTGTTTTGCCATCACATCTTTGTCTGGTGAGTATCCCTCCATGACGACAATGAATCCATACCATGGGGGGTTGCATAGTTTTCCTTTGTTTTCCATCACACCTTTGTCCGGTGAGTGTCCCTCTACGATGACTATGGATCCATATGATTCCAGCCTCATGCATGTGTGCTTTGTTTTGCACACCACTTTTTCAGTTGCAAGTGCTATCTTGCGCATTTTCAGATGTTGTTTCTTCTTTCTCATGCACTTCAAGGTGTTTCACATCATTTCAGTGGATCTGTCTAGCTCTCCCAGTCAGCATTATGGGGGGTTATTATATTATTCATGCTAATTCTTCCTTGGTTTAGCCTTGAAAGGGATCTTCCATCTTCAGCGAAGGTTCTTTAGCACCATAAAAGTCATCTTTCGACAGTTGTTTGCAACTTCTTTTGCTTCAGTGATGTTCTTCTTCTTGGCTTTCTGCATCTCTTTTTGGAGTAGAGCTTTTTCCCATGAGGTTTTCTCTATTTCTCCATTTTACAGAGATTTGGTTGTATTTGGGTACCTGATCTGACCTAGTTGCCAGGACCCATGTTTTCCTTCTTGCATTGTAGTTACCTTTGCTTTCTTGCATTTGTTTGTAGCTGCACTGTTGCTCATCTTAAGGGGGGGTGTTAGAGTAAAGGTTCTAACTTAAATATGTTGATTAAGTTACGTTTATTCCCTTCTTAAGATTTCACATTAGTTTGCATAAAGTGACATTTCATAATTGTATTAATTATTAAATATTTTTTTATTAGGGCTTCTATTAAGGTTTTTCCTATTAGGGTTTTATTAGGGTTTGCATGATCTCCTTTTTATAAGGATTTATCCCATTGTATTTCATATCAATTCATTCTCTCATTCTCTCTGATATATACATTTTCAGTTTTCAGACAACCCTTGCTTGTTTTTCTCCATCTCTTCTTTTGTGACAGGTTATTTGCATGCAGGTGATCTTCGGGGTTTGTGAAGTTGTATTTTCTCAACTCCTACATTTAACACATGTTTCTTCTATTAATTAAATACCCCTTTTAATTAATTCATTAATTCATAAATAACCTTTATTCAACCTTGATTAATTAAATAAATCATAATTATTTAATTATGTTGCTAACTAATTTTTTTTCCCTTCTTAATTAAATAATTTATTATTTAATTAGCCCCTTTGTCATATTTCAACTATAATTAAATATTTATTATTTAATTATTCATTTAACCCCCTTTATCTATAATTAAATATTTATTATTTAATTTATCCTTTTCAATAGTCAAAGTTAAATAAATTATCTTTATTTATTTAATTAAATTTCTCACTTTTGAATGTTGAATTAAATTAACATTTAATTCCTATTTATTTATTTATGTCACATTCTTTTATGAATCAGTTGACTAAACATTCACTCATTTTTTGACTCAAGATCTATTTTTAGTTCTTCAGTTATCTCCGGATTCAACATCTGATTATCTCTGCGAGAGGACTCTCTGTTGCAACTAGTCAGCTAAATAGTTCCAACTCATATGCATGGTGTATTTATTAATTAAATATCTTTATTTAATTAATTAACTCATGTTTTCATTTGAATGCATTATTCTTCAACTTCTAACTTTTTCTTTGACATTCAAAGTCTATTTCTTCTATTTCTGAAGACTCTTAACTGAATATTAAGATCTTGAACTCGTTTTCTAACTCACGTTCTAACTTAATCTTTATCCTATAGTCTTTTATGACTCATGTTCGAACTCATGTTCTATCTGAAAAATAACTCGTATCGCCTGGCATTCATCAATCTCGTCTGTCGATCTCTTTTTGAATCTGAGTCGATCATTTAAAAACCCAAAATCTATAAAATGACCTATCATTATCATTATTCCTCCTCCCGAAATCATATACTTTTGAGAATAAAATTATATTGGATATTTTTCTTAGACACTCGGTGATTTAATGCTTGCATCAATACTGAGAAATGTGAGGGAAAGAGTACTGAAACAACAAAATGGTTAAGAGCAATCGAGATAATTCGAAGGAGTGAATGCATATTCAGTGAGATCTTTTCAATTAATTTGTTTAGTTCATTATGTTTATTTCCTCGTTCTTTTTTGTTTGATTTAGATTAATATTGGTTAGATTAATATTAACATTGTTTATTCTAGTTGCAAAGATCACTAATCTAGATTTTATTCTATGTTACAATAATGCTATCAAATAAGGTATGTATCAAAAATATTTTTTGAAAGAGAAGGCTCTAATGAAAGAATATGAGGAGATTCTAGAAAAGGAAGAGGAGTATTAGAAAAATAAATAAAGGGAAGTATGGCTAATATAAGGAGATACAAATAATAAATTCTTTCATAACACATCCAAAATTAAAAAATCCCTTAAAAGGATATCAAGTATTCAATCTTCGGAAGGTAGAATAAGCCAAGAAGAAAAAAAAATTGAGGAAGAGGCAGTATGCTTTTATAAAAAAAGGTAGTGGCCCCCAAAAGGGGATAAGGAAATCTTAGATGATATTAAAATCCTAGCCAATCTACCTAAATTGGTAACTTAAAAAGACAATTAGTGGCTAACAAATGCTTTTTCCAAATAAGAATTAAAGTAGGTAGCCTTTCAGCTTCATCTTGACAAAGATCCAAGTCCCAATAGGTACCCAATATTATTTTATCAAAAGTGTTGGCATACTTTGGAAAATGATAATTGGGAAGTAATAGAAGACTTTAGAAAAAGAAAAAAAAATGTGAAATATATGAATAACACTATGACGGTACTCATACCCAAGAAAGAAACATGTGAGAACTTTGGGGAGGGTGATCCCACAAAGCTGGTTTACAATTTCTGAGAGGAACTGATTTTTTCTGAAATCACATATTTTTAGAAAATATAATTATTTAAGCCTTTAAAAGTTCCATTTTAAGGATTCCAATTGAAGAGGGTTTGATCAAACCACCTTAGATCAAACCCTCTTGGATAGAACCTCACTAGTTTTAAACAATACCTATAAATGAGTCTCCTTTACACCTATCAAAATGCTGATAAAAAATCAGTTTTGATTTACCTTTTGGGGGATCAAATGAATTAATTTAAAATTTATTTGAAATTATTATGGTATTCCTCAAAATTAGCTATCCCGTGAATATAATTTTAATATGTTTTGGTTTTATTATGTATGTGTTTTTTTAGTTTTATTAAACATAGGTTTTTCACCAAAAATCAAGCTCTCTATTTTGCACATGTGGAAAAATAGAAAATTATCAAAATAATTTTTTTTAAATATCTTTGTGTTGGGTATTGATGTCATTGATCCATTAAAAAAAATAAAATTGAATTTTGATACATACAAAAAAAGTTATGTTGTATATAGTCTGCCTATGTCTGAATTGCAATTGGTTTGACTTCGAAACTCTATTAAGGAAAAAATATTCAATAAAAACTATGAGAACAAATGGAAGTGCTAGATATCATAGTTAAAAATCTAAATTTGAAGAAATTAGAATTTTATCCTTCATACAAAAAAAATTATGTTGTATACGGTGAGTGTCACTTTTTAAAACTGTTCTTTTCTGAAAAAAACAAGTTTTCGTGGGACATGGAAAAAGAAGTGAAATCGTATTCCAAAAAGCTTGAAAAACATATTTTTAGAATTTATAGACAAAATGTGATGAGACTCTAGTTTGCATCATCTTCAAATTCCTTACGGTTTAGCTGCTATAGGTGCCCGAATGTGAAGATTTAGTTAAAAATAATAATTTCAGTGTCCAGTTTGGCCAAAAATTGTAAACCACTATTGTGGGATCACCCGGGATTATCATCCCATCTCACTATGAAATAACATATGCAAAATCCTATCAAAATACCTAGAAAATACTCTAAAAAAAGTGTTGGGCAATATCATATCTCTAAACCAAAGTGGCTTTACACTTGGGAGAGATATTGTGGATAGCACTATCTTAGAAAATGAGGTTGTACATAAAATAAACACATAGAAGAGACAAATTATGATGATAAAATTTGACATCAGAAAAGCGTATGACAAGGTAAATTGGTGTTTGCTAGTAAGAATAATGGAGAAGTTTCATTTTGAATTAAATTAGTTTAAGATCTTCCAATGTATTTCCTCTACAAGATACTCAATACTGGTTAACAATTCCCCACATGTCTTCTTCCAAAGCTCCAGTGGAATAAGGCAAGGAGATTCAATGTCCCCCTTTTTAATTTTCATTATGAAAAAATCTTTGAGTAGGCTTATTACCTCCAAGCAAGAATAAGTTCTATGGGAAGGTCTACAAGTGACACAAGGGATAAAAGCCCTAACTCATGAATAGTTTGTAGATGATACATTATTATATGAAAAGGCTACCACTCAAGAAGTAATGACTGTAAGGGAATTTTTACAAGAATATAGTGAGATCAGAATCCAATAGTCAAATATGAAAAAATCCAAGATATATTTTTTGAATACAAAAAAAAATTACAAAGAGGAATTGCAAGAATCCTAGGGCCATCAACTAATGTGTTACCCTGTAAATATTTGGTGGTTCCACTATTGAAAGGTGTAAGTCAGAATAGCCTTTGGGAAACAATTAAGAACTAATTCTCTAACAAGGACCTAAGTTGGATAGGTAAATGGCTCACACTGGCAGGTAGAATAACAATGATTAAGGTAGTGCTTTCAATAATTCCTATATATTTGATGTCAAGTATGAAACTAACATCTAACACATCAGCAAGTTTAGAGAATATACACAAACATTTTTTGTGGGAAGGTTCAAATGAACAACAGAAAATTCCATTAATTTGATGGGAAAAAGTGTACAGACCCCAAGATGAGGGTAGAGTTAGCATAAGGAACTTGAAATTGAAAAACAATGCCTTAGGGGCTAAGATGATTTGGAAAATGTATCATAATCCATCACTCCTATGGTGTAGAATAATGCAAAAGCAGTATTTGGACAGTTCAGCATCAGAAACGATACTAACTATAGCAAATATGAGGAATGGGTCTCAAATTTGGAACTTCACGCAAAAATTAAGGTATGTTAACAATGATGAAAGAAATTTTTTTTGAAGGATTCGTCGGCAGGTTACAAACCTCTAAAGGAATACCTAGAGTTGGTGCCCCACATACCAATTATAGAAAATGGACATAATAGAAGTGTGAAGGACTATATCAAGTGGGAACAAAGTGAGGGAAGTCAATGGTAGATGCTTGATGACATCCCTCTAGAGGAGGAAGAAAAAACAAAGTTAGAGGAAATAATGAGTGAAATACAAGTGAAATTGAATACAAAAGTGGAAAAGATAATATGGTGTGGTGCCAAATTTTGCAATTACACGGCTTGAATGGGCTACCAGATTAAAATTAGTCAAGATAAGGTGGAGTGGCCCAAAAAAAATTGTTGGGGAAAAGGGGTTCTCCCTAAGGAAAGAGCATTCACTTCGACAACACTTTATGGTAGAATACTAATAGGAGAAATATTAAAAGCGGTAGGCTTTGAAGGCCCACGTAGGTGTTTATTGTGTCTCAAGGAAGAAGATGAATTAGATAACCTACTCCTGAACTGTCTCTTTGTAGAAAACTATTGGACATGGTTACAAAAGAATCTAGGGTGGATGTCCTCAAGACAAAACAAATTAAAGGAATTACTCACCAGTTGGCCCAATATGAAAAAAAAATCTCTATGGGGACAAATATGGAAAATTTATCCCTCTATTTTGATTTGAGACATTTGGAGGGAGTGTAAAAAAATAATTTTCCAAGAAAAATCAAGAAAAGAAGAGGAAATCACATAAATTATTGAAAGGAACAAAATAGAATGGTTGAATGCATGTACTAAGCTGTACAAAAAAAAGAAAATTTACATGCTGGGAGGAAATCTTAATGAAGAATTGGAAGGAAATGAAAATACCAACATAATTCCATATGGGCCCACATAGGAAAGAAAAAATGGATAAGGTCAAATGGAACCCTCCCACGATAGGCAGTTTGAAATTAAACACAGATGGGAGGTCTCACAGAAATCCTTGCTAGACGGGTGCAAGATGCATTATCAAAAATAAGAGGGGGTCAATAGTGGCAACTAGATCAAATAAACTTCCCCCATAAACAAATAATGTAAGAAAAATATAAGGAATCCTTAAAGGCCTACTTCTCTGCAAGGAGAAAGGACATGAATCGATTGACATAGAATGTGACTCGATGGTGTGTGTTAGTGCAATCACTAAAGGTCGAATAGGAGTATGACATCTAGAACCAAAAGTTAGCAAGATCAAAGAACTTTGGGAAGAAATATAGATGGTTTCAATCAAACATGTATACCGGGAGTAAAATAGGGTTGTAGATAAACTTGCAAACCACGACATAACTTAGGTAGAACCATGCCTAACTGGAACCAAATTAGAAGAATGACAGGGTCTAGAAACAATAATTCAGGAGGAGATGCTAGAAGAAAGTGACCAAGTCCAACAAGGGTGCTAAAGGAAGGAAAACTAACCAGTGAGTAGCTAACGAATCACATCCGAACACTTCTAGTAGCTGAGGCAAGGTACACAATTCGTTATCCAAAATTGAATAATGAAAAGAACAATGAAAACACACCAACATAGAATTATACCTAGAACTTTAGTTTCATTCCTTAAAAGTTGCAATAGTTATAGTAACATGACATAATGTATAGAGAAGACAAGGTATATCCATAATAAGCATACACCACTAGAAGCAACACTTCTAAAAATATTCCTTTTAAACTTTCAAATAGGTGACTTTCGTTCAAAACTAGATTGAACAGAATCATAAGAAACATATATGCTACATCATTACATACAGACGACCATAAGGCAATTTTATTAAATAATTTTTTTTTTTTTAGCAGAAACAATAATATTAACAAATTATCAAAAAGGAAGGCTTTGATTTCCACATAATCCTGGACTAAACAATAAATGATTCATCTAAAAACCAACTAGAATATCAATCATCTTCAAAAATAGCTAAATATAACAGAAGGTGAAAACATCAGTTTTAGCCTTAATCCACTAAACTAATAAAATTATGTTAAGGCTTTACTGAACCAAAACAAGATGTACAGGCATAGATACTGTGGAAAAATAAAGAAAGCTTAGTCTCCTACGGTTCACTAGCAATAAAAGTCAAAATGCACTTTGTATCTCAAACGGGAATAAGCTGATATAAACATTTGAGAAAATCATAAGCTTGTTTCGAATGATGGCGATGGGCCCAATAATCCATTCCAATGGCATAAAATATGAAGGGTTGTAGCTCGACTGAATTAGAATAGAATTGGAAAATCGTGGGGATGAAAAACCCCTACACCTAGCTGAGTTGCACTCAAAACCAAGTCCAAACCATGAAGATAAGCATGTTTAAATACCCTCTGGTTCAATTGTGAAATCATTTCTTTATTCGCATGTAGATCAAGCAATACAACCACAAAACATGATGTATATCAGAATTCACTCGATACTGCTCACTTGTAACCATAAACATAGCACCCAACACCATTTTGATGACTTTGATGGTAAGTGGGTTGAGGTTTTGAAGCAAACCCTTGAAACCTCGATCAGAAATCGACCTGAGGAAAGCTAATTGACTTTTTCTACAAATTAGAAGAATAGGAGTTTCTATTACCAGGTTTTTTGCCACACTGAGACAAAGAAAGAAGTTATATGGGAAATATCAAGGAAACAAATGGCCCTTCATATAAACCAAGAAAGACTGACAGCTAGACCGGTGCACATGTGCCAAGGGCTTAGCCTTGCCCAGATTCTGGTGGCGAGAACGTTTTAGAAAATGATCAAATAAGGTCAATTATGACTAACTCTCTAAATAATCTTGTGTTGGTAAATATACATAAGCAGAGATAATGATACAAAAATAGGAAGCATTCACGAACAAAAGGGTTCAACATTCAGGAAAAAACAAATAGGGGCAATAACGGTGGCCAAATTGGGGAGGCCATAGTTTATTTGAACATGCATATGCCAATAAAAGATAATTTTTTCATGTAAATTAATTAAAATCTAAAAATTTGTAATGAAAACCCATTTGGGCATTTTAATGTCATGATATATGAACTCAGGTCATCGCCTAGCATATCTGAAAGGAATACCCATGAAATGAATAGCTATAGAATAGTAAAGTATGTATTACTTTCATGATAGTTTTCTTTAAGAGGAATATCATTTTCAAAAGGAGTCTTATTGAACCCTAAGCTTGAACAATATATCTTTTTTTTAATATTTACATAAATCACTTTAAGCTAAAATCCAAAAACTGAGAACAAAATCCATCTAAATACATTCTATCCCCAACCCATAACTGAACCCTAGGTATATCTTATCTTGGTCTTGGCCAAAAACACTAGTCAGAACTCGTTCATTCTTCAAAAATCTTGAACTCCTCGGGTTTGTTGGGTGAAAATTGTGTATTCCCTTTTAAAAAATTACAAAACTTAAATTCAACCACAATTATGTGAGATAGAATCTTTCCTGTTAGAAAGGGGAGGTGTCATTCTTATTGCTTATTGAAACTAAGGAAAACTAATCAAATATTTACAATAATGTACACTACAATAATGATATGGGGGTGTGTCACATTCATGATTCTCACTTAAATTTTAGATAATGTGTTTTACAATGTTTCATGATTTTAATCTTTGTATGTAATACAATTTCAAATCGAAACTAATCCGTAATTCAAATATTTATAACTTGTCAAAGAAATGTCTAGGAACACCAGTATGATAAAGACAAGTAACAAACAATAAAGATCATAGAGGCACAACGTCGTTCCATAGTTCTCATAATGAATTCTTTAAAATAGTAACCAAAGTTGTAAAAGAAGCACTAAGTCATTGATATACTTCACAATTAATCCCATGGTCAACATGAAAAAAAATAAGCACAAAGTCTTATAGATAATTCATGAATAATATCAACAATATCATAGTTTCAATTAATGGGTGTAGCTCAAAGTCCACATAGATTTACTTGAAATCCCTTCAATCCCAATTACTAAACACTATCAATTCAATCAAATAACAAGATAATTATCCCAACACAATTTCTGGTCTGCAACTTAGCTTCTTTATTGATCAAAAATAGATTCACAAAAATGAACTCAAGGTTTCAATATTTGCTTCACAATTGTGTAGCACTTCATTGCATCAGATAAAAGGTAAATAATACAAAGTAATCCTCTCATATTTATAGGTGGGAGAGGAGAGCTAATCTAGGAAAAACCCTAACCAACTAATTGACTCATTAAAAAATGTTGTTGATGAATATAGTAAAACATCTATGTTTTTATATGTAATTAATTTTTTCAAAATGACATGTAAAATGTCAAAACCTATCTACATAAAGCATGGAAAAAGGCATGGTAACTATCTAACTTTGGAGATGAAAGAAGACTTGTATGGTTCCTTTCTCTTGGCTTGGAAGTCTTCATAATTATTCTTAATCTCCTACATGGTCACCTCATCTAGTCCAATGGTGTTGTCAATGATTATGTGAATTTTTTTGATTGATTTCCTTGTAGATGAGAAAATATTTTTGCACGTATCTAGATGTGTCTTCAGATTTTCCAAAGAAATTTGTACATCACACAAGATGTACATTGAAGTCTTTGAAAATGCTTTATCTTCCACATGCTTTATGATAGCTTCTTACTTACTAGGAGGAAGGTATGAATATCATCAAGGAATTTTCTTAGGAAATATTCAATCTTTTTCACCATAGCAATATAATTTCCTTCCACACATTTCTCAAAACTGATATATACCTTTCATCCTTATCTTTATACATATTCCTTCCTTGTTCCATTTTATCAAGTTTGTCTGCCAATGCATTCAGAGTCACCTATGTATCCTCCTTGGCACTTGCATTAGTTAGCTTCCCAAGTTGAACCCTAGTCACAGTGTAATATTCCATACGTACATCACCCTTACCTTGTGGAGGTACTCTAATATCAACATATTTATGGCCAAATTTTTCCACATGTAGTCTAGAATGAATCTTTTCCTTATTTTTCCCTTTGGATTTTGGAAATACTATCTCTTCAAGATTAGCTCATCTAGAGAAACCATTTATTTCTTATGCTTAGATACTTCTGAGATTAACCAAGGAGGAAGAAATTAAGTATTACCTTCTTGAATCACTACTAATTCCTATGTAACAATGAAATCTATAGAAACATGCATTATGGTGACAATTGTCATTGTATCATCCATGATTGCACTAGGAGTTTGCAAAATTGGTGGATCCTACAATGATTCCTTCATAAACCGATGCAACTTAGCTTGGGAATAAATATAATATGATGGCAAGGATAGAATCAAGATAGATTATGGGGAGTGCAACGAAACATCAACACTTTGCAAGATGGAACTAATAGAGGGAGTGGAAAGGTGTCAATGGAGGAATGGTTATCTTCAATTCAAGTAGACTTGTTATAGGACGAGGTCAAGTAGGAAGAGGATGTGTAGGAGTAGTGATAATTGGAGGAGTGTGAGGAGTAGTGGTAGTAAGAGGTGATGATGTATGAGGGGAATTCTCAATAGTGTTCTCTTGGGGAGATAACCACATTCCCTCATCATCCTTTTCTTATTCCTCATTAGCCTCCTCCTCTCTTTGATCCTCTTCTAATCGTTTATCTTTTACAAACTCTTCTAATTATTCAATTTCATTTCCTTCTTCTTCTTTTGTTGATTTGTTCTTAGATGCAAGTTCTCATTCTTCTCTCGCTAGTCATTCTTCCTCAGTAACCTAATCTTCTTCAGTTGTTTGTACTAAACTTTTATCAGAAATGAATTAAATCTTAGGACCTCTCTATGAAGAAAATTTGGTACCAACAACTTTGTATTTGGTTCAGAGTTCCTGCTAGCTATTGGCTTCACCTCTTCATGTCTCTCCCTCAAACTCTGTTATTAATGACTTCAATTGAAAATCATGCCTCTGAAACCATTCATTTGTATTGTGTAGAATAGGATCAAGTTTTTCCCTGATGGAAATGCCCTCCTTCTTGGACCACTGAATTGGAGGTAAGGACTTACTTCCAATCTCCTTGTCTTCATATGAAGAGTTTAGAATGTCACCTATGTCTTGAAAATCCTCTAGAATATCATCTAAGCCTAGATATTTGATCCGCTCCACAATTAACCTACAAAAGTCACTTCTTTGGATATCCTCTTCATCTCTACATTCAGTCCATATGTCCTCGAAGCGATAGACATGGCAGTGATCCTTATCAAGTTTTCTATTCACATTTTTGTAATCAAAATAAAATGTATACCTATATGACCTTATGGTGATAACCTGCATCTATGATGCTACTCATTTTTCTTTTTGCACACTTTGAGTAGTATAACTTCCAATAGTAATTTGAAAATTAAAGCCTATTTTTTGAATTTACTAGTGTTCTTTGTGGATTGTAATTAATTTTTTGTATAATTCCATTAATATCCACCTATCACAAGGATATATTAGCAACATGTATGGGCATCTAGGTTAGCACCCTACTCTCAAATATATAAAATTATGAAATTGCAAGACGATACATCCAAACGTATTGGAAACTTTGAATACTTCGTCTGATACTATTTTCTTCTCTAGAGTTGGATCAAACATGAAGACATAAGGTGTGAAGAAAGTTCCATTAACTCTTCTGAAGTGCTTGATACTTCCTCTCAAAGTGATATGAGAGAAGAAACCATATACTAGCAAAAGAATTATGGGCATGTGCAGGATCATCATGGAAAAAATAGGCCCTTAAGTGGCAATAAAATTCAAAAAAATCAGAGTTAGGCAATTTGATGTAAATTTTTTTATAACTTAACTATATTATTTCAAAAATATATAAGAATATAATTTTTTGCAAATTTAATATAGTTTCTAATTTACTAGGTTTATTTTAATTTAAAAAAATTCTATTTGGTGAAAATTTGAAATTTCAATGTAGTAGTACTTAAATTTTAGGGAAAAAATAAGAAGTAGGTGTCTGTCTGACAACCCTAACCATAATAAAATGATAATATTTTTTAATAATATTTTAGATATAAGTAGAAGACTCACATTCATATGGGATGCATATTTTTTTGTAATTTTTTTCAAAGTAAAAATTTAATTATGATTTTTTTAATACGACTTTTAAAAAATATACAAAATTTGTATGTCTGACCATCTTAACTTGGTCAAAACTTCATGAAATTCAATTTTTTTTAAAAATCCTTTAGTATGTGAAGCATGGAATGTGATACATGTTTCATTTTTTAAAAATGTGACACCCTTTGAAATCTATAGATTTTTTCCAGTCAGCCTATCAATCAGGACTTTAGTCATAATTATAATAGAAAATGAATAATAATAATTTATTAAATTCAAAGTAAAGAATAATTTATATTGGTGGAAAGCTAATAATCTCCTTTATAAACCTTTTTTGTTTCATCAATTTTGGGTAAAAAAAAGGTCATCAGCCACATGGGCCATCATATCACTTACATATCACCACTTTTTGGCCCATCATGATCCTGCACATACCCTTATGTTTCTATTCATTGTCCATCCTATAAATTTTCTCATGAAAAAAACATCATACACTAGGTAGGAGGTCATGTAAAACTTCAAGGTAGTTTGCACATTGATTAGCTACTCATGAATCTCATCACTAATATGCTTACCCCAATCTATATGTGCTTTCCTCCTCCTGATGATTTAGATATACTCGTACATCCAATTTTGAAAATTGAATGAAATAGGTAAACCTTTCACCTTGCTAAGAAGAGTTATCATATCTCAAACATATTCCTTAATGTCACTTCTTGGAAGACCTTTGGGCCATCTAGAGATGGTGGGCCACAAAGAGGAAAATGGATGAGCCAACCCAAGAAGAACCAAGCTTCTCCTTTCCCTTTCAAGAAGAGGAGGAAGCTGGCTAATCTACTATAGGAAGGGTCAGCTTCTACTATCACTTTCCCCTAGTCTTATACTTTATGTAATTCTTTTAAAGTAGGTTCACTCTTGGAGGAAGTGGACCAATTGGGTTAGGCCAAAAGTGATCCAATGAATATCCCCCACGGGACACCATAGGTTGGCATCTAGTTTCATGCACTATGTGCATGACACCTTCATGGGAAAAATTTAAACACTTATGAATTACGAAGGTGATCCCATTCATGAAATCTAGTCAAGGTATATCTAGCTTCACTTGGAATAGGTTCAACTAAGGAATAACATCAAAAATCATGTCTAGGTTCCTAGGACCAACTACAATGGATAGAGTTATCGATCCATATGGTTGGAGAGCAAGGCCATCATTTGTACAGATGATGGAATTTGTTTGTTCATATTCCTCCCCTTGTAGGGAGTTCAATAATAGAGTTTCCTCCATGTTGACATTCACTCTACTCGCAGGCTTGACTAAGACTCCTATCCTAATGTTTCCATTGAGGCGAGCGATAATGTAAAGCATGGAGGGTTTTTCGTTTGTTGATAAATCTTGCAAAGTAAATATTATATCCAATGAACCAGTCGCAAGATGACGAGGAGTAACAATAACCATGTTAACATATGCTTCTAGTTGAGAAACAAAATTAGAGGGATCGATAATAATGTTAATAGAATGTAATGGAAATGGGTCTGTGTATATTTGCAATTCACTATTAGCTTTCTCCATCAATTTGTTTGTATTTTTTTTGCTTCCATCAAGACAAATATTACCATCCTTGATGTGATCCTGGTCTCATGACGTCGGTGCATGCAATGCTCAGTATAATGATGGAATTTTATAGAAAGGAATAATACCACTTGAGTGCTATGTCGTTGAGAGATTGGGGGAATAGTTTTTCCATCAACACATTGTCTGCGGGAAAGGAGTGTTTAGGATCACCACCGACAATGGGCTATGTTAGGAGAAGGGCTGAAGATAGGCTAGGAAAAAGCTTGGGAGAGATTCTCTAGCTATTTTTGCATCTTCCCCATATTCTAAAGAAGATTTTTAAAAATTAGGTCATTAGAAGATATAGGAAAAGTGGAACCACCACCAGAGCCACCCCTAGAATCAACATCATGACTACCACTGGAGTTGCCACCGATGCCACCACCACTTCCAAATCTATCACCATGACCTCCACCAAAACCATTTCCACTAGGGCCACCTCCACCACCAAAGGCTCAACCTATCATCCTACAAAATCCTCCATTGCTAGAGGTGACAAGAGGTGTGAAGTGAAAAACCAAAGTGGTCTTGTTTACTTTCACAATTTTAGAACTTTTCAAAGCAGTGGGTATACTAATGGAACAAATTGTGCTGGCCATGTACATGGATGTGGGAGGCATCGACACTCCTAACTGTCTCTCATGTTATTCAAAGGGGCCACATTGTATCATGTTACTATGGTTTGAGGGGGTGCACGATTCAATCAAACTAGTGAGACTAACCAGGAGTTCCACTCATGTTCAGTCTTTTCCGACCATATACTTTATTTCACTAATAACCTCAACAACCCTATCCAGCTTTAGGTTTTTCTCCAGGTGATTCTTCAAAGCACCAAACCCTTTTCTAAGACTAATGAAATAATATAAGAGATGTGGAAAAATTCAGGCTTATCTATGGATGATGATGTGGGAGATGTAGGAGGTGTAGGGATGCAGTTAGTTTCATTGAAGAATATAGACTCAACCCATGACACCTACTCCTGAGTACCAAGTCCAAGTACAGACAGGAGAAAAGACTTGTAGAGAAACTAGCATTGACCTTTGTCTTCTCCATCAGAAGGTGTCTTATGCTTATCCTAACAATATACCTAGAGGTGATGGACTGGGTTTTGATGCTCATAAACCTTCACAACACTCAAGGGTACACCGATTAGAGGGTACAAGAGAAAATCCTAGAAAACAACAAATGAGTAGACGGTTTATGTTGACTTCACTAAAAATGTAAGAGAGGGGGACCAACCATGTCGAGGCCCTAGGTCACGAAGGGCCGAGAGAAGAAGGCTTTCCTAACTTACCTTAGCTTAAAGGAATGTTATGAAATGTGGGATGTGAATGATGAGGATTATGAGGTCCTTTGATCACTCTACAAACCTGAAACTTGAAATGGGGCTAGGCGAGTAAGTTTTCAGGGTCAATTGTAAGGTTGAGAGAGCTCTCTATTTGAGGATGAAAGAATGGCTCTAGGATGATAGTGAAATGCACTGGCGTCTCTCAAATGCGGTGGTGTTCATATGACTAGAGGACTAAGGAGACAAGGTTGGAGTCAACAAAACTAAATATTGGCCTATCTAACTATGATCATTAGGAAAAATGAAATTATGACATAAGTAATCTAGGCACATATATGATAGAGAAAATAAACAAAAGGATAGAGAGGATGATCTCACAAAGATGTTTGTTTTCCAACTAGCTCCAAGATACTTCCATCTACACTCAAGACAGGAAAATTTCTAGGGGACTATATAGGGTCTTCCTCAGTCAGACCCCTATTTTGGTGTTTCCACCTCCACGGATAGACAAGTTTGTAATGATAAAAAAATGGTATGGTAAAGAAAGGAATGAAGCAAAGAACACTAAAACACTAAAATATTGTAAATGTGCTCACTCAACCAAATAGTAGAGGAGAGGAGAAGATATCTTACCACCTCCACCAAGTTCACTCAACACTAATTAGGAGAGAATGAGAGGGACTCAAGACCCTATTGTAATGGTGTTGCTCCACACTTGCTCTACTAAGTTGATGGAGTGATGTAGTTTCTACTATGGAGTGTAAGAGTGTTGTTAAAATTTCTTGAGAATGCAAGTAGTAAATGCAAGAGAGTGAGGAAGATTAGATGAATTCTTAGAATACTGCTTAAGAGTCTATGAAGAGATGGAAATGGAAGGAGAATGAGTGAATTTGAAAGAAAGAATGTAGGAAACAACAATATTCAGCTCTGTTGGCCAAGAATGGTGTTACAAGTCAACCCCAAATGGGAATTTTAGTGCCTTTGTAGGCTCTATCCACAAGAATCTTCCAAGGACATAAGTGCACCGTGCGGATGTTTGTGTGCCACGTGGGTGTCCCCGATAGTTACTCCTATGTCGATGCTAAAATAATACACCAAGTGGAATGAAGGCAACAGGCTTATGTCAAATTTTTCCTTCATATTTGGTTTTGCAAGGTGAGGATGTGTAAAACGGGAATTTGCATAAGGGTTACAAATTCATTTCTATACACCTTGTAGAATAAAAATAGATATATAATTCTCCATGTGTAGAACCATAAAAATTATATCAAAGAACTCAAGATCCAACCTCATCATAATGTGCCAAAAAGAATCTCTGACACTTCTATCATTCCTGATATAGTGTGACGCAACCTGAAGATCTTGTTCTAATGGCTTCTTTTTTGTCCTCTTTACAAATTATTACATGTTAGGGTGAACCATTTTTGTAACTTGTATCTCATCGATCTTGGAGGTCATGATGGTAGGTGGGTAGACACCTTGATACTTATACTTAATTTTATCTTTTTTAGAAGATTATGGAGATTCCTTCATTTTCATTAAAATTGAAAAATATCACTAAAAACAACCTCTAAGGAAAACTAGATGAGAGTTGAAGGTAATTGCAAGGATACATGAATCCATCAGACGTTAAGAGCATATGTATTATAGGAGAAAATTGAATGCATGAAGCTAGGTGAACCACCAAAAACATAATATACTAAAAGGGAAATAGGATTTCCCCAATTAGGCACCTAGGGTTTCTCACCTAGGAGCTCTTGGTTCGAGGAATAGACTCTCTTTCACCTAATGATACGATTTTTTGTGATTTCATGCAAAGTGTATGGGCTGAATGGGAGTATGGATGTTTGTTGAATGTGTTTAAATTTTGTAAGCTAATTAAATAAAGTAAATATTCAATGTAAATTATTGAATTACAAAAGTGTTTGAAAACACATGGAGATATGCGAACATTAAATTAAACAACCTATGAAAGCTTATAAAACAAGATAGAAAACTGTAAAAATGGAAGTATGAACTTGGAAAATGGTAGAGGATGGAGTGAAGACTATAAATATCCAAAAAATCTATAAAATTTGACTTTTATGTCTAGTGGGACACTTATGCCAAGTTGGGCGACCTAGTCGTTTTTCGGGGTGATTTTAGAAAACTGCTTTGGGGCCTATTTCAGCCAAATGGGTATCTGGATATGCAAAAATATCTAAAAAATATGCACAATAGGACTAGGTTTCCACAACTGGTGGGAGTGTCCCTTTTTCCGTTTTTGAAAATTAGAAGGTGGAAACGAAAGACCTTGACCTACACTTTTTGTTCCTCCAAGAGTTCAGACCAGAATCCTTGATTTTTGGTCTATAGGTGTCTTTTGATGGATGTTTTTCCCTAGCTAACAAGGAGGTGTATTCAAAAATTCTTCAATCCATTCTTCAAGCCTTCCAAAATACCTAAATCTGCAAACACACAAAGAGAGCGAAGAGAATGTTGATTGTTAGGGTATGGGGGCTTACCTTGTTCAAGCCCCTTTTAGATAATTAGATCAAATAATGAAACAAGATAAGGAAGCATGAAAAGTAAAGTAATGGAATTATTATTATTCCATGATGAGAGATCTTGAGTTGCTGCAACAATGGAGAGAAATTACGACCTTGGGTACTTCAGCAAGATGTCTTGTTGACTTAGGATGTAAACCCTAGCTTTCTTGAGAAGAGTGGTGAATGAAGAATGGAGAGTGAATGAGATAGTTGTGAATAATGAGTTTGTAATGATAAATTGGGGTTTTGAGGCTTATATATAGGTAATCCACCTAAACCACCTATTATTTGATCCTCAATGCCAACATGAAGGAGAAATAAACTAAGACCTATCTTTTACAACTCAAAACATAGAAAATAGCTCCAATGGGACTAGGTCCTCACCTTGGGTGACCTAGTCCACCTAGCTAGGACTAATTCACCTAGATGGGAGAACTAGTACCATAGGGGCCATTATTCTAGTTGGATTGTCTGGGAGTTAAGAAATCAGGTTAATAGGATAGTTTTATCAAATATTTGATCAAATTAAGCCTTTGGATGCATAATAAGGGGTCGTAGGGGCCTATTAATGATGATGTAAAGGGGTAATAAAAGGTCCAAAATCCATAGGAAGTCCAAATGAGTGAAAAGTTTCAAGGCTACACTTTTTGGTGACACATTTAGCACCCACTTTAGTGAGAGGATGAACTTGCTTCAAACTCACACTAAAGTAGCCCAATGGAGATGGTGAAGAAGGTGGTCAAGCCCCCAAGGTTCAAGATTCTAATTCAAAAATTCATACATGCATGAAGACACATTCAAGGGTGAATGATATGCAACAAAACAAGATACAAGGTAATTCAATGACAAGGACTAAAGGAAAGAAGAACAAGGTGGAAAAGATGCACTCAGTTAGGGGCCCCAAAACATCAGGTCATCCGCAGGTTGATTTATCCCAACGAAGTAGTTTAGTGAGAAATTCATGATAGCTTTTGGGCTTCCTCTTGTATAATTAGAAATTCATGCTAGTGTGTCGGCTTTCCATTATACTAACCATACCAAATTTACCTCGGTTGATAACTTTGATAAGGAGCCACAATGCTTTTGTTGTAAATTCTTGTTGAATATATTATGTGAATATTTTATTTAAGGTGATTTTTCTTAGTTCATGCGAGGGATTCTCAAGTATTGTGCCTAATGTCTCCAAGAGAGGAAAAGGATCGGTGTCAAATCATTATCCATGGGATATCTCATTTGAATTAGGCCATTTTAGTTGATCATACACTCTTGGAAGGCATCCAACCCAAATAAACAACCTGGAAGAGGACACATCACAAGGAAAGAAAAATCACACCATGAAATTTTGTAATGAGGATTTCATACAGGTATGTCCCCACATTAAAGGAATTGTTACACAATCACTATGAGAAATTTCTTTAAAGTAGCCAAGGATAAAGGAAAGAAGACATGAGAGCCAACTTGGAAAGCCCTATATGAATTTATATGTTTTCAAAGTAGGCTACATCATGAAGAGGGAGAGTATGCCACATGAAATTGAACTTAAAACATGTTATCCACATCCCAAGGTTTCTCTTATAATTTTATGAAAGGTTAATGACAGTCGAGAGAAACAACAATAAGTGATATACAATGACAAGGCTACCGAAACCATTTCCCCCACTTAGAGCAAAAAAAAGGTGATTCTGGAATGTATGACGGTATGTTGCTCCTCACAAGGGCTACAAAACATGCAATAGTGAGTATTCTATGATCTTACAATTTTTACATGACAAGGAGTAGCAACTATTTTTATTTGTGTGGATAAGTAAAAAAAGTGTCGGAAAAGTTAGCCTTGATGGTATACACTTTTTGATATATGTGAGTAATGTCATTGTAACTTGCTTGAGGTGAATTCTTATTCTTGGGTGGGTGAAGGATTATAGGATTCTTAGGAGGTCCAATAGTAAATGGGGATCTAACGGAAACTTTCGTATGCATAACCTTAGTTGGTTTGGGTTGATGTATCTCTAAGAAAGGGAAATTGAGTATCATCTATGTACCATGACCCAAGGAAGACATAATAATATTGCTTGAAAGGAGTGCAACCATGTTGTTTTCTTGTAGCATGATGCCTTCCCTAGTAGCAGAGTTTTTAGGAGAACTACAAACATTGTTTGATTCTACAATATTAACTTCATCGCAAGTAAGGGAATGATCAATGATTGAAGTGTCTTGTGTTACCATAATATATTCTTCACTAATAGGAGAGATATTAGGAGAGGGGGGAAGTTGATTGTTGTGTTTTTTGATTAAATTCTTTTGTTTGAAGGTGTCATTCTCTTGTGCCATAGTATCTATCCTAGGAGGAGATATTTTTGGAAAGTGACAAATAATAGGTTTGTCACATGTCATGATGAGATTTGGTAAAATAGATTCATTTCTCCTATGAGAGGTATTAAGAAAATGATAACTAGGAAGTATATGGTTACCAATAATTCGACTTGTTTTTTCAAATAGACCGTTTCAAATGTAAGGAACATTAGGAAGGAGAGAAATAATTTTATATCTCTCAATGATTGGATTGCATGATACCAACATAGCCTTAGTTATTAAAGAATTATTGCAAATAGGGGAGGTGTTGGGAGATGAATGAAGGCTAGGTAAGGTAGTAACCATAATATTATCTCCATTTGTGATAAGGTATTTGCAAGGGGGAGGAGGAAGACAAGAAAGACCATCATGATATTCAAAGATTGTGTCTTCTTGTAGTAGGATATCTTTGTCACTAATGGGATAGATATTAGGAGAAGAACAATTATGATTATTAGGATTATCGATGCTTGCATCCTCTTGTGGAAAATATTTAGTGGATAAATGAGGAGAGATGAATTCATCAAGGGCTTCATCTCACATGTCAAAGTCACCACTACTAAAGGGCTTAAGAAGGGTATGATTGGTTGCTTGTGATGTTGTTAAAGTGTTGTTTTCATTTTGTAATGAATGTGATCTAAATGAGCTAGGAACTAATTTTGAAAATGAAAATTGAAAAATTCTAATACTATCCATAAGTGCTATTAATTCTTAAAATGAAATGTAAAGACATAGGAGGAAATACAACTTTCATATTTCAAATAATGTAATTTACTAATTATACTTGAAATAAAATGTTGTGAATGCAAAATGGTATTTAAGAAATGCATGTAATGGACCAATTTAAGCTAGATTGAGTAAAATGTATGTAAAAGAAAGACAACCTACTGATATAAATAGATAATGACACAAAACAAAAGCTTAAAAACAAGGTTTTCAACCCTATAAATGACAGATTTAGGGGCCTGAAGGGACTAGGTCGCCCCCTTGGGCGACCTAGTCCACCTGGTAATTTTTTTGAGAATTTACAAAATATTTTGATGGATTGGGGTGGTTTTTGTATTATATGAGGGAGACCTATGATGCAAATGCAAAATTGTAGAAATGTGTAATGATTTATGATGCCAAAATGCAACCTATATGCACTTTCCCTAATGCAAAAAAAGAAACCCTAAAATGCACTTTAACTAATGAAATGCAATCCTACGATAATGGTGGATGCCAAATTAGAAAGGAAGGGTATTCAAAGTTTAGGTTCACTAAAATGAACCAACCAAAAAGATAATATGCTAAAATGGAAAGAGGATTCCCTCAATTAGGTGCCTAGGGTTTTTCACCTAGGAGCTCTTGGTTAGAGGAATGGACTCTCTTTCACCTAATAATATGCTTTTTGGTGATTTCATTCACATGGTATGGGCTGAATAGGGGTATAAATGTGTCTAAATTTTATAATATAATGAAATAAACTAACTATTGAATGTAAACTATTAAAGTACATAAGTGTTTGAAAACACATCAGGTTCACCAAGGGTTTTTCAAGTCGGGTTCACCAAAATGAACCACCAAAAAGATAATATGCTAAAAGGGAAAGATGATTCCCCCAATTAGGTTCCTAGGGTTTTTCACCTAGGAGCTCCTGGTTAGAGGAATGGAATCTCTTTCACCTAATGATATTCTTTTTGGTGATTTTATTCAAAGGGTGTGGGCTAAATGGGGGTATGAATGTGTGTGGAATGTGTCTAAATTTTGTAAGCTAATGAAATAAACTAAGTATTGAATGCAAACTATTGAATACAATTTTTTTTGAATTAACATAGAGATATGCAAACATTAAATTAAACAACCTATGAAAGCTTATAAAACAAGATAGAAAACTGTAAAAATGGAAGTATGCACCTAGAAAATGGTAGAGGTTGGAGTGAAGACTTTACATATCCCAAAATTATTGTAAAATCTGACTTTTCTATCTAGCGAGACACTTGTGCCAAGCTGGGCGACCTAGTCATTTTTCGACGTGATTTCAGAAAACTGCTTCGGGGCATGTTTCAGTCAAATGGGTATCCAGATCCACAGAAATCTCTGAAAAATATGCATAATGGGACTAGATTGCCACAACTCATGGGAGTGTCCCTTTTTCTTTTTCTAAAAATCTGAAGGTGGAAACAAAATCTCTTGACTTCAACTTTCTGTTCCTCCAAGATTTTGCACCGAAAACCTTAATTTTGGTCTGTAGGTGTCTTTTCGTGGATGTTTTGCTCTAGCTAACAAGGAGGTGTCTTCAACAAGACTTCAATCCATTCTTCAAGCCTTCCAAAATACCTAAATCTGAAAACAAACGAAGAGAGAGAAGATAATGTTGAGTGTGAGGGTATGGGGCTCGCCTTGGGCAATCCCACAATAATGGGTTACACTTTTTGGCCAAACTTGACATTTTAATCAACATTTTTCACTAGATCTTCACTTTCTTACACCTATAGTAACTAAACCATTAAGAATTTGAAGATAAAGAGAACTAGTGATTTGTGAGATTTCGTGTGTAGATTTTAATTATATATTTTTTTAAAAATAAAAAAATAAATTGTGAATCCTTTTTTGTAATTTTTAATAACTTAGTTTTTCTACAAAATAAATTTTTTAAAAAGTGATGTTTACTTCAGCCTGCATAACTTTTTTATAGAAAGGATACAATTCTAATTTTTTAAATACATATTTTTTCACCCCAATATCTAGTGCATGGATATTTTTTCATAATTTTTTGTTGCATTTTTTGTAAAATTAATTTCCAAGTCAAAGTAATTGTAATCTGGACATAAGTGTACTTCAGTCGACATAGTTTTTTTTGTATGCATTTGAACTAACTTATTTTTTTGTTGGAATAATAACATCAGGACCTATTGCACATGTAATTTTTAGTATTTTTTTTCCCTATTTTCCTATTTTTTCATATGTGCAAAACAAAGACCATGATGTTCATTGAAAATCCTACATTCACAAGAAATAAAAAATAAATATCATAATCAAATTAAATATATTTAAAATTATACTTTTTGGGAAGCTTATAATAAGGGCTACATTCTTGAAAAACATAAATTTTGAATGACTTCATTTCATCCCTCAAAAGGTAAATCAAAAGTGGGTTTTTATCAACATTTTGATAGGTGTAGAGGAGACTCCATTATAGGTATGATTTAAAACTAACAGGGTTCTATCCAGGCGAGTTTAATTTAATGAGGTTTGATAAAACCCTCTTTAAAATCAAAATCACTTAAATGGAATATTTATAGGATTAAATCATTATATTTTCCAAAAATATGTGATTTTAGGATGTCCCAAAAAGTGTAACCCATTATTGTGGTAGCACCCTCTTGGTCAAGCCCATTTTAGATAATTAAATCAAATGATGAAAGAAGATAAGAAAGAATGAAATGTAAAGTAATGGAACTATTACCTTGCCATGATTAGAGATTTTGAGTTGGTGCAACAATGGAGAGAGATTTTTCCCTTGGGTGCTTCAATAAGATATCTTTTTGACTTAGGAAGAAACCCTAGCTTGCTTGAGAAGAGTGGTGAATGAAGAATGGAGAGTGAATGAGAGAGTTGTGAACAATGAGTGTGAAATTATAAACCAGGGTTTTGAGGCTTATCTATAGGCAAGACACCTAAAAAATTCATTAATTGATCCTCAATGCCAACATGAAGGAGAAATAAACTAAAAACCTAACTTTTCCCCCTCAAAATGTAAAAAAAAGCTCCAACGGGGCTAGGTCACCACCTTGGGAAACCTAGTCCATCTAGATAGGATTAATTCACCCAGATGGGTTACCTAGTCCCATAAGGGCCCTTTTTCCAGTTGTATTGTCTAAGAGCAAAGAAATCAGGTTTATATGATGATTTTATCAGATATTTCATCAAATTAAGACTTGTGGCGCATAATAAGGGGGTCATAGGGGCCTATTAATGATGATAAAAAGGAGTAATAAAAAGCTTAAAATCCATATCCAAGGGTCCAAATGAGTGAAAAGTGTCACATTAGGCAAGAATTTTTGGAGTGAGCAAACATGAGCTATGAACTGTAGATAATAAAGTAATTTTGAAAGGAAAAACGTTTTGAAACCAATTTGGAATTATTTTGACCATTAGTGAAAAATTCTTCTTTTTGTGCAAGGGCGCTAAAAATCACCACCCTTACATATTGAAAGTTCTACTTTTGAAGTATAAGCACTAAAAACAATGTTGTGACATGCTTTGGAGGACTTTCAAGGTTTGAATGCATAAGCACTTAGAGTCAACACTTCTAAATTTGGGAAGAAGTTCGATTTTATGTATTGGCATTGATTTTAGCCACTTCTATATGTCTTAGCGAAACATCAAGTTGTGTGTTTTGCACTTGTGAATAATGCGAAAGATCAATATTTTGTAGGAACTATGATTTTCACCACTCCTTAATCTAGGAGTTCTAGCAACTATTTTCACACTTTGGAAAAGCGATGAAAACTAACACCACTGCATGGTAAGTTCACTCTATCAATATAAAATATGGGAGCAACCAAAAACACCACTCCTACATTTAGAAGAAGACATGACTCAATGTGTAAGAGAAAATAATTACCACTCCTACATTAGAAGAACACCTTATGACCTTCATGGAGCAACTTCACTTTTCTCACTGTTTTTTGATAGTAATAGATTTCATGATCAACATAAAAATAAGAACCAAAAAACGCATGATTAAAATGTGGGTCACTTGAAAAATAAAAAGTGAAAAATCCTAGCTAGGTGCGTGAATAATGATGGAACCCCTATAATTTTTGTTCCATCTCCCTAGTCTTGGTGAATTTAGGAGGTTGCAGATTTTTTTATCCTACTAATATGAAAGGTTTTAGGTTTACTTTGGTCTTATTTTGAAAAACCCTTTGAGCCTATATCTCATCCTCTGTTCTATTTTTCTGTTGACTCCTTTTGTCAGTCATCACTCTTTAAAGTCATGCATTTTGACATCAGATCCCATTGAGTGACCGACCCTTTGGTTTGGTTAACCTGTTAATCATATATGGTTATTATTCTGCAGTTGTCCTAAGTCGAGCTAAATATATCCCTCTACTGAAAATCTTAAGTCTTTTAATGTTATGGTTGTGGTCTCATCGTCCTAGGTTGGGTCCCTTTTAGGATTATTTTTTTTGACATGTGTAGGTGTAGGAGCCCTTGGATGCCATGTGATCAATGAAGAAGATCTCAATCATTTCCCACCTACTGGTTTCATTCTATCTTGAATTCTTTTATTCATTTAGACTCACAAGTGAAGAAAATGTGTCCTTAATGATTGGTGGGCCAGACATCTCTAAAGAGGAGTGCAAATTGTTGCTAACTATTGATCAATGGTTGGAAATCATTGAGGTGGATACCTTTGGACCATTCCCTACTATCTCATCTAATTTTCTTGGTTATTAAAATGACCACACAGGCTAGCGGGTGATTGCCATTTGTATTCACTTTTGTTAGTTAGAGGATTCATGTTTTTGACTATCACCTTGGTTGATGGTTAGTTTTGGGTGACATGGAATAATGTGGATCACTCCCTGCCATCCCATGTGGGCCCCATCCTTCCTGCCAGTTTCTCAATGGGGAAGTGGGCATCTGCCACATGGAGTAACTTCAAGGACGTGGAATGTAATGTGGGCATTACTAAAGTGCATATACTACATATGCCTAAAGATATTTTAATCTAGGTCATTGATTTTTTGTGAAGGATAAAGCTACTCCTAATTAAAGAGTGTGTATGATGAGGCAATAAGATTTAATCTCAACCACTCCCCATCTTCTCATTGATAAAATTTGTAGGTGAGTTATGGCTCATGGGAGTAAGGGAAGACAAAAAAATTGATTGTGGCTAGATAGACAAAGAGATGGTGGGGCTCGCATCTTACGGATAAGTGTTTCCACATGGCCTCCTGTCATTTGACAAAATTTGTGGTTGTGTACAATCGGATCTTTCATAATAAGTTGATCAAATATGGGTCTTCAATGAATCAATTTGCTGGGAGAATCTAGGGTTGGTATTCAAAAAATTTTGATGACAAGCAAGTAGTTCTAGTTCACATGAGTGAGCCTTAATAATCGAAAGGACATTGAGCTACCAATGTAACGAATTACATGATTATTAATATTTATCTCAAAAGCATAATTTAGTATTACGAGTACATTCAATAGACTCAACAAGATCATTCTATGGTTGCTCAAAATATTCCAATGTCAGAACTAGGGTTGTCAACTTGTGAGAAAATAGTAAGTCAATTATCATTTTCTTTTGACATTATTTATAGGTTGTGTTTTCTCAAGCCTATGCTTGTTAGGGTTTTTCGTAGTTTGACTATTAAAAGTTTGGTGTTCTAAAAAAGGATTTTCTCAGCTCTTCATCTGTATAATTTGTACCAAACTCTTGCAAAATCTGTATGCCTTTGTTAGTTAGACCAAAAACCCTACCTTGTTCTATTCCTTGAAATCTGGCTCCTAAGGCGAAAAGAAAATTCATCTATGGGGGAGCCTTCCATCTACAAAATATCTTTAGATAAAGATCTTATGGATCAATTACCACCTTCCACTTGTGACAAACCCAGAGGTCAATTGACTCTTAGAGGACCACAAATAGGAGAATGCTTGTTTCACAAAAGAGGTTCTATCAAAGATGATAGGTCACCCTATACTAGATGGGAATTTTTATATAGTTGGTTCAGGAACATAAATATGGGTGTCCCAGTAGGAAACCTTTGGAATTGTGATTTGGGAAAGCTAATTGTACCAAATTTTTATATGTATGTTGACCTGCTAAAAGCAATAGCTGCCAACTATGGTCGAGTCACAAGGACCATTAAAACCTATGATTGAAAATAAATTATTAGAATCACTAAGGAGGAATTGGGTCTGGTTTTCAAACTCACTGAATGGAGTGATGAAATTCCTAAAATAAATGAATAAGCTCTTAGGCAGGAATATGAGAAGACCAAGACTTCGCTTAGAGTCCACATTTTGCCAAGATTTCTAGAAAAAAATGAAGGAAAAAAGATTGTGATAGGTTCACGTGATAAGGAACCTTTCCCTGCCAATTACTTTGTTGCTTATTTCAATAGAACCTTCTATTCCATTTTTCAAATAATTGGTTAGGATCCTATGTTAGGAATTCCAATGGATTGGATGTATATCATTGCCCATGTATAACATCCCCAGTTTTGTTTAGTATATGATTAGGGAGGAATTTTTTTTGAAAGAATGCATGAGGGGCTAGTGAGGTTGAAGAAAGGAGAATTTGGAGAAGGATGCAACTGGTATTCACTACTGATGTATATATTCTTATAAAAAGGTGCATTGTATTTTGGACGAAATATTGATTTAGAAAGAAAGGTAGGTGAGTTGGATTTTCCTATGCAATGTTTGACCATAGTCTTGGACAAGGATGACATGACATATGATTATGTCATTTTACAAAATTTGTTTAGCTCTAAGTTTAAGAGAGATTTGGTTGTGAAGCTGCCCAGATTTCCTATTGATTTACATGATTTCTTGAGACTAGAGGAGAGAAGGCCTGAGATAGCCATTGATCATAATTGAGGAAATGTTATCTCACTCCTTGATTTTACTATTTTCGGAGTATATGGTTCTGAAGTAGCACCTCATTTGTTGCTCAGGTTTGTGCCAAAAACATTTGGTTTTCTTGAAGTTATGTGGCAACTGGGAAATGTTGAAAATGAAAATCTATTGAATCAAGGAAAGGGAATTTTATTTCCTTTATACACTTGTTTTTCTGATGACCAAAGGTGGTTGGAATAGTACCATTGAAGTGCTGAAAACATACCACATGCAAAGGAAAATTGAGAGGTTCGGGTATGATCCTGGAGGTTTTATGGCCAGGTTGAATGGAAAAAATAAGAGCTACAAGTATGTCCACATTTTCCACTATCCAAAATATATAATAAGAAATGTATTTGATAGTTTGGAACAAGAAAAGATATTGGCAAGGTAGATTTCATTTAATAAGATGCAAAGGAAGATAAATTAGGAAGAGCTTGATTTTAAGATAATTCCTAAGGCTAAGGATATAATTCAGAAGGTGGAGCATGTAACAAGGAATTTTGATTCAATAGTAGTTAACCTTGAGCCTAAATGGGTAGTCAGTAAAGATAAACAAAAGGCTCCAATTGATGAAGAATAGAGTGGAGAAGGAATATCTACTATGAGAGAAGAGTCTACATCACAATCCTTTGAGGAGTTCCAAAAATAAATTTCTTTATAAGGAGAAAGAGTAAGGAAGAGAAATCTGATAAAACTTGTGCTCCCACTCAACATGAGGAACATGGATCTCCTTCTCTTGTTCCACAAGTACCACCCCTATCTCCACCAAGGCCGATAGAGCCTAAAATTGCAAATGGTTATTCTCCAACACCTAGTGAGGTACCCCCAAAGGAGCCACCCTTTCAAAGACAAAAAATTTTGACCACTAGTTTAGTGGATTATGATGATGAAGGCTTTGATGATGATATTTGGGTATCCAAGAAAGAAATACAGGAAGGAGTTCCTATTGCATCTGTAGTGAGGGTGACTAATCAATTGGGAAAAATATTGAGTAGTATTGATGTTATAGGGATTAATAGAAATGATGACATGAGGATTGAGGAATGTACCAAATTCTTTGATGATGACTAATTTGTGAAACTTTGAGTTGTTTTATATTTTGGATACAGGGCTAGGAGAGATGAATATGTAAAGATTGTGGCTATAGAAAGGAGCCTTCATCTAGAGTTTCCCAATGTTGTCATTCAAAAATGGTTATTAAATGAGATGAGAGCCAATTTTCAAAATATGACTATAAAAGAAAGTCAGGAATTGGTGAGAACAAGTAGTATCTTGTTTCTACTAGAGTGGGATTTAGCTTCAGCCATAGCTTTTGATACAACCAAGAAATTTAATAGACCACTCTATGATACAAAGGAGGAATTTTAACTTGCATTAAAGAGAGTGTCAAAAACATCATCCTGAGAAGCTACAAACTTATCTATTTATGTTGCATAATTTACCAAGGCCACTATGGAATCCGTAACTGTTAAGAAGGATAAACTCATAACAAAATTGAATAATTTGTTGGTTAAATATGGTGACCTTGAGAGAGATAACATACAATTACATAAAAATATGGCATTGATAAAGGATATATTGTGAAAGTTTAAACCTGGAAAGCTTAAGAAAAATGAATTTGATTCCCCCAATATTGCACAAGAGGACATATCCCTTGAGTTTACTACTGATATAAGTACTTCATGGGAAATTATGCCATATAATATGCAAAATGGACCCATTTCTACAGTAGAACCTAGTGTATCAAAAGGGAATATTTGTTAAAGGAATTAAGTTAATACAAGGACAAGTGTGAAATTCATGATGAAGGCACTTTTAAAAGCAACATGAAGATTATCATAGTAGTACTAGACCATCTAAATAGAAAATTGAATAACAAACTGAATAGTATTCAACACAACTATTCATCCATGGTTGATTCCATTAAAATGTTTGATATTGACAGGGAAATAGCTATTCAACTCATGGAAATATGGATCACTAGGAAACAAGATTTAATATTGATAGGGATTAGGGTTAAGTAGGATCCCAATCCACCTGAAAGGTTTAAACCTACTATGCTTCTTGTAAACAAGATTGATGGATACAAAGGGAATGTTGAGGCATTGGAAAACAAGATAAATAAATTGGTGAAATCTTTTCATGAGTCTAATCATTGTATTCTTCCATCTATCTTAAGGGGTGATAGAAACATCAAAACTTTGTACGAGTAGAGAAGTGAAGTAAATAGTGTTATTTCAGATCAAGCTATAAAAATATGTCAGAAGTTTGATATGGACACATTAACAGTGAATATGGATATGTTAGTCCATGTTGAGACTGTGTTGCTAGAATTTGATAAAGAAGCTAACCAAATTGTCACCAAATATGCACCTTATAAGCAAAGGTTTCATGAAGTAATGAACTTTGATTGGCCAAATGAAGATGAATTTTTAGCATGGAAAGGAAGGTATTTTGAAGGAGTGGAGGATTTGCAGTAGCAATGGTGGGCTAGTGATTTGAAGGTTTGAGGTTTGCAACCATGATGAATAATGGAAAAAATGGGAATGCACTACATTGCATGGATTTAGTACAGATAAAGCTTATGTTAAAGTATGGATAAATATAGTGCATCTTCTTCAAAATTTATTTGATGACAGGGCTACAAATGTGGTCTTACCTTTTGCCTTTTTCTATTTTCTTCATGTTTTTCTTTCTTTTAACTTTTTGTGCATGGGCACAAGTTTTTAGGTAACTATTCAGTTGAACCCATTTTGAAGATTGGACCTGATCCCTTGCAATGAATGAGGACTACATTCATTTCTTCACATGTCTCGCACCTCTTGGGAATGTGTTTCAACTAAATAGGATAATCTTTGATATAGTGGTCCAATAGGGTTTTGACATGTGTACTCTCTAGCCTGAGGCTTTTTTTGCTCCTTCATTTCTATAAGAAGGAATTCAAGGTCAAGAAGTAGCGGTTTTTTGTTTTATGCAATTGACATTGAGAATTGTAAGAGGAATATTAAGCATGTTTTTCTAGAGTTTTTATCTAAAGTTTTAGATTTCATAATTATTTATGTAGTTTTTATAACAACAAAGAAAAACATATACAGAGAAATAACAATTTCATGGCTATTGTCTCTCCTTGTGCTCATTTTGTAAGTTATGAATGAAATTAATCTAGGATGTCTTATATTTGTCTCCATTGTTCGTTGATGGATGTTTTATTTCATTATTTCTTATTAATTCAATGAATTAATGTAAATTATTGGAGGAGATAGTGCTAGGATACTGATAAGTAGTATTAGTCATGAATGTGATAGGGGAATGTTGTAATGCAATAACTCTTGAAATTATATGTTTCTATTGTTAAATTTTTATCTAGTTATATAGGTTGGTTATGACTCTGTGCTTGTGATGAAGGTGTTGGTTCATGTAGAATGTTCATGATCGATTTTATGTGTTTATTCATCAACTAATCACTTTTAGTATTTGAATTTTTATGGATACCATTGTAGTTGTTTCATGTTGATGTTCCACCTTCTCATGTTCTAAGTGTAACACATTGATAAATAAGATACTAACTTATTTCATGTATTAGGATCTAGAGTAGTCTAATTAGAATTATTTGTTATTGCAATGTATTTGATTATAATTGCATGAATTCAAAAGTATACATTGTGGGATAACCCACCCGGGTTTCGCAGAGCCCAAAGTGGAGGAGTAAAATTTTTGTAGCTTCCACTCTTTTGTTGGCCAATCCATTTGGAGTACTAATTATTGGAAATGGTAAATTCAATGGGTATTTCTAGAGATAAGTTTGGTTCTTAAAAAATAAACAATAGTTTGGCGACTTCACTTGGGACAACTAAGTCCAAAGTCTCTTGTTAAGATGAGGTACTATCAGAGTCAAGTGTTTTGTTGAAATACTCTTCACCCTATGAAGAATAATTGGTTTAAATTTTGTTACTTTTGTCATATCACCATTAGTCTTATGCATCAAGTCTCATATCATTTTGTCACCTTGTGTCAAATTATGTTTAAATTTCCCTGTGAAGTTACAAGTACAAATTCAAGAACCAATCACTTGATATTTTTGAGCATCTTGGGTGGTGACATTGAATTCTCTAACACCAGTTTAAAGTTAAGTTCTCAAATGGAACATAAGAAAAGGGAATCTGACATAATTAACATCATGAAGAGGACAAGAAGTTATACGAAGAGACATTTTGAGCAAAAGAAAAAAATTGAACTTTCTAAAGAGAAGCAACCTGCTGGGATAAACAAGGGTTCTAAATCAAGTAAATCCATTGACTCTCCTATTGAGGCTTCTCCTATATTTATTGTTGAAATGAATAGTGTTAGTACCCATGAGAAGGCATGAGAGGTTCAAGCATTGAACATAGACCAAGGATGTTTCCCAATTGAGGAAGTTTTTGATACTCAACTAAACATTTAAAGAGAGGAGGATAGGTGGGAGTTCTGCGGAATGGATAAGGAATTCTCTGAGCCCCTAACCCCTGGAGTTGGTTCTATTTTTAATAAGATTTTTTTTAAGCCAAAAGGTGAATCCCCTTGGCTGCAAGTGCACGTTTCTCTTGATGAAGATCCTATTGACCAACCTTACTATACTCCTACCCCTAGTCAACACGTAGATGTCCTAGAAAATAAGGACATAGACAGAGATATGAAAGTTATGGAAAAAGAAGATTTAAGACTCTGAAAAGAGGAAGAGAATATAATGAGAGAATTAAAGGAGAGGGAATATAGGATAAGAGCTAAGAAGTCAGAGAGAGATGATAGAAATAAAAAAATGGATAAAATGAGAAGATGTGGCTAGACGCAAAAAAATTGAGGAGAATATTTTTAAGTTTACCTCCAAAATAACCAATGACATTCTTTTAGTAATAGTCCCAATAGCAACCTCTGCTACTAATACCTTTTCCACATCTCTCTCAACTACTAAATCCTCAAAGCCTCCTATTACTAATAAGACGATGTCATTTGTGGATCATGGGAAGAGACCCATTGATCAACCTAAGAAAACTACCTTCAATACCAATACTATTTCCCATACCTCATGTACTAAAATCCTTATATAGAGGGTCAAATTCAACCCAAATCCATCTACTACACTTCCAGATATAGATATATTAAGGTTACAATTGGAAAATGAAAAGTTTCAAGAAGATTTGAAGAAAGGGGAGATGACTAGGAAGATTGCTTTCCTAAAGATGTCCACACCTACTCTAGATTCTTCAAGCTCTAGACATACCAATACTGAGTCAGAAAAGAAGAAGTATATTGGGCACATTCTCAGTGGAGGAGGTGGTGGTGACAAAGGTGGTGGAGGTGGAGGAAAGGATAAGAACAACAATTATTATTTTGAGGATGATGACATGGCAAGTAACAAGAGTAGTGTTAATGATGAAAGTGGGAAGGGTAAAGATAAAAGACACTCTAAACAAAAGTGAGATGGTTATCAAAAATATGGTCATAGGGATTAACATAATGGGAGACCAGTCCAACTAGATAGATACCAGTAGTTATATTTCATTGGAATACCTAGTTACCCTAGCCCATTCCCTATGGATTTCAGACTTTCTTTAGTCAAATTCTCTAGTAATAATGCCGTGAGTGGTGAAGAGCATCTCAAAGCATTTGAAAAAATTATGGATGATTTCAAGGTAGAGGTAGAAGATGTCATGATTTTTTTCATGTAGTCTCTCATTGAATATGCTTGAGAGTGGTATACGATTTTTCCTGTTAAGAGCATTGGCACTTGGGAGGCATTCAAAAGAATTTTCAGAGAGCAATATAGTAACAAGACTAATTCAAGTTTCTTATTGAATCAATTCAATACTATTTCTAAAGTTTATAATGAATCTATTGTTAATTTCAATACAAGATTCCAAAATTCTAAAAAGATATTGCCTCTTTGGTTGCAATTGAATGATCATGTATGTATGGTAAATTACTGCAATGCTTTTGATGCAAAAATGACTTATCGCTTGTTAGATAAGAACCCTCAAAAATTGAGGGAAGCCTTCAAGATGGTGGAGCATATTAAAAATAGTAGCAGAGCCACTGGTAGATTTGGTAGGAGAGATGATCCAAAAATCTTGAAAGGGTCAAAAATGGAAGATAAAAGTTCATGTACTAAATGAGCAACTATTGAGGACAAGCTTGATAGTTTTATAAAAACTATAAATGATAAGATTGTGAAATAGGAAAATGTGCAACAAAAAAACTATCCAAGAAATGAAAGACTTCCTTGGTTACAAGAGTGCCCATTAATACCAATTGGTATAATGGAAATTATTTTCCCATATTTAATCAAAGAAACACTCAACATAAAGTGCCTCCAGATCCTCTACAAAATAATTCAGGGAATTTTGTTGAAGATACCCCCTGGTGTATGACTTGTCAAATGCCACATTATTCTCAATTATGTGTAGTTGCATAGATGGTTGAGGTAGATGAATACATTCTTGGAGATTCTGATCAGCAAAATGAGGAGGATATTAATGTACTTATGGCAATGGGTGACTCTGATGTGGCTAGTAGTGAATGTTCTTCTGATCAAGATTATTATGAAATGGATGTGGATGATCAAAGGAAAGTAACTAGTACATATCATCAACAAGTGTTTTATTATGAGGATGTTAAAAATTAAGTTGAGGTTTATAATTTGGAAGCAATCAACAAAGCTATTTCATTAAGAAGACCCTTAGAGGAGGAAATTGCAAAATATATTGTTGCTTTGGTTGCTGAAGCTCAAAGTTCCTATCATTTGAGGAACAAAATAGTTGGAGGTGACAAGGGTAATCCTTCTACTATTTTCATAAAAGAGAATAATTCCAAGAGTAAATAAAATAAACTTGATGGAAAAATGGAGACAAACAAAGCTAAAGAAAGTAAGGGGGGAAAAATCTTGGCTAAAAGAGTAGAAAATCCAAAGGCTACTTATGAATCCAAATATCTAGCTACAAAGGTAAAGACATAGAAGAATAATCCTAACGACACAAGAAAGGATCCTAACCATAGGATTGAGGTAGTAGGAAATCAATGAAAGGAGAGCAATAGTGAACAAGGTATGCTCCCGATTGAATTACCTAAATATAAACCTATTGATATGTTTCAATTATTTATCCAAGTAAAAGTATTTGTACCTTTTCTAGAAACGATGAAAATAAATGAACATAAAAATAAGGCAGTGGCTCTTATCAATGGTGTTTCTATAGCCTATAATGATTTGGTGAAATCCACTCCACCCAAACCAAATGAAAATAATAAGAAATACAAGGAGGTTGAGGGAGTTATTACTGAGATTCCTAATATCTTTCTAGGAAATTTTTTAACTACTTGTCCTGATAAGATAGATCCATTCTTCCTCACCTTAATAGTTAAGGGGAATTTTATAAAATAAATTATTATTGATTTCGAAGCATCCAAAAATATCATGTTAGCTAAAATCATGGATGCATTAGGATTGAAAGTAGATAACACATATGGAAATTTCTATGCTATGTATGCAAGAGAAGTTTATTTCATTGGTGTGATAAATGAACTTCCCTACAAACTAGCAACTTAACCGGACAAAGAATTCAAAATAAGTGTGGTAGTGGTGGATATCCCACCTAATAATGGAATGTTGCTATCTTGAAAATGGAGTGGATCAATGAGAGGAAGTATGCAGTGTTATATGTATTATGAAACTTTTCCCATTGATGGTAAGGATGTTCAAGTTATGAGAGAACCAAGGGTGCCACATATGCTAGACCATGCGCCTAAGGATGATATTGATTTTTTCATAGACACTGATATTAGTGATTTCAAAATAGAAGAAGCACCAAGAGATATTGAGAGGTGTCCTACACCAATAGAAAATTAAATGTCAAGGTTTTCTGAAAATGATGGACTTTGTAAAATGTATTTTGATGGTGCAAGTTCGAAATAAGGGTCAGGTGTATGAATATTATTGGTAGAACCAAGTGGAAATACTTACATTTTTTCTTTCACATTGTCTTTTATCTGTATGAACAATGTTCCAGAATATGACGCTTTGTTACAAGACTAAGACTGCCTGAAAAGAACAAAATAAAAAAGTTGAGGGTAATTACTGATTCTGAGCTAGTGATTTCCCATGTAAGAGCCAAATATGCCTGCAAAGATAATAGGTCAAAGTAGTATATAAATGTTGTATGGGATTCCATTGAGTATTTTGATGCATTTATAATTGAATCGATGGAAATAGGACAAAATAGAGTAGCTCACTTACTCGCCAACATTTCCTTGAAACCTGATGACATAAATCTCATAGTAATTTCTATGGTTCAGGTACAAGAAAGGCCATTTATCCCTATAATTTTTGCAACTGGCAGCTATTCAATGATGAAGATATTCTTCGATTTTTGAATATGTGTAGATAAATATGAAATTTAGGAGATTGACTTTGATGCATTTTTTGAGAATATTGATGGGAATGGATATGGTGTTTGTAAAAGAGATCATCAAGTTAAAGAAAAATAAAATCCCCAAAGGCCTTGTAGTTCTTGAAAGGGTCTTTGATAGTTATGATAGAAGTAAGTTCAAAGAAAGTGCTGCTCACCTAGAAGACCTACATGAAATAAATTTGGGGACTGAAAAATCTCCCAAGAAAGTTTACATAGGAAAGAGGATGAAAGCAAAGGTGAAAGAAATTTTGATTAGCTTACTCAAAAAATATATGCATATCTTTGCTTGGTCATATGATGACCTCAAAGCTTACAGGAAGGAATTATTTCAACATGAAATTCCTTTGAAAGAAGATGCTAAACCTTTTAGGCAAAAGCAGAGAATGATTAATCATATTGTAGCTCCCAAGATGCAAGAGGAGTAGGTGAAGTTAAGAGACGTAGGAATCATAAAACCCATCAAAAATTCTTCATGGGTATCTAATTTGGTGCCAGTAAGGAAAAATAATGGATACATAAGTTTGTTTTAATTTTAGGAACATAAATATATCTTCATTAAAGGACAACTATCCACTGCCAAATATGAAATCCATGTTACAAGAGGTAATTGGTTGTGAGTTACTATTAATGATGGATGATTTTTCAGGTTACAATCAAGTAAAGGTAAAGGATTGTCAATAGTATAAGATTGCATTTACTACTCCTTGGGGCACCTATTTGTATGTCAGAATGCCTTTTGGCTTAATAAATGAAGGTACTACTTTTCAAAGAGCTATGGATGTAGCTCTTTAAAATTATATTGATTTGTAAATATGGTAGTGTATCAAGATTACTTAACTGCTTACTCTAAAAAAGAAGAAGACCATTGTATGCACTTAGAAAAGATTTTTCTTAGATCACTTGAGTATGGGATATCTCTAAATCAAAAGAACTGTGTTTTTGGGGTAACTAAAAGGAAATTCCAGGGACATATTGTCTCAAAATTTGGAGTGAGGATAGAACCAAAGAGAGTAGTGGCCATAGAAAAAAATCCTCAGCTAAAATTTTTTAAGAGCATTCAGTCATTTTTTGGAAAAATATTTTTTTTAAGAAGTTCTGTGACTAAATTTGTAGAGATCACGACACCTATTTCCAAGATTCTCAATAAGGGAGAGAAGATTCTATGGAGTGAGGATCCTCGTGAAGTATTCAAAAGGATTAAACAAGCTATCAAAGAAGCTTTAGTTTTAAAGTCCCTAGACTTCTCCAAACTAGTGCACATTTTCTCGTTTGCTTCTTTTCATACTATTGTTGTTGTATTGTTACAAAAAAATGAAGAAGGCTTTGAACAACCTTTTGCATTATTTTAGTAAGTCTTAGCAAGTTGAAGAGCTGAAATATGACATGACTGAGAAACACGCATATGATCTAGTTAAGGTGGTAAAGAACTTCAAGACTTACCCACAGGGAGCTACTATTATAACATTTGTACCAAATGCTATTGTGAAATATATTTTGACTCGACAAGAAACTATAGGAATAAGGTGTAGATGGATCAATAGGATCCAAGAATTTAATATTAATGTTCAAATCAAAGAATTTTTAAGAGGTTATTGTATTGCTAAATTGATGACAAAAGCTAATTTGGATGCAAATCATATCTATGGAACATAAGTAAGTTATGTTGCACCTATCTGTGATATGAAAACATGCAGATGGTATAGAAGAATTGTCCAATATTTATAGACTCTGCAATGTCTTGTAAACATGGCTAAAAATGACAAAAGGACAATGAAATTGCATGCCATTAAGTTGTAATTATTGACAATGAGCTATGGTGGAGGAACCTGGATGGTGTACTTCGCAATTGTGTGGATGGGAAGCAAGCACTAGAACTCCTACAAGAAATGCACAATGGGGTGTGTGGGGGTCACTACATTGAAAAAACCACTATACATAAGGTTTTAAGGACATGATTCTTGTGGCCAACTATTTTCAAAGATGCTCACAATTTTATAAAAGCTTGTGATGCTTGTCAAAGGTTTTCAAAAAAATTAAAATTTTTGGGAAGTTTACCACTGAGGCCTATGATAGTTCAAGCCTATTTCCAACAATGGGGAATTGATTTCATTGGATAATATAGGAAAATTCAAGTTTAGGCCATTCTTGGATCCTTTTTATTGGATATTGTGGTTGCTTTTCTGATATGTGGTTTTCATTGAACACTATTAGCATTAATGATTCTGAAGGTTGTATATGTCAAGGATATATAGAAAATTATAAAAAATATGTTGCAGGTAGTCTGTGAAGATGAGAAGGTTAGAGTGATGGAAATTTTTGTACATTGATGATAAAAAGGTGTGCTTTAAAGGGTTTGTTGCTGAGTCTATATAGTATTTTGTCTAAACGTTTCGGAGGTGTGCATCAAGAATTGAGAAAGTTATGAAGTTTTGTGTTCCTACATTTACTCAGTTATTGTAGTAGGTATTTCTAGAAGATGAGATTGCAATTTTGATGAATTGAGTTGTTACGTACGTTCCTAAGATGTTTATTAATGTTTCTAGATCATGCTCTATTAATGTGGTATGTACACTTTGATTGGTGTGTTCATGATCAAATATTTTCCCTTGTGTATTTGAGTTTTTATGTTCTTGGCCAACATAATGGTGGTAGCATGTTACACATCCTTATGGAGTAATATTTTATTTTTTGGCACATTCGAAGATTTTAATTTTTTTCGTCACTATGTTCTGACCAACTTAGGTTGGTGCACATTGATATTTGTTCATAAAATTTGGTCGATAGTTGTAATTCATTCTTTATTTGTGGCTGAAAGAGTTGTTGATGTAAATTCATGTAGCAGATACATAAGAGCGATTATTTCTTCATTTGGAAGCGAGTGTGTGTTTGTGTGTGGTGTATGCTTAGTCAATGAATGTGAAATGTGTGAATAAAGATCATATCATTTTATTTCAGAGAAGAGTCTCAACAAGTATTTATGTGCCTAACTCAAACTATCATCAAGCTTTTGTAGAAGCTACTTTCTGATTTCAACCTCATCAGATCGATTTAATTTGATTTTTTTATGTAAGGTAGTGAACCTTCCCTTTGAGCAGTGAGCTCTAGGAAGTGTGCCTGAATTCATGTGTATTCCGTATTCATTCTTTCATTATACTTCTAGGAGGGTATAATCTTTTTGACTAACACCCACCATGTCTTTTCCCCTAATAGGATTTCCACATATAAAATCTTGGTGTTCATGTGTCTTTGATGTATTGTTGATTTATTCTTTCACTGTTATTAATCATATCTAAGATTAAAGGTTGATTGGTGTTGAATAAGTTTAAATTATATAACAATTGATTCACCCCTACCCTCTAAGTTGTCTAACCTTGTTTTTCCAACAATTGGTATCAGAGATAGTTCCTCTAAATAAGTTTAATAGGTTGAGGTGATCTGATATGGCATCATTCAAGATGGATAGTCCTATATTCAATGGTACAAACTAGTCTTTGTGGAAAGTCAAAATGGAGTGTCATTTGGAGTGCATTGGTGAGCCTTTTTGGAAGATTACAAAGAATATCTTACACAATTCCTTAGAATGGTCTTTATATTTCTGATGAGATCAAAGAAGAAGAAACTAATACCGGGTCTCTAGAAGCACTGCTAAGTGCTTTGAAAGATTCAAATATGACAAATGTAATAGGTATGAAGATTGCACATGAGATCTAGAAAAAAATGGAAACATTATATGAGGGAGATGAACTAGTGAAAGTTTCTAAGCTACAAAGTTTTGAAAGACAAGTGGGAGAACATGAAGATGAGTGAAGATGAAAAAAAATCCTTTCACACAAAAGGTAAATGAGCTAGTGATGGGCATTAGATGTGTCGATGGAATTTTGGAAGAAGATGGAATTATGGCTAAAATACTTAGATTTGTGTCTACTTCTTACAAAACAAAATCTCATGTTATTGAAGAGCTCAAGATAGTAACAAATGTAACAAGATACATGTTGATTAAAAAATTTGTTGCCTTTGAGTTGAGTGAATTTGGTGAATCTTGACCTAAGACAGAGTCTACATTCAAAGCTACAATATCTAAAAAAATCCAACAGAGATATGATCCGAGAGAAAATGCTAGGAAGACATTCAAGTATGAAGATGAAATGAAACTAATTGAAGATGAAGAAAGAGAGCTAGATGAATTGGAAGCACTAATTGTGAAAAGAGAAGCTAGAGGAAAAGGTAAGTACAAATGAAAGTTTCCTATTAAATGTTTCTCTTGTAGTAAGATAGGTCATTTTGCATCAAGATGTCCTGAAAGAGTTTCTAAGTATAAAATTGATAAGAATAAATTTCAAAAGAAATGTTATTATGTTGAAGAAGGTGTTAGTGATGATGAATCTAAGAAAGAAACTCAAAATTAAGAAGAATAGTTATTCATTGCTATCAAGTAAAATGGTCTGGTGTCCAATAAATCAACTAGTAATTAGAATATTGAGAAAGTTCTTATAGCTAATATTGAAGAGAAGGATGATTGGGTAATTGCCAATGGATTCTTATGTCATATGACAGGCAACAAAAGTAATGTAAAATAATCTTGGGAAAATATGATGGTGGTGTTGTAATATTTGGAGATAACAATCCTAGTGTGATTTGTGGCAGAGGCATTATTTCTCTTAGCGGTAAATGTAATACTGATGGTGTCCTATATGTTTAAGGTTTGAAGCATAATTTTTTGAGTGTTGGATAAATGGTTGAAAAAGGTTACAATCTTCAGTTCAAATATGGTAAGTGTGGGATATTGGGAAGCTCAAGAAATGTGATTGCTTTAGGTATAAAGACAAGAGGAAATATTTTTCATTTAAGTGCTCTTAGTGAAAGTTGTTTTGTTGCTCAAGTTGATGTAAGATAGTTATGGAATAAAAGGATGTCTCATGTAAATTTTGATAACATTGTCAAAATAATATCCACAAAAGTAGTCAAAGATCTACCTAAGTTAGTGAAGTCTACTAAAACAATATGCAAGGAATGTCAGGTGGGAAACTAGACAAAAAACTATTTTAGGAGAAACTAACATCATTCCAATGGAGTATTGGATCTGGTACATACTGATCTATGTGGTCCATCAAAAATCATAAGTCTACAAGGAGAAAGGTACTTTATGTTTCTCATTGAAGATTATTATAGAATGGTATGGGTTTATTTCTTAGGATAAAAAAATGAGGCATTAGAGAAATTCAAAAGCATCAAAGCTTTCATAGAGAATGAGACAAGTTTGAAGAGCAAATGTTTGAGATCAGATAGAGGTGGTGAATTCACTTCTTGGGAATTCAATTCATTTTGTGAAGAGAATGGAATAAAAATATAGTTATCTACTCCTCAGACCCCTCAACAAAATGGAGTTGTTGAGAGAAAGAACAGGACATGTGCAGGATCATCATGAAAAAAAGGGCCCTTAAGTGGCATTAAAATTTAGAAAAAATAGAGCTAGGAAACTTGACATAAAAGTTTGAATAAGTTAACTATATTATTTCAAAAATATGTAAAAATAGAAGCCATTGCAAATTGAATTTAGTTTCTAAACTACTAGGTTTATTTTTGTTTTTATAAAATCTATTTAGAGAAAATTTGAAATTTCAATGCAGTAGTACTTCAATTTTAGGGAAAAAATAAGAAGTAGGTGTCTATTTGACCACCCTAACCAAAATAAAATGATAATATTTTTTTATAATATTCTAGATATAAGTAGAAGACTCATGTCCTAATGTCATGCATATTTTTTAAAAATTTTTTTCCAATTAAATAATTAATTATGATTTTTTTATTAAAACTTTTGAAAAATATTAAAACTCATACGTCTAACCACCTTAAATTTGTCAAAAATTCATGAAATTGTATATTTTTGTTTAATCCTATATTATGTGAAGCATAGAATGTGATGCATGTTTTAGATTCAAAAAATGTGATACCCTTTCAAAGCTATAGATTTTTTTCAGTCAGCCTATCAATCCGGACGTTAGTAGTAATTCAAATAGAAAATGAATAATAACTTGTTATTAAATTCAAAGTAAAGAATAATTTATATTGCTGGAAAGCTAAGAATCTCTTTTAAAAACCCTTTTCATTTCATCAATTTTGGGTTAATAAAAAGTCATCAGCCACATGGGCCATCATATCACTTACATATCACCACATTTTGGCCCATCATGATCCTGCACATACCCAACATAATAATCTTAGATTATGCAAGAACTATGATTTTGGAAGGTAATATTCTTCATTTCTATTGGAGAGAATCTTTAAGAACTCTTGTGTACACTATCAATTGGGTAAATGTCAATGGTAATTCTGGTAAGACTCCTTTTGAGCTATGGTTTGGTTATAAGCCTACCTTTAAATATTTCAAAATATTTGGAAGTAGATGTTTTATTAAGAGAGATGAAAATTTTGGCATGTTTGAAGCTAAAAGTGATGAAGGAATCTTTCTAGGTTAATTTTACTAAGAGAAAATCCTGCCAGTATTACAATAAAATATTGACGAAAATAGTTAAGAGTGCAAATATAAGAGTTGATGAAGACACTGATAGATAATCTAGGTATTGTGGATATGATTCAAATGACCATAAAGATAGTACTCAAAATAGAAAGAATGCACAAAAAAATAATCAAATTCAGAGTGTTCTGATGAACGAGGAAAATCATGAAGAAGAAAGTGGAAATTTAGAAGAAAGAATAAAAGAACCCAAAATTCCAAGGTATGTAAAGTGAAGTCATTCTAAAAGTCAGATCATAGGAGACAAGAACAAAGGTATGTAGACTAGAAGAAGAATTATAGAAGAATATTGTCTGATATCCAAGAATGATCCTAGCAATGTCAATGAGGCATGTTAGGATGAATATTGGATGGAAGTCATGAAGGAAGCATTGATCTAGATAGAGAAAAATGATACTTGAATTCTTGTTCCCAGACCTCAAGACAAAAATGTGATTGGAACAAAACGGGTATTTTTGAATAAGTTGAATGAGCAAGGTGAAGTAGTTATAAACAAAGAAAGACTGATATATAAAGGATACTCATAGATGGAAGGTATTGATTTTGAAGAAACCTTTTCCCCTATTGCTAGAATTGAAGTTGTAAGGTTATTTCTTTCTTATGCTACTTTCAAGAATTACAAAGTCTATCAAATGGTTGTAAAGTCAGCATTGTTGAATGGTGAATTAGAAGAATAAGTCTATCTTGAACAACTGGATGGATTTCAACTAACTGATGAAAAATACATTATTTTTCGATTGAAGAAAGCACTATATGGAATAAAAAAATCTCCTAGAGCATGGTATGCTAGATTGGATAAATACTTGCCAAAGATTGGATTCAATAAAGGTATTGCTAACAACAATCTATATTTCAAGCTTGATGAGGATAAAGAATTGATAATTGATGTATTTGTTGATGACATTATTTTTGAAGGTGATGATGAATTATGCAAAAAAATTGTAGATGAAATGAAAAGTGAATTTGAATGTCAATGATAGGAGAACTTAATATTTTTCTTAGGATTGCAAATTAGTCAGTTAGATGATGAAATCTTTATTTCTTAGTCCATATATGTAAGAGAGTTACTAAAAACATTCGGCATGGGAGACTCCAAGCTAGTTGGTACACCCATGGTAACTGGATGCAAGCTAACATAGAATGATGACTCTCCTAAATCTAATCAAACAAGGTATAGATCAATGATTGGTGGATTTTTATATTACACTTAGATGAAACCATACATTATGAATGTTGTGTGCATGGTTTCTAGATATCAAGTTGATCTAAAGGAAGAACATGTGATTGCAATAAAGATAATTTTTAGATACTTAAAAGGAATAGCTGATTTTGGTCTTCGGTATCCTAAGGATGATGATCTTACTCTGAATTCTTTTCAAGATGTAGATTGGGCAGGAGATGTGGATGATAGGAAAATTACAAGTGAAGGTTCATTATTCCTACGGAAGAAGTTGGTTTCTTGGCTAATTAGAAAGAAGAATTCCATTTTCTTATCTAATGTTGAGGTAGAATATATTACTGCTGCAAATAACTATACTCAAGTATTGTGGATGAAGAAAATGTTGAGAGATATTAGAGTTGAGTATGATGAGACTATTACTATATTTTTTGATAGTTCAAGTGCCATAAACATATCTAATAATTCAGTTCTACATTAAAAAAAAATTCATATATCTATCAAGTATCACTTTTTGAGAGACAAGATGATTGATAAAGAGGTCAAGTTGGAATATGTGCCCACAAAGGAACAAATTGCAGATATCTTTACTATACCATTGCCTAAGGATACTCTTGAGTATTTGAGAGGAAAGTTAGGGGTGATCTCCCCTCCTAATTTGAACTAAGATGCAAGTCTTTGCATCAATCCATGCACTTATAGTCATATCGTGTTTCAGATTGATGTTATGTTGGTTGCTACTTAGGGGTAGTAGTCAGATGATTCAAATGATATGTGGTTCAAAGCTTATATACCTTTGTCATTAGTGTCAAAGGGGGAGAATATCAATGTAAAAAATATTTGTAGAAGAAAGGGGGACAAGTGCAATAAGTACTAAGAAGATGGAAGAGCAACGTAAGGAAGAGAAGAAAAAGTTGAGAAGAGCTAGTTGTGTTGATGGTATATTTCACATCATGTGTTTCCATCAATGCCAAAGGGGGAAATTTTTGGATATTGTGGTTGTGTTTCTCATATGTGGTTGTCATTGATGTCAATACTATTATCATCAATGACTCTGAAGGTTGTATATGTGGAGGATATTGAAAAAATTATAATAAATATGTTGCAGATAGTTTGTGAAGCTGAGGAGGTTAGAGTGATTACAAGTTCTATACATTGGTGATTAGAAGGCATGCATTAAAGGAGTTGTTTTTGAGTATATATAGTATTTTTTATGAAAATTTTAGAGGTACAGATAGAGAATTGAGAAAGTTATGAAGTTTTGTGTTCATATAGTTACTTAGTTACTGTAGTTGATGTTTCTAGAAGATGAGATTGCGATTCTGATGAACTAAGTTGTTGTGTAAATTTCTGAGATGGTTAGTGATGTTTCTATATTTTTCTCTATCAACGTGGTATGTCTGCATTGATTGGTGTGTTCGTGATTGAATATTTTCCTTTGTGTATTTGAGTTCTTATGTTCTTGGTCAACATAATGGTGGTAGTGTGTGGAATATACTTATGAATTAATATTTTATTGTTTGGTGCATTTGAGGATGTTCATTTCGGTTGGTGTGCATTGATATTTGTTAATACAATTGGGCTGATAGTTGTAATTTATTCTTTATTTGTGGCCGACAGAGTTGCTGATGTAAATTCATGTAGCAATTGTTTCTTCACTTTGAAGTGTGTTTGTGTGTGTGTGTGTATGGTGTATGCTCGGTGAATGAATGTGAAAATTTTGAATAAAGATGATATCATTTGATTTCAAAGAAGAGTGTGAAGATGATTGAGCAAAGTGTGAAGAAATATTTTTGTGCCTAATCGAAATTGTCATCAAGCTTTTGCAAAAGTTAATTTATTAGTTCAACCTCATCAAATGGATTTCATTTGATTATTTTATGTAGGGCCACGAGCCTTCCCTTTGAGAAATGATATTTAGGTAGTGTGCCTGAATGCATGTGCATTCCTAATTCATTCTTTCATTATACTTCTATCAGGGTATATTCTTTTGGACTAACATCCACAATGGTTTTTCCCCTAATAGGGTTTCCACATATAAAATCTTGGTTTTCATGTGTCTCTGATCTATTTTTGACTTATTCTTTCAATCTTATTCATCAAATCTAAGATTAAAGGTTGATTGATGTTGAATAAGTTTAAATTTTGTAACAATTGATTCACCCCCACTCTGACTTGTCTATCCTTTTTTTCCAAACCCTTGTTTCCATTGATTATTTCATGAAATGGGTAAAAAAAAAACCCACCAAGAAGGAAAAAATAAAGGTGGTGGTATATTTCCTATTCAATAACATTCTTATCATATTTGGAGTTCCTGAGAGGATTGTCTCAAATAATTCTATGTATTTTAGATCTGATGAATTCAAAGAATTTTGTGACAAACATGGAATACTTCTTATTATACACCTTACCATCCTCAAGGAAACACTCAGGCTAAGTCTAGCAACAAGAGCTTAATGAAAATCATCAAGAGAGTGATGGGGAAGAACAATAAATCTTGGGACTCCAAACTAAATTTGGCACTCTGTGTAGATAGAGTGACTGTGAAAAAGGCTATGGGTTATTCACCATTTAGCTTAGATTATGGCTTAGATTCTAGGCTACCACAAAATAACTTGTTGAATATGTATAAGTTCATACAATAATATGATGAAGAGATATGCGATGATATGCAACACATGATAAATAACTAGGTGCAATGGGATGAAGCAAGAAGAGAGTCTCAACATAAAAATATGAAGATGTAGTTGCAAGTTAAGAATTTACATGACAAGAGAGCTTCTCCCAGAAATTTTGAGATGAATAGTATGGTTGTGGCCTAGAATTCGAGAGCTCAAGACAAGGGTAACCATAAATTTTTTGAAGCATTATGGATGGACCCTGATGTGATAGCTAGTGCACATGATAAGGATTCCTATTTCCTCCAAAGCTTGACACATGAAATTTTAAAACTTCTAGTACATGGGACACAATTGTTAAAACCATGATTCTCCTAAGTATGTTCTTATTCCATGTACCTTATATATTTTTTTACACTTTTGTGTATAGGTGTGTTTTTTTTCTATGTGTCTGGTTCAGTTTTTCTTCCTTGTGTGGGTGGTCCCTAGTTTTTTTTTATCCCTTATGTTTTGGTTGGTCTACTTCAACCATAGATTAAAGGATCTTGCTATGTCTTCAAGAGACATACATCCTCAGTGAGAGCCTCTAATGAAACCCCTAAATTTTTTGTTCCATCTCCCTAGTCTTGGTGAATTTAGGAGGTTGTGGGTTTTTGTCTCCATCTAATATGAAGGGTTTTAGATTTACTTTGGTATTTTTTTGAAAAACCCTTCGAGCCTATATCTTGTCCTTTTGTTCTATTTTACTGTTGAATTCTTCTGCCAGTCATTGGTCTTTTAAATCATGAATTTCAACATCAAATCTCGTTGAGTGACTGGCCCCCTGGTTTGGCTTTACCTGTTAATCATGTTAGGTTATTATTCTATAGTTGTCCTAAGTTGAGCTAAATATTTCCCTCTACTAAAAATCTTTGGTCTTTTTATGTTCTGTTTCTGGCCTCATCATCTTAGGTTGGTTCTCTTATAGGTTTAATCTTTCTCACATGTGCAGGTGCAAGATCCCTTTAATGTCATGCGATTGATGAAGAAGATCGCAATCATTGCCCACCTTCCCATTCCATTTTCTCTTGAATTATTTTATTCATTCAAGCTCATGGGCAAAGGACATGTGTCCTTAATGATTGGTACTCCAGACATCTCTGAAGAGGAGTTCATACTGTCCATAAATATTGATCAACTATTGGAAATCATTGAGGTGGCTGCATCTAGACTGTTGCCCATTAACTCGTCCTCTTTTCCTGGTTATTAAAATAACCACATAGACTAGCGGGTGATTTCCATTTGTATTAACTCTAATTGGTTAGAGGATTTGTGTTTTTGACTATCACCTTGGTTGATGGTTTATTGTGGGTGATTTGGACAAATTTGGATCACTCCCTACCATCTCGTCTGGGCCCCATCCTTCTTATGATTTTCTCAACCGGGAAGCGGAAGTCTTCTGCATGGAGTAACTTCAAGTACGTGGGGGTAACATGTGCATTACTAAAGTGCATATATTACATGTTCGTAAAGATCTTTTAATATGGGTTATTGATGTTTATGAAGGAAAAAGTTATTGTCAACTAAGGAGTGCGTACGATGAAGAAATGAGATTTAATCTCATCCACACCCTCTCTTCTTGTTGATAAAAGTTACACATGAGTTATGGCTCACGAAGGTAAGGGAATAACAACACATGGATCATGGATGAAAATACAAAGAGATGGTGGGGCCCTCATGTTATGAAAATGTGTTTCCACATGGCATCCTATCCTTTGACATAAGTTTTGGTTGTCTATAGTAAGATCTTTCATAATAAGTTGATCAAATCTGGGTCGTGGATGAATCAACGGTTGGTATTCAAAATTTTTTGATGGAACACAAGCAATGTTGGTTCATGCAAGTGAGTCAAAATAACTGAAAGAACATTGAGCTAACAAATTAAGGAGTTGAATGATTATTAATATTTATCTCAGAAGCATAATTCAATATTATGTGTAGACATGGAAAACTAACCAATGCACTTGATCCTGATCACTAATGCCATTTCTTCCTGAATCCTCTTCTTAACTTATCATCAAATTTTCATCTCTTAATTAGATAATACATTATTTATCTAATTAGGTCTTTGTCCCTTATTGATTAAATTAACCAGTTTAATTTAATTAATCCTCCATCCCTTTTAAATTAAATAACTCATATTATTTGCTTAAATCCCTAAAGTCTTCTTATTAAATGGAATAAATTAGACATTATTTAATTTAATTTAACCTTATCCCTTTTAGTTAAATAAATGAAAAGATTTATATAATTAAACCTTTCCTCTCAATTCTTGACCTAAATCATTCATAAATTTAAGTCTAAATTGGCACATCTCCTAAATCCTTCAATAAATTAATTAACCTTTTGATTAATTTAATCCTAATCTCAAAATTCCTCTATAGAATGCAACTTGCACAATAAATCAATTACTTTGATTTATTAAATTGCCTATTTTCTCTCAACATGGCATAAAAGAGGAATATTCCATCAAATGTGAATTCAAATCAAATGGACTTGGTCCTTCCAACAAGGCATTTATTTCACCTTACAAGTCCTTTTGCCTTGAGCCAAGTGGCTATAACTCCATTTTCTTCCCTCTCCAACAAGTCATTTAACTAATTTGAAATTCCACCTAATGTCATTTATTGGCACTTTGATCAAAACTTGCACAACCTTTAACCATTCACATCTTGACAAGTGGCACTTGGCCATTGGATGTTGAATGATCCCACATTGCTCAAATTTCACTCATTCTTCCAATTTGGAAATATATAAATGAGAGACTCTTCCTCTCATTCTATCATCCAAATTTAGAGAAAAGTTACTCTCCTCACATTGAGAGTTAATTTTATCCATTACCATTACCATCATCATAGGTAGGTTATTGCAGGTTTTCTCAATAACTCATCTTGTTGCTCATCAACAAAGTGGATCAATCACTCATAAAATCATAAACATTGCAAAAAAGGAGTTGGGAAAGGCCCTATTTCAACACACCAATTGGTACCAATTCCCCCATGGGATGAATAGTTTGTTCATTGAAATAGGATTCATTTAATTTCATTTGCATTGATCTTCATTTTCTTTCTATGTCAATGTTTCAATATAATTTCATGGGGAATCCTTCTTTTATGTTGCATATGAGATTACTAATGTGTTTTCGTCTTGTATTTATGCATATATAGGATTGGGGTTTACATTCTGGTGGTAGAAGGAGGGTCTAATTGGAGAAATTCATCTAGTTTTTCCAAAAATCTATGGTTTTTGACATTTTTTTGTTCCTATAGGAAATTGCACTGCTCACAATCCCATGACACCATATTGCACTGCTGTCAGACAAGTGATGCTATATTACACCACATAAAACTCCAAACTCCACCGCATCTACTTTCTCACCTACAAATTTCAAAATTCTAAATTGCACCGCTCTCCAAACTATGCCACATGTTGAGATAGTACCACATTTGCACTCTTTGTCTGTTGTAGAACACCACACTCAGTCAACATGCTATTATATATTACACCGTTGGATTTCTAAATTGTGTCGTATTTGCAGATTGCGCCACTAGATGACAGTGAAAACTTCAAATTTATTTTTTGTCGACATGTGCATTTTTTTTTTCAAATTTTTGAACTTTTAACCTATTTATTGTCCCTATATCTTCTAGTTTTAATCATTTTGTAGGTTAGGGCAAGGAGGAAAGAAAAATGGAAGGCTACATTATGACATTATTCTCATCTTTTACTAAGTTTTTTTTAACACTATAGTGTTGTTTAACACTTTTAGAGAGTTCTTAATCTCTCCTAAGAATTTTTTCGTCTTTTGTGCTTTAGAGAATACTAAATTTTTTTTGGGCTCTAAAAATAACAATAAAAAATTTCCTCAAAGTTTGCAAACTTAAGGCTTTAAAAGAACCTTAGAAACAATTTACTAGATATGGTATAAGGTTTAGGAATTGAACAAGGAAAATTCCACATTTGATTTGGTTTTATAAAAATAATTCACTTTTTCTTTGTGTGCTTAAAATGAGCAAGTGTTGTTTTGTTTTGTAATTATTTACTCAAAATAATATCATCAAAAGGACATATGTGCTTCTCTTGTGCCTCACGGTGATCTTAATAATAAAAATCTCTTTTGGTGATCTTAAGTTGAGTAAAACAATTATCTCCACATTTCATTTTGGATTTAAAATTGAACAAAACATTTTGGCGAGTTTGAGTAAGCTTATTGCGTGTGTTCTCCCTTTGTTTCTAAACAAAGGTTGATTAAACTATGAATATGTTTGTTTGCATTTTTTATCTTAGAGGGCCTGCCTTGTGGGAAAAACTACTCACCGAAGGGAACAAACCAACTAGTAAGACACTAAGGACAACTATATTTCCAGCTAGGATATAAATGTGGCTACTAGAACAAAAGCCAGTACCATGTGGTTGGCTCTATAGAGAAGGGTAGAAATGGTCTCTTGCCACATGGGTCAATTCCTACAAATGGGAAGTCTGAATTAGAACCCTTATATAGCAAAAACCAAATCCTTTACTATTTTGTTGGTGCAAAAGGTCATGTCCTTTGAAGCAGCTCCATGCATACATGTAGTTTTTCTGTAGAGATGAGAAGTATGCCATGGGAGATTCATGGGTACTGATGCTTGGCTGACCCAATAAGCTAGTGCACTATAAGGGGGAGTCTATGTGGTTGAGCATCTAAACATCCACACTAAATATGCACAGTTGGATTTATCCAAGTGATAGTTCCCAACAAAATATCGTCTCTTCATCCTAGGATTTTAGATGTCCTTGGAATCAAAAAATACATTGCTTGGTCCTCAAAATATTTGAAAACACACATTCACAAAGAGCTTCAAAATTTCAAGCACTTTGGAGGAAAAAAATATCCTTTGGCAAACATAAGTGCTCTTTCTTGCTCTAGGGATTATGTCCTTAGAGGTTTCTAGGTGCTTGGGTTTAATCATCATTAGTTTTCACTAAATTCAACTTAGGAAACTATTCTCTTGAAACCTTGATTTTCACATAATGGACCTTATGGAATGAAAAGGAATCGAGATATAAACATTTAGTTTGGAATCATAATCAATAAATTGCATTTGATAAAAGGAACTCATTAAACAAAGATAAGGACAATTGGACCTCACACATGTGTTCTCTCAAATTATTTCTCGCAAGATTAAAATCCAGAAACCAAGGTTCAAGAAGCTTCACTCAAAGGCTCATGAAGAGTGTGTTGAAATGATTCTTTAAATTAGAGAAGGATTGGTATAAAATTTCTACAAGAAAGCCTCAAAAAACAACCCAAGTTTGTATAAGTTCTATTATCAACAAAATCTAAATCTTTTTCAAGGGTTTTCTTTTCTCACTTAGAAGTATGGCATGTTGTTCAATATCGAGGTCTTGAAACAAAGAGTCTTGTATAGGTCAATTCTAGGATCAAAATCATCACTCTCATCCATTTCTCAATCATCAGAATTAAATTCCATTTCACCAACAGGGTATGTGCAGGTTCATCATGAAAAAAATAGGCCCTTAAGTGGCAATAAAAAGACAAAAAATCAGAGTTAGACAACTTGAAGTAAAAATTTGAATAAATTATCTATATTATTTCAAAAAATTGTAAAAATAGAATCTGTAGAAAATTGATTGTATTTTCTAAACTACTAGACCTTTACTTTTAAAAAAAAAATCTATTTGTTGAAAATTTGAAATTTCAATGCAGTAGTATTGAAATTTTAGGGTAAAAATAAGAAGTAGGTGTCTGTCTGACCACCCTAACCACGATAAAATGATAATATTTTTTTATAAGCTTTTAGATGTAAGTAGAGGACTCATGTCTCGATGTGATGCATATTATTTTATAATTTTTTTCCATGAACATAATTAATTATGCATTTTTTATTACAAATTTTAAAAAATATTAAACCTCATCTGTCTAACTACCTTAACTTGGTCAAAAATTCATGAAATTCATTTTTTTTTTTAATCCTATAGTATGCAAAACATAAAATGTGACGCATGTTTCAGATTCAAAAAATGTGGTATCATTTGAAAGTTATAGATGTTTTTCAATCAACCTATCAATCAAAACTTTATTCATAATTCTAATAGAAAATGAATAATAATTATTTATTAAATTCAAAGTAAAGAATAATTTATACTGGTGGAAAGATGAGAATCTCCTCTAAAAACCCTTTTTGTTTCATCAATTTTGGGTAAAACAAAAGTCGTCAGCCACATGGGCCATCATATGGTTTACATATCGCCACTTTTTGGCCCATCACGATCCTACACATACCCAACAAACTCTTGATAACTTTGAAATATCATCCATGCTAAACTATTAGGAAAAATCAACATCACCTTGTTTGACTTAATACACCTAGTCAAATTATCAATCCTCTTGAACGAATCTGCCCCTAGGATAACACAACATCCTAAGGTCTAGAAAGTTCATAGTCACATCACTTGACTTAACACACTTAGTGAAATAGCCCTCTCGAATAAATTTTCTCTAGGATAACTCAACTTCCTAGGTTTACAAGTTTAACATCATCTTATTTCGCTTAACACGCCTAGTCAAAATACAAAAATCAAATCAATTCAAGCCCTAAAAATCTTAGCATGTCCTCCCCCTAAAATTCTTAAAGATTTTCACTCACCTAGATCATCCATATTTCATACCCATCATCACTCCTTTTGATCCTTATACTTTCCTAGTTCTTCTCGTTTGTGCCTAAGATTAAGATCAAATGATCTCTATTTTATGGTTCAAACAAGATCACAACACAAGAGGAATGTGGAAATCACTAAGGAAACATCAACTTCAAGTGACCTCTGAAGTAAACCTTGCAGGATCAAGCAATCCTCCAAAAATCTCCTCTCTACCATTGCAAAACCCTCACAAGGAAGGGAATAGAGAGGACATCATCGATGATCACTTGGGAATGATGCAAGAGGAAATAACCGAAATAGTTTGAAATACCAAGAATCATAGAATTGTCAATGCCATGTTGAAACTTAATCCCTCTCTATATATACAGGCATTAAAGAAAGAAGGATTCAACCTCCCTTCTAACTTTGATGTAGGTACCAATGTAGAAAGACCTCTTACGAGAATACTCCCAATATCACTCCCAAACATCATTCAATATATTGGTCAAGTCATATCAACAATCGCTTCAACCTTGCCATTTGTTAACAAGGGAAGTGCCATGTTTCACGAATTACAAAAACATAACCTTATAAACAATAAAGAGGTCAATATCAACACCACACAAGATAGCTCTATCCCAATGAATTCATTAAACCCATATGTTGCACTCACTTTCCATAATCATGCAGACTCATCTTCATTCTATGCAACACCAACCTATTTGCTGAACATACAAACTTCTCTTCCCATGATTGTGTAGGGGGAGGGTGGGTTATTCGGGATATGGGGAGTCATTGAACCATCCACGACATTAATTTTCCAAGGGAACACGCCATCATTCCCTCCATTACCACTCACATTTGTATCAGCTCTTGAGTTGGGTCTTCCCCCCTACCCGTCACCGATTTCTCAAACCAAAGGAATCTAGGCATCACATCAAACCCCCTTCTTTTTCCATTAGTATTGCAACAGAAAATAGCAACCATTCAAGCCATTGTAATGGTCAACATACCAACCATTCCCCAAATCTCCTAAAGCATGGTTTCCTAGGGACCAAGCATCTCAATCGCACCATCCACAACTCAAATCTCAAACACCAACATAATAATTTCAATCATGACAATGGTTAACACCATTCGTAATCCAACACTAATTCCACCAAAAGCTAATATGAAAAATTCATTCATCACCATGATTTAGGCAGTCCAAAAAGCCACGCACCAAAGGGTACCTAAACAAAACCAACAAGTTGCATAGGAGGCTGCTCAATAAATGCAAGTGCAACTAACCACCCAACAAGTTGCACTAGCTGCACAAGCCACACAAGTTGTACAAGAAACACAACCAACCCACCAAGCACAAGACAAAGCTCAAGCCCAACACCAGGCTCAATAGGCACAAGCATTGTACCATGCATAACTATAAGGAATTCATCAACAAGCATATCAATAAGCCCTGCTATATTTTTAGGCTCAAAAACAAGATAAACAACAAGCTTTGTTAGCACAACAATAGCTAGACCAACAACAAACTTTTGTTGGTACAACAATAGCTAGACCAACAACAAGCCTTATTGGTGCAAAAAAAACTAGACCAACAACAAGCTTTGTAGGAACAAAAACAATAGGACCAACAACAAGCTTTGTTGGAACAATAACAACAAGACCAACAACAAGTGTTGTTGACATAAATGCATGCATATCAGCAGGCCTTGAATGTAGAACAAATCTTGCAGCAAACCCCCATCACTACTCCACCTGTCAATCAAACACCGGAAATGCCTAAAAACACATTCATCCCACCTCCCAATCCACAAAATGATGTTGTAGCATAGATTAAACTGCTATCACAACAAGTGTTGGACCTTCAATCAGGAAAAATAACTAGAACGCCAAGCAATTTGTACCCCTACCTTTTTGATAGAAGTCTTACAATGATACCGTGACCAAAGGGATTCGAAAAACCATAATGGGACAAGAAACCCCAAAAATCACGTCAACGAGTTTGAAGTGCATTGCATTGAAGTCACATATGATGACACATATCTAATGTGACTATTCCCTCAGAGTTTGACTAGTTTGTCCATGGAATGGTTCTCTTGACTACCCACAGGCATCAAAACATTCCAAATTTTTTTGGATGCATTTATCAAAAACTATACATTCAACATGGGTATGGATGTTAGTCTATAAGAACTATCAACTTTGAAACAAAGAAAAGGAGATTTACTCACCTCCTTCTTGCAAAGATGGTGATCCAAGGCCAATCAAAGCAAGTGGACCATGCCAGAAGAGCAATAGGTTTGCACAATCATAGCCAATCGAGATGAAAACTTGGAATTCTATCTAAAAATGCAGTGCATCATAACGTATGACCAATTGATCCCAAAGGTGCTCAATATCCAAAGAGACCTCACTATGCGAGGGAGTGCATCAATGTTTCTTGCACAATAGGATAATTGCACATCCACCAGTTTTAACAATAAACCTCACACATGGTCAAGGAAAAAAAATGGAACAAATGACAAAGTGGTTGACACTAAGGTTTCCATCAGTGATCCCAAGAAAAATAATCAAACCCATCATCAACCATAGAATCGTAATAACAATATTGTGCAAACAAATATGGTGGCACAACAACAACCAGTTTTGAACAATCAAATCATTAATCTAAACAATCAAGGAGGACCACCTCCCCAAAAAAAGTATCCTCCCAAGTGGAAGTTCATAGCCCTTGGGGAGCCAATCAAATCTATAATGAATAAAATGGTTAAAGAGAACCTAATACAAATTTCCAATTTAGAGCAATATGTGGAACCCATGGAAAAACCACCATTGTATGACAAAAATATCCTTTGTGATTTTCATAAAATCAAAGGGTAGACAACCGCAAACTACATGAGATTGAAAAAAATCATCCAAGATCTCATTGAGGATAAAATCCTATCAAACAACCTCCTAGTAATCAAGATCTCAAAATATACACGAATCCGATGCCCAATCACAATCAGGGAAATAATCAAGGAAAAAACCAAGGGAACAATAAAGGGAAAAAAAAGTATGTCAATGCAAACCTTATATACAAAGGTGTTGTCACATGCATAGATGAAATGGTCACTATCATTAGCTTCAAAGGATCCAATGCTAATTGTGGAGTCATCACACACGATGGCAAGGTTACTATTGCAGGGGCATCGTAGCCATCTAAGACCCCCATTTAAAATCCAATAGTTGTTCCCTATGATTATAACGTCATTGATCAGATAAAAAGAACCCCCCACTCACATCTCCATCATGGAGTTACTAAAAATTTATGCTTCCCATAGGAAAATTCTTGATGAAGCATTAGGTGCATCCACTGTCTCTACTACCCTTGATACAAAACAATTTTAGGCTATGGTTGGTAACATCGTCACTCCAAATCTCTTCACCTTCTTTGACCAAGACTTTCCCACCCAACCATCTTAGAACCATGCACTCCACCTTCAAGTTTTGGTTCATAAGAAATGGTCAAAAGGGTCTTGGTGGATGGAGGCGCGGGTCTCAATATTTTTTTGTTTAAACTCATAAAGAGCTTGGGAATCTCATAAGACTCCATCAACAAAAATAAATGCACTACCATTAGAGAATGTGATGATAAGGAAAGAATATCTCAAGGTACTATTAAGATCCTAATCCAAGTAGGGCCAACTATGATGGAAACCACATGTTAGGTCCTTGACCTTAATGTGTCCTACAACATCCTCCTAGGATGCCCATGGATCCATGGAATGAAAGTGGTCCCCTCAACATTTCATCAATGTACAAAAAATTTATATAAAAATGAGGAAGTCACAATATATGGTGATCCAGAGCCATTCATCTATTGCAAAAGCTTGGAAGCCAAGTTTTAAAAAATTCCCCAAGTACCAAAGAATGATGAAGGCCCATCCACTTCCTATATAGATCCATCTAACCTTGCCTCCACTTGTGCGATAGAGACACCTTCCATCCCTGATATATCCAACATCAAGCTCATGATCCAAGATAATGGGTGTGGAGATTACATAATGAGAAAAAATGCTTCGATTGTAGGAGAGTTACCTCAATCTCCTAGGTCACATGGATGACCTCAATTAATTGAAACACCTACCTACACTTTTAGGGTAGACCCTTGTAGATTCCATTTTTGGGGGGATATAAGTCAGGAAAATGTGGATGAAAGAGACATTTCAACCACACTATACCAAGATGAGAGGCCCACACCCACCCTACCCATGGATGAAGCTAGAAAAAGACTACAATTAATGCTTGGTATGGGCTACAATAGAAACAAAAGCCTTGGAAGTAACAGTGATGGACAAATGGAGCCCATTATTGTAGAAAGACAAATAATAAACCTTAGCCTTGGATGTACCCCTTCGAGTATAACTATATGTGGTAGAGGTACCCCTAGCAGAGTATTCAAGACTCCTCCTCAATTATTGGCATCCACCCTTCAACTACCTGTATCAATAGGTCCACCCCTAGATAATTTCACCTTCGACATAATTGAGGTATATAGTAGTAGTGATTATGAGGATGCCATAATGGGCCTTCCCATTATTTTTGAGGACTCTTCCTTAGTCATGATTAGTGCATCATATTTTGAGTCAAACCACTAACCCCAAAAGATAAACCTAGTTTACTCACAATTGATTGATTACGAAAAAATGAGGACCGGTTGTAGACACATTCAAAAACAATGAGTCTCTCTCAGAATTCATGGGACTAAGGGATAAAGTACCATATAGAGATCACAAGGTTGGGTTCAAAATCACATTGGATACACAAGCATATTACATGGAGACAATTGAATCCTTTGAATTCTAGATGTCAAAATCTGCAAGATCAACCTAAACCATTTTATGTTGTTAGCACAAAAGTTAGTTTAAATTAGCAAACTTAAACATCCCTATGAAATATAGAATCATGTTAAACAATGCAACTAATAAGAACAATGCATAAAACATGAATCATTCCTATCCCATAGTAGATTGGTGCAACTTAGTGTTGTAGGAAGTTGCCCTTTCCCAATCCTTGATAAGCAAAATGCCAAATGATGAGCAAGATATCCTCTCAAATGAAGAGAGTGACCTTGCAATCAGAAAATATTGCTAAGCAAATGGTGTGATGATAAGCAAGATCAGTTCTCACAAGTGGAGAGTAACCTTACAATGAGCATGAGTTGTGTGTTGTGGATGATTTGTGTTGAAATGCTTTGCATTTTATAGATTCAAGAGTAGGAGATTGAGTGATTTTAGATGAATGTGGGATAATTCACAAACCAATGACAAGGTGCCACTTGTCAAGTTGTGAGAGGGTGAGGAATGTGCAAGTCTTGGCCAATGTGCCAATTTGAAATTCAAATTTGGATGAAATGACATGTTTAGGGGGGATGAAAGGTGCAATAAATGCCATGTTTGACTTGTACAAATAGCATTTAATACCTTGTTGGAAGGGACAAGTCCTTTTTGGGGGGAAGATTCAAATTGGAAGAATATTCCATTTTGATGCCATTTTGAATGTAATTAGAAGAAATAATAAATCAAATAAATGATTTATTGGTGCAAGTGGGTGGGTTAGTTAGGAGTTTGGATTTGACTCTAGTTGAGTCAAAAGCTAGAGAATGATAATCATGATTAGAAGTTAATAAATGTAGATTAATTAACTTGGATGATATTAGGAGTTGACATTTGATTAAATCAATTTGATTTATTAAATCAAATGAGAAGAACATAAGGATTAAATAATTTGATTTATTTAATGAACCTTAGGAAATTAATCAATAAATATTTTAATTGATTAATAGAAGAAATGAATGTTAATTTGTATGATGCATGA